>CM068380.1:29834320-31034320 GCA_034770075.1 Aralia elata | reverse complement strand
CTATTGCGGAAGGAAGAGAAGAATGGCAACTAAGTCTAGGAGGTAAGATTTTCCTATTACAGTAGGCATGGATGAAAAGCTCTGCTTTGTGCTTGGGAATTTAATTCCTCAAATTGGTGTATAAAACTTACAATTAACAGTAATATGTGGATTATACTGAGTTATGCATGCCTGGAAATTAAGTTTAAATAATTAAAATCGAAGAAAACTGTTGAAAACCATCGGAGAAGACGAACTCTGGTTCGCCACGCCGCAGCGCCGGCAGTTGGCACCGCAACGATGCGATAAAGGGTCTTGACGCCGCAGCGGCAGCATCACACCGCAGCGCCACGCCTAAGGGCTTTCACGCCGCAGCGCCAAGATTACTGCTTGAACCCACGCCGCAGCGCCAAGCCCGCGTGCTGAGCTGGGATGGCACAGACCTCGCGCCGCAGCGTCGGCCTTGCCTTAAGGGCCTCTCGCTGCAGCGCCAAGGCCGTGTTTTCGACCGGGTCGGTCTGGTTCAGGTCGGGCCAAGCAATTTTAATATTAAATAAACTTTAACTAATAATTTAGGAATTTAAATTGTTATTTAAATAATGAATAATTAGTAATTATTATTTAATCAATATTAGATAATAATTATGGACAAAGGTAGTTAATTATTTATTATCGGATTTGTAGTAAATAATAAATAAAGGTAATTAGTTAAGTATTACTTGACTTCTAATAGGTAACCATTTAACAACCAAGATTAATATCGGATTATGTATTTCGGTAATAATAAGAAATAAACCCAATTAGTTATTCGTTGATTTACATGGTAACAACTTACGTTTGGTTTCCAGGGGGCGCTGCCCCCTTAGACCCCCGCCAGCTCACCAGCGCCCTGGGCAGCCGCTCGCTCACCGGGGAGCGAGACCCCCGACTGGGTAGTCGTAGTGGCAATCAATGTGCTTTAATGATGTTACGTCTGTTTTGAATTTAGTCCTTACGTGACTAATTGTTATATGAATATGTACCTAATTGTGTAGGATTTTAAGGAGCGTTCATTGTTATATTGTAGCAGACGCACCAGGCAAGTTTCCTAACGCTTGTCTAACCCTTGAGTTGGTCAAGTTTCCTATCCTATTGTTCAGCAAGTTTCCTTAACTCAAACTCGAGTTATTATTTCTGAAATGAATAATTATTGTTGCTTATTCACATCTATGCTGATTATTGAGATTCGCACCTTGTTCAAGTGAATTCCTATTCTACTATTATTGAATTGTGAATTAAGTTAAAGTTCTTTCAAGCATGAACTGTTTATGAGATAGATCTATGCTATTTGTATCAGCTAGATCAAGCATGTCTAAATTGTGAAATCAAATGTATTTTAAAAGTTGTTCTTATTAAATTGTTATGGTAAGAACTCTTGGCTGAGAAAAGGATAAATTTGATCAAGGCATGATATCAATGCTGGTTTATTAAGTGTTTATGCATAAATCACGGGGTATGAAAGGTTGATCCCCTTGATTACCAAAACTTTTTAAGAGGTCCAGTTTAAATGCTGAGAACCTTGGCAAATGTCTATGGTTATTTCCAACCACTTAGTAATTGTCATTCAATTATTCGAATATTCAATTGTTGACTATTAATTCATGTTTCTTCACAATTTTATACTGTCGTTGAACATTGAAAGCGAAACTTCCTTCTATTCATGATATATCTCCCTTGTGTATAAACTTGCTAAGCAAACTAGTTGCTTACCCTTGCTATATCATGATTTTTATTTCAGCTAAGGCAGAAACGTCAAAAGGGGACAAAGGAAAAGGGAAGGTGCAAGAATAGTTTCCTGATAGGGCTTATGTATTAGTTATCTAAAAATGTTATTTGGTTATGTGAACTCTTATTGTATTAAGGATATGTTTTTAAGTTAAGGTTAAAGAACCTTGAGACCATGATTGTAAGACGTTATTACTATTTCGATAGACATTATATGATTATTATTCCGCATTTAGTTAGATAGTATGTTTGTTGTTGAGTATCGTGAACACCGAATTCGAGATTAGGAAACCCGGATTTGGGGGTGTCACATTCCTTCCCTTAACTTGTTATCTCATTTAAAACAAGTTTACTATCATTGAGAAAGTTTACTAACCTTGGCTTATTATTATTCAAGCAAGGTTGTTACCATGATAACTGCTTAAGCTTTATTCCAATCAATTGTTACTCAATCATTGATTGATAATCAAATTTCGAACACAGTTTCTATTGTACAAACTTATTGATGAAACAAATGCTTTAGTGACTAGCAAACCCTTATTAATTCAGCTAGTCCTTAGTTGATGAGCGTTTTAAAGACTTAGAATATTTTAAAATTTTTCCAAACCAAGTTCCTTTTGGTACGGATTCTAATAATAGACTGAGATGAACAACCCTAATATAGGGGATTAATTACGCGACAACGTTAAAATGGTTGTGCACAATACATTGTACAAAGGGCTGATCCCCCTTAGTACGAGATGGATGGTCCATAGTCTATAAGACTGTTAAAGGTTACGGTAGAAATACTTGATAACCTAGGACATAGTTCGAGGTCTTGTGACCCTCAGATATACTTTTAATCCTGAATCTATATTCAGTTCTTGAGCTAAGCTTTCTATTGAGCTTTCAGATCTTGACTAGTTATTGATTGAATTCAGAAAAACTATTATACCTCAGTTGAAATCCACTTCATTGATTATTCAATTGTTATTGTTATCACACTTGTGGGCAATTGTTTGCTCACTCTTGCATTAAACTTTGCAGCTAAGACAGAGAAATCGGACGAGCCGTCCACGAGTAAAGGCAAGGGCAAGATGCTGAAGTAGCAAGAGATCTGTTAATAATTTGATGTTTATTTGTAGCAAAGACTTATTTAATTTTATGTTCTTTATTCCGCATTAATGTAATAGGGGTTAGATAACCTGGGACTTGTTTCATTCAGAGATTGGTGATATGATAGACTCCACGGCACGCTTGCATGAGGTGGTCGTCGCCCGGATCATTTCTAGCAAAGTTGAACGGTGGATAGCTTGCAACACCTTAACCCCTCGCCTATATGTAGACGGTAATCTTGGTACAATTGCTCGCCTTGGAGATCTGCGTTGAATGGACACCAACGACACCTTAACCCCTCGTTTATATGTAAGCGGTAATCTCGGTACAATCGACGATTGATGCGGTAGAAGACGCCACACACAACTATGTATTGTTTTATGATAAGTCAAACTTGAATCTCAAAGAAAAACTAGAAATAACCTAGGAATTCTTCAAAGAACCAAAAGTAGAGAATAATCTCACAAATAATTGTAATTAAATAAATCTAATTGAAGTGTATCAAGTACATCATCTATGTCCCCTATTTATACTACTCAAAAGTAATTCTAATCTTAATAGGAATTATAAAATCAACTAGAAACACAATCCTAGCTTAACAAATTAATTTGGAAACCAAATCCTAACTAATAAACAATAAGGAAATTAAATCCTACTTATCAAACATTCTAATTACATTAGGAATCTAAAACATGCTGAAAATACCCTACTAATTAAGGAAATCCGCGTCCAAATTTGAATTAGAAATCTGAAGCCTTCCTCCATTTGGAATTAGAAATCCATTAATTGTTAGGAACCCATTAATCCGTGGAGAACAAAATCAGCTAGTTGTCTACTTGGAAACCACGTGGTCCACATGATATAGGAAGCTAATATGTTAAGTCGTTCATATGTAAATGTTAAGTCCTGAATATGTTAGGAAACCCGTGTGATTGGCTGATTAGAATTGGAATGTCTGTTGCCCGCATGCGAATTTGCTAGAATGTAAATTGCCACATGAATTGATTAAAATTGGCCTTGAATTGAACTCCATTTTAAGCATCTTTGAATAAACTTCAGCCCAAATATTTAAAATCGCTTGATAAATCCCCGGGACTTGAGTTGAGTTATTAAGGTTTGATGTGAGCCTGATCAGGATTGTATCATTCCCCTCCTCTTGAAAAGGATTCGTCCACAAATCTGATCGTACATCAAAACGAATTAAGTCAGTAACACCAAACAAAACATAATCACAATTCTCACTTTGCACATAACATATAAACACAATATCAATATCACAAGTAAGAATATGAAAATAATTATTAAAAACTCTGCAAGGAACACTTCGTCGTCTGGCAACTTCCTCGAATAAACATGAACAACTTGTAAACATCTCTTTCCAAGCAATGCTCGAATCGATATAGCATCCTGCAAGCTCCTCGTAACATAACTTGGAAACTTAAACTTTCGAACTCCCCTAATCAAGAACCTGTCCACATCAACACGATACTTTTTCACACGTAGACCAAATACTTCCACAATGCTAACTACATTAAAACAAACTAAATTAGCAACTATAGCAAAAATGCAATCAAAATTTCTACCTAAAAAATCAAATGTATATATAATAAAATAAATGTAAATAAAATTATGAAAAGCTCTATATCCCCCTGGATCAAAACTCAGTATGTAGAACTCTTCACATTGCAACAACTTCCATTCACGAATTCCTGGATCAAAAGACAATCTGATGATCTCGTCCATCCGTAAATATATCCATTGACGAATACCCGGATCAAAAACGATTCTTATGATCTTGATCATTCGCACCAACATCCATTCCATTGCACCTGGATCAAATAACAATCTTTGAAACTTTCCATGGCGCAATTACAAACATACTTGAATTCTTGGATTAAACACAAAACAAAACAAATCAACATGTTCCTTTTGTCTAATCACAAAGAAATAAAATAATTCAAATTCACATGCATAGTCCACTAAAATAAAATTCAAAATACTTCCCTGTAGACTTTCCATGCATTGCTCGAATTGATTTGCAAATTGACTTAAACCTTTCTCCACAACGATTATGAACCCATCTCGAGTCTGCAAAACAAAATCAACCTTTTCCCTTCCATTGACATTAACACATTCAAAATTAAACAATCGCATCAATGGAAATAGATCACTTCCAACTTCACAAGATGAAAACTCAACAACATATTTACGATTATCACAAACAAACTCAACAAGTGCTAAAGAATTTCTCTAATTGTGATTAAAAGTCAGAATATCATCAAAACAAAAATTAACAAATTTTTCCATGAATGAATGTAAAATATGATTCAATATGAATACATTTAATGTATTAGTTAATCCCAACGATTTAACTAAACATGTATGTAAACCATATCTTAATCCAATCCGATGATAATCACTTTTCAACCCAATACCAAATTCCTTTCCATTCAAGACAGTTTTCTCAAAATCATGCAATGATAACAACTCTAATGGAAAGAAATTACCAAATGATAGCAAATCATGCAGTGAAGATTTCTCTACTGAAGAACCATGATCACTACCATTATCAATTAACGACATGTCATGTAAAGATTGATTAACATGAAAACCTAATTCAACATGTGAATGAAAAACCCTAAAATGAGTTTCATGCAAGTACAAACGATGAGAACGAGAATACCCACAATAATCACTAGAATAAATTCTACTAAGATATAAACTTTGACAATGAGAATTTACTAAATGATAGTAGGAATATTGACAATGAGAATATAATGCATGCTCATAAACTAACTCAACAAATATCAAATATCCTCCATAATTTATGATAAAGACAATTTTACCCTCAAAATAGCCAAACACAAATTTATCCATGGAAGCATGCAAAACATGTTTTAAATAACTCATGAAAATACTAGATGCATTAGTTAATCTAATAGAAATAACTATCCACCTATACAATTCACGTGTTAACAAAACTTTCCATTTATCACAATATTTCATGCTAATTTGATTAGGCATAAACACCACATAGCCATTTTCCAACGTAGATAAAATATAAGCACTATGCAATTTATCAAGCATATTATCTAAGTAAAGAAAATAAAAGCGATACTTGTTTACCAATTCGAAATCAACGAACAAGCTCGGCATTCTATCTTTCTTAGGTACTATGATCTCATGACTAATACATGCACTAATGCTTTCTCCATCGATACCCGCTTTGATGAAGTTGGACTCTATCAGCTCTCTAACCTACCTTGGTAACTCCGTTGTCTCCTCGGAAATACTACAAGCTGGCTGATACGGAATGATAGCTCGGGGTATGTCATCAACAACCTGTACAAAAGACAAAACAGAACTATACAAAGAAGAGTTAATCTTGTTAGTATTTAAAAGTGTCGTCTTGTACGAATGTACAATCATTGGCTTTTCAAAATACAACTCACTTTCCAACTCACTCTCCTCTCTTTTTTCACTCTTACTCTCCACTGTTTCTTTCTCTCGTTTATTTTCACTCTCATTCTTTTTATTCTCTCGTTTTCTTTCATTCTCTTTTTCACACTTTTCTTTTTCACACTCAATCTTTTTTCTAATTTCTTTTTCACTTTCTTTTTGTCGTTTACTTTCACTTGTATTTTCTTCCTCGGGATCACAGACTTCATCTCGAACATTGGAATCTAATAACTCTCCTTGGACTGCATATTCTATTATCTCTTCTTCCACCTGCCTCGATTGATCTTGCTCTTTTTGTGCCTGTCGGGCGTTTTGTAGTTGCTTCGCCATCTCTATAAATGATCCCATGACTTCTTCTTTTTTTTCCTTGGAAAATACTGGTTCCCTATACACCTTAGGAGTGTCTCGTGGTTGTCTCCGATGTGAATCTCCATGCCTATGATCCTTCCTTTCATCATCCCAATTTGAATGCCTTAAAGGTTGATCGTCATATCTTGGAGTTGCGTATTCTTTCCTCCTGCTAGGCTGTACTGGGGCATACCGCTTTCTCATCACGGTTTTCAACTCTTTCCATGTATTGATCGGATGATCTCCACATCTTCTCCTTTCACGTTCAAATTGAGCCCACCATGTAGTTACATGGCCGGAAAAATATTGAACTGCAAGTTTGAACTTCTTGTGCTCAGAATAATTATGATAGCCAAACTCTCGTTCCTTCCTTTCCTCCCAACTCAAATAAGCTTCTGGATCCGCTCTACCTTGAAAAGATCTCTTTTTCCACTCATAAGTATTTTCAAAATTATATCCATACATGATTACTGCAAAACAAAGGTTAGTAGATAAAGAAAATTTTCCTCACACACTCCCTTACGTGTTTCGCTCAAACAATCTATCACACAATTATGAAAACACTCGTGTATCACACAATTAGGCTTTTACCCTCAATTGATCTCACACTCTTGCCTTTTACCACTCTAATTCTCTCTTATAGGTTCTTTTTGAATTCACCAAATAAATATCACAGTTTTCTATTTAATTCAATAAGAACTTATCACAAAACAAAATATAGCAAGTGTGACGTATGATAACCAATATAAAATTCACAATCGCCAAATTACGCCCTTCTCGAATGAATTCTTCAATACTCACGAAACTTATGAACCCAATCAAATGAAACAAATAATAATAATAATAATCTTTTTTTTACTCACGATTTTTTTTTCACCAATCCTTTTTTTTCACGAATCTCACTTTTTTTTTTCTTTTTTTTTTGAACTTTTTTTTTCCAATATATATTCAAACACGAAAAATAAAGGATAAGTAACTCGCTAGGAACTTAGCTTTGATACCAAATGATAGACTCCACGGCACGCTTGCGTGAGGTGGTCGTCGCCCAGATCGTTTCTAGCAAAGTTGAACGGTGGATAGCTTGCAACACCTTAACCCCTCGCCTATATGTAGACGGTAATCTTGGTACAATTGCTCGCCTTGGAGATCTGCGTTGAATGGACACCAACGACACCTTAACCCCTCGCTTATATGTAAGCGGTAATCTCGGTACAATCGACGATTGATGCGGTAGAAGACGCCACACACAACTATGTATTGTTTTATGATAAGTCAAACTTGAATCTCAAAGAAAAACTAGAAATAACCTAGGAATTCTTCAAAGAACCAAAAGTAGAGAATAATCTCACAAATAATTGTAATTAAATAAATCTAATTAAAGTGTATCAAGTACATCATCTATGTCCCCTATTTATACTACTCAAAAGTAATTCTAATCTTAATAGGAATTATAAAATCAACTAGAAACACAATCCTAGCTTAACAAATTAATTTAGAAACCAAATCCTAACTAATAAATAATAAGAAAATTAAATCCTACTTATCAAACATTATAATTACATTAGTGTCGACGCCGGGTTCTCGCTTTCTCGTCTCTTTAGTCTTTTCCAATTTTAGCCTTTTGATTTAGATGACGTTTGGAAAAGGTCGGCATTGATGTCGACGGGGTTTTGAAAGATTGCGTTTTATGATGAGCCAATTAACCAGAGTCGCCAGTTGGTATATTTGAAATGGATGTACCAACTCATCCGAGTTTTCGTTTTTTATAAATCGCTGGCTCATGTGTGACTCCGAATTAATTGGTCTGCGAATCGAGATTCATGGAGTTCGGGGGCTTGTTTAAGTGAGGGGAAGGTGTTAGGCATCCCTCGACTTCCGTGAAATACGGTTACCGCAATCTTAATGCTTTCCTATCCTTTAATTCATGAATATGTGTATGTAGGTGCGCGCGTGTGTGTGTGTGTGCCTATGTGAATGTTGTGGTGAGTTTGTATGAAAGAGTCATTTGGATTTTAGGGAAAATCGTGTTTTAATTTGAGTATGCTTCGGAATGTCTTTTCGGTATACCCGAGAAAGCTTTATTCTTTATGAGAAAGGTTTGGTTTTAATTGTCCAAAACTATGAGATTTTCATTAAATGTCGTTTTGGCAAAAGAATAATTTTAAATCTTCGTCAAAATAGGAATCGAGATCTATACATTGCTTTCATGAAACGATCGGGCAATTTCTAGGATCTCTTTCACCCTATGCACAAAGATTTAATAAAACGTTACTTATTTGCAAAATCATTTTTGTGTGGTGTTTTGGAAAACGATCTTTCTTTAGCTTTCTCGTTAGATAGGGATCGACATTCATTAACATTTCTCAAATTTTAACCTCGTGATTCTAATATCCTACTTTGATTGATTTTATGAAAATCTTATCATTTAGCTTTGAAATCAATTTCGTGTCATAATTCAAATCGAGCACAAACACGCGTCGGGGCTATTCATGGGCATGTAAGCCATCAAAATATCCCCGAACGCCAACAATCACAAATTTCACTATTTCGGGGCCTTAAACACGATTCCCGCCTTGGCGTCGTTTTAAGGCCCAAAGGTTACATGTTACAAAACGAGCATCTTGAATCTATCACATACATCAAAACGTCCATCATCGGATTTGGACCTCGGGGTCGCATTCCTAGGCTCACACGAGATTAATACATGCCTACAAAATGAATATTACATAACTAACCAACCCGGGTTTATCTAATATACCATGATATCCGGAAATGACAATTTAAATAAATTACACCCAACAAATTATCACAAACAAGCTAGAAATTTTATCAATTGGATATCCTCGGGTTGTTAGGAAGAATTTTGTTCCGATGGAACCCTCCCTAATAATCCATAATCCATGATTGTTCAACAATATACATGAAAACTACATCCCATCTAAACAAATAAGATGATATGAATTGTTATGACAAAAGGAATTTTTACCTTGCAAAATGATCTCAAAAAGGATGAAGTCTTGGTATTTGAATAGGATGAGAAATATATTTGATACAATCAAAATTAAAGGAGTAAAATTTCTCTCTTTTTTCTCTCTTTTCTTCCTATTTTTGTTGTAACATCTACTATTTTTCTCTCAAATTCCGTGCTGCTGTTTGCTGTTTTTCTTCTTCTTCTCCAAAATTTGCTGAACTTGCTGAACCTCCTGTATGCTCTGCCCGAAAGCGGCTTAAATAGGCTGGCCAGAGCCAGCCGCAGATCTATCTGCGGCTGGCCGCAGATGGATCTGCGGCTGGCCAGCTGGCACGCCTCCCATCGCACTCAGCTGGTAGTGCTGATTTCCTGGTTTCCGTGCTGGCGCACCCACTTGGCCGCAGATCTATCCGCGGCTGGCGGGCTTGACTTTCTCGATTTTCGTGCCACGCCTCGATTTTCGTACCGCAACGTCGGTTTTTCGCTGACAGGCTCGTATTCCGCAGTCCGGGAACTTCCGGGAGACGTGCCACCTCATTCGGAAATGCCTGCCTTGGACGGTCATGCTGTCACGTCGACTTGGGCTGCCCAAATCATTGCGGCGGTGCCGGGCGCTCGCCTTTGTGCCCGCTCTTTTGTTCCTGCAAGCTGGTTCAATTGACGATTTCGCCCTCCTGTCAAGGTTAGTAGAAGGAAACGCAAAATTTGGGTGTCTACAGCTGCCCCTCTTTATCATGTTTATGAAATGATAAATGAAATGAACAGGATAAAGAATAGACACTCGATGCATGAATGACAGTTCGTCAGAATGACAGTACATACATGATGCCACACATATAGCTTATGATGCAACACAAGATGTAATGCATGCAAGACATTCGTAAGAGTGTCAATGTATTAACCCTTTGACCGTGTTTGTTGGTCTTTGGGTTCACTCTTTCAATCTATCATCTCGTTCGGGGCCGAGTATCGTCGCCGGTCACCCATCTCGTAACCCCCGGTTATCGTCGCCGGTTGGTTATCTTGTCGGAGCCGGTTATCGTCGCCGGTCATCCATCTCGTGATCGCCGGTTATCGTCGTCGGTCGATCGTCTCTCGGGGCCGGGTATCGTCGCCGGTCACCCATCTCGTAACCCCCGGTTATCGTCGCCGGTTGGTTATCTTGTCGGAGCCGGTTATCGTCGCCGGACATCCATCTCGTGATCGCCGGTTATCGTCGCCGGTCGATCGTCATGTCGGGGCCGGGTATCGTCGCCGGTCACCCATCTCGTAACCCCCGGTTATCGTCGCCGGTTGGTTATCTGTCGGAGCCGGTTATCGTCGCCGGTCATCCATCTCGTGATCGCCGGTTATCGTCGCCGGTCGATCGTCATGTCGGGGCCGGGTATCGTCGCCGGTCACCCATCTCGTAACCCCCGGTTATCGTCGCCGGTTGGTTATCTGTCGGAGCCGGTTATCGTCGCCGGTCATCCATCTCGTGATCGCCGGTTATCGTCGCCGGTCGATCGTCATGTCGGGGCCGGGTATCGTCGCCGGTCACCCATCTCGTAACCCCCGGTTATCGTCGCCGGTTGGTTATCTGTCGGAGCCGGTTATCGTCGCCGGTCATCCATCTCGTGATCGCCGGTTATCGTTGCCGCCGATCGTCATGTCGGGGCCGGGTATCGTCGCCGGTCACCCATCTCGTAAACTTTTCACTTCAACACGTCAAATGGCTGCAAGGGAGCAAGGTGGGACCCACCAGGGCCAGCCGCAGATGGATCTGCGGCCAGCCGCAGATACATCTGCGGCCATGATCGGGCCTTAAATCCAACGCGGCTCCTCCAGATCTGTCACTTTCAACTTGTAATCCAAAGAGATTCTCTCGATTTTTTCTTGTTCGCAAGGGCTTTTTGTCGATTTTTTCAACTTTCCTGCAAAAACTGTTCCGGTAGGATTGATCTACACGCTACGGGTAACACTTTGACCGGTCACTTTTCAATTTCGTCAATGTTTTTGCTATACATTTGACTATTTACATGTTTAAAGATAAAATGTATGCTTTACGATGCTATGTAATGTCTCATCATATATACATGCTATGTATCAACTATGTGAGTCCTATTTTATGCTCATGAGGCGGTCCCACATATTGCTATTCCTTTTCTGCCAATAAAAATCATGCATTACATGCTGTAATTACATATATGAATGCAATTTAAATCTGTTTGAGGCTTTGATTGATGGAAAACACGTTTGGCTTATGCCTGGGATGTTCAATTTACAAACGGAACTCTGCCGAGTTTTTTTTTTTTTTTTTTTTTTTTTTTTTTTTTTTTTTTTTTTTTTACATGCATCATGTTGCATTAATCATATGATGAGGCTAGAAATTTAGAACGTTCATTACATAATTTTAAAAGGAAACTTACCTTCTTTTCGCCCGTTCTATTCCAGCTATGGATCGTGATGCGCCCAGTAGCTCCTCCGCCTCTCGGACTTCGGGTGTTCGCCGTCGTAGGGCTGCACCCACTCCTGTTCCTCCTCGGACCCGTCAGGCTCGTCGTTTGATGGAGGCTGTCATTCGTCCTGGTCATCCGGACGTTGAGGAGGCTGTTCCTCCGGAGGTCGCGGCGGAGGGGCCATCCTCCAGCACACCGGCTCCATCTACTCATCAGGCTCCTTCTGGCGCCTCTGTGCAGATACCCGATCTTTTGGGTCGGGATCTCAGTCGTCACCCCTCAGCATCTCTCGTGGCTAACGAGGTATATTTCAGCTCTATTCTGATTTCACTCTCAATTTCTCCATTCTCCTTTTATCCGGATTGACCCCTTGGTGATTGCCCCAGGTACCCGAGTTTACCCAGCCGAGGGGCAACTGGTTCAACATCTACTCCCTTTACGCGGCCCTGCACAGTGACTATCGGGCGATGGTGGACTCTTGGGGCTTTCGACATTTCTTCACTATCATCCCCCGCCAGTGCCCCTGGGGTTACATGAGGGCTTTATCCGAGCGATGGTTCCACCAGACGCAGTCTCTTCATCTCCCTCGACTGCGAGGTCGTGTTGACCCCATGGGACTGGAGGTACATTACTGGCATTGAGTTTACCGGGGTCCCGCGTCCCCTTGGATCTTGATATCACTCCTGTGGAGGTTCGAGCTTTGCTGGGCTTCGCTGCTGAGGACCGGGTCTTTAAGGCCCGCAGTATCCGATCTGGTGCTTTGGATGTCGATGCAGTCGGGGGTCTCTATGCGCTGCCTATTCCAGCAGATCAGGGCACCAGGGACATTCTACTACGACGCCTGTTCCTAACCATCATGAGGGGTTGTTTTCTGGGGAACAACTCCTCCACCATTCATTTCAGCGTCGTAGGAGCGGTCAGAGATGTGGACCGCATCGGTGATTATGACTGGGGGTCATTCACCCTTTGCCTATTTCCTCCACGGCATGCGTCTACGCTCAGAGGGACAGACTGATGCCTGGCTCGGCTTTCTAACCATTTTCTGTTGGTGAGTCCCCATCCTCCTATCTTTTAGTGTATTTCTTTTCCTTTCATCTCTTTTCTGTATTTGATAGTGACTCATGCCTTGCCTTGTTTCTATTCACAGTTCTGGGCTTACGAGCGGCTGCCATGTCTGAGGCCTATCACTACTCTGGGCCCGGACACTTATCCTCGGGGCCGGCGATGGCATCACAGCACTCTGGAGGAGGTCCCCGTGTCGGGCAGCTTTTGCACATTGTCGTATTCAGCTGGAGTTGATCACGGCTGCCGACGTCGTCTGGATTCCCTACCTCTCCGATCATCTGACTGTGGGGTTTGCTGACGGGCACCCTTCCGGCCCAGAGTTCAAGCTTTCCACCCGTCGCCTCACTTTGCAGAGTGTTGGAGGCTGGGTGATGTATCTGGGAGAGCGCGCATTCAGATGCGTCACTGGGGAGATCCGCATCCCGCACTCCCTTTCCTTCACTACTTTCTGGCCGCTGGACTCTCAGCCCTCGGAGATCATGCTTGCCGGGGAGGACGGTCGGATGCTTTCCACGGGTCCCACTACGAGTGATGCATTCCGTACATGGTGGGTGCCCCGCACCATCGGTCCTCAGACTCGGGCCACTTTCTTTCTGGGAGATATGGTTCCAGGCTCGGTGACGATGACCGATTGGGCTGCCTGCGTTCGGACCCCTACCCACGCTGAGCAGATCGCCTCATTGACCCGTCAGGTAGATCAGTTGTCGCTGTTTATTCGGGGGTTGGGCCGGGCCCCGGAGGAGGCTTACACATACGATCCTGACGGTGCAGGTTATGATGCAGGCCCGAGTTCATCTGATGCCACAGCGCATCCCTACATCCCTGATATGAACTTTGGTCCTCCGAGCTCGACGACTCCAGGGGATCAGTTCGAGGATCCTGCTTTCATAGATGATACTGTTTTTATTTAGACCAGGATAGGATAGGGTCTTTTGTATCAGCACCTGCTTAGATTTCTTTTTCATTTATGCACTATGTACTGAACTCATTTATTTTATTTATGCACAGTTTTCTTTTTCATTTTTATGGGATTCACCTGGTTTATTATTAACTGTATGTTGCTTGCTCTTTTATTTATGGATAGAGAATGACCCCTGTACAGTATTTTTGATACTATTTTTCCACAGATGTCGTCCTCGGATGCCGTGGTTCGTTTGGATTCCATTCCTCCCACAGGGTTGATTGGCAGCCTCTTCCGCTGGTTGGACAGTTTATTGCCGGCAGACAGGATTATCGCAGATGGTCTTTTGGGACATTCTTGGTCCTTACTGACCTTTCAGGTGCCAGCGGGTTTTGTGGATGGTCTTCTGAGCTATTGGGCGCCTGCTCGTCAGGTGTTTAGGTTAGGGACCGTAGAGCTGACCCCCACCCTTGAGGAGTATGCTCGCTTTACCGGCTTGCCGTTGGACGGCCCTTGTGCCAGGGTCACAGTTGGTTCCATGCGCCGTCAATTCTTGACTTTCAACACGGTTTTGCGGAGGGCTGTCGTATTACCGGTAATCATATCGGACCATATGGTTCCTCTTCGATTCTTGATTGACCGATTTGGCTCACCTGACAGTTTCCGTATTTTCCTCGGTGATTTTTCCGTGTCCGAGGAGCGTTGGGATGCCTTGAGAGTGGATGTTCTGATGGCCTGTGTCATCTCAATTTTGTATTTGCCTGCAGGACCCGATCATTTGGATATGAGGATTGTGGCGGCCGTTCGAGCCCTCCGGGAGGATCATACCATTCTTCCTATGATATTGGCGGATACCTACATGTCAGCCGCATATTGCCAGTCCTTCCGAGACAGATCCTTCAGAGGGAGCTCGACTTTGCTGTATGTGTGGTTCATGAGTCATCTTAGTCCCATCGGCCACTTCCGCCGCCAAGGGTTTTGCTTCAGTCACAACATAGCCGCGCAGTTTTCGTTTCGTCCCGTGAGTTGTACTGATGTGGCCTCCTGGACATCATTTTTGTCTATCATTGAGGACCCCTTTCATCTATTGGTTTACTCGGGCTATTGCTCCTTCATGCGCTTCTTGACTCATGTGTCTGGCATGGATTTCATTCCCATTGTCGGGTTAAAGGGCGTGACGACCTATCATCCCCTGGTGGTTATGGGGCAGTTTGATCAGACACAGGATTTACACCCCTTTGCGGGTGCAGCCGCATACCGATTCCTTATATCATCCTGTACAGAGAGGGATCTATTGCAGGTATACGAGCTTTGGGATCGCAGGATCTTTGCCGAATATAGTGCGAGCTGTCACATCCAGACATTTGCCTACGTACAGTGGTTGCGTGGAGATCTGGATTCGGCTAGTTTGAGTCGGACGGGGGCCTTTGATGACTCTGGAGTGATTTTCACAGAAGATACCGCAGACCATTCCACTTCAGCCGATTCTGCCCCGAGTCGGGTCGCTGAGGATTCCCGACTCCGCCTGGCCCTGATTACTACTGAAGCCGAGAGGGATGCCGCCCTTGCCGAGAGAGATGAGGCCATTCGGGCTAGAGATGCTGCCATCGCTGATAGAGAGGCCATTGTATTTCAGACCAGGGCAGTGGTAGATGCTCATTTTGGGACTGTCAGCCGAGCTACTGCTTTACTGGATCGTATTGATATGATGGGGCAGCAGATTGCAGGAGATGCTGATGCTTCAGATCTATCCACCACCCTGTCCATCCTGCTCCGGCTAGTTTCAGATTTGTAGATTATTTTATTTCCTGCATAGACTATGTTGGTTTCATCAGTTATTGAAAGAGAAATCTTGTAATAAAACGACTTATATATATAGACATGCATTTAAATTTAGTCATTTTCCCCTTTTGTCGTATCATTGCCATCCATTGGATCATCATTTTATCCAAGCTGACCATGATTTTGACATTTCGCCTTCTTTCTTTCCTCAAGACTTGATGGAGATTTGACAGATATTGCCGCACACCTTTTGATTTCATCGGATTGAATCTCAGATTTTGGATAACTGTTTGGGTTGGATCAGGGTATGTATTCTGGGGTGAAACTGGTTAGGCAGTTGGTTTCGGGAAGGTTTTGAGGATGTAGGAAGGTTTTATCTGGCTCTCGAAAATTGGTTTTAGTTAGGGAAAGGATTATTTTATAAGGATCGGACCGCGCCATGATGGCTGCCTACGTACCCCCACAAGTTGGGAGATCAGGTCCTACGTAGTTCGCTCTCAGGGGAAAAAGGAACTGATGATTTAAGCGTAGAACCGCTTCACCGAGTCAGAATTGAGGGGTTGTGGAAATACCTCACCATCCATTTCTTGCAATATGAGGGCTCCTCCGGATAGCACTTTCTTAATCACGAATGGTCCTTCCCAATTCGGGGCAAACTTCCCTTTGGCTTCGTCTTGACAAGGCATGACTCTTTTTAGCACCAGATCATTTTCCTTGAACTTCCGAGGTCTGATCCTTTTGTCGTACGATCGAGAGATCCTCTGTTGATATAGCTGGCCGTGCCAAACAGCAGCCACCCTCCTTTCATCAATTAGGGCCAACTGGTCGTATAGGCTTTGCATCCAATCCTCCTCGCTTATCTGAGCATCGATCACTATTCTGAGGGACGCCATCTCAACTTCAACTGGCAGGACAGCCTCCATTCCATATACCAAGGCGTAAGGGGTTGCCCCTGTGGAAGTACGCGTTGACGTTCGGTAGGCTAGCAAGGTGAGGGGTAACAAATCCGGCCATCCCCGATGATTAGCAGACATTTTTGCCATGATCTTCTTGATGTTCTTATTGGCAGCCTCCACTGCCCCATTCATTTTGGGACGGTAAATAACAGAATTGAGGTGTTTGATCTTAAAACTGGTCGCACAACCCCTTCATGAGGGCGTTATTCAAATTCTTGGCATTGTCGGAGACCAAAACCTCAGGTTGCCCATATCGACAAATGACATTATTCCTGATGAACCCAACGATAACCTCCTGAGTGACTTTGGGGAAAGAGGCTGCTTCTACCCATTTGGTGAAATAATCGATCATGACGAAGATGAATCGGTGCCCGTTGCTTGCTTTGGGCTCTATTGGTCCGATTACATCCATTCCCCACATCCAAAATGGCCACGGGGAGGTCATACAGTGCAGTTCATTGGGAGGCGTATGGATCACATTACCGTGCGCCTGACATTGATAACATCGTTTGACATGATCATCGCAATCGGCCCCCAGCGTCAGCCAATAATGCCCTGTCCTCAAAATCTTTTTGGCAAGCATCGGTCCACTCATATGGGGTCCACACACTCCACCATGTATTTCATTCATAATCTTTCGGGCCTGTGTTTCATCTACGCACTGCAACAGTCCCAACCCAGCATCCCTCTTGTAGAGTGAATCGCCACTCAGGTAAAACTTCATCGCCATCCTTTGAATTCTCATCCTCTCAGTCCGATTTGCCTGATCGGGAAGGGATCTGTCTCTCAGATATTCCCTTATGTCGTGATACCAGGGCCGCCTTGCCAACACCACCTCGTTTGACAACACTGCCACATTTTCCTCATATGCCGGGGCATTCTGTACGGTGATCTCAATCTGTGGACTGTCCCTACTCTTGATCACGTGGATTAAGGAAGCCAAAGTCGCCAACGCATCGGCAAAATCATTTCGTCCCCGAGGAACATGGCGGAAAGCGATATCCTCGAATTCTTGCATAAGCTGGGTGACACAACGATGGTATGGAAGTAACCGAAGCTCCTTAGTGTTGTATACCCCGATTGCTTGTCTGATTACCAATTCTGAATCCCCGAACACCGCTAGTCTTTTTACTCCCATGTCACGGGCCAATCGGAGTCCCAAGATACACCCTTCGTATTCAGCGGTGTTGTTCGAATTGCTGAAACGAAGCTTAGTGGCCACGGGGTATTGTCCTCCGGTGATAGAGACTAGGACCGCTCCGGCTCCTGCCCCCTCGGCATTCATGGCACCATCAAAATACAGCTTCCAGAATTGTCCCTCGTCATCACATTTTTCGCGCGATACCCAAAATATATCCTCGCCCGGGAGAGGAGTTTCCAACGGCTCCATCCCTCTTGCCGGGGCTTCTGCCAACTGATCTGCAATTCCCTGCCCTTTCATGGCCTTCTGGGTCACGTACACCATGTCAAACTGTTGTAAGATTAACTGCCATCTTGATAATCGACAATTCAGCATGGGCCTTTCAAAAATATATTTTAGGGGATCCATTCTTGATATCAGGTACGTCGTATGCCCATGGAGGTAGTGCTGTAATCTCCCTGCAGCCCAGGCCAGAGCACAACAGGTCTTCTCAATGGGAGTGTAATTCTGTTCACATTGGCTAAACCTTTTGCTGAGGTAATAGATGGCCTGTTCTTTACCCGCCTCATTCTTTTGTCCCAACATACATCCCATCGCGATGGCATTTACCGATATATACATGAACAGAGGGATTCCATCCCTCGGGGGTACCAGCACTGGTGCTTCAGTCAATTGCTTTTTAATGGTCTGAAACGCCCTCTGACATTGCTCATTCCATTCTTGGGACACCCCTTTTCTTAACAGTTTAAAAATCGGCTCACATGTAGTCGTCAAGTGGGATATAAAACGGCTGATGAAGTTTATTCTCCCCAGGAATCCTCTTATTTCCTTCTCTGTGTGGGGTGCCGGCATATCCACAATGGCCTTAATCTTTGCTGGGTCCAACTCAATGCCCCGATCACTAACCAGGAAACCCAAGAGCTTGCCCGATTGTACTCCGAAAGCACACTTGGCTGGATTGAGTTTCAGATTATACTTTCTGAGCCGATCGAATAGCTTTTTAAGATGGGTTGTATGGTCAGACTCTACCCTTGATTTCACAATAATGTCATCCACGTAGACCTCTATCTCTTTGTGCATCATATCGTGGAACAAGGCCATCATGGCTCTCTGATAAGTAGCCCCTGCATTCGTGAGACCGAAAGCCAGTCGTCTATAGCAGAAAGTGCCCCAAGGGGTGATGAATGCGGTCTTTTCCCGGTCTTCTTCCGCCACCATTATCTGATGATATCCCGTAAAGCAATCCACAAAGGAATACATTTCGTACTGGGCCGTGTTATCTACCAGGATGTGTATGAAAGGCACCGGGAAGTTATCCTTGAGACTGGCCTTGTTTAGATCTCTGTAGTCTACGCATACCCTCACCTTTCCTCCAGGCTTAGCTACCGGGACCACATTGGATAACCATTCAGGATAAGTGGATACCATAATGATTCCCGCCCTGAACTGTTTGATGATCTCTTCCTTCACTTTTAAGCTCCACTCCGGTTTCAATTTCCTTAATTTTTGTTTGACAGGCTTGAAACCCTCCTTGATGGGTAATCGGTGTACCACAATGTCGGTGGACAATCCGATCATATCCTCGTGCGACCAGGCAAAGACATCCTCATATTGGCTTAGTAACTCAATTATTTCTGATTTTTGGCTGGGGGTAAGGTCTGTCCCTATCTTGAGTTCTTTTGGATTGTCAGGGGTTCCGATATCAACGGTGATGGTTTGGTCCAAGTTGGGTTTGGGTTTATCCTCGACCCATCCTTTGATCTCGTCAGGTGCGTCGTCGTAATCTGTCTCGTCTTGTTCAATGCCCATTAGATCGAAATCCAGCTCAATGTCAAAATCATAATCATCATTCAAATTTGAAAGACCATTTGTTAGGCAAGGATTACTCAAATGGGTACACCTGACATGAAACAAAATACTTGTCATATATAAATCATTTTTCACGACGATCGGAATTTCAAATAACACGAAGAAACGACACAATTATGCAGAAATAAAACAACAACAAAATAAAACTTCTTCATTTCCCCATCCTCTAGGGTTAACCACCCTGACGTCGAGCTTTACCCTTGTTTGGATATCACTGGTTTTTGGGTCCAATTATCGATGGTCAGGTCAGATGAAATGCGCTGGATAAAGGAGGGCCTCACATCGGACACCTCCCCGATGATTACGGATACGTCGCCTGAATCCTTCTCTATATCTTCTCCAGGAATAATCAGCCCTGCCCAATCAATGACAGGCACAACCTGTTGGGCTGCCGATGGTGTGATAACATTCGTCCTCTCCTTACTGCTTGTTGATTGTCCGGAGATATAGCATTTGGTTTCAAACTCTTTTGCGACCTCCTGCAGGAAACTTTCCCTCCGGGCCGACTCATTACGTGTGGGGGTTAACTCTTCATTCCCTGCCCCAATCACAGGTCCGCTGATCCCCTGCTCATTGTCGACTTTGGTCACTGGGCTGCCAACTAGTCGAATCGGAGTCGCACCCTGACGGTGTCCCCGTACTGCGCCCACATGGTATCCCAATCCTGCTTTGCCTATCTGCTGTGGTAGGTGGATGGGCTCGGTGATTCCCTGACTGCTTTTCCCTAGTCCCTGTCCAGGTTGGAAGTTCATTTTAATCATTTCCCTTGCCACAAAGGTGAGTTCCGGAGAGACCCTTGGTTTCATAGCTGGAGCTCCCAGGCATCTATAATGGGGAGTGCTAATCTCTAGTGCTTGAAAGCTGGCAGGCGCCGCTGACTCATCCACATGGATTACTGGTAGGCCACTCCTGGGAGGAGAAGGGTCATCACATTCGGCCAAGATTGTTACCAAATTCCCACCGATGATCAACTTGATTTGTTGATGGAGCGTGGAAGGAACTGCCCCGGCCATGTGTATCCACGGCCTCCCCAACAGCAGGTTGTAGCTTGCCGTGATATCTAAGACTTGGAAGGAGATATCAAAAGTACAGGGCCCTATCTCCACCGGCAATTCTATCTCTCCGATGGTGTCCCTCCGGGATCCGTCAAAAGCCCGAACCACCACATGACTGGCTCGCAGGCGCTTGGGACTGATGTTCATTTTCTTCAGCGTACTGAGAGGACAAATATTCAATGCCGATCCCCCGTCGATCAGCACCCCATTCATGACATATCCTGAGGAGATTACCGCGATGTGTAGCGGTTTTCGGTGCCCCCTTCCCTCTTTGGGAATGTCCTCATCCGTAAAGGATATTGCATCGGTTTCCAATAAGTGGCCTACCAGCTGGCCGAAACCCTCCTCACTAATTTCTTTGGGCACAAATGCCTCCTCCAGAACCTTCATCAGGGTTTTGCAATGCTCACTGGATGACAACACCAAGTCCATGACTGATGTTAGGGTTGATTCCTCATTTAAAATCTGGATCCTCCTCGTTTCTGGGTGATCCATCCTTTTCAAAAACTCCATGGCCCTTTCCTCGGAAACCTCTTCATTTTTTCTCTTTTGGCTCTCAAGGACTCGCCCGGGAAGATATAAGGGGTTCCCCTTGGTCGTCACGGAAGCACAACTGGCCGCTTCCTCTGGTATTCTCCCATAATTCCAGGGTACAGTCTTCAGACTAGTGATAGGGAGTTGCGGCCTTGCTGCAAGGATGATGGGCCTCGGGGCCGTCAATTTGACAGGTCCCTCTATGTTACTCGTACTTACCCCTATCAACCTGATGGGCGTTCCCCGTGCATCCCCATGATCATGTATCATGTTGATCATCTCCTCAACTTTCTGCACATAGTTCAACCTTGGCGGCCCCCCAGCCTCACTTGCCTCCGTCGCATTAACTCCCCCTCCATCATGTCTTGGCAGGGGATTTGCTTTAACATTCGGGGAGTCCGGTTGTTCCACCACAATTTCCCCGTTGTCGATCATGTTCTGAATTATATGTTTCAATGTCCAACAATCTTGTGTATCATGACCCGGGGAACCCGAGTGATAGGCGCACCGCTTGCTTGGATCAAATCTCCTTCCCTTCGGGTCACTTGAGGGAGCCAAATTGATTATCTTCTTTTGGGCTACTAATACCGCTAATATCCGTTCGAGCGGCTCCCCGAGCGGGGTGAATACTCGGTTTTGCGAGGCCTCATATCTTCTTCGCCCCTCTGTCCTTTGATCTGTGAAGTTTGGCTGACGGGATGGCCCTCCCCTCTGTACCTGAACCGGAAGATGATTTTCTGTTTTTCTGGATGACCCCTGTAAGATGAGGGAAACATCCTCTTCCTTCTTCTTTTGGACCCTCCGGGAAGTGCTGCTATAGTTTCCATTCTGTATCTGCTCAGCAACAGTTTCTAAAGCAGTAAGATCCCGGATTTTACCCGATTTCAACCCCATGTCTACCATCTCTCCATGTTTAATCATTTCAGCAAAAGGTCTTCCAATCCCCGAGATGACCCTCTCATAATATGGTGCCTCCTGGATGTCTACAAAGGTCATCACCATCTCTGATTCGTTCATTGGGGGGGTTACCTGTGCGGCCATGCCCCTCCACCGTTGTGCATATTCCCTGAAGGATTCCCTAGGCTGTTTCTTAACCTTTGTCATTTGGTACCTGTCAGGGGCCATCTGGGCCTGGAAGTTGTATTGGGTTAAGAAGGTATGGGCCAATTCCTCCCAGTTGTGGATTCGGGCGTTGTCGAGGCGGGCATACCAGATTCTTGCCTCCCCTGTTAAGCTTTTCTGGAATAGTTGCATTCTTAACCCCTCATCTTCGGCATAATCCCCGAGTTCTCCAATGTATATTTTCAAGTGTGTATAGGGGTCTCCCTTTCCATTGTACGTTTCGAACTCGGGAACTTTGAACTTTTCTGGATATCTGGCTCCGGGGAAAACACATAGATCTGAGTAATTAACCCTGCCCAGGGAGCCTATGCCCTTTAGGGATTGGATGGTTTCCTCCATGTATTTCATTTTTCTCCGAAGGTCGTCATTGTCCCCCTCTTCTGGGATAGTAATCACTGTCCTGCTAGGTATGGGAACGGCCTTTGGGATGACTGGCTCGTCCTTGAGTCGGGGTTGGTCCTCTTTACCCAGGTTTGCAATATTTTTAGGAGGATTCTGGTCACCCCCCGGTGGTGGAATATTATGTGGTCCTTGGCTTACCGGATCCTGTCTGATTAAGAACTGCTCTTTTAGCATCGTGGCCATTTCCATCATCTGCTTTTTGAAGTCATCAAACTCTTCCCGAGATATGGAACTATGATTAGGAATATCAGCCATTTCAGATGTAGAATTTTGGGCTTTCCTAGACTGCGAAACGGGTTTGAGGAGCAATCCTGCGAAACGATGGTTCGAAGTTTAGTCTTGGGGAAATGAAAGAATGGATGTATGCTAAAACCGTAACTTTTTGTGTGTTTTTGGGTTTTTTAATCTTTTTCTGCAAAACAACTCGTTAGCGGTTCTTTATTGAAATAATACATGCTAGATATGATTTATGCTTCCCGTGTCGTTCCCTGCAAAACACAGAGGTTAGTATTTTCTTTTGACATAAAGGGGAAGCATATATGAATATGTTGCAATGGAATTATGGCATTTATGCGCAGAAACGTAAAAGGGCATGAAGAGACTTATCCTGCGTTGGGTTAATCAGAGGCTGACCTATCCTAGGGTTACTCTCACGGGCTTTTCAGCATGAAGGTTCCCAAATCTTCGCAATCTACTCGTTTGAGCCCTTTCGATTGGAGCGGATTTGAGTGGTGCGTTTCCTGAGCCATCTCCGGGGAGCAGCCCCATCGAGTCCAGTAATAAGCAACCGACGGGTTCGCCTCAGGAGGAGGTACAATCTCAACATACATTCACATTCATCGTCCTCACCGTATGCAAATGATTACTTTAAGGTAAATCAACTCCATTCAATCATTCATTCATTGGACAAAAGCACACATTCACACAACAATAAGTAAAATAGGTCAAAATGTTGCACGCACATACATATTCATAAATTTTTTAAGGATAGGATAGCATCAAGATTTGAAAGCGGCTTAAGCCCTCTAATCTCCCCAGCAGAGTCGCCAGCTGTCGACGTCGGGTTCTCGCTTTCTCGTCTCTTTAGTCTTTTCCAATTTTAGCCTTTTGATTTAGATGACGTTTGGAAAAGGTCGGCATTGATGTCGACGGGGTTTTGAAAGATTGCGTTTTATGATGAGCCAATTAACCAGAGTCGCCAGTTGGTATATTTGAAATGGATGTACCAACTCATCCGAGTTTTCGTTTTTTATAAATCGCTGGCTCATGTGTGACTCCGAATTAATTGGTCTGCGAATCGAGATTCATGGAGTTCGGGGGCTTGTTTAAGTGAGGGGAAGGTGTTAGGCATCCCTCGACTTCCGTGAAATACGGTTACCGCAATCTTAATGCTTTCCTATCCTTTAATTCATGAATATGTGTATGTAGGCGCGCGTGTGTGTGTGTGTGTGCCTATGTGAATGTTGTGGTGAGTTTGTATGAAAGAGTCATTTGGATTTTAGGGAAAATCGTGTTTTAATTTGAGTATGCTTCGGAATGTCTTTTCGGTATACCCGAGAAAGCTTTATTCTTTATGAGAAAGGTTTGGTTTTAATTGTCCAAAACTATGAGATTTTCATTAAATGTCGTTTTGGCAAAAGAATAATTTTAAATCTTCGTCAAAATAGGAATCGAGATCTATACATTGCTTTCATGAAACGATCGGGCAATTTCTAGGATCTCTTTCACCCTATGCACAAAGATTTAATAAAACGTTACTTATTTGCAAAATCATTTTTGTGTGGTGTTTTGGAAAACGATCTTTCTTTAGCTTTCTCGTTAGATAGGGATCGACATTCATTAACATTTCTCAAATTTTAACCTCGTGATTCTAATATCCTACTTTGATTGATTTTATGAAAATCTTATCATTTAGCTTTGAAATCAATTTCGTGTCATAATTCAAATCGAGCACAAACACGCGTCGGGGCTATTCATGGGCATGTAAGCCATCAAAATATCCCCGAACGCCAACAATCACAAATTTCACTATTTCGGGGCCTTAAACACGATTCCCGCCTTGGCGTCGTTTTAAGGCCCAAAGGTTACATGTTACAAAACGAGCATCTTGAATCTATCACATACATCAAAACGTCCATCATCGGATTTGGACCTCGGGGTCGCATTCCTAGGCTCACACGAGATTAATACATGCCTACAAAATGAATATTACATAACTAACCAACCCGGGTTTATCTAATATACCATGATATCCGGAAATGACAATCTAAATAAATTACACCCAACAAATTATCACAAACAAGCTAGAAATTTTATCAATTGGATATCCTCGGGTTGTTAGGAAGAATTTTGTTCCGATGGAACCCTCCCTAATAATCCATAATCCATGATTGTTCAACAATATACATGAAAACTACATCCCATCTAAACAAATAAGATGATATGAATTGTTATGACAAAAGGAATTTTTACCTTGCAAAATGATCTCAAAAAGGATGAAGTCTTGGTATTTGAATAGGATGAGAAATATATTTGATACAATCAAAATTAAAGGAGTAAAATTTCTCTCTTTTTTCTCTCTTTTCTTCCTATTTTTGTTGTAACATCTACTATTTTTCTCTCAAATTCCGTGCTGCTGTTTGCTGTTTTTCTTCTTCTTCTCCAAAATTTGCTGAACTTGCTGAACCTCCTGTATGCTGCCCGAAGCGGCTTAAATAGGCTGGCCAGAGCCAGCCGCAGATCTATCTGCGGCTGGCCGCAGATGGATCTGCGGCTGGCCAGCTGGCACGCCTCCCATCGCACTCAGCTGGTAGTGCTGATTTCCTGGTTTCCGTGCTGGCGCACCCACTTGGCCGCAGATCTATCCGCGGCTGGCGGGCTTGACTTTCTCGATTTTCGTGCCACGCCTCGATTTTCGTACCGCAACGTCGGTTTTCGCTGACAGGCTCGTATTCCGCAGTCCGGGAACTTCCGGGAGACGTGCCACCTCATTCGGAAATGCCTGCCTTGGACGGTCATGCTGTCACGTCGACTTGGGCTGCCCAAATCATTGCGGCGGTGCCGGGCGCTCGCCTTTGTGCCCGCTCTTTTGTTCCTGCAAGCTGGTTCAATTGACGATTTCGCCCTCCTGTCAAGGTTAGTAGAAGGAAACGCAAAATTTGGGTGTCTACAATTAGGAATCTAAAATATGCTGAAAATACCCTAATAATTAAGGAAATCCGCGTCCAAATTTGAATTAGAAATCTGAAGCCTTCCTCCATTTGGAATTAGAAATCCATTAATTGTTAGGAACCCATTAATCCGTGGAGAACAAAATCAGCTAGTTGTCTACTTGGAAACCACGTGGTCCACATGATATAGGAAGCTAATATGTTAAGTCGTTCATATGTAAATGTTAAGTCCTGAATATGTTAGGAAACCCGTGTGATTGGCTGATTAGAATTGGAATGTCCGTTGCCCGCATGCGAATTTGCTAGAATGTAAATTGCCACATGAATTGATTAAAATTGGCCTTGAATTGAACTCCATTTTAAGCATCTTTGAATAAACTTCAGCCCAAATATTTAAAATCGCTTGATAAATCCCCGGGACTTGAGTTGAGTTATTAAGGTTTGATGTGAGCCTGATCAGGATTGTATCATAACCCCATTTGAGGGAAGTTATTTCTTTAAGTTTACTTTAATTGTTCTTATTATGGGTAATTAGTTGTGAATGATTGATATAGTGAACACCAAATCTGTGGAGTTGAAGTACCCGGATTTGGGGGTGTCACAGGTTGGTATCAGAACTGATAAGTTATGCACCTTTCGGTGGGGAAAACCTTAGGGTAATAGCCTTTTAGAAGATAGAGAATATAGTGGTGATAAACTCTTATCGAGTCCTAATGAATAAATTACGGAAATTCATAAAAGATAATAAAATGATTATGTGTTATGTGCTTATTTGTTAACAAACCTATGTGCTCGTGAGTATTATCGAGTAGTAATTAAAACTTAAAATTTTGTTGTCAGGATGACTGATAGAGGAGAACCTAGCCAGGCTAGGGAGCGAGATATTCATGTAGTTCGGGAGCAGCTGGTACAAAGGGAGCTATCCCCATTGATTACAGTTGCCGGTCCCGAGTATGAGCCTGAGACAGATCCTGAGGAGGATCCTGAAGAGGTTGAGGAGGAGGAGGAAGACCCTGAGGGGATATCACTATCTTCCTTAGGTATTCAGATGTACAAGCAGGTGTATGATCGTAACATAGAGTTGCAAGATAGAGTGGAGGAGTTAGAGAGGCAGTTGGCGGAGCGACATACTGTCTTGGAGCAGAAGAACAGTGAGATTGAGGGGCTAGATATACGTCTTGGGGACGTGGAGTGGAAGCTGGTTCATGTTGAGAGCGAAAAAGAGGAGTTAGGAGAACATGCTGTGGAACGTCAAGCCGCTCTAGAGCAGAAGGATGTCGAGATTCAGGACTTATCATCACATCTTGCAGAGGTCGAGCAGAGACTAGCTCAGTCTGAGTACAGGCGAGGACAATTATTGGGTAGAAATGAAATTGTGCGAGATGAGTTGAAAGAGGAGTCAGCTAAGCGGGTGAGAGCTGAAACTGCTTGGTTGAGGGAGGCTAACCGCGCAGATCGTGTTGAATGTGAGTTGCGGTCAAAAAGGGCCAAGATTGATGAGATGGAGTATATTTTTCACAACACAGTTGATAGAGCTCTGGATCGAGTTCATCGTCATCCAGAGATGGTGGATCGAAGGATGGTGACTCGTATTATGGAGCAGGAACGCAAGGAAGCTGTGCGCCGTGGGATGTCATCGTAGATAATGATTAGATATGCTAGTATGAAAATTTATGAATTTAATAAGTTGTAAATCCCAGTTTTATATAATGGGATAGAATAATGATGTGATCCTGGAACTTTGTGATGTCAAGATAGATGATTTGATGTAAATAACTATGACGCTATTTTTATTATGTTTCGAAGCAGTAAATGAATAAAATGCGAAAGTTTATCAGATATGCTATGTGTTAAGTGTTGTTTATAAATGTTTAAGTTAAGACTTTAATGTTTAAGTAATTGAGTAATAATCTAATAACGCGAATTTTTAACAGTAAGATGTCGCCAAGAAGACAAGCCCGTCAACAGACCCCTGAGGGATTGTTGGGATATTTGTATGTATAACAAATACGACTCATACACGCAAGTGCACGTGATCCACAAGTAATATAAAGTAAGTAAAGTATCGATCCCATGAGGAATTGAATTGCATTTATGATTACAAACACCGATTTTATAATTATTTTGTGTCGACGCCGGGAATGTCGCTCCTTTGATGATTATTACCCTTTCCAATTTTGGACTTTTGGTTTAGATGATTCTTTTGGAAAAGGTCGGCATGAATGTCTATGGGATTTTGAAAGATCATTTTTTATGATGAGCCAATTGACCAGAGTCGCCAGTTGGTATATTTGAAATGGATGTACCAACTCATCCGAATTTTGTTTTTGTAAACCGCTGGCTCATGTGTGACTCCGAATTAATTGGTCTGCGAACCGAGATTCATAGAGTTCGGGGGCTTGCTTAAGTGAGGGGAAGGTGTTAGGCACCCCCCGACTTCCGTGAAACACGGTTACCGCAATCTTGATGCTTTTCCCATCCTTTTAATTCTTAAAATGTGTACGTGTGCGCGTGTGTGTGTGTGTGCTTATGTGAATGTGGTGGTGAGTTTGTATGAAAGAGTCATTTGGGTTTTTTTATGGAAAGTCGTGCTTTGAGAGTGCTTTAGAATGTCATTCGGCTTCTACGAGAAAGCTTTATTCTTTATTAGAAAGGTTTGATTTTGATTGTCAAAACTGCAAGGTTTTCACTTAGGTGTCGTTTTGGCAAAACAAGAGTTCTTAAACCTTCGTCAAAATAAGAATCGAGACCTGTACGTTGCTCTCATAATTAAAATGACGGTAATTTCTAGGATCTCTTTAACCCTATGCACGTTGGTTTAATAAAACGTCATTTATTCTATAAAACCATTTTTTGATATTTGAAAACGATTTTCTTTAACCTTCTCGTTAAATAGGAATCGACATTCATTAGCATTTCCAATTTCTTATCCTCGTGATGCTAATAACCTAATTTGATTGATTTTACGAAAGTCTTCATCGTTTAGCTTTGAAATCAATTTCGTGTCACAAGCCAAATCAAGCATTAAAATGCATTGGGGCTATTCATGGGCATGTAAGCCATCAAAATAACCCCAAACGCCCACAATCACGTATTTCACTATTACGGGGCCTTAAACCCGCTTTTCAACTTGGTATCGTTTTAAGGCCCGACGATTACATGTTTACAATCAAGGATAATCGATCCTATTACATACACCAAAATTGTCCATCATCGGATTTAGACCACGGGGTCGCGTTCCTAGGCTCACATCCACAATTTCTACACACCCACGAAATGGATATTACAACAATTAAACAAGCTAAAAAAATCACCAAATGGATATCATCGGGCCATTAGGAAGAATTTTGTTCCATTAGAACCCTCACTAATAATCCCTAATCCGTGTATTCTCAATAATATACAAAAAAACTATATTTAATGCAACCCAAATGACCAAAAGCTTAACAAAATTATATAACAAAAATGCTATAAAAGAAAGCTTTTTCACCTTGCAAATGACACCACGATGCGTATAAACTCGTATATTAATTAGAGTAGAAAATATATGTGATACAATCTCACAAAAGAGATATAATTCCTCACTATTTTCTCTCTTTTCTCTCCTTTTTTGCTGTTGTTTTGCTGCTGTTCTTCCCCTTTTCTTTTCTTCTTCCGCCTCTGCTTCGCCTCCTTTATCCGAATGAAGAAATGAGCTGAAATAGGCTGGCCAAGGGCAGTCGCAGATTGATCTGCGGCTGGCCTTGGTTTCCCCGCGCCCGCCGCGCACTTCAGCCGCTCAGCCCCCTGCCGCGCACTTCAATTATTTTAATCATTGGCCGCAGATCAATCCGCGGCTGGGTGGGCTGAGTTTCTCGATTTTTAGGCCGCACCTCGATTTTCGTGTCGTACCGTTGGTTTTCGCTGAGAGGCTTGTATTCTGCAGTCCGGGAACCGCTGGAAAACGTGACATATCATTCTACTTTGATCGTTGTCGTGTCGGCTTTGATCGCACGGCGTTGCAGTGGCTCTGAGTGTTTGTACTTATGTCCACCCTTCGTTCTCGTAGGCTAGGTTCATTGATGATTTTGCCCTCCTGTCAGGGTTAGTATAGAAAGTGCAAAATTTGGGTGTCTACAGCTGCCCCTCTTTATCATGTTTATCAAATGTTAAATGAAATGAACATGATAAAGAAGTAGACACACGATGCATGAATGACAGTGCATAAGAATGACAGTACATACATGATGCAACACATACAACTTATGATACAACGCAAGATGTAAGGCATGCAAAACATTTGTAAAGGTGTCAATGCATCAATCCCTGACCGCATTGTTAGTCGTCGGGTTTCGTCTTCTAATCGATCGCCTCGCCTGTGCCGGGTCTCGTATCCGGTCCCTCGTCTCGTGATCACCGGGTCTCATATCCGGTTGATCGTCTTATAAGTGTCGGGCCTCGTATCGGGTCGCTCGTCTCGTAATCACCGGGTCTCGTATCCGGTTGATCGTCTTGTCGGCGCCGGGTCTCGTATCCGGTCGCTCGTCTCGTGATCACTGGGTCTCGTATCCGGTTGATCCTCTTGTGAGTGCCGGATCTCGTATCTGGTCACTCGTCTCGTAATCACCGGGTCTCGTATCCGGTTGATTGTCTTGTCGGCGCCGGGTTTCGTATCCGGTCGCTCGTCTCGTGATCACCGGGTCTCGTATCCGGTTGATCATCTTGTGAGTGCCGGGTCTCGTATCCGGTCGCTCGTCTCGTAATCACCGGGTCTCGTATCCGGTTGATTGTCTTGTCGGCGCCGGGTCTCGTATCTGGTCGCTCGTCTCGTGATCACCGGGTCTCGTATCTGGTTGATCGTCTTGTGAGTGAAGGGACTCGTATCCGGTCGCTTATCTCGTAATCACCGGGTCTCGTATCCGGATGATCGTCTAGTCGGGGCCGGGTCTCGTATCCGGTCACCCATCTCGTAGTCACCGGGTCTCGTATCTGGATGATCGTCTCGTCGGGGCCGGGTCTCGTATCCGGTCACCCATCTCGTGATCACCGGGTCTCGTATCTGGATGATCATTTTGTCGGGGTTGGGACTCGTATCCGGTCACCCATCTCGTAATCGCCGGGTCTCGTATCCGGTCGATCGTCTTGTCGGGGCCGGGTCTCGTATCCGGTCACCCATCTCGTAATCGCCGGGTCTCGTATCCGGTCGATCGTCTTGTCGGGGCCGGGTCTCGTATCCGGTCACCCATCTCGTGATCACCGGGTCTCGTATCCGTATGATCGTCTCGTCGGGGCCGGGTCTCGTATCCGGTCACCCATCTCGTAATCATCGGGTCTCGTATCCGGATGATTGCCTTGTCGGGGCCGGGTCTCGTATCCGGTCACCCATCTCGTAATCACCTTATTCCATCGCATTTTCATCAAAGGAAGTTATTCTCCTGACTAGCTTGAAAGGCATCCTTGGAGTTCGTCCTCATACATCGTTCTTGGCAGCCATCGCTTTTGACTCTGATAGGTTAAGACCTTGACACCTAACCTGCATGGATCACGTACAGAATTATCATCTATTCAATGCATGTGACACAACATTTAAAATGTAAATTTGATGAAAAATGACCCCTGTACAGTCTTTTGATACTGTTCTACAGATGTCATCATTCGTCGGGGTTTGCTTGGATCTCAGCCCTTCCCAGGGACGCTCACTTTTTTGGATATCGGCCCTTCCCAGGGGTTGTTCACCACCTTGTTGTGGTTCGTTTGGATGCCTTCCCAGGTTCTCACACCACCTTATTGTGATTTGCTTGGATGCCTTCCCAGGTTCACTCACCACCTTGTTGTGGTTTGCTTGGATGCCTTCCCAGGGTGCTCACCACCTTGTTGTGATTTGCTTGGATGCCTTCCCAGGTTCACTCACCACCTTATTGTGGTTCGCTTGGATGCCTTCCCAGGGTTCTCACCACCTTGTTGTGATTTGCTTGGATGCCTTCCCAGGTTCACTCACCACCTTGTGGTGGTTTGCTTGGATGCCTTCCCAGGGTCACTCACCACCTTGTTGTGGTTTGCTTGGATGCCTTCCCAGGGTCACTCACCACCTTCTTGTGGTTCGCTTGGATGCCTTCCCAGGGTGCTCACCACCTTGTTGTGATTTACTTGGATGCCTTCCCAGGTTCACTCACTACCTTGTTGTGGTTTGCTTGGATGCCTTCCCAGGGTGCTCACCACCTTGTTGTGATTTGCTTGGATGCCTTCCCAGGTTCACTCACCACCTTGTTGTGGTTCGCTTGGATGCCTTCCCAGGGTGCTCACCACCTTGTTGTGATTTACTTGGATGCCTTCCCAGGTTCACTCACCACCTTGTTGTGGTTTGCTTGGATGCCTTCCCAGGGTCACTCACCACCTTGTTGTGGTTTGCTTGGATGCCTTCCCAGGGTCACTCACCACCTTGTTGTGGTTCGCTTGGATGCCTTCCCAGGTTGCTCACCACCTTGTTGTGATTTGCTTGGATGCCTTCCCAGGTTCATTCACCACCTTGTTGTGGTTTGCTTGGATGCCTTCCCAGGGTCACTTCTTGCTTGGATACCAGCCCTTCCCAGGGGTATTGATTGTTTGGATACCAGCCCTTCCCAGGGGTTGCTTGATTTGATTTGAGTGATTTCTTGAAATGGGATGTGTGATCGGCTTCTGTCCTGGATCTCCCACCAACATCGTCCACGTACCATGCCGCAAAAGCCATCACGGTCTGATCATTTGTGAGGTTGAAAGCAACGTGCTTGTACTTTCCCCTGAAGATTTTCATTTTGATCATACATGTATGCATGCAAAAGATGTTATGCATGATCTGGCAGATATGTTATGGACAGATGCATGTGCACAACATATGTTTAGATAGAAATGACCCCTGTTCAGTCAAATGATACGATTCAACAGTCGTCGTTGTTTGCCAACATTTGATTGGATCACGCCTCGTCGTGAAGTGTAGTTTCTAGACTTCAACATTGGTTTGGTACTCTGCTTGTTCTTGGTCGTCTTCATTTCATCGAGTTGAGGCAGTCTGTTCCGCTCTCTTTGACGATCGACAGCTATGTTGGGCTCCTTGGCCTTTTGATCATTTCTGCTGGCCGATATGCTGTTGTCCCGCATTATATCATCCTTGTATATGCTCATGCACGTGGATCATTTGGATGTCGAGGCAGTGATAGTCAGGATTGGGGAGAGGCCCAATGACGAGAAGTTCTGTGGAGCCTCAGCTTCCTTCCATTTCACGATTCTTAACTGCCCCTGCCTTGGTGCGTGTTGTTACCAAGAATTTCTATTGAAAACTCGCGATGTTGACCGTGCTGAGTTATCCACAGCTCTGTAAGATCCTGCATATCAGACGACTAACAAATGCCAAAACTTGAAGGCTTGAGCCGTTGGTGTCAGTTCAACACAAAGATATTATAATCTCGACAAAAGAGTAAATGCAGTTAAAGCACATGAAATTGAATATCTGTTGATCGCACAATCTAGCGAGTTGTGAACCATGATTGTACTAGATTGGAAGTTATTTTCAATCCCTCGTGAGTTGATGATTTTCTATTTAACGAGTTATGAAATTGTAAGAACACCTTCAAGCATTCATGGTCATTGTACGTGAGTAAGGTCGAATTCAAAAGAACTACCTTCCCTCGTCAAAGGTATTCTATCTCCATTCTCGACAACGTTCTTAGCAGGATTGACGTCATATGACAAATGCACTATGCGATGCAGCATTCAGTAGGGGTTTCTCTTCCATGACTTCTTGTTTAAGGCCGAGAGATTTTTGTATTATCTTTTTTCTTTATTAGCCCACTTCACTTGTCTCGTTTTCTTAGGCTATTCAAAGTTACCCATTTAACGAGTTTTGGACCAATGACTCCCAAACCAGACGGTTTTGGGGCATTAGGTGTATAGACACCCCTTCGGGTTTTATTTACTCAAGTAACAAAGGACACGGTTCGAGACAAGATGGTGGTCTGCACCATTCATTCTTTGTTTGACCTTGTGTAAGATTCGTTTTCTTAGGCTTGAGTTACCCATGTAGCGAGCGTTAGGCCGGTGACTCCCAAACCAGACGGCTTTAGGGCACCAGATGCAGAGACACCCCTTAGGCTTAATTACTCGAGTAGCCCATGCCACGATTCGAATCTGCTCGGGCCTCCTCTACTGTAATGCTCATTTTCTTAGGCTTTGAGTTACCCATGTAACGAGTGTTGGGCTAGCGACTCCCAAACCAGATGGCTTTAGGGCACCAGGTGTAGAGACACCCCTCGGGCTTAATTACTCGAATAACCAAGGCCACGATTCGAGAAATTAGCTTGATAATCATTTATCGCCTGACTTCTTGATATTATCTTGATAATTACTGACTGTCTGACTACGTGTTAATTGCCATCAACGTCGTCATAGTTTTATACCCCATAACTGAAAGTTCGTGCAAATGCAAAGTGAAGACTGGCACATGAGGTCGATTCTGTCGCAAACGTCGCTTTGAATTAAGGCTTTGTACCCGATCAAAAGGTTGAATAGCTTTCTTCGTCTAATCATACTCACGATCGTGCTCCACGGTTTCTTGTCAGAATTAATCCGATTCCTATCAACTCAAATAACATCCCCTTTCACGCGGGTCATCGTATCCCGGGAAAACTATGCTTGACAAATGCCAGATGATCGTATCGTTGAATATTGAATTGACATGAGGTAGCATTTGATGATGATGGTGCATGTTGATGGGATTGTTGCATGGGTGCCAATTTGCACGTCATCATTTCCTGGGTAGTTGACAAATGCCCTAGTGTTAAGTTGCTTTTCTTGTGATATCCCTCGTACTGGTTGCATCGGTATCTCATTGGGCTGACAAAAGATCCGGTCCTTTAACTTGTTGAAAGGTTTGGGGGATTTTTGATTTTTGAGATTTTTTTTTGTGGTCGCATTTGCCCCTACTCCGGGTTCTTCGTGATCGTTAGGGGTTCTGATGTTTGATGGCGATGGTTTGGTATAAGTCGGGTTTGGGTTTATCTTCGACCCATCCTTTGATCTCGTCAAACGTATTGTCGATATCTGTCTCGTCCTGCTCAATCCCCCTCAGATCGAAATCTAGCTCTATACCAAAATCGTGATCCTCCTTCAAATTTGGCCTATTTCTTGTCAGGCTAGAATGCCTCAAATCGGGTACCTGACATAAAACAAAAATGCTTATCATATATATAAAACATTTCAGCACATGATCCTCTTTTTGGATAACATGACAAAATGACATGAGCATGCAGGGATTTGAAATAAAACTCAAAATTTTAAAACCCATTGATCTTCTACTGGTCGGGATTCACTGCCATACTCCTGGATTTACCCCTTCCTGGATATCACCTGCTGCACGGTGCAACTGGCCACGGTGAGGTCAAGCAATGGATCTCATTAGGAGCTGCATGGATCGCATTTGGCATGGATCTGGCATTGATGGCATTTCCTGACATGAGTATCGCAGTCGGTTTTCATGGTTAGCCAGTAGTGACCCGTTCACATGATTTTCTTTGCCAAAAAATGTTCTGCTCATATGGGCTCCGCACACATCGCCATGTACTTCGTTCATTAATCTGTGGGCTTCTTCGGCTTCCAAATATCTCAGCAGTCCCGTATCTAGGTCCCATTTATGCAAATCGTCTCCGCTTAGGAAGAATTTCACTGTCCATCTTTGGATTCTCTTTCCTCGGTCAGATCTGCATTTTCGGGAGAGGAGCTGTCTCGAAGGAACTTTTTAATGTTTTGATACCAAGCCCATTCAGGAGGGGCGCCACTATGGGAGATCTCTCCGATCTGATCCTCATAGGCCGGACAAGTCTGTACCGCAATTTCCCCCTTAAAGCTCTTCTCGTACCGTGATGTGTGAATCAGGGAAGCCAGTGTGGCTAGAGTATCCGCGAAGTCATTTTGATTTCTGGGAACGTGCCGAAAGGCAATATCTTCGAATTGTTTGGCAAGTTTGATGGTAGGGCAATAGCCGAAGCCCTTTGATGCTATATATTCCCATGGCCTGCCGGATGACCAATTCGGAGTCTCCAACTACAATCATCCTTTTGATTCCCATTCCCAGGGCTAATCTCAGTCCTAGGATGCATCCCTCGTATTCGGCCGTATTGTTGGAGTGGCAGAACTGTAATTTCGTGGCTACCGGCTTTTGCCATTTGGATGGATGGAGTATGGACTTTACGGCCTCTTAGTTGGGTCCTAGGGGCAATCTCACAAAACAAACAAGGGTCGTAGTTTAGTACTGTACCAGTTACAAGTTGGCAGATGCATGTCAACACGGATGCATGATTATTATTATTTTTTTCTTTTTTTCTTTTTTTTCTTTTTTTTTTAGGTTCTCTAATCTTATCCTGCAAAACAAGGCCAGTGTTTGATGACAGGATAGTATTTAGAAGTTTTAGAAAACCTTGGTACATGGTATGGATTGCCTTCCTGCAAAACCATGTCAGTATTCTCTTCATATGTGCAGGTGATGTAATCACATGATACAGGACATATTTATTATGATGATGACGGTATGACAGTTGTATGCCATTTACATGACATTTATTTATTTGACTGAACGATAAAAGGGCATGAAGAAGCTTCCCTTTCGTTAGGTTTATCAGAGGCTGGCCTACCCTAGGGTTACTCTCGCGGGCTTTTCGGCATGAAGGTCCCCAAATCTTCGCAATCTACTCGTCTGAATCCTTTCGATTGGAGCGGATCTAGGTGGTGCGTTTCCTGAGCCATCTCCGGGGAGCAGCCCCTTCGAGTCCAGTAATAAGCAACCGACGGGTTCGCCTTAAGAGGAGGTACACTCTCAACATACATTCATATTCATCGTCCTCACCGTATGCATATGATTACTTTGAAGTAAAGCAGTTCCATTCAATCATTCATTCATTGGACAAAAACACACATTCACACAACAACAAGTAAAACAGGTCAAAATGTCGCACGCACAAACACATTCATAAATTTTAAAGGATAGGATTACATCAAGATTTGAACGCGGCTTAAGCCCTCTAACGTCCCCAGTGGAGTCGCCAGCTGTCGACGCCGGGAATGTCGATCCTTTGGTGATTATTACCCTTTCCAATTTTAGCCTTTTGGTTTAGATGATTCTTTTGGAAAAGGTCGGGATGAATGTCGCCAGTTGGTATATTTGAAATGTATGTACCAACTCATCCGAATTTTGTTTTTGTAAACCGCTGGCTCATGTGTGACTCCGAATTAATTGGTCTGCGAACCGAGATTCATAGAGTTCGGGGGCTTGCTTAAGTGAGGGGAAGGTGTTAGGCACCCCCCGACTTCCATGAAACACGGTTACCGCAATCTTGATGCTTTTCCCATCCTTTTAATTCTTAAAATGTGTATGTGTGCGTGTGTGTGTGTGCTTATGTGAATGTGGTGGTGAGTTTGTATGAAAGAGTCATTTGGGTTTTTTATGGAAAGTCGTGCTTTGAGAGTGCTTTAGAATGTCCTTCGGCTTCTACGAGAAAGCTTTATTCTTTATTAGAAAGGTTTGATTTTGATTGTCAAAACTGCAAGGTTTTCACTTAGGTGTCGTTTTGGCAAAACAAGAGTTCTTAAACCTTTGTCAAAATAGGAATCGAGACTTGTACGTTGCTCTCATAATTAAAATGACGGCAATTCCTAGGATCTCTTTAACCCTATGCACGTTGGTTTAATAAAACGTCATTTATTCTATAAAACCATTTTTTGATATTTGAAAACGATTTTCTTTAACCTTCTCGTTAAATAGGAATCGACATTCATTAGCATTTCCAATTTCTTATCCTCGTGATGCTAATAACCTAATTTGATTGATTTTACGAAAGTCTTCATCGTTTAGCTTTGAAATCAATTTCGTGTAACAAGCCAAATCAAGCATTAAAATGTGTTGGGGCTATTCATGGGTATGTAAGCCATCAAAATAACCCCAAACGCCCACAATCACGTATTTCACAATTACGGGGCCTTAAACCCGCTTTTCAACTCGGTATCGTTTTAAGGCCCGACGATTACATGCTTACAATCAAGGATAATCGATCCTATTACATACACCAAAATTGTCCATCATCAGATTTGGACCACGGGGTCGCGTTCCTAGGCTCACATCCACAATTTCTACACACCCACGAAATGGATATTACAATAATTAAACAATCTAAAAAAATCACCAAATGGATATCATCGGGCCATTAGGAAGAATTTTGATCCGTTGGAACCCTCACTAATAATCCCTAATCCGTGTATTCTCAATAATATACAAAAAACTATATTTAATGCAACCAAAATGGCCAAAAGCTTAACAAAATGATATAACAAAAATGCTATAAAAGAGGGCTTTTTCACCTTGCAAATGACACCACGATGCGTATAAACTCGTATATTAATTAGAGTAGAAAATATATGTGATACAATCTCACAAAAGAGATATAATTCCTCACTATTTTCTCTCTTTTCTCTCCTTTTTCGCTGCTGTTTTGCTGCTGTTCTTCCCCTTTTCTTTTCTTCTTCCGCCTCTGCTTCGCCTCCTGTATCCGAATGAAGAAATGAGCTGAAATAGGCTGGCCAAGGGCAGTCGTAGATTGATCTGCGGCTGGCCTTGGTTTCCCCGCGCCCGCCGCGCACTTCAGCCGCTCAGCCGCCCACCGCGCACTTCAATTATTTTAATCATTGGCCGCAGATCAATCCGCGGCTGGGTGGGCTGATTTTCTCGATTTTCGGGCCGTACCTCGATTCTCGTGTCGTACCGTTGGTTTTCGCTGAGAGACTTGTATTCTGCAGTCCGGGAACCGCTGGGAAACGTGCCATATCATTCTACTTTGATCGTTGTCGTGTCGGCTTTGATCGCACGTCGTTGCGGTGGCTCTGAGTGTTTGTACTTATGTCCACCCTTCGTTCTCGTAGGCTGGGTTCATTGACGATTTTGCCCTCCTGTCAGGGTTAGTATAGAAAGTGCAAAATTTGGGTGTCTACATTTTGGTCTCTTTAAACAATTGATTTTAGTGATGAGATTATCTAACGACTACTAATGAAACAAATAGAACAAATTATAGTTGTACAAACATAGATTTTATGGGCTTGGGATTATAATATCACTTAATGCAAACTTAGATTTCCATGCTTCCTATTGTTGCTAATTGATTATTGTAGAATGTTGGTCGAGAACACGAATGTAAAATATGGCCACTTCTCGATGCACCATATTCATATCACACTAAATCTACAATAGATAGAATGAATGTGAACACCCTAGATGACTAATGCACTATATTTCTATGCAAATTACAATCAAGAGGGTTTAAGTACAAGTTCTCAATTGGCCATATATGGTGCTTCGGTATATCTCTATCCTAAGCACGAATCATATCTTCACGAGGAATGTAAAAATTATGAACATATACTAGCATAATTAGATCTCAATTTATATTTTCTTTCTCAATTCCATATAAATTATCACAGTAATTGGTGATCAAGCAATTAATTATTAAGTGTAGATTATGCTAGACATTCATTTCATAACCAACTAGTAATAATAAGGAAGCATATCAATTTTCAGTAAAGCACAAGATCCATTATAATCCCAAGAATTGAATTTAGTTCATAATAACAATACTAGAATTTATCATACACAATTGGTTCATCATCATAATTACAGAATAGGAAAAATTAATCAAAAACATGAAATATTAATGCTCTCTGTTTCCGTTCTGCAACTTCTGATGAATTTTCAAGTTGTGTAGAGTGTTGGTTCCTTGCTCTTGAGCTTCAATTCAACATCCATATAGCTTCATTCTTCAGTTCCCAAGCAAAATCGAAGCTCAGCTGGAGTATTTTTTATTTTTGAGTAATAATGCAGAGAACTAACTAATTTTCGTGTAAGAGGGAGAGCTCCCAAATTGAATTCCAAAATTGGTTAATAATACATGCTTAATTTGTCTTATTTTGACTTATTCTGATTCCCACTAATAAAGTTTAAACCCACTGATCCCTCAAAATCTGGCACTACACCATTTCCTGATAATGTTGCTCCGCTGGATGGAACGTGCTGCATGGCTGGCTGGCGACAGGCGCAGCTGCGCCGGCGCCCTTTGTAAAAGGGGCGCAGCTGCGCCGGGGGGCAGGGAAGGAACAGGAGGGGCGCAGCTGCGCCGGCCTCAAGGCCAAGCAGGGCGCAGCTGCGCCGGTTGTCAGTCTGCTGCTATGTTGCTGTAGCCTGATTTCTCGATTCTCGTGTCCTGTACAAGCAACAAATAATCAAATAGCTCCCAACCAACAAAAGCAATAAACCCCGTGTCAAATTTACCAAAAACCGTGCAAAAGCCATATAATGAGAATAGTAAATCAAAAGCGAAAGAGAGGGAAAAATGCATGAAAACGTATTAAGTAGCTATTAGATAAGCAACAAATGAAACCAAATAGCATCCAATAAGTAGGTATGAAACCTACTTATCAAATACCCCCAAACTTAAATTGTTGCTTGTCCTCAAGCAAATACAATGAAATAAATGCAAACATGAATGCAATGTAATGATATAAGAATGCACCATGACCCTCATCAATTAGTAATCAATCCAAAAGTTTTGCCTCAGAAGAATCTAGCGTCACATCAAAACTTGGTCCGTGTACCATGATAGTCATGCAGCTCAAATTCTGTGGTGAATGATAAAGTGTGTGTGTGCAGTATTCATCAAACTTATAGCAATCCTAATCAATTCTCATAATATGTTTCTTAGGGGAAATTTATATACTCAAACTTTCATAACAAATGGGGTAGATATAGTTAAAACCACGCTATGTCCAAATTGAGTACCGACTTAGAGGTTATTCGGACTATGACGCTTGGTTGTGCAATGCCTAGTTCCCTTAGGCTATTCAATGATACCCATGTAGCGAGCTTTCAACCAACGACTCCCAAACCAATTGGTCTTAAGGCGCTAGGTGTAGAGACATCCCCTAGGGTGTACTTACTCGAATATCAAAGGCCACAAAACTAGGCTAACCAAGCATTTATTCAATTTTTTTTATTATATATATATATATATATCAACAAATGCGTTTTACGCTCCATTTCGTTGCACAAATAATCTACTAAGTGCTCCCCCAAACTTGAACACGTGTGGTCTCAGCTAATACTACCCACAATTTAATAACACAACAAATTCCCCCCAGAACTCAATTATGCGACTCTTTAGGCTACATAGTGAGAGAACTACTAAAAACGTGCAAACCGGTTCTATCATAGTCAACACAAGACAAGAGTTGCAATATATCAAGGCATACGACCCAAGTCTTAGCAATTAGCAAAAATCAAAAATTTTCATCATAGGCATGTGAGGATGTATACTAATCAAGATAAGAGGATCATGTAACTAAACTACATGATGTGATATGATAAGCATGAGAAATTCACCATTTTTTTTATTTTTTTTATACAATAATCTAAGAATTAACGAAAATAACCAAACAAATACTTAAACTAACAATAAAAACAGATAATTGAAAGCATCACAAAAGAAACTAGGCAAGTCTAATACCCCCAAACTTAAAATATGCAATGTCCTCATTGGAGATAAAAGGGTAAAGAGTACTCCCCTAAGAAGCGTCCTCGGCGCCGCTAGGCGGCGTGTCGGGCGGAGGATAAGGGATGCCGGAACCGAATGTGGGAAACTCAACGTGGACCCCCTGCTGACTGAATGCCTCCGATAATGCACCTGCAAAGGAGACGCTGTAATCCATGAAGCTCATGTGCAACGCGTCCATGCGGCGCATCTCGCGCTCATGTCCACTGACTCCCCTCTGTTGTACTAGCGGGGCAGGCACGTCCTCCTCACTGGCCTCCTCCTCCTCATCAGCCATAATAAAACCCAACCCACTAGGTCGGGACTCTCCACCGCGCCATACATTGTACTTTCTGATCGTGGCGCTATCAATGTCCCGCATGGGCAACTAGAGGGTCTCCTCGCCCCATTCCACGTTTGTCGCTAGGCATAGGCGTGTGATAATCGAGGCGTGTGGAATGGCACCGGAAGTGACAGCCCGCATAAAATGAAGCATGGACTGGTTGATGATATATCCCACGTCAATGCTCCCTCCACGCAGAATGCGGTGTAAGAGAACCGCGCGGTCCCAGGTCACGTCCTGGTGATGGGTGGTCGGCAAGATACTCGCGTAAATGAAGGCGTACCATGCCTTAGCATATCTGTTCCGCGCGGTCTGAGGGAAGTGGACCTTCAGAGTGGTGCCTGGCTGAGTCCTCCACTGAGTGCCCGGTTGGCACATCTCCCGTACCAAAGCGTCAAGGTCGGTCTCGAAGCGCTCATGTACCACCCAGTTGGTGGCCTCAGCAGTAGTAGATGGCAGGCGAAAAAGTTCGTTGATTGCCTGCGCAGAGTAAGAGACCTGCTTGCCCCGCACGAAGGAAATCCCATTCTGCGTTTCCCGGGCGTTGGCATAGAATTCTCGAACAATGGCCATCGGGGCTGACTTTGGCGTCTCAATAAATAACAACCAGCCCAAACGCCGGATTTGGTCAAGAATACGCCCATCCTGTGCCTTGGGCTTCAAGCCCCTCTCTGGTATGAAGGATTTGACGGATAGAACTTCCCAGTAGTAATGCTGAGCAGAGAGATTGACAAACTTGGTGGCATCCAGAGTGTTGATGCCACCCCCAGTAGATTCGGACCCACTGCTGCTAGAAGATGAAGATTGGGGTGTGCGTGCACGCTTCGGCATGGTTGAATGCGATTAGGGTTTGGTGTAGGATTGTATGTAATTAGGGGTTTTGTGAGAATGGCTAGGGATGAGAGGAAAGAGTGTGCTTTGCTGCTAGAGAGTGTTTTAGTTTTAGGGTTTATGATTGTGATGTGATATGACTGATGGGGACTGCCCTATTTATAAAAAAAACCGCGAGGGGCGCAGCTGCGCCATAGTTGAACTGGGAATGGGGTGCAGCTGCACTGATGCCCAGATTTGGCTCAGACGAACACTGGCGCAGCTGCGCCGATAATGAACTGATGGTGAGGCGCAGCTGCGCTGATGTTCAGACGCTGCATGCAGTGAGACCAATGCGCAGCTGCGCACCTGATTGGCTTGAGGTGCGGCGCAGCTGCGCCGGCCTTCCGACTCCCTAGATGATTATTTTTTTATTTTTTATTTTTTTTAAAACACACTTGACACACGTTAGAATATCAGGTGAACAACACAATTCTTATAAATATCCAACAAAACTAAAAAGAAACAAACATCGCCATCCAAATTAATAAACTTACGAACAATGCATACGCAATGCAATGGGACGATGCACCCCCAAACTTAAAGTGTGTTTAAGTCAAACGATTGAGGGCGTGATTGGACACCTGAAAAACAAACAAGCTTGTTAAAATGAAATCATACAAACTAAATTAAAATCACACAAGAATAAAAATAATAATAGTAATTTCGGGTTGCCTCCCGAGAAGCGCTTTGGTTTAAAGTCGGTTAGCTCGACTATCATTGATGCTCAGTCCATGGCTAGGACAACTGAGGATTTTTGGCGATCGAACTCGCCTCCCCAATAGTGCTTCAACCTTTGGCCATTAACCTTGAACGGTTGCTCACTGTCCTTTCCAACAATTTCGATGGCTCCGTGTGGGAATACAGCTGTGATGGTAAAGGGACCCGACCATCGGGATTTGAGCTTTCCCGGGAATAACTTGAGCCTGGAGTTGAATAGCAAGACCGCTTGGCCAGGTTCAAATTTTCTCTCGATGATTTTTCGGTCGTGCCATCTCTTTACCTTCTCCTTGTAGTGTTTAGAATTCTCATAGGCCTGCAGTCGGAACTCATCAAGTTCATTTAGCTGTAGAAGTCTCCTCTCTCCCGCTGCAGATGGGTCAAAATTCGACTTTTTAATCGCCCAGTAAGCTTTGTGCTCTAATTCGACCGGTAGCTGACATGCTTTGCCATAGACCATGTGGTAAGGAGACATGCCAAGAGGTGTCTTGTATGCAGTTCTATAAGCCCACAAGGCTTCATCTAGCTTTAGAGACCAATCTTTTCTGGAAGGATTAACAATCTTTTCTAGAATTCTTTTTACCTGTCGGTTGGATACTTCGGCTTGACCATTTGTCTGTGGATGGTAGGTTGTGGCAATTCTGTGTCTCACTCCATATTTGGCTAGGAGGGCTGTGAACTGTTTGTTGCAAAAATGGTTGCCCTCATCACTGATGATCGCCCGTGGAGTGCCAAACCTAGTGAAAATGCTCTTCTGTAGAAACCTTAAAACCACCTTAGCATCATTGGTTGGTAATGTCGAAGCTTCCACCCATTTGGACACATAATCAACCGCTAGAAGGATATAGAGATTGTTGCAGGACGATGGAAATGGTCCCATGAAGTCTATGCCCCATACGTCAAAGATCTCCACCTCCAAGATCACATTTAGTGGCATTTCATTGCGGTTGGAGATGTTCCCCACCCGTTGGCATCGATCACAATTCTTTATGAACTGGTGGGCATCTTTGAACAAGGTGGGCCAATAGAACCCGGCCTGGAGTACCTTGGCTGTTGTTCTCTGCGTTCCATAATGGCCACCATACAGAGAAGAATGACATGCATGTAATATACAGGTAGTCTCGACATCGGGAATGCACCTTCGGATCACAAGATCTATACATTTCTTGAACAAGTAAGGCTCGTCCCACATGTATCTCTTTGTATCATGTAAAAATTTCTTCTTCTGCTGAGAAGTTAGATCCGGTGGTAGTACATGACTCACAAGATAGTTGACAATATCAGCGAACCATGGGATCACAGATGTGATAGCAAATAGCTATTCATCAGGGAAGCAATCGTTTATTTCAACCTTCTCTTTGCTCTCCAATTCCGGATTGTCTAATCTGGAAAGATGATCAGCAACTAGATTTTCCGTGCCTTTCTTGTCCTTAATTTCCAAGTCAAATTCTTGGAGCAAAAGGATCCACCTGATTAATCTTGGCTTGGCATCTTTCTTTGAGATTAAATACTGAATTGCTGCATGATCAGTGTACACCACTACCTTTGTTCCAATGAGATAGGATCGGAACTTGTCGAATGCATACACAACCGCGAGTAGTTCCTTCTCGGTGGTGGTTTAATTCAATTCGGCCTCTGAAAGTGTTTTGCTGGCATAGTAGACTGCATGTAGAACCTTATCTCTGCGCTGTCCCAATACCATGCCCACAGCGTAGTCACTAGCATCACACAAGCTCAAATGGAAGAGACCAATCCGATGCCACTATCACAGGTGCTGTTGTCAACTTCTGTTTCAACAACTCAAAGGCTGCTAAGCAATTTTCATCGAATAGAAACGGAACATCTTTTTCCAATAGATTGCACAGGGGTTTTGTGATTTTGGAGAAGTCTTTGATAAATCTCCGGTAGAATCCAGCATGGCCCAAAAAACTTCGAACTCCCTTCACAGAGGTCGGTGGAGGTAGTTTCTCGATAGTTTCTAACTTTGCTTTATCCACCTCCAACCCTTTGGCTGAGACTTTGTGACCCAAAATTATTCCTTCCTGAACCATGAAATGACATTTCTCCCAATTAAGCGCAAGATTTATTTCCACACATCTCTTTAATACCATGATCAAATTCTCTAGACAGCTGTCAAAGGAATTTCCAAACACTGAGAAATCATCCATGAAGACCTCCATGTTGATTTCCACCATGTCAGAAAATATTGCCATCATGCACCGCTGAAATGTGGCAGGAGCATTACATAGACCGAAGGACATTCGCCTGAAAGCGAAAGTTCTATATGGACAAGTAAAAGTGGTCTTCTCTTGATCCTTTGGAGCGATGACAATTTGATTATAACCAGAATATTCGTCAAGCAAACAGTAGTACTCATGCCCTGCAAGTCTGTCCAACATTTGATCAATGAATGGAAGCGGGAAGTGATCTTTCCTCGTGGCCTTGTTGAGCTTTTGGTAGTCCATGCAAACTCTCCACCCCGTGACTGTTCGGGTTGGTATTAGCTCGTTGTTCTCATTTCTTACCACAGTTATTCCTCCCTTCTTGGGTACACACTGTACCGGGCTCACCCACGGACTGTCAAAAATGGGATAGATGATCCCGGCGTCTAGCCATTTCAGAATTTCTGCTTTCACTACTTTCATGATGGGATTCGGCCTTCTTTGATGCTCTATGGTAGGCTTGTTGTCATCTTCCATCAGGATTTTGTGCATGCAAAATGAGGGGTTGATTCCTTTTATATCAACAATGGTCCATCCGATAGCTCCTTGGAACTCTCGAAGGATTCTTATCAGCTTGCCTTCCTGCAAAGATGTTAGTGCAGAAGAAATAATGACAGGTAATGTATCTGAAGAGCCTAGATATGCATACCTGAGGTGATTTGGTAAGGGCTTAAGCTCAAGTTTTGGAGGTACCTCCCTAGATGGTTTCAAATGAGATGAGGCGACATTTGAGCTTCTCAAGGGCTCAACAGGTACCTTCAAATTTGTCATCCTGGGTATTGCATCTAGAAAATGAACATACTCACAGTTCTCGGGCTCGTCCAAGTCGATGTCTCCTGTTAGTGTCATTTCAAGCAAGTCACTATGTGTGGCCTTAATGAATTCCTTGGTCACTGCATGTTCAATGATGTCAACTCGGAAACACTCTTCCTCTTCAGTCGGAAATTTCATAGCCTTAAAGACATTAAAAGTGACTTCTTGGTCTTGAACCCTCATTGTCAATTCTCCTTTTTGCACATCAATGAGAGTTCTCCCGGTAGCTAGAAATGGCCTCCCAAGTATGATGGGAATGTCCTTGTCCTCCTCAAAGTCTAGGATTATGAAATCAGTAGGGAAAATGAACTTATCGACCTTAACAAGAACATCTTCCACAATACCTCTTGGATAGGTGACTGAACGATCTGCTAGCTGAAGAGAGACATTTGTTGGCTTGGGTGCTGGTAATCCCAACTGAGTAAAAACGGACAACGACATGAGATTAATGCTTGCACTAAGATCACACAAGCATTTTTTGAATGACAGGTCTCCAATGGTGCAAGGAATGGTGAAACTGCCCGGATCCTTTAATTTTGGAGGTAGCTTCCTTTGTAATATCGCACTGCATTCCTCTGTCAAAGCTACAATTTCAAAATCTTGCAATTTCTTCTTTCTTGACAGAATACTCTTCATGAACTTGGCATAGCTCGGCATTTGTTCTAAGGCTTCTGCAAATGGTATATTGATCTGAAGCTTTTTGAAAACCTCAAGAAACTTAGAAAATTGTTTGTCCATTTTCTGCTTTTGCTGCCTTTGAGGGTACGGAACTGGTGGGTAATACTTGGTGGGAGGAGTTTGAGTCTTCTCTGTGCTTTTTGTTGGTGTGGGCTCAATTTTCTCAAGGCTATCCTCCTCTTCACAAATTTCAGCAAAGGCAGTTTCTGGGGAGTGGCGCAGCTGTGGCGTCTCCCTTTGCAAAATGGGCACAGCTGCGCCGGTTGATTCCAGCGCTGAAGAGGGGCGCAGCTGCGCTGTCCTCTCGTGTGACAGGGGCGCAGCTGCGCTAGTTGGCAGGGTCTGCTTCCCACTTCTGGTGGTTACAGCTTGGCATTGCTCCTTCCTATTTCTCCTTGGATTGATTTCTGTATCGCTAGGAAGAGCTCCTTGAGGTCTACTAGATAACAAGCTGAACAATTGACTCATTTGATTCTCCAAATTCTTGAAACCTAATGTTTGGCCTTGTTCCAACTTGTCAGTTTTGGCCATGTATCTCTCCAAATTTTCACTCAGTTCGGCAACCTTTTTATCCGTAGCCGAGACTTATTGCTGAATGTGGAACCCCGGAGGATTGAGAGGTTTTGGAGCTTGCTGTTGGTCTTGTCGGTTGCTCCACGAGAAGTTGGGGTGATTCCTATTCCCCGGAGTGTAGTTGTTCTGATATTGGTTTGTTGGCCTCTGGTAGGTGCTCACAAATTGCACTGACTCAGCATTAATGACACACTGATCAGAAGAGTGTGAACCTGCACAAAGCTCACAAATCATGGAGACTTGTTGCCCCTTTCCTTCATATATGTTGTCAATCTTTTTGACTATAGCCGAAATCTGGGCTTGAAGTGAAGTGGCCGTGTCAACCTCTAATATCCCTGCTACTTTTGGTTTGCTGGACCTAAAAGATGGCCATTGATAGTTATTTGCAGCCATGGTCTCCAAAAGTTCATAGGCTCCATCATAGTTTTTACCCATGAACGCTCCACCTGCAGCTGCATCAATGCCTGCCCGTGTTTGAATATTCAACCCATTGTAAAATGTGTTAAGCTGCATCCATTGGGGCATACCGTGATGTGGACACTTTCTCAATAGTTCCTTGTACCGATCCCATGTCTCATACAAGGATTCTCCATGATGTTGTTCATATGAAGAGATGTCATTTCTCAACTTGGCAGTTTTGGCCGGTGGGAAGAATTTTGCTAAGAATTTCTGGGCCAAATCTTGCCAAGTAGTAATAGATCCCGGTGGTAGTGAGTGTAACCAACTCTTTGCTTTATCCCTCAATGTGAATGGGAATAACCGCAATCTCACCTCATCTTCCGAGATCCCGCTGAATTTGAATGTATCACAGATCTCCAAAAAATTTATCAAGTGCTCATTTGGGTCATCAACCACCATCCCTCCGAATTGGACAGAATTTTGGATCATATGGATTGTCCCCGGTTTGATTTTAAAGGAATTGGCTGTTATGGCTGGCCTTGAGATGCTTGATTGAAATCATTGATTCTTGGCATAGCATAATCTCTCAATGCTTTTTGTGTTTCTCCCGCCATTGGTCGAGGTTGTTCTAGATCCTCCAGAGTATTTTCAGCACACTTTCTTGACTGTTGAACCCTTTTCTCAATGTTATCCACGAAAGGCAATAGGTTAGGATTCTTCAATCGAGTATGCATATACTACTCAAGAGTACCTATCACAATGTAGAAGAAAATAAAATAGAATTAGGATAAGAACAGATTTGTTTAACTAAAACCAATCTAATTTAAATTGATGATGAAAGTTATAAACGCAATTACAATTCCCCGGCAACGGCGCCAAAAACTTGTTGGGATATTTGTATGTATAACAAATACGACTCATACACGCAAGTGCACGTGATCCACAAGTAATATAAAGTAAGTAAAGTATCGATCCCACGAGGAATTGAATTGCATTTATGACTACAAACACCGATTTTATAATTATTTTGGTCTCTTTAAACAATTGATTTTAATGATGAGATTATCTAACGATTACTAATGAAACAAATAGAACAAATTATAGTTGTACAAACACAGATTTTATGGGCTTGGGATTATAATATCACTTAATGCAAACTTAGATTTCCATGCTTCCTATTGTTGCTAATTGATTATTGTAGAATGTTGGTCGAGAACACGAATGTAAAATATGGCCACCTCTCGATGCACCATATTCCTATCACACTAAATCCACAATAGATAGAATGAATGTGAACACCCTAGATGACAAATGCACTATATTTCTATGCGAATTACAATCAAGAGGGTTTAAGTACAAGTTCTCAATTGGCCATATATGGTGCTTCGGTATATCTCTATCCTAAGCATGAATCATATCTTCACGAGGAATGTAAAAATTATGAACATATACTAGCATAATTAGATCTCAATTTATATTTCCTTTCTCAATTCCATATAAATTATCACAGTAATTGGTGATCAAGCAATTAATCATTAAGTGTAGATTATGCTAGACATTCATTTCATAACCAACTAGCAATAATAAGGAAGCATATCAATTTTCAGTTAAGCACAAGATCCATTATAATCCCAAGAATTGAATTTAGTTCATAATAACAATACTAGAATTTATCATACATAATTGGTTCATCATCATAATTACAGAATAGGAAAAATTAATCAAAAACATGAAATATTAATGCTCCCTGTTTCCGTTCTGCAACTTCTGATGAATTTTCAAGTTGTGTAGATTGTTGGTTCCTTGCTCCTGAGCTTCAATTCAACATCCATATAGCTTCATTCTTCAGTTCCCAAGCAAAATCGAAGCTCAGCTGGAGTATTTTTTATTTTTGAGTAATAATGCAGAGAACTAACTAATTTTCGTGTAGGAGGGAGAGCTCCCAAATTGAATTCCAAAATTGGTTAATAATGCATGCTTAATTTGTCTTATTTTGACTTATTCTGATTCCCACTAATAAAGTTTAAACCCACTGATCCCTCAAAATCTGGCACTACACCATTTCCTGATAATGTTGCTTCGCTGGATGGAACGTGCTGCATGGCTGGCTGGCGACAGGCGCAGCTGCGCCGGTGTCCTTTGTAAAAGGGGCGCAGCTGCGCCGGGGGGCAGGGAAGGAACAGGAGGGGCGCAGCTGCGCCGGCCTCAAGGCCAAACAGGGCGCACCTGCGCCGGTTGTCAGTCTGCTGCTATGTTGCTGTAGCCTGATTTCTCGATTCTCGTGTCCTGTACAAGCAACAAATAATCAAATAGCGCCCAACCAACAAAAGAAATAAACCCCATGTCAAATTTACCAAAAACCGTGCAAAAGCCATATAATGAGAATAGTAAATCAAAACCGAAAGAGAGGGAAAAATGCATGAAAACGTACTAAGTAGCTATTAGATAAGCAACAAATGAAACCAAATAGCATCCAATAAGTAGGTATGAAACCTACTTATCAGGGATCCACCAATAACAACGAAGAAGTCAACGTTAATCCAATGCAGCAACTGGTAAATTTGTTAACGGGAGCCTTTGCGAATCAACCCCAAGCTCAGGCTACGACTTTTAAAGGCTTCAAGGCTGTCGGACCTTCGGAATATCACGGCTCTATGAATCCAATTGAAGCCCAAACTTGGATCATGGAGATGGAAAAAGTGTTTGATGTCGCAAGGGTCAACGAGGACTAGAAGACTGCATTTGCAACATTTATGCTCAAGTCAGAAGCAAGCTAATAAAACCCGAGGCGGGCAAGGGGTAATACCGTGGGAACGATTTAAGGAGATGTTTTTCGAGACCTACTTTTCGGCAAGCGCGCAAAATCAAATGGAGGTGCAATTTCTGGAATTGAAGCAAGGTACAATGACGGTGCCTGAGTATGCTGCAAAATTCAACGAGTTGGTGAGGTTTGCGCCATACCAAGTCAACACGGATGAGCGAAAGGCTAGGAGGTTTGAGCAGGGACTGAAGCCCTGGCTGTATAGTCGAGTTTTGATGTTCCAATTAAACTAATTTGCGGCAGTTCTGGAAAAGGCAATTATCGCTGAAGGAGGCAGTGATGCTCTGTCCAAGTATAATCAGGAGCAGAGGAAGAAAAAGAATGAAAGTGAAAACAAGGCAAGTGGTAGCCATGGGAGCGGTCAGAAGAGGAAGTGGAGTGATAATATCTCTGCGGGAAGTCAGCAGGGTAATCAGAAAAAGAAGATAGAGGCATGTAGTAATTGCGGAAAGAGCCATGTGGGTATTTGTTTGAAGGGTAAGAGGGTATGCTTTAACTGCGGTCAGGAGGGTCATATCGCACCAAATTGCCCTAGTCCAAAGAAGGGCGCATGTTTCATCTGCGGGTTGAAGGATCACTTTGCCTGAGACTGCCCTAAGAAAACAACTATAGGTGGAGCCAGTGCAGGAAAAGGAAATAGCGGTGGTGGCAATCTGACTATCACAGGACCGATACAGCCCAATCGACCTACTGCTCGAACATTCAACATGACGGTGCAGGATGCTGTGCAGTCAAAGGATGTAGTGTCAGGTATCATTCCAGTCAATAATGTTAATGCTTATGTATTGTTTGACTCGGGTGCTACTTGCTCATTTATATCCGATGATTTTGCTAAGAAATTAAGGTTACCACAGGAAGAATTAGATTACCCCGTGAATATAGAAATTGCGAATAGAGAAGTGATTTCTGTTAGGTTTGTCCACAAAAACTGTCAGGTAGATATTAAGGGTCATGTGATGACAGTAAACTTGATTCCAATTCGTCTTGGGGAGTTTGACGTTATTTTGGGAATGGATTGGTTGTTCAACCATGGGACAGTTATTGATTGTCAAAAGAAGTGTGTAAACCTTCTGACTCCGTCAAAGGTGGTATTTTATGGCAGCAAGTCGCCTAGACAAACGAGTTGTCTGACGATGATGCAGGCCAGAAAGATGTTGAGACAAGGATGTGTAGGATATCTAACCTACATAGTCGATACTTGAAAGGTGAGTGCGAAGCTGGAGGAGATACCGGTATTAGGGGTTTTGCGGATGTGTTTCCTGATGATTTGCCAGGATTACCGCCAGATAGGAAAATTGAGTTTGTAATTGATTTAGCACCGGGTACAGCCCCTATATCAAAAGCCCCATATAGAATGGCTCCGATAGAAATGAAGGAGTTGATGGTGCAATTGCAAGAGTTGCTGGATAAAAAGTATATCCAACCGAGTGTTTCGCCATGGTGAGCGCTGGTGTTATTCGTCAAGAAGAAGGACGGATCAATGCGTCTTTGCATTGATTATAGGGAGTTGAATAAGGTCACGATTAAAAACAAGTATCTGTTGCCAAGGATCGATGACCTGTTTGATCAACTGAAGGGAGCAAGATATTTTTCAAAGATAGATCTGCGAAGTGGGTACCATCAGCTGAAGGTGAGAAAGGAAGACATACCAAAGACGGCATTTCGAATTAGATATGGACACTATGAGTTTTTGGTTATGTCATTTGGTTTAACAAACGCACCTGCAGCGTTTATGGACTTAATGAACAGAGTATTCAAACCATTTCTAGATAAATTCGTAGTGGTATTCATAGACGACATTTTGGTTTACTCCAAAACTCAAGAAGAACACGTGGAGCATTTAAGGGTGACATTGGAGGCGTTAAGGAAAGAGAAATTGTATGCAAAATTTTTGAAGTACGAATTTTGGTTGGAGCGTGTCCAATTCCTTGGGCATGTTATCGATAAAGACGGGATTTTAGTGGATCCAGCGAAAGTGGAAGCTGTGATGAACTGGGATCAGCCGAAAACACCGTCAGTAAGAAGTTTCTTAGGTTTGGCAGGTTACTACAGGCGTTTTATTCAAGATTTTTCCAGGATCGCCACTCCGTTAACGAATTTAACAAGAAAATCGATGAAGTTTATTTGGACGGAGAAGTGTGAAGAGAGTTTCCAAGAACTAAAGAAAAGGCTAAGTTCGGCGCCTGTGTTGTCTTTAGTAGATGATACAGGAAATTTTGTGGTGTATAGTGACACATCACATAAAGGACTTGGTTGTGTGCTTATGCAGAATGGTAAGGTTATTGCATACGCATCGCGTCAACTAAAAGACTATGAGAAAGGGTATCCGACCCATGATTTGGAGTTGGCAGCCATGGTGTTTGCTTTGAAAATCTGGAGGCACTATCTCTATAGGGAGAAGTGTGAAATATATACAGACCATAAGAGTCTGAAGTATATTTTCACACAGAAGGATTTGAATATGCGGCAGAGGAGATGGATAGAATTGATCAAAGACTATGATTGCAAAATTTTATACCATCCGGGACAGGCTAATGTGGTTGCCGACGCTTTGAGTAGAAAAGGTCGGGAGAAACTATTTTTATTTACTGCTCAGGAGAAGCTCATAGCAGAAATGGCTAAATTGGAGTTAGAAGTGAAGGATCTGGCAGAGCTTACTGAAAAATTGTTCCAGATGGAAATTCAACAAACTCTGGTGGACAAAGTCAAGGAAACGCAACTCTAGGATGAGGAGTGTGTTAAGATACGGAAAAGAGTTCTTGAGGGAGAAGAGCTTAAATATAAAATCGATACCGAAGGGTTGCTGAGATTTGAAGGCAGAATTTGGGTTCCGTCAGTGCTGGAGATTAAAGAGGAGATTTTGAACGAAGCTCACAGTTCAAGATTTTTGATTCACCCGGGAAGTACAAAGATGTACCAGGATCTTCGTCAACCTTTTTGGTGGCCAAACATGAAAAGAGAGGTTGCTGAATGTGTTGCGAAGTGTCTCACTTGTCAGAGAGTCAAAGCAGAGCATCAACGACCAAGTGGTTTGTTACAGCCCTTGGAGATACCAGAATGGAAGTGGGAGCATATCACGATGGACTTCGTGGTAGGGCTTCCAACTACTCAGAAGGGTTATGACGCAATATGGGTCATAGTGGACAGACTGACGAAATCAACGTATTTCTTGCCTATAAAAATCAGATTCACTCTGGATCAACTAGCCAAATTATACGTTAAGGAAATTATTTCGAGGCATGGTATTCCAGTATCAATTGTGTCAGACAGAGATCCACGTTTCACATCAAAATTTTGGAGGAGTCTGCAAGCCTGTTTGGGGACGCAGTTGAGAATGAGTACAACTTACCATCCTCAAACCGATGGTCAGAGCGAAAGAACAATTCAGACGTTGGAGGATATGCTTCGGGCGTGCGTCATGGATTTTAAAGGCAACTGGGATGATCATTTACCGCTGGTCGAGTTTGCCTATAACAATAGTCATCACGCGAGTATTGGAATGCCGCCATATAAAGCATTGTATGGGAGGAAGTGCAGAACTCCGTTATGTTGGGACGAGGTTGGTGAACGTCGCCTATTGGGACCCGAACTAGTACAACAAACTGCTGAAATTGTCAAGGTGATAAGAGCCAGATTGTTAGCTGCTCAAGACAGGCAGAAGAAATATGCGGATCAGCATCGTCAAAATCGTGAATTTGAAGTCGGGAGCTTTGTGTTCCTCAAAGTATCTCCCTGGAAAGGAAAAATCAGATTTGGTAAAAAGGGTAAACTCAGTCCACGGTTTATTGGACCCGTTAAAGTGCTGAAACGAGTAGGCGAGGTGGCTTATGAGGTAGCTTTACCTCCCGAGTTACACCACATTCATAATGTCTTTCACATATCGGTGCAACGACCGTATAAATCTGATTATAAACATATCATAGAATATGAACCGGTACAATTTGAGAAAGATTTATCCTATGAAGAGATACCTGTTCAGATAGTAGACAGGAAAGAGCAGGTTCTCAGAAATAAAGTGATACCTTCTGTTAAGGTAATTTGGAGGAACCACAGTGCTGAAGAAGCTACGTGGGAACTCGAAGAGAAAATGATGCAAAATTATCCTGAACTATTTTTTTAATTTTTATTTGTATCGCGATTCTGGGGACAGAATCTTTGTAAGGAGGGAAGAATGTAACAGACGAATTAATTGCGTTGCGATTCTGGTGACAGAATCCTTTTAAGGAGGGAAGGATGTAACGAATGCAAATTCCGTGATTAAATAAAAATATTTATTGAGTTATATAAATATTTTTATTAATTTGTTTATTGAGTAAGATAAATAATTTATAAAGTCATGGTGAAAGAATTTATGTTAAATGTTATTCAATTGTGATTGGATGTGTTTATTCTAATTTAACTTAATAATTAAATTAGATGATTATTTATTTATTTGAATAAAATGATTTATTGAATTATTTGGATTAATTTATAGATGGCCAAATAGAAGTTATGATTAAATTTATATTGTTACAATTTAATTGATTAAAGTGTGACAATTAAAACTATATGTTATAATGAGTTATTAAAATAAATAGAAAGAGTTTTATTTCCATCAAACCAAACAAGGCCTTATGACCTTTGGTTGGAAATAATGAGTTATTTTTAATTTAGTATTTGCCAAACAAGCCTTAGAGGCTTTTGAATTGTGTAACTGATGATCTGATATTAAAGCACGTGATTATGCTTCATCAGTTTTTATTTGAAGCTTTATCAGTTTATTTGTTAACTTGAAAAAAACAGAGCTTTTGAGAGAAAAGAAAAATTGAGCGTTTGAGAGAGAATTGAGAGAGAAGTTTGGAGATTGGAGAAGAAAATTCTACAATCAAGGGAGAATTAATCAAGTTCTTAAAATAATAGAAGGGTGATTAAGGGACGTGCATTATTTAAATCTACGCAAGAGGCAAGTTCCTTATCTCAATTTATTACTTTTACGTTGAACAAGTTTTTGAACTCCATTATTATATTGAGCAAGTTTTTCCTTCCCTTAACTTGTTATCTCATTTAAAACAAGTTTACTATCATTGAGCAAGTTTACTAACCTTAGCTTATTATTATTCAAGCAAGGTTGTTACCGTGATAACTGCTTAAGCTTTATTCCAATCAATTGTTACTCAATCATTGATTGATAATCAAATTTCGAACACAGTTTCTATTGTACAAACTTATTGATGAAACAAATGCTTTAGTGACTAGCAAACCCTTATTGATTCAGCTAGTCCTTAGTTGATGAGCGTTCTAAAGACTCAGAATATTTTAAAAATTTTCCAAACCAAGTTCCTTTTGGTACGGATTTTAATACTAGACTGAGATGAACAACCCTAATATAGGGGATTAATTACGCGACAGCGTTAAAATGGTTGTGCACAATACATTGTACAAAGGGCTGATCCCCTTGAGTACGAGATGGATGGTCCATAGTCTATAAAACTGTTAAAGGTTACGGTAGAAATACTTGATAACCTAGGACATAGTTCGAGGTCTTGTGACCCTCAGTTATACTTTTAATCCTGAATCTATATTCAGTTCTTGAGCTAAGCTTTCTATTGAGCTTTCAGATCTTGACTAGTTATTGATTGAATTCAGAAAAACTATTATACCTCAGTTGAAATCCACTTCATTGATTATTCAATTGTTATTGTTATCACACTTGTGGGCAATTGTTTGCTCACTCTTGCATTAAACTTTGCAGCTAAGACAGAGAAATCGGACGAGCCGTCCACAAGTAAAGGCAAGGGCAAGATGTCGAAGTAGTAAGAGATCTGTTAATAATTTGATGTTTATTTGTAGCAAAGACTTATTTAATTTTATGTTCTTTATTCCACATTGATGTAATAGAGGTTAGATAACCTGGGACTTGTTTCATTCAGAGATTGGTGATATAACCCCATTTGAGGGAAGTTATTTCTTTAAGTTTACTTTAATTGTTCTTATTATGGGTAATTAGTTGTGAATGATTGATATAGTGAACACCAAATCTGTGGAGTTGAAGTACCCGGATTTGGGGGTGTCACAAGTTGTTATCATGTATGCAATGAATATACAAGGCTCGATGTTGATCAGTCATATTCTGGAGATGATCACTGTAAGACAGTGATAAACATCTTTAGGTACTTAACCGGTACTAAAGATGTGATCATGATTCATGGTAGGTCTGAATAAAAACTAGAGGGCTTAACAGACTCAAGTTTTTCAGACTGACCAAGACGATAACAAATCCACTTTAAAGTAAATCATTACCTTGGAAGGTGGTGCAGTGAATTGGAAAGGTTCCAAACAGCAAAGAGTTGCTTGTTTAGTGACAAAGACAAAGTATATAGCTGTAAATGAAGCTGCAAGTTGATTGTTTGGCTGAAAAGTTCATTACAGAACTAGGAATAGTTCCTAAGTCTCATCTTGGATTCAAACATGTGTTGCGGCACTTTCATTTGATTAGTGAAATCATTGAAAGAGAAAAGTCACTATAGAGATAGTGGACTCTTGAGAACAACATTGCATATCCATTTACTGAAGCTTTATCCAAACAACAGGATGATCGTCACTTAGAGAAAAAGGGTATTACATACCATGACGATTGGCTTTAGTGCAAGTGGGAGATTGAAAGTAGTATGCATACAAGCCAATCATATTTGATATGATGTAGCATATACTTTGTAATCTTATTCGGTTATTAAAGGCATTTTACATTATCTACATAGTGTTGTTATATTAAATGTGATAAACTGATAAGTGCATATTATTTATTTATTTTTATTCCTTTATATTTAGTTTATTGCATGTTGCCCATTTTGTATATGCACTTATTAGGTTGTTTATTGATTTCAGGAGAATTCAGAGTCAAAAGTGTAAAAAGATGAAAATCGGAGCTAAAACGAGAAAAAGTTGAAAAGTTGGAAAAATTGAGGTTCTCGCCCCAATGAGGAAGCCTCTGCCCATTTTCGCCCTAGCCGATCTAGAGCTCGCCCCAGCCCAGACCTCTCTGGAGTTTCTCGCCCCGGCGAGAAACCCAGTACAAAATTTCTCGCCCCGGCGAGAATGGCGGAGTTGACCAAGTTTGACCAGCTTTGACTTTTTGTAATTTTTGAGGGTTTCTATTTCAGATTGGATTCTTAATTCTTAGAGACTTAGGATATTCTCTTAGGACTATAGATAGATGTTTTTAATTTATTATTTGGGAGATCTTGGCAACTACAATTGTAACCCTAATTAGAGAAGATTGAAGGCATGTCAAGCTAAACTCTTACTTTCAGTTCTAAAGGATGTTGAACCTTATTCATAATTAATGGTTTAATCAGATTTTATTTATTTATTCCTTCTTGTATGAGATTTATTCTGATAATCTGTTTTCAAGTGATTATATGTTATTTAATCTTTTGATTTGATTTGGCCAATTGAATTAATTTGATTAATATCATCTGCTAGATTAAGATATAGTATTAAGCAAACGATACTATATCTGATCATAGGTAGCAATTGATAGTATTTGATTGTGAACAAGCTTTTGGATATTATTAAGGTTATTAGAAGGCAAGTTAAATAATTCCTGATTATATAATTGTTGCTTGGAATAACCTAATTCTCTAATTCTTCATGCTGCTGTTATATTAAATCTAGACTGATAGTTCTAGGTTATATGATAGTTAGGGTCTCTTGAGGCGATTGTCACATTTGATTTACACATAAGGAGAATTTCGGATAATTAGCGATTGCGGTTATCTAGGGTTATTAATCTCATTGAAGGATAAATATTGTTTTACTTGACTTTTCCATAACTGTGTTAAGGTGATACTGAACTGAAGAACTGAAGCTTTTTATTCATTGACCATTCTTAATTACTTTTGCTAGCTTAGTGAATCAAACTCAAAACCCCACATTCATAGAAATAATAGGAATATTAGACTAAATAAAAGACTAATTCACTTCTCTGTGGGATCGATCCTTGCTTGTCATTATACTAAGTTTTGTGCTAGTAGATTGTTAGTAAGGTATTAATTTTGGAGTGTAAAACGACAGCTCCCATAAACTCATAGTTTTGAACAATGCTTTTAGAATCATGATGGGGATCATGCTAATGACATCTAAATTCAATATAGCTCATAAACTAAAATTGTTCCTAATCGTTGGATTACTAAAAAGGGGATTAGTGAATTCAGATAGATTAGTACATACGTTGCTTGCTCTTATGAAGAGGATGATTGATCTCATAATCATTTGTGTGGAGATATGACACCCCCAAATCCGGGTTACCTCAAACCACACAGATTTGGTGCTCACTATCTGAACACAATCACTAACTACCCATAAACAAAGGTTTTAAGAAAAACAAACTGAATAATAAACAAAAGAAATATCTCCCATAAAAGGGTTACATAGCTTCTCAAAATAAGTCTTAGGTTGTCTAACCTTTATTACATCTTATAAAACGCGGAATAGAAATAAATAATTGTTAAGCCTTGATTACACAACCATAAAAGTAAACCAGTCTTCCTATAATAGCAAGTCACAGTCATTTGTTCATCTTTCCTTTTCCTTTGCTAGTAGACGGCTCACTTGGTACCTCAGCTTTAGCTGCAAGGGTTTAGTATGTAAGGGTGAGCAAAACAAGTGCCCACCAAAATAACAATGAACACTTTAATAATCAAGAATGGAAACATCTGAAAGCTTGATAGAAAATAAATAGAACATCAAGATATTCCGAAAGTGATATATTGAGGGTCACAAGACCACGAACCATGTCCTAGGTTAATAGATAAGTTTGCTGTAACCTTTAACAGTTTAATAAACTATAACTGGACTATCCATCTCGTACTCGGGGTGATCAGCCTGTTGTACAATGTATTGTGCACAACCATTCCACGCTTTTGCGTAAGTATTCCCGTATACTAGGGTTGTTCTTCTCAGTTTTGTCATCCAATAAATCAGCTCAACAAAATAGAATTTAAACAACATGGATTATGATCAAAGATCAACAACAGTGATATTCAATGATATAGATTTTGTATCTCCAAGATATTAGAATAATGGCTTTAATTAACTTGAGCTTTGAATAACAAGAATCCAAAAGTCAGAAGTTTAAAACATGCAATAATAACTTGCTAAATGAGAAAGTAGGATTTAGAAGCTTGCATAAACTGAAATCGAGGTAAGATAAAGAAGCCTGCGTTAAGTAAACTGAAGATTGGAAACATGTTTAGCGTGAAAGAGTTGAGAATAAGAAACTTGCCTCGTGCGTAGTTTTCCTAATTACAAACCACGTACAATAAACAACCTACATATTCTGTTTGTATAGCAACAAAAATGATTAGTTACAATATTCACGTACATTAACACTCCAATTCTCATCTCAATTTCTAATTAATTACTGATTATCAATCCCATTCCACAAGCTACAAGCTTAGCTACAACAATATTACACTTTAAGAATCTCCAAAACTTTTATTTAAGTTAAGGTATATTAACTTTATATTTAATCATCATCAAATATTCACTTAAAATCCATCTTAACATCTTGGTATTCATTGATTATATTAATTTAAGTTTTAATCTTGCATAGAGTCCCAAATCGCAATTACCAAGAAAAGAAAAGAAAAAAAACTTTTCCAGCAATGATCTCGCGGGGGCGAGCATTTGCTTTATAATTTTCTCGCCGGGGCGAGAATTTTCTTTATAATTTTTTCGCCGGGGTGAGAAAATGCAGTTCATTTATCTCACCGGGGCGAGGAACTCGACTGCCTTCTCCCACAGTTCGCGAACCAGCGAAACTCAGACCAAATTTTCCAAATTCTATCATCCGACTCACAAATTAAATACACCCAGACATCAAACATGTTGTAAATCAGCTACCCAACATGTTTCTAATAATTCTAACTATTAAAAAACACATAATCAACCAATTAAAGTCCAAAAATTCACTGATAAAACAGAATATTCATAGTTTGGCCTATTTGATAAAATTAAACACTGTGAATTCATCTCTAAACCATTTTAATCCATTCCACTTGCATTCTTTTTGTTTCTCATCATGCTAACACAATTAAAAATCAATTTACCGATTGATATCCGAATTGAACATCAAATTTTATACATTTAAGCCATACATGAAAGTGAAATTCTGTAAAAACTAAAAACTCTATTTTAAAGCATGTTTTCATGGATTGATTCCTACAAATTAGTTTATAATATCATATAATCACTATTACATGCTTACTATCAATTACAAACAAGTAATTCATATATTTAGAAAATAAATTCACATACAGGAAGGTAACAATCATATACAGTGAAAAACTTTCTAACAAAATTTTAAAAGGGATTATACCTTCTACTGCTTTGAAAACTTAGCTAATCTTCTTTGCTTGAATTCTTGCTTCCAATTCCAAAATTCCACTCTCAATTTCTCTCTTCTTCTCTGTATATTTCTTTTTTTGGCTTATGAAAGTGAGCTTGATAAAACATCACGTGGTTTTATTAACTCACCAGTTACAAACCCAGAAAGCCTTATCAGTTAAAAAAACTAAAAGGTCACAAAGCCTTGTTTGGCTAGACCCTAAAGAAAAACTCATTTTTACCAACCAAGAGCCACAAGGCCTTGTTTGGTTTAGCTAAATAAAACTCTTCTTCCATTTATTTTAATAACTCATTATATCATATAGTTTAATTGTCACACTAACAATTTAATTAAACCTATTATTAATTAAATCAAATTAAATCTTACTAATTTAATTATAACTTTTATTTGACCAATAACACTATTACCAAATAAATTATTTAATCATCTAATTTATTTATTAAATTAAATTAGAATAAATACATCAAATCACATTCAAATAACATCTAACACAATTACTCTTAACATGAATTATTCCACAATAACTTTATCATTTATTTATTTTACTCAATAAATAAATAAATTAACAATAAAATATTTAGTAACTCAATAAATATTTTAAATTATTTATAAAATTCACAATCGTTACATCCTTCCATCCTTACAAGGATTCTGTCCTCAGAATCACAACGTTATCGCTACATTCTTCCCTCCTTACAAGGATTCTGTCCTCAGAATCGTAGAACTAGGACTAAACAAACAACTCAGGATAATTCTTCATCATTTCAGCTTCTAGTTCCCACGTAGCTTCTTCAGCATTGTGGTTCCTCCATAGAACCTTAACAGAAGGTGTCACTTTATTCCTGAGAACCTATTCCTTCCTGTCTACTATCCGAAGTGGCACTTCCTCGTAAGTTAGATCTTTCTCGAACTGTATAGGTTCATATTGCATCACATGTTTATAATCTGGCTTATAAGGCCTTAACACAGAGACATGGAAAACATTATGGATATGTACCAGCTCTGGAGGCAGAGCTACTTCATAAGCCACATCACCAACTCGCCGCAGAACTTTAAAAGGTCCAATAAATCTTGGACTTAGCTTACCCTTTTTGCCAAAACAAATTTTTCCTTTCCAAGGTGAAACTTTCAGAAACACGAAGCTTCCCACCTCAAATTCTCGGTTTTCACGATGTTGATTCGCATACTTCTTCTGTCTGTCTTGAGCAGCTAATAATCGCGCTCGTATAACTTTCACGATCTCCGCTGTTTGGTGTACCAATTCCGGTCCTAGAAGTTGTCGTTCACCAACCTCGTCCTAACATAGTGGAGTTCGACATTTTCGTCCATACAACGCCTCGTATGGTGGCATGCCAATACTTGTGTGGTAGCTGTTGTTGTAAGCAAACTCGACCAATGGTAGGTGGTCATCCCAGCCTCCCTTAAAATCCATGACACAGGCGCGTAACATATCCTCCAAAGTTTGGATCGTTCTTTCGCTCTGGCCATCAGTTTGAGGATGATATGCAGTTCTCATTCTCAACTGAGTTCCCAAGCATTCTTGTAAACGCTTCCAAAAATTTGACGTAAACCTCGGATCTCGATCAGACACAATAGACACACGGACACCATGTCGCGAAATAATTTCTTTGATGTATAATTTCGCTAACTAGTCCAGGTTGAATCTAATCTTGATTGGTAAGAAATGCGCTGATTTTGTCAGTCTGTCCACAATTACCCAAATTGCGTCAAAACCTTTTTGTGTAGTCGACAAACCTACGACAAAATCCATTGTTATGTGTTCCCACTTCCACTCTGGTATTTCTAACGGCTGCAACAAACCACTGGGCCGTTGATGTTCAGCTTTCACTTTTTGGCACGTCAAACATCTGGCAACACATTCTACGACATCACGCTTCATTCCTGGCCACCAATAATATTAACGAAGATCTTGATACATTTTTGTACTCCCTGGGTGGACTGAGTAACGTGTATTGTGAGCTTCATCCAAGATCTTCCTTCTAACATCCGATACCAATGGAACCCAAATTCGATGTTCAAATCTGATTAATTCCTTGGCATCAATACTGAACTTTCCACCTTGTCCCTCAGAGACTTCCTTCCTAATTTTCTCACACTCTGCATCTTGAAGTTGAGCTTCTTTGATTTGGTCCAGCAACACCAGACGAACCTCGATCTGAAATATCTTCTCCTTTGATTCATGTTGGCACTTCACCTCTAATTCCAACTTCGCTATCTGTTTAATAAGTTCCTCTTGAGCAGTCAATAACATAAGTTTCTCTCGACCCTTCCTGCTTAATGCATCAGCAATAACATTCGCCTTTCCTGGATGATAGAGAATTTCGCAGTCATAATCCTTAATCAGTTTTAACCATCGCCTCTGACGCATGTTGAGGTCCTTTTGTGTAAAAATGTACTTGAGACTCTTAAGATCTGTGTATATCTCACACTTCTCACTATAAAGGTAGTGCCTCCAGATCTTTAGAGCAAACACCACCACTGCCAATTCTAAATCATGTGTCGGGTATCCCTTCTCGTAATCTTTTAGTTGTCGTGAAGCGTACGCAATAACCTTGCCGTTCTGCATAAGCACACAGCCAAGGCCCTCATGCGACGCGTCACTGTAGACCACAAAATTTTCGGTACTATCTGGCGAAGATAATACAGGCGCTATACTTAACCTTTTCTTTAGTTCCTGAAAACTTTCCTCGCACTTCTCCGTCCAGACAAACTTAACCGCTTTCCTAGTCAAATTTGTCAATGGAGTGGCGATCTTAGAAAAATCTTGTATAAACCGCCGATAATAGCCTGCCAAACCTAAGAAACTCCTCACTTCAGATGGTGTCTTCGGTGGCTCCCAATCTATTACCGCTTCGACTTTAGCCGGATCAACCGAAATCCCATCTTTATCAATTACATGTCCAAGAAATTGAACACGATCCAACCAAAACTCACATTTTGAAAATTTTGCATAAATCTTCTCTTTCCGTAATGTCTGTAGAGTTAGCCTCATATGCTCCACATGGTCTTCACGTGATTTAGAATACACTAAACTGTCGTCGATAAACACCACCACAAACTTGTCTAGAAACGGTTTAAACACCCTATTCATTAAGTCCATGAATGCCGCAGGTGCATTCGTTAGACCAAATGACATGACCAGAAACTCGTAGTGACCGTAACGAGTTCTGAACGCCGTCTTCGGAACATCCTCCCTTCTCACCTTCAGCTGATGGTAACCACTTCTTAAGTCTATCTTTGAAAAATGAGTAGCACCCTTCAACTGATCGAATAGATCGTCAATTCTCAGTAACGGGTATTTATTCTTGATTGTAACCTTATTCAATTCACGATAATCTATGCAAAGGCGCATCGAACCATCTTTCTTCTTGACAAATAATACCGGCGCTCCCCACGGCGAAACACTCGATTGAATGTACTTATTGTCTAGTAGTTCTTGCAATTGTACCATCAACTCCTTCATCTCCACCGGAGCCATTCGATACGGAGCTTTTGACATAGGCGCAGTCCCGGGCACTAAATTAATAACGAATTCAATCTCTCTATCTGGAGGTAATCCCGGCAAATCATCCGGAAAAACATCCACAAAATCCATCACCACTGGTATTTCTTCCAATTTTGCACCGGTCTTTCGAGTATCTACCACATGAGCTAAATACCCTACACATCCTTGCTTCAGTAACTTCTTGGCCTGCATAATCGTTAGACAAGTTGTTTGCCTCGGCAATTTGCTACCATAAAACACCACCTTAGACGGAGTCTTAAGGTTGACACACTTCTTTTGGCAATCAATAATCGCCCCATAACTATACAACCAATCTATTCCTAGAATAACGTCAAATTCCCCAAGTTTAATTGGAATAAGATCTACTGTAATCATACGACCATGAATATCTACCTCGTAATTTTTATACACATACCTAATCGGTATCACTTCCTTATTGGCAATCTCTATATTTAAGGGAAAGTTTAACTCTTCTCGGGGTATCTCCAATTTCTCAGCAAAATCATCAGAAATGAAAGAACAACTTGCACCCGAATCAAAAAGTACATATGCATTCAAGTTATTTACTGGTAGGATACCTGCCACCACCTCCTTGGATCGAACCGCATCCTGGACTGTCATATTAAAGGTGCGAGCAGTCGGGCGATTTGCTGTAGCTGGTCTAGAAATAGTTAGTGCACATTCATTATTGCTTCCTTTGCTTCCATTTCCCCCACTAGCAACTTTCCTTGGACAATCACGAGCAAGATGGTCTTTTAACGCGCACGTGAAACATGCACCCTTCTTTGGGGTAGTGCAGTTTGGAGCAATGTGGCCCTCTTGTCCATAGTTGTAACAGACTCTCTTTCCTTTCAAGCACACACCTGCATGATTCTTACCACAGGTTGCACAAGCTTCAGTTTTCTTCCTCTGGTTACTCTGCTGACTTCCAATAGAACCACCATCATTCCATTTTCATTTTTGGTTTCCTTCCCCATTGCTACCACTCGACCTATTCTCGGTCTCATTCCTTTTCTTTTTCTGCTCTTGGTTGTATTTGGTTAATGCATCACTTCCTCCCTCTACTATTATTGCTTTCTCTAACACCGCCGCAAATGTGTTGAGTTAAAACATAGAAACCCTACTGTAAAGCCAAGGTTTCAATCCCTGCTCGAATCGTCTAGCCTTTCTCTCATCCGTGTTAATTTGGTATGGTGCAAACCTCGCTAATTCATTGAACCTTGTCGCGTATTCTGGCACTGACATTGATCCTTGCTTAAGTTCGAGAAACTGAACCTCCATCTGGTTCTGAGCACTAGCCGGAAAATACATTTCGAAAAACATCTCTTTAAACCGATCCCACGGTATAACACCTTCTCCTGCTCTCGTCTTGTTGGCTTGCCACCAGTAACTGGCTTCCGACTTTAACATGAAAGTCGCGAAGGCAGTCTTCTGATCATTCCCAACCCTAGCGACTTCAAAAACTTTTTCCATTTCCATTACCCAAGTTTGGGCTTTTATCGGATCCATTGTTCCTTTAAACTCAGGGGGACCAACGGCCTTAAAATCCTTAAAGGTCGTAACTTGAGCTTGCGGTTGATTTGCAAAAACTCCAGTCAAAAGGTTCACTAGTTGCTGAACTGGGTTAGCATCGGGTGGATTATTTTTATTGTTGTTAGTAGACCCCTTTGGGGGTGGTTGCTGACGGGGTCGTCCAACTCTTCTTGGCGGCATAATTCTGTTGAAGACAACGCTTTTTAGATAATTGATAAATTTCTTAAGTGCTTATAACTTAATTAAAACTTAACTTAAATATTCAAAAGTAGAAACTTAACACATAACATTTTTCAATAAACTTCTTTATTTATTTATTCTCAAACTCAAAAGATAGCATTTTACTATTTACATCATCATCTAAGAAGACAACTTCGGAACTTCATCATTAACGTCTTATCCCATTATTTATATAAGCTGGGATTTATATTTAAAACACTTGTTATTATATTATTTCTCTAATAACTTAGGAAGACAATCCTCTGCGCACAACCTCCTCACGTTCTTGCTCCATGATGCGAACCATAGTTTGGCAATCCAAAAACCTCGGATGATCCTCCAACTGAGTTGGGTAATGGCAAACCCGGTCTTGAGCCCTATCCATCGTCGTGTGGTAAATATACTCCATATCATCGATCTTGAACTTCTTCGCGCGAATCTCTCCTTCAGCACGATCCAACTGTTGAGAAACCCTAATGTGAGCATCTTCAACCCTATTACGCATAGCAGTTTCCTCCTTCAAAGCTTCTTTTAACCCCTCCATTGCAATCTTCAGTTGGCCGATCTCAGACTTTAATTCATCATTCTCAGTTTTTAGTTCACCATTTTCAGCCTTCACTTCCTCATTCTCTGACTTCACCTTTTCATTTTCATCTAGCAACTGCTCCTGCTGACCCTCTGCGTGAACCAATTTCCATTCTACATCTCCTAACCGTACTTCTAAATTGTAGATTTCTCCGTCCTTCTCCTCGATAGTAATTCGGCGTGTCTCTGACACTTCCTCCAAAACTCTGAGTTGTTCCCGAAGTTCAACATTTTCATCGTATAACTGCTCGTACATCAGCTCCTCGGGATCCTCCTCCTCTTCCTCCTCCTCTGAACAATGACCAACCTCTGCTCAGGTGCTTCCACAACCACCAACCATTCACTAACAACATGAACATCTCTGGCCTCCTCGTCTCCAGGCATTGGGATATCCTCCCTCAACACTGGGATCTCCTCAACTCGAAATTGACTAGTTTGTCCAACCTCCGACATCCTGTCAACAAAATATTTTAATTACTTAATCGATACCACTCGCGAGCACATTGGTTATTAAACACATAAGCACATAGAGTGTTTTATTATCTTCAATGAATTCCTTAATTCATCCCTTAATACTCGATAGGAGTTTAGCACCACTATCTTTGCGATTTCCTAAAAGGTTAATTCCTAAAGTTTTTCCCCATCTAAGGTTCTTAAACCTACGACTTTGATACCAACTTGTGACACCCCCAAATCCAGGTTACCTCAAACCACACAGATTTGGTGCTCACTATCTGAACACAACCACTAACTACCCATAAACAAAGGTTTTAAGAAAAACAAACTGAATAATAAACAAAAGAAATATCTCCCATAAAAGGGTTACATAGCTTCTCAAAATAAGTCCCAGGTTCTCTAACCTTTATTACAACTTATAAAACGCGGAATAGAAATAAATAACTGTTAAGTCTTGATTACACAACCATAAAAGTAAACCAGTCTTCCTATAACAGCAAGTCACAGTCATTTTTTCATCTTTCCTTTTCCTTTGCTAGTAGACGGCTCACTCGGTATCTCAGCTTTATATGCAAGGGTTTAGTATGCAAGGGTGAGCAAAACAAGTGCCCACCAAAATAACAATGAACACTTTAATAATCAAGAATGGAAACATCTGAAAGCTTGAAAAAAAATAAATAGAACATCAAGATATTCCGAAAGTGATATACTGAGGGTCACAAGACCACGAACCATATCCTAGGTTAACAGATAAGTTTGCTGTAACCATTAACAGTTTAATAAACTATAACTGGACTATCCATCTCGTACTCGGGGTGATCAGCCCGTTGTACAATGTATTGTGCACAACTATTCAACGCTTTTGCGTAAGTATTCCCCTATACTAGGGTTGTTCTTCTTAGTTTTGTCATCCAAGAAATCAGCTCAGCAAAATAGAATTTAAACAACTTGGATTATGATCAAAGATTAACAACAATGATATTCAATGATATAGATTTCGTATCTCCAAGATATTAGAATAATGACTTTAATTAACTTGAGCTTTGAATAACAAGAATCCAAAAGTCAGAAGTTTAAAACATGCAATAATAACTTGCTAAATGAGAAAGTAGGATTTAGAAGCTTGCATAAACTGAAATCGAGGTAAGATAAAGAAGCCTGCGTTAAGTAAACTTAAGATTGGAAACATGTTTAGTGTGAAAGAGTTGAGAATAAGAAACTTGCCTCGTGCGTAGTTTTCCTAATTACAAACCACGTACAATAAACAACCTACATATTCCGTTTGTATAGCAACAAAAATGATTAGTTACAATATTCACGTACATTAACACTCCAATTCTCATCTCAATTTCTAATTAATTACTGATTATCAATCCCATTCCAGAAGCTACAAGCTTAGCTACAACAATATTACACTTTAAGAATCTCCAAAACTTTTATTTAAGTTAAGGTATATTAACTTTATATTTAATCATCATCAAATATTCACTTAAAATCCATCTTAACATCTTGGTATTCATTGATTATATTAATTTAAGTTTTAATCTTGCATAAAGTGACATACCGCAATTACCAAGAAAAGAAAAGAAAAAAAAACTTTTCCAACAATGATCTCGCCAGGGCGAGCATTTGCTTTACAATTTTCTCGCCGGGGCGAGAATTTTATTTACAATTTTCTCGCCGGGGCGAGCTCCCACCGGGGCGAGAAAATGCAGTTCATTTATCTCGCCGGGGCGAGGAACTCGACTGCCTTCTCCCACAGTTCGCGAACCAGCGAAACTCAGACCAAATTTTCCAAATTCTATCATCCGACTCACAAATTAAATACACCCATACATCAAACATGTTGTAAAACAGCTACCCAACATGTTTCTAACAATTCTAACTATTAAAAAACACATAATCAACCAATTAAAGTCCAAAAATTCACTGATAAAACAGAATATTCATAGTTTGGCCTATTTGATAAAATTAAACACTGTGAATTCATCTTTAAACCATTTTAATCCATTCCACTTGCATTCTTTTTGTTTCTCATCATGCTAACACAATTAAAAATCAATTTACCGATTGATATCCGAATTGAATATCAAATTTTATACATTTAAGCCATACATGAAAGTGAAATTCTGTAAAAACTAAAAACTCTATTTTAAAGCATGTTTTCATGGATTGATTCCTACAAATTAGTTTATAATATCATATAATCACTATTACATGCTTACTATCAATTACAACCAAGTAATTCATATATTTAGCAAATAAATTCACATACAGGAAGGTAACAATCATATACAGTGAAAAACTTTCTAACAAAATTTTAAAAGGGATTATACCTTCTACTGCTTTAAAAACTTAGCTAATCTTCTTTGCTTGAATTCTTGCTTCCAATTCCAAAATTCCACTCTCAATTTCTCTCTTCTTCTCTGTATATTTCTTTCTTTGGCTTATGAAAGTGAGCTTGATAAAACATCACGTGGTTTTATTAACTCACCAGTTACAAACCCAGAAAGCATTATCAGTTAAAAAAACTAAAAGGTCACAAAGCCTTGTTTGGCTAGACCCTAAAGAAAAACTCATTTTTACCAACCAAGAGCCACAAGGCCTTGTTTGGTTTAGCTAAATAAAACTCTTCTTCCATTTATTTTAATAACTCATTATATCATATAGTTTAATTGTCACACTAACAATTTAATTAAACCTACTATTAAATAAATCCAATTAAATCTTACTAATTTAATTATAACTTTTATTTGACCAATAACACTATTACCAAATAAATTATTTAATCATCTAATTTATTTATTAAATTAAATTAGAATAAACACATCAAATCACATTCAAATAACATCTAACACAATTACTCTTAACATGAATTATTCCATAATAACTTTATCATTTATTTATTTTACTCAATAAATAAATAAATTAAAAATAAAATATTTATTAACTCAATAAATATTTTAAATTATTTACAAAATTCACAATCGTTACAGGAGACACTAAAGCAAGTATGTAGGTGCTTATTAGAGAATAAGTTCACTGAACGTGGCTCGCTAAGGAATACCTAATGGAGTTTTACTCGCCTGTCAATAGGAATTCATCTAGTGATAGTAGTACAAGTGATCATTGGACTTGAGATCATCATAGTATCTTGTGTATGATGAGTTATACTTTGACATGTCCCTTAAGACCTTTAGGGTATATCAAAGGGTATGTGTGACGCCCCCAAATCCGGGTACTTGAAACCCGTACTTGGTGCTATACGATACCATACTTTCAAATTACTTAATATATTACAAACTTAAAAATTGTATCAGAGTTGTCTAATTCCCAGGTACGACGACCTTTAAAGTATATTATTACATGATAGATATTATATTATCACAATACTAAAGTCTAGATATTACAAATAACATCTTATACTTAATCCTTCAGCTTTCCCTTTCCTTTGTCCTTGCCAGAGCCTTCTAGTCGATCACACTTAGCTGAAAATATTTAATTTAAAGCAAGAATGAGCATTTAATTGCTCAGCAAGTAATAACAATTAATAAACATTAGCTGAAAGAAGTAAATGTTTTCTTTGAGGACTACTTCTACAACGAATCAATAGTTGTGAAGTCATTTGAAACAGTTCTTAATAACATCTCAAATCGTTTACAATTTTTGAAACAACGTAGTGACTTTGAATGCTGAGCGGTCAGTAGACTATGAACTTTTATTTTTAAGTTTGAAAAGGTTTGTACAGAAATTCATCTGTAAACCGTCTGGCTTACGGACACGGAGGGTGATCAGCCCCGTTGTGCCCTGTATTGATCAACACTACATGCTAGAACGACATTTTCGTCCATCATCACCGCCTTTGGCGCATAAAAGTTTCCCATTTCGGGTTGTTCATACTCAGTCTGGAGTCCTAACTAAAGCAATTTAGTTAGACGACTTTATCATAAACAATCATATTCAATAATACATTCCAAACTATGTCTAGCCGAATCAAATAGCTTAGACAACTTTTAAATTATGTATACATACCGAAATTTAATAGTACGTATCAAAACTTATCATGTTAAATAATTTCAAATTTACGATAATTATAACAATTTGTACAAGTGAGGACATTTGCACAAAGAACAGAATAATTTTGATTATAAATGCATCACATGAGACCATATCGAGATATTTAAAATCAGTAAATAGATTGAATAAAGTTCAAGAATACTTGCATAACATATGGATCCATTGCATAAAGTAAATGCAAGGGTTAAGATAATTACTCAATATAAATTTGAGTAAGGTTAGGGAACTTGCCTTGTCCGTCGATTACTGCTACGCAATCTAATTTATTCTCTTATGAAAGTCCTATCATTTATAAGATTGATCTTTCAATCAGCATAACATATTATAACTCATTTAGTCACATAATTCAAATACTAGATACTACAATAAATCATTAGTAATATTATCATCTTTTGATAATAGTCTATCACATAACCATCATCTTTAAACTCCCTTTAATATCAAATAATATTTCATCACTTCTTAATATTATTAATCACATAATAATATTTTATTCTCTTTTTCAATATTATTAACTACTTAATAATATTTTATTCATTCACAAGTATTATTAATCATTTAATAATATCTTACTCACCTCATAATATTATTAATCATTTAATAATATCTTACTAACTTACTAATATTATTAATCACTTAATAATATTTTAATCACTTACTAATATTATTAATCATTTAATAACATTTTATTTAATTTCGAATATTATTAATCATTTAATAATATTTTATTTATTTACTAATATTATTAATAATTTAATAATATTTTAATCATTTTATAAACAATTTAATATAATTGTTTATATCTTACTATTTAATTCATTTAACACACATATCATGTCATTCATATAACATTTTATTAAAAATAACCAAAATACCCTTAAAAAGTTTTTATACATCATATATTGATAATTAATCAATAAAATCACATTAACTAGTTTTATAACTTAATATAACTTAATTTACTCATTTATTCTTAACTTAATCATAGGCATTAAAAATAGCAAATCAAATTATTATTTTTTTATCTTCTGAGAAAACTTAATATATAATATTTTAGTGACAAAATAATTTTCCTGTAATTTTCTAAATTCGTTTAGTATTTTTTAAGTGTCCAAAATAGTCCAAAATGGTTACAATTATAATAAATTATCCCTTTGTTCAAAAATTATGAAATTTACGCGGTAGTCTCCTATTGTCTAAACCTAGCTCCCGTAAAGATTTCACATTTTTACGGGCTTTATAAGTGGAGTTATAACAGTTTGTTTTTTAAAACGTACTTTCTTATAAAAGCCATAACTCTCATTATATACATCCACAAATTGTCATATTTGGACAAAAACTAGTTAACTTGATATACTAACATACCACAAAATATCAGAATTTTTAGAGCCCTAAAAAGTGACCGAAACAGCCTTTACAAAAATTGGATAGTAGGCTCACTGGATTTTCCAGTTTTTTTCGCAGGCAGGCAGTGTTTTACGAAAAATCATGCTACGGTTTGCTAGTTTAATCTTTTTGAATGATTCCACTTGGATTCATCAGATAACTCATGTATCTAACTCATGCCTTTGACGGATCATAAATATAATTTACAGATCTAAAATGGTAAAGGTCCAAAGTGGACTGAAATTCCAGGGTTTTCTAGGGTAAAAACTGTTTTGAACATTCTTTGATTTTCAAGCTTTTCATCACTTAAAATGGTATGATCTAAACATGAAACACCATAAAATATCATATAACACATTGATCTACTATCATAAAGTTTAAGAACATAAGTTCATCATTTATTCTAAAACAACCACAAAGATTACATAAACTAGATTAGGGTTTTATACCTTTGTTTGGATGTTCTTCTTTCTCCTACTTCCAAGGTTTATTATGGAGTTTGAAACTACAAGGCTCTCCTCTCTTCTTATTCTTCTATGGTGGTTGTCCCCCTCTTGATCATCTCTCTCTCTCTATTTATTTTCTCTCTAAGCTCTTTTGAAACTTTAGAAGATGAAATGAAGTGGATGCTTTGCTAATGCTTGGGATGAGTTATATTTATAGGCCAAAAATATATACATACAACCTATATATATATACACAAATCTCTCAATATCTAAGCTATGAATTTATTTATTTTAGTAGCCTAGGTGAGTTAGATGTGCAATGTGTAAAAACATAAAATAAAAAAATTAATAAGACCATGTGGTGTATGAATTCACCCTTACTCATCCGGATACTTTCCCCCTTATTTAACACCATTTTTGATTTTTCTTTAACTACTTTATTTGCTAATTTAGTTTCTAGAATATCCAATTAATTTCGGGCCAAAGTTTGGGCTATTCTTTAATTCATTTGGGCTCCCTAATTAATTTATTTGGGCCATGCAAAATAGCATATGTCCAATACATCAATTTTATCTTACCCAAATTATTTAATAAGGGTTACTAGTCCACTTACTTTGGATTTTTTTAAATAATTACTTATATTGGTTTAATTACATAACCCAATTAGACTTGCTTTAATTAGGTTTAAAATAAATAATAAATTGAGATAATAAAATTAATCTCTTAGAGTAATATATATATATATATATATATATATATATATATATATATATATATATATTATAATACAAACATACATACTTTTAAATACAATTATAACAATAAATGTATTTAACATTCAAATCCATATTCATAGATCAAATTAGGGTTTTGATCATTTGTTTCACTTTGCCTCATTTACCTTTCTTAGTCAATTTAAAATAAATAAACTGACTAATCTGCTAAATTCATATCATAAGAAAATAATCATATCAATAATAATAATACTAAAGATCTATTTGTAAAATATACATATGTTATTTAAATAATACATTAATCATATCTTCATGAAAAATAAATAATAAAATATTTTTACTACAAAATTAATTTATTATAAGAATATAATTTATAATAATCAACAATTCCTTTTTCGAAAAATTTATTTGAAATCATTCATGCGATAAACAAATATAAATTTATCACATATATACATATACTTTACCTTTCACGTATTACCATATTCACTTTTGATACTTAATAAAAATAAAAAATAAAAAATTTATTCATAAAATTTCTTATTTAAATATATCGAAAATCTTGGGTTATTATAGTATGATTGGGTATAATAAGTTATACATGGAGATAGGTGAATAATTAACAAAAAATCTACCACTTCTAGTAAAAGGAGAGAATGTCCTATGTAATTCGATAAATGACGACTTAGAAGTCTTTGGCCAAAGCAGAATGAAATTATAAAGGAGTTTCTAATTTGCGTTAATCAGAGTTGTGCATTTGAGAATCGAAATACATATAATTAAATAAAATAAGATTTGAAAGTAATTTCATGTCTTATATTTAATTGGGACATTGTATGGTAGAAGGATTGAATTGTACGGTAACTATTCACTGAAAGGTTCTTTGTGATTAATGTTGAAATCTATATTATCTGGAAAGTCGTTGATCGCTAAGGGGGCTTACCCTTATTGTAGAATAAATATTATTTATTTAAATGAATTAAATAGTTTAATTTATTTATTTAAATAAGATTAGAATTGTTCTAATTGATTTATTCACAACCGGTTTAATATGGAGAACCTAAAGGGTCACACCGCAAAAGAAAAATATTTGTTTAAGAAGTAAATGACATAATTGTAATAATAAGTTAAGTGTATTTAATTTAATCTATGGAGATAGAATAAATTAAATGGCTTAATATTTATTATTTAATATTTTGGAAATATTAAATATGAATTAATAAGAGGAGTCTTATTATTATTATTATTACAATTACTATTATTTAATTCCTAATAGGGATTGGAAATTAATTAATAGAAGTACTCTCTAATAAATTCCTAATTGGATTAGGAGTTTAATTAATTAAAGGAGTTTAATTAAAATAAAAACCCTAATCCTAAATAGTTTAGGAGGGTTCCCAATATCTATAAATAAGAGGAGTCTTATCATGATTTAGGGTTAGACAGTTAGACTGTTAGACAGTTACACACTCTTCCATAAGAAATAGAGAGAGAGAGAGAGTACTTGCAATTTCTATAGAGATAGAAACTAGGGTTTTTCCAACACTCATCTTCTTGAATAACTATTCTTCCTTGGTGGATCACCTCTAGAGGCCAAACACTTGGGTGGCTAACGTTGATCAAAGGAAGGAATCCCATCGGTGAAATTCAAGGAGAACACGAAGGAATTGGAGGTGAACTTGTACCTGAGGAAGCTCTGATTCACGAGGGTATAATTCTATATATTCTCTTTCGTTTAATTGATAATTGAATACAAGGATGATCATGGTGATGGTTTGTATAAATAATTTTTAAAACGATTTTATTGCGCTTCCCCACTATTTATGTAATTTGATTGCATGTTCGCGCTATATACAAACCTAACACTGATAACTCAATAGAAAGTTTAGTTTTTGATACAATGAGTTGAAAATGATATCAACAGAATATCTGAGGGTCACAAGACCTCGAACTATGTCCTAGGTTAACAAGTATCTCTATTATAACCTTTAACAGTCTTATAGAATATATGGACCATCCAGCTCGTACTCCGGGGATCAGCCCTTCGTACAATGTATTGTGCACAAACACTTTAACGCTATTGCGTAATATAATCCCCTATAATAGGGTTGTTCATCTAAGTATTGTCATTGGATTCTGTACCAAAAGAAGTTTGGTTTGGATTAACTTCAAGGAATGTTTAAGTCTTTTGAACGCTCATCAACTATGGACTAGCTGAATCAATAAGGGTTCGCTAGCCACTTAAGAGTTTGATTCAATAATCAGCTCGTACAATAAAATTCATGTTCAAATGCGATTAATAAAGAATTATAAACGAATAGCTAAGAATCTCAAACAAAACATAAGGAATGGACATTACTATTATAAACCTTGCTTGAACAATAATAAATCAAGGTTATAAAGCTTGCTCGATGAAAGAGTAGCAAGTTAGGGATAGGAAACTTGCTTAATCTTGACTCGATCTCGCTGGACCCCGGTGCTGCTGTGCCCAATTTTGCCTGCCCAGCGGCGCAGCTGCGCCACGATACAGGCTCAAGCACTTTGTTTCGTGATTCAGCATTTTCAGACCAATTTCTTCCAATTTTCTTCACCAAATGAACAAATTGAACATACCCACACATTATATATGATGTAAAACTAATACCAACACTTCTAAGTTGATTCTAACAACACCCAAAGCTTCAACAACCAATGTAAAAGCCAAAATTCACTGTTCATGTTTTATTTTCTGACTTTGACACTTTTAATGAAATCAAGCACCACAAATCCGTTTTTAACCATTTTAATTCATTCTTTTTGCATTCTTTTCGTTTCTCATAATACTACAACCATCAATCATCAATTTACAGTTTATAGCATGGATTAATAACTAATTTTAACCCCAAAATAAGCCATAATGTACATGTATCAACAAAAATTAAGTTCTTCATCTTTTATGCATCAACATGAATTTGATTACTGAAACTCAATTACAAACATCATAGAATGGATTATATATACTCAAGAACATAAATATAACAAATTTCTTCAACAAATTAACCATCAAAATTATTATAGAGAATTTCAAAAAATAAAACTAAGAACTAGAAACTTTAACAAGATTGCTTACCTTAATTCTTCCTTGGACTAGATGATTAGGATAGCCTAATTATCTTTCCTTGATCCTCAAAGTTTCTTCTTCCAATTCTCACAGAGAATTTCTTCTCTCTTCTATTCTCTCAAAGTTCTATGTTCTAAGCCTTGGCCAAATAAAGTACGTAAAAAAAACTGATATGTGGGTTATCAGTTAAACAAAACCAAAGGTTTATCAGTTACATTAACCCAAGAGTCACAAGGCCATGTTTGGCTAGATTCCCTAAAACTCATTTTAAATTATTTTAATATTCTTTTTATTATAAGTCATGTCACACTTATTTAATTAAATTAAAATAAACCTTCTTTATTAATAAATCAAATTAACCCTTACCTACCAAATTATAATATTTATTTATATTAAACCATAAATATAATTTTATTTAATAAATCCTTTTATTTAACAAAATTATTAATCCTCTAATTTAATCACTTAATTAAATTATCAAATTATCATCATTATTGCATAACAATGCATAACAAAATGCACACAAATAAATTATACCATAATAATTTCTACCAAATATTTATTTAGCAAAATAAACATATCAATTAAAATATTTATTTAATCCAATAAATATTTTAATATTTATGAAAAACCACATTCGTTACATCCTTCCCTCCTTAAAAAGATTCTGTCCCCAAAATCACAACACAATTAACCCACTCCTTACATCCTTCCCTCCTTAAAAAGATTTTGTCCTCAGAATCGCTATACAAGGATTAAGCAAATAAGTCAGGATACTGTTGAATCATCTTGTCTTCGAGTTCTGTTGGTCGATTTCGCAATCGATAACACACACGTGCAAGTATACACGGCCCACAAGTAATATATGATAAGATAAGAGTCGAACCCACAGGGAATTGTGACGAATAATAACCAAGTATCAATTGTATATCAATTTGATCTAATTTAAACGATAAAGGTTTGATTGTTTGTTGATTGGTTGAGTTCACAAGTTAAGTAATGAGTAAAATGCGGTAAAATATCAGGATAGAAAGGGTCTAAGATTACAATTTCCCCCAACACGTCATTTGAATCTCCTAACTCTCTCTTTTCAATCAGTTATAGCATACGAATTGACAACCGAGAAATCAAAACTACATAAGAGCCTTTGTCGATGGTCAATCACGAATCTTCCTAAGCGGTGCATAGGTATATGTCTATCCTATACACTATCAAGAGACTAATTTCAAGAATGATTTATAGACACGTGTCACTAAATCTAATTAATCCTCCCTTCCATTACCAACTTTCACCTCGGAAGTCATTAAGACTAGATTCTCAATAGGTTGCATGCGGTAATTAGGTATATATCTATCCCAACTACTATCAAGATACCTATTATTGCAGATAATTAATAAGACACACGTCACTTAATCCAATTAATAACCCACAACAATCTATACTCTCGCATGTTATCATAACTAGGTCTTAACCTATAATCCGTTCTTCAAGTTCATATAGGTTCCCACGGTAATTACGGGCCAAGCAATTAATCAAGAAGCAAAGGTTATGATAATCAATTCACACATGCATAACTAAAATCAATAGAGAGAGAATTCGATTCACATTAAGTGTTGGGTTCCATTGCAATCTTAGAATAGAAGGTTAGTTCATGATAGCTACAATAAACATCATTTTCAATTGATATATTGTCAAATTCGAATTACAAAAGAGATGGAAATCTAGAAATGAAACCACTTTTGAAGATCTTCAGCTAGTGTTCCTTTGGTTGTTGTTGGTTTCTAGCTCTCCTCCTTGGCTTTGCAATTCTTCTTGACTGAGTTCCTTGGCTTTTGGCTTGATTCAGCTTGATTTGCAGCCTTGAGCTCTGTTGGTTGATGTATTTTGTAGCCTCCCTCTCTCTAGATATCTGATATGTAGCTTAAAAGAGAATATATATAGCCTCCATCAAGAAACCCTAGCAAAAATCAGACAAAATGGAGCTCAGATCGCACTATGGCTGTGTCAGATCGCACTCAGCACGACGGCGTACGTCTGCATGCCCAGGCGTGCGCCCGCACGCCCAGGCGTGCGCCCGCACGCCCAGCCGTGCGCCCGCACGCCCAGGCGTGCGCCCGCACGCCCGCGCCTGCATGCCGCCCAGCTGCCGAGGCCCCGCGCCCAGCTTGCCACACGCCAACGCCGAGTCCGCCCGCGCGCGCCCGCGCGCCCAGGCGTGCGCCCGCACGCCCGCGCCTGCATGCCGCCCAGCTGCCAAGTGCCAACGCCGAGTCCGCCCGCGCGCGCCCGCACGCCCGCACGCCCGCACGCCCGCACGCCCAATTTGTTCAATTTGCAAAATTATTTTTTATGTAAGTCAAGTTTACAAAGTCCATCAAGTGATCTTTCAGTTTCAAACAAAACATTATCATTATAAATAGAACAACAATTGTTCTTAAATATAATACCAGAACCTTCCTTGTCCAACAACGGAAGTGATAATGTTTCTAAAGAGAACTGGAACATAATAATAACTTATTAACTTAATAGACTTGCTCGTAGGCAACGCTAAACTATAAGTTCCTACGGCTAATGTAGCAACCATTGTTCCATTCTCCACACGTAAGATTACTTATTCTTTGTTTAGCTTTCTACTTCTGCTTAGTCTCTGCATTGAATTGCATACGTGAGAACTACAGCCGATATCCAATACCCAAGTAGAACCTTGACTTATAGAAAAATTTATTTCAATCATGAACTAACCTATATCTGTAACCGAAGCTTCACTAAGCTTCTTCTGGTTAGCCTCTGTAAGATTCTGCTTAAAGTTTTTTTTCCAGTGTCCAGGCTTATTACAGTGGAAATAAACTCCTTTGCTATCCACATCAGTTTTTGTTCTTATTATCCTTTGTTTTTACCTTTCCTTATACCTTCTTTGAATTATTCTTCTTTTCAAAAGATCCTTTGGTCCCTACCAATAAGACTTGGTCTTTCTTGGTTGAAAAATGACTCTCTACAGTTTTCAACATGTTTAAGCAACTCAGGCAGGCTGACATATAGCTTATTTATGTGGAAATTCACAACAAATTGTGAGAAAGAGTCCGGAAGTGATTGCAAGATCAAATCTTGGATCAACTTTCCATCCATGACAAAACCCTGTTGTCCCAATTGTTCAATCGAATTGATCATTTTAAGGACATGAGTCTATACTGTAGTGCCATCGGTCATTCTAGATTGGAAGAGCTCCTTAGATATCTAATATCTAGCAGTTCTACTTTCCTCACCATTCAATTCCTTAAAGGTGCAAGAGTACAGTAGGAGCATCCATAGTTTCATGCTGACGCTGAAGCTCGTTACTCATGGATACGAGTATGATGCATTGAGCCAACTGTACATTATCTTGCCACTTTTTAAAAGTAGCAATCTCTTCCTCAGAGACATTGTCTGCAACCATTGCAGGGATAGGCGTATTAAGGATATAAGATAGCTTTTCAGCCTTGAGAACTAATCTCAGATTCCTTAACCAGTCCGTGTAATTTGGTTCGGTTAATTAGCATCTAATATGCTCCGCAGTGATAGTATTTTAGACATTGTAAAATTCTATAAATGAATTAATAATATTTTAGCATACATTCATTTTATTAATTAATTACCAAAATAAATTAGGTCTTGATTTAAATTGGTATCTCCAACTATTTTTCATCAAACTATATTACCCTCAATATATAGTTCGGCAAATCTAATTAAAAATTTACTAGTGAGAATAAGGATCCCATTTCAAATGTATATAGCCTTGTGGTGACACAACAAACAATATATAAATAAATAGGTAAACAACTATTGTCAATGACATCACTATTTAACTCCTTGTATTTTGAAGAGAAAAAGACCATCCTTGTGGTGACACAACAAAACAGTAATGTTCAATTCCTTAATAAGCATCAAATGTGATAAGGCAACATCTTAAATATTTAATACTTGCCTTGTGGTGACACAACAAACTCATATTAAATATTTAATACTCTATTGGTTTACCATGCTAGAAGGCGACGTTCGATATTCTAAATATCTTTGAACGCTTAAGACTTAATATAATTTCTTTGAGGGGTTTGTATTTATTAGTCTCATCTTGTTTAACGCGCATGCACATATATATATAAAATATGCATCATATTATTTAACATGCGAAGCATGTTGGAATATATATATATATATAAATATATATATATATATATTTATATATATATATATAGCATGCACATATAGAATACTATATTCTACTCGGATTGATTATGGACTTTTATTCTAGTTTAGTTCACTAGAGCCACCAAGTGAACCAAGAGGTCAAACCTAGGGTGCAATAATTAAATTTAAATATAACTATTACATTTAAACCTGAGCTCCATTACAAACGGGTTTTCAAGCGCTCCTTGCTCCTTTGTCTCCAATTCTTCAAAATTAATTCTAACTAGTCCTATTACATAAACTATTTACAATGAATAGAAACCTTGATCAGCAGTCAAGGGGAAGTACATAGGACGAAGATAGATTTTAGATCAAGAAAAAACTAGAGAAGACGAGGTACGCAGACCCCATTTATAAAAACCCTTTCATTCAAGCATCCTCTAAAATAAATCCAATCACACATTGGTCAATAGCCCATAATCAATCCTTATTTATTATCATACATATCTTCATATGCATCAATAAATAATATTCATCTCATGAATAATAAAATCATTCCATATATGCATTGATATCATTTAATGGACAATATTAGTTAGTATAAAATCCAATTTCAACTCCAATTAGTTATCATGGAATCCAATTCCAACTCTAATTAGTTATCATAAAATCTAATTCCAATTAAAATAAACTTCTTTATTTTAATCATATTCCAAATCAAAATAAACTCTTTTATTTTAATTTATCCAATTTTGAATAAAAATAAACTCCTTTATTTTTTAATCAAATTCTAAATCAAAATAAACTTCTTTATTTTAATTTATCCAATTTTGAATAAAAATAAACTCTTTTATTTTTTAATCAAATTCTAAATCAAAATAAACTCCTTTATTTTAATTTACAAAAAAAAATGAGGTCAACCCTGATCATAAACCTTTAAAAGAAATAATCAAACAAGCCTTTAAGTCAAACTTCAAACCCAGAATTATATAGTTTAAATATTAAACATTCTGATTCTTAATCAAAAGTGATTCTGGTGTAGTGCTAAGGCTTCCAACATATGACCAATAGGTCAAGGGTTCAAAACCCTCTGGTCCCAAATTAATTATTTCATTTTTAAAGGTTGACTAGTCAGTGCCACGTCAGTAGTCAACAGTTGATCAGTCAGCGCCACATCAGCAGCTTGTGCCACATCAGCAGTCAGTGCCACGTCATCAGTTGACCAGTCAACGGTCAATGTTGACCATTGACTTTGACCAACTTTTATTTTTTTTTAAAAAATTTAATTAAAAAAAATAAAATAATTTTACACAAACAGTTATGCCCAATTAAATTGTTCTAAACATATATCAATGTATATACAGAATCAAAATAATTAATAATTCGCATAAAGTTTGACTCTTGATACCACTGTTAGGTTTGTATAACGCGAACATGCAATCAAATTACATAAATAAAGCGGAAGCGCGATAAAATCAGATTTTAAAATTTTATACAAACCAGCACCATGATCTTTCTTTATGCACAATTATTAATTAAACGAAAGAGATGGAGAATAATAATTATACCCTTGTAGAATTCTAGCTTCCTCAGGTACAAGTTCACCTCCAATTCCTTCGCGTTCTCCTTGAATTCCACCGATTAAATTCTTTCCTTTGATCAACGTGAGCCACCCAAGTGTTTGGCCTCTAGAGGTGATCCACCAAGGAATAATACTTGTTCAAGAAGATAAGTGTTTGGCAAAACCCTAGTTTCTATCTCTATAGAAATTGTAAGTGCTCTCAACAATTCTTATACAATAGTGTGTAACCCTAATCTATGATAAAACTTCTCTTATTTATAGATGTAGGAAAACCCTTTCCTAAATTATTTAGGATTAGGGTTTCTATTCTAATTAAACTTCTTTAATTAAATTAAACTCCTAATCCAATTAGGAATTCATGTGAGAGTACTTCTATTAATTAATTCTCAATCCCTATTAGGAATTAAATAATAGTAATAGTAATAATAATAATAAGAGTCCTCTTATTAATTTATATTTAATATTTCTAAAATATTAAATAATAAATATTAAGCTATTTAATTTACTCTATCTCCATAGACTAAATTAAATACACTTAACTTATTATTACAATTATGTCATTTACTTCTTAAATAAATATTTTCCTTTTACGGTGTGACCCTTTAGGTTCTCCATATTAAACCGGTTGTGAATAAATCAATTACAACAATTATAATCTTATTTAAATAAATAAATTAAACTATTTAATTCATTTAAATAAATAATATTTATTCTACAATAAGGGTAAGCCCCTTAGCGATCAACGACTTTCCAGATAATATAGATTTCAACATTAATCACAAAAAAACATTTTAGTAAATAGTTACCGTATAATTCAATCCTTCTACCATACAATGTCCTAATTAAATATAAGACATCAAATTTCTGTCAAGTCTTATTTTATTTCATTATATGTATTTCGATTCCCAAATGCATAACTCTAAATAATGCAAATTAGAACCTCTTTTCTAATTTCATTCTGCCTTGGCCAAGGACTACTGAGTTGTCATTTATCGAATCACATAGGACATTCACATCTTTTACTAGACGTGGTAGATTCTTTGTTAATCATTCACCTACCTCCATATACAACTTATTATACCCAATCATACCCTTTGTTATACCCTAAAGGTCTTATGGGACATGTCAAAGTATAACTCATCATACACAAGATACTATGATGATCTCAAGTCCAAGGATCACTTGTACTACTATCACTAGAGGAATTCCTATTGACAGGCGAGTAAAACTCCATTAGGTATTCCTTAGCGAGCCACGTTCAGTGAACTTATTCTCCAATAAGCACCTACATACTTGCTTTAGTGTCTCCACACAAATGATTATGAGATCAATTATCCTCTTCTTAAGAGCATGCAACGTATGTACTAATCTATCTGGATTCACTAATCCCCTATTTAGTAATCCAACGATTAGGAACGATTTTAGTTTGTGAGCTATCTAGAATTTAGATCTAATTAGCATGATCACCATCATGATTCTAAAAGTATTACTCAAAACTATGGGTTTATCACATATAATATAACAACAACATGTAGATAGTATAAAATGCCTTTTATAACTGAATAAGATTACAAAGTGTATGCTACAGCATATCAAATATGATTGGCTTGTGTGCATACTACTTTCAGGTCGTGGCTTGAGCTTGGGGTTGAATCGCAAACGCTCCCGTCAATAAATTCACTAGCTGTTGCATTGGGTTAGCTTCAGCTTCATTATTGTTCGTCGATCCTTCAGGGGTTTGCTGACGAGTTTGCCTTCTTCTTGGCGTCATCTTTCTGTTGAAAGTATTCGCCATAAGATTACTAGTTAACCACTTAAACATTTAAGGCTTATCTTAAACAATTTTAAACAACAACATTTAACACATAACACATCAGACAAACTTTTGTATTTTATTCATTCAATGTCTTTAAACATAACAAAGATAGCATTACTGCTATTTACATCATTTTTCCTATCATAAAAATATTAAAAACCACATGAAGATCTTATCCCATTATTATATTAACAATTGGGATTTACATTCTACTAATACTCGTGACTAGCTATTATAACCTACTATTGCATTTATCGCAAACAACTAAGACATCCCACGTCGTATAGCTTCTCCACACTCCTCCTCCATGATACGAATCATCGTCCTACGATCCATCATGTACTATGGTAGATCCTTGAACTGCACTGGATAGTGGAAAACTCGATCCTGTGCTCTATCTATCGCTGTGTGGAATGCATAGTCCATCTCATCCATTCTGGCCTTCTTTGACCAAACTTCGTCCTCAACACGATCCGCACGGTCAGCAGCCCTCATCCATGCGTCCTCGACTCTGGCACGCTTTGCAGACTCTTCTTTTAGGTCGCTCTTCAGTTTCTCTATCTCAGCTGATAGCTCCTCCTTTTGGCTCTCCGCCTGAACCAGCTTCCACTCCACCTCTCCAAGACATATATCAAGCTCCTTGTCGACGCCGGGTTTTCTCGTCTCTCTTGTCTTTTCCAATTCTTAGCCTCTTGATTAAATGATTTTTTGGAAAAGGTCGGCATTAATGTCGACGGGGTTTTGAAAGATCGTTTTTTATGATGAGCCAATTAACCAGAGTCACCAGTTGGTATATTTGAAATGGATGTACCAACTCATCCGAGTTTCGTTTTCGTAATCGCTGGCTCATATGTGACTCCGAATTAATTGGTCTGTGAACCGAGATTCATAGAGTTCGGGGGCTTGCTTAAGCGAGGGGAAGGTGTTAGGCACCCCCCGACTTCCGTGAAACACGGTTACCGCAATCTTGATGCTTTCCTATCCTTTAATTCTTGAATGTGTGTGTGTATGTGCGTGTGTGTGTGTGTGTGTGCCTATGTAAATGTCGTGGTGAGTTTGTATGAAAGAATCATTTGGATTTTTAGGGAAAGTCGTGCTTTAATTTGAGAACGCTTCGGAATGTCTTTTCAGCATACACGAGAAAGCTTTATTCTTTATGAGAAAGGTTTTGATTTTTTATTGTCAAAACTGCAAGATTTTCATTAGGTGTCGTTTTGGCAAAACAAGAGTTTTAAACCTTCGTCAAAATAGGAATCGAGATCTATACGTTGCCTTGTGAAGGCAATGACGGCAATTTCTAGGATCTCTTTAACCCTATGCACAATGGTTTAATAAAACGTCATTTTATTTTATAAAACCATTTTGTGATGTTTGAAAACGATTTTTTCTTTATCCTTCACGTTAAAAGAGGAAATCGACATTCATTAGCACTTCTCATTTTAAGCCTCGTGATGCTAACAACCTAATTTGATTGATTTTATGAAAATCTTATCGTTTAGCTTTGAAATCAATTTCATCTCATAAATCAAATCGAGCATAAACACGCGTCGGGGCTATTCATGGGCATGTAAGCCATCAAAATAACCCCAAACGCCTACAATCACAAGTTTCACTATTTCGGGGCCTTAAACACGATTCTCGTCTTGGCGTCGTTTTAAGGCCCGACGATTTACATATTTACAATGAAGACCACATCGCTCCTACTACATATATCAAAAGATGTCCATCATCGGATTTGGACCACGGGGTCGCGCTCCTAGGCTCACATCCAAAATCGCTACACACCCACAAGATCCTAAGAATAGCAATTTAAACGATCTATGCACAATACATCATTACAACGAGCTAAAAATTCACCAAATGGATATCATCGGGCCATTAGGAGGAATTTCGTTCCATTTGGAACCCTCACTAATAGCCCTCAATCCAAGGATTCACAACAATATACAAGAACAACTACATTTAATATAATTCGAATGACAAAAAACTTAACAAAAAATGGTAAAACAACATGCTATAACAAAGGTTTTTTTCACCTTGCAAATGATCCTCACAATATGTATGAATTTGTGTATTGAGTAGAGTAGAAAATATGAGATGTAATCTCACAACATTGGTACAATTCCTCACTCTTTTCACTCTTTTTCTTTCCTAATTGCTCTTGTTTTTGCTGCTATTTTTTCCCATTTCCGAGCTGCTGGTTGCTGTTTTTCCTCCTTCTTCTGAACCCCCTTGTTCCTGTATGCTGGATGAGCTGAAATAGGCTGGCCAGAGCCAGCCGCAGATTGATCTGCGGCTGGCCGCAGATCCATCTGCGACTGGCTGGCCCACCTCCCATCGCACTCAGCTGGTTTCCTGGTTTCGAGTCCCGTGCGCACCACCATTATTTTAATCGTTTGGCCGCAGATCAATCCGCGGCTGGGTGGGCTGATTTTCTAGTTTTCTGAACCGCACCTCTTTTCTCGTGTCGTGACGTCGGTTTTCGCCGACAGGCTTGTACTTTGCAGTCCGGGAATCACTGGGAGACGTGCCACATCATTCGAGCATGCTCATTTCGGACGGCCTTGCTGTCACGTCGATTTTGATTTACAAATCGTTGCGGTGACGTCGAGTGTTCGTTCCGGTGCCCATCCTTTGCTCTCGCAGGCCGGCCCAATGGACGAATTTGCCCTCCTATCATGGTCAGTATAGGAAGTGCAAAAATTGGGTGTCTACACTCCTTAATCTCATTATTCCTCTACTCTATAGTGGTCTGACGCTTATCTTCCAGCTCCATCAATTCTCTAACACTATCCTGTAACTCTAAGTTATGGTCATATAACTCATCATACATCTCAACATTGATAGAGTTCGGTGGAAACTCATCAGGATCTTCTTCTTCCTCATCATCAATCTCCTCACGATCCTCCTCAGGATATGACTCAGGCCCATACTTAGGGCCTACAACGGTGATCAGTGGGGATGGCTCCTTCGGTACTAACTGTTCCCGGACTATATGAATATCTCGGGGCTCCTCCTCCCTAGCCTGACTGGATCCTCCTATATCAGTCATCCTCTCACCAAAATATTTAAAGTTTTCATTATTACTTAATTTTACTCGCGAGCACATAGGTTATTAACACATAAGCAGATAAAGTCTTTTATTATTAATCTTCAATGAATTGCTTAATTCATTCCTTAGAACACGATGAGAGTTTACCACCACTATATGTCGATCTCCTACTCGGTTATAGCCTAAGGTTTCCGCACCTAAGGTTCATAACCTAAAGCTCTGATACCAACCTGTGATGCCCCCAAATCCAGATAATTAATTTCCACAGATCCGATGCTCACTATCTAAAAACATTCACATCCATCTACCCAACAATAGAGGATAATAACATTGAACTTATTAAATCATCTTCCACGAAGGGGTTACATCTTAAACATCTCAATAAATCCCAGGTCCTCTAACCTTTAAAACATTAATGCGGAATTAAAATATTAAATAAGTCTTTATTACACAAACTTGATAAACAAAGATAAACTATTCTTCATTAAATCTTCATCTTGCGCTTGCCCTTGCTCATGGACGGCTCATCAGACTTCTCAGTCTTAGCTGCAATGATTAATGCAAGGGTGAGCAAAACAATTGCCCACCAGGGTAACAATCGAAATAAGCAATAAATGAAGTTTGATTGAACAACATAACCTTTTCGGAAGTCTGTCAACGATAAATAAAATCTGATAGCTCAATATAAAGTTTAGCTTTTGATACAAAGAGTTGAAAAAGATATCAACAGAATATCTGAGGGTCACAAGACCTCGAACTATGTCCTAGGTTAACAAGTATCTCTATTATAACCTTTAGCAGTCTTATAGACTATATGGACCATCCATCTCGTACTCCGGGGGATCAGTCCTTTGTACAATGTATTGTGCACAAACACTTTAACGATATTGCGTAATATAATCCCCTATAACAGGGTTGTTCATCTCAGTATTGTCATTGGATTCCATACCAAAAGAAGTTTGGTTTGGATTAGCCTCAAGGAATGTTTAAGTCTTTTGAACGCTCATCAACTATGGACTAGCTGAATCAATAAGTGTTCGCTTGCCACTTAAGGGTTTGATTCAATAATCAGCTCGTACAATAAAATTCATGTTCAAATGCGATTAATAAAGAATTATAGACGGATAGCTAAGAATCTCAAACAAAACATAAGGAATGGACATTACTAATATAAACCTTGCTTGAACAATAATAAATCAAGGTTATAAAGCTTGCTCGATGAAAGAGTAGCAAGTTAGAGATAGGAAACTTACTTAATAAAAAGTAAAGTTAAGGTACTTGCTCAATGTAAAAGTAGGGTTCAGAAACTTAGTTTCGGTATATAAAAGTAAGAGAGATAGAAAAGTTACCTCGATTGCTTGCTACAATTAATGTTAACTATTTGCTCTTTGAGTGACCTATGCATACAAGTCACATTGAACAATTAATATTCATAGTTCAATTAACTATTCCCTTTTACAAATGATTGTTCACTTATAACTTAAACCCTCACTTAAACTCTTGTTAAGACACCACGTACTTATTATGTTGCTTCATATATGTGAAATTATTCTATTTTAAAATCTGAAAAAATTTCTTTTTCTGGGTTTTTGTCTCGACCCGAACCTGCTGACTCGACCCGACCCGGTCAGACCTGGTTGACCCGGACCAGCGATGTTGTGCCAGGAAGTGGCCTTGTGCGGGCGCTGCTGCGCCGACTTAACTCGGTCTCGTTGGACCCCGGTGCTGCTATGCCCAATTTTGCCTGCCCAGCGGTGCAGCTGCGCCGCGATACAGGCTCAGGCACTCTATTTCGCGATTCAGCATTTTCAGACCAATTTCTTCTAATTTTCTTCACCCAATCAACAAATTGAACATACCCAGACATTATATATGATGTAAAACTAATACCCAACACTTCTAAGTTGATTCTAACAACACCCAAAGCTTCAACAACTAATTTAAAAGCCAAAATTCACTGTTCATGTTTTATTTTCTTATTTCGACACTTTTAATGAAATCAAGCACCACATATCCATTTTTCAACCATTTTAATTCATTCGTTTTGCATTCTTTTCATTTCTCAGAATACTACAACTATCAATCATCAATTTACAGTTTATAGCATGGATTAATAACTAATTTTAACCCCAAAATAGGCCATAATGTACATGTACCAACAAAAATCAAATTCTTCATCTTTTATGCATCAACATGAATTTGATTACTGAAACTCAATTACAAACATCATAGAATGGATTATATATACTCAAGAACACAAATATAACAAATTTCTTCAACAAATTAACCATCAAAATTATTTATAGAGAATTTAGAAAAATAAAACTAAGAACTAGAAACTTTAACAAGACTGCTTACCTTAATTCTTCCTTAGACTAGATGATTAGGATAGCCTAATTATCTTTCCTTGATCCTCAAACTTTCTTCTTCCAATTCTCACAGAGAATTTCTTCTCTCTTCTCTTCTCTCAAAGTTCTGTGTTCTAAGCCTTGGCCAAATAAAGTACGTAAAAAAACTAATATGTGGGTTATCAGTTAAACAAAACCAAAGGTTTATCAGTTACATTAACTCAAAAGTCACAAGGCCATGTTTGGCTAGACTTCCTAAAACTCATTTTAAATTATTTTAATATTCTTTTTATTATAAGTTAAGTTATGTCACACTTATTTAATTAAATTAAAATAAACCTTCTTTATTAATAAATTAAATTAACCCTTACCTAACAAATTATAATATTTATTTATATTCAACCATAAATATAATTTTATTTAATAAATCCTTTTATTTAACAAAATTATTAATCCTCTACTTTAATCACTTAATTAAATTGTCAAATTTTCATCATTATTGCATAACAATGCATAACAAAATGCACACAAACAAATTATACCATAATAATTTCTACCAAATATTTATTTAGCAAAATAAACATATCAATTAAAATAGTTATTTAATCCAATAAATATTTTAATATTTACATAAAACCACATTCGTTACACCCATGAACTATCAGAAATAGGGTAAATAATACCTGGTCCAACTACTTTATTATCTCTTTCTTTTCCTTCATAATTGGATTAAGACGACGTTGTTGTTCAATGATTGGTTTGATATTGTCCTCAAGAAGTATCTTGTGCATGCAAAATAAAGGACTAATCCCTTTTATGTCAGCTATAGTACAACCAATTGTCATTTTATATTCCCGTAGCACTCGCAAAAGCTTTTCTTCTTGAAAATTGTCAAGTGAAGCAGAAATAATAATAGGTAAAGTATTATCAAAATCGCCTAAATAAGCATACCGTAAATGATTCGGCAAAGGTTTCAATTCCAAATTAGGCGGGTCTTCCAAAGATGGCTTTGCTCTCGATGATGAACTTCCTGCATAATCTAAAGTCTCAAAATGTTGCTTGAACTTTGTAAATCTTTGTCCTAAATCTAGAAGTTGCACATATTCATCTGATGCTGAAAATTCCGAAGCTGATGGCTTTACCAATGCGGACTCTAGAGGATCTGGAAGATATGTTCCTGCAAATACTTCCTCCACCACATCTGTAATTAAATCAATTAGAAAACAATTTTCCATTTCTTCCAGGAACCTCACTGATTTGAACACGTTAAATGTAACATCTTGATCTTGCACCCGTATAGTTAGTTCCCTTTCTGAACATCGATCAAAGTTCTCCTTGTTATTAAGAAAGGTCATCCCAAAATAATCGGTATTTCACAGTCTTCTTCAAAATCTAACATAACAAAATCCGCAGGGAAAATAAATTTATCTACCTTAACCAACACATCTTCAACTATACCCCTTGGACATGTCAGTGATCTATTTGCCAGTTACAGAGTTATATTCGTCGGTCTTGCTTCTTTTAACCCAAATTGTTGATAAACCGATAATGGTATTAAATTAATATTGGCTCCTAAATCACACAACACTTTCCCAAAGAAATGACTACCAATGGTGCATGGAATTATGAAGCTACCCGGATCTTTCAACTTTGGTGGTAACTTCCTATGCAATATGGCACTGCACTCTTCCGTCAGCGCTATAGTCTCAAACTCGTTTTGTTTTTTTTTACTCGATACAATCTCTTTCATGAATTTCGCATATGTTGGCATTTGTTTAAGAGTATCGGCAAACGAAATATTAATCTGAAGTTTCCTGAATACTTCCAAAATTTTTAAAAATTTCTTATCTAACTTCTTTTTTTGCTGTCTTTGTGGAAAAGGTAATGGAGGTGTTGTATACATCCGCTTGATGATTTCTGAACTTATACCTGACTCGTTTCCTATCGTTTCTTTTTTCTCTATTTCATTAAGTTCATCCTCCATTATTCCCCTAAACTTATGTGAATCATTTTTCGTTGTTGATTCTACCATTGGTAACTCCTTTCGACTTAGCAACAATATAACTTGGTATTGTTCTTTTCGTCGGACATACACTTACCCTCTTTCGTAATGGACGGAAAATCTATAAAATGACTACTAATAATGCTCACCAATTTCTCCATCTACAATTATAACCTAGTCATTCTTTCGTCATTTTGTTCCATGTACTTGGGTAACATATTATCCATTGTTGGCTTTTGAACTTGTTGAAACATCTATTTTCCTTGATTCATATTACTGAAATTGTGCTTGTTTTGCCTGTTATAACCTTCTATGTATTGTACCGACTCCGCACTGATAGTACATTGTTCACTTAAATGATTCCTTGCACAAATATCGCATACTCCTGCTACAGTCTGTAGAGTGGTTGGGTGTACCAAATGAATCCATCTTCTTTGTTATTGCTTCCACTTTTTCCATTAACGAAGACATTACATCCATTGAACACATTCCTTTTGTCATGAACTGCTTCATTCTTACTGAAGACCACTGGTAGCTATTTGCTGCCATAGTTTCCACTAAATCGTAAGCTTCATCATAACTTTTCTCCAAAATAGCTCCACCCGCAGCGGTATCAATATTGTTTCAAAATGCATTACACAGTCCGTTATAGAATGTTTGAATTTGCAACCACTTTGGAATTTCATGATGTGGACACTTCCGTAACAATTCTATAAATCTTTCCCATGCTTCATAGAGAGATTCAGACTCAAACTAAGCAAATGATATAATCTCGTTCCTCAATTTCGCGGTCTTAACTGGTGGAAAATATCTAGCACGAAATTTTTGTGCTAACTCCTCCCATGTAGTTATCGATCCTACCGGTAATGAATGTAACCAGCTTTTCGCTTTATCACGCAGTGAAAAAAGAAAAAGTCTGAGTCTGATAGCATCCTCAATAACTTCATCATACTTGAATGTATCACATATCTCCATGAAGTTTATTAGATGTTCGTTTGGATCATCACTATTTGCACCCCCAAACTGTACTGAACCTTGGATCATCTGAATCATTCCTGGTTGTATCTCAAAACTCTTTGCATGAATAGTTGGACGTCGAATACTTAATTGAATATCTGAAACTGACGGCATCGCATAATCTCGTAGTGTCTTCTGCTCTTTCTCAACCATGTTTTCTAAGTCTTGCATTCTTAAATTCTTCGTAACTGTACCTGTAAAAAGTAACAATAAATTGTGTTTAAACTAAAATCAAATCGATTATAACTAATATTGGAAGAAAAATTATTAAATTTGTTCCTCGGAAACGGCGCCAAAAACTTGTTTGCCTAAATCTATACTAGCAAAATTACATTCAAGTATACACGGTCAATTCAGTAATAATATGATAAGGAGTGTCGAACCCCACGAGGAACAAATCAATAATTATCTCCAATTACTAATTTTGTATCAATTCGATTTTATCTAAACAATGAAATTGAGTTGAGTAAATTATACAATGGAAAGAAATACTTAATACTTAACAAATATCAAAATTGAAATATAGGATTATAATTTTCCACAATGAATCATTCCAATCTCTTTATTTTCTCCCTCAAATAATGAATTATTAACTGAAAATCATAAGTAATTAATTATCCTCTTTCAAGAACATTTAATATTGAAATCCATCTAAAATCATTCACTATATTCGTATGCAAACAATAATAGATACATTTACTAAGCATAAATTCACATACAAGTTACATGCGATATATAGATATATTCCTATTCTATATATAAATACGAATCCCACCCCTTAGAGATCCTTCATAACACATGCTACCATATTTTAGAACTGACCGTAGATTATATCTTCCAATATGATCTAAGTTATCAGATAATTGTTGGCCACACAATTATAATTAAGAGCAAATATGGTAGATAATTCATAAATAATCAATCACAAGAAATAGAGAGTAATTCAATCAAAAACTAATCATTGGGTTCCATTGTAATCCCAAATAGGAATTAGTTCATAATGTAATAGTAATACAACATCATCATAATGCTCATCATTGTTCAAATACAGAAATTAAGTAAAGAGAATTATGAAAAACTCTGTAGTTGTTAGTCCCAACCCTAGATCTTTAATCTCCGTCTCTTCTTCTCTCGACCGATGATGTTCTCTTCCTTCTTTCTTTTGCTAATGATATCCTAAGGCTCTATGTTTCTAGGGTTAGCCTCCCCCTGTGACACCCCCAAATTCAGGTACCAATACCTCGAATCTGGTACTCACGATAAAATACATTCATACACCTCTAAACAATATAAATCAACTAATGCGGAATAAATAAACATATGTTGTTCATTACAAAAGGTTTACTACGGTCCCAAGGTCTATAACCTTAAATAAATACATCGCAGAATACAATAATAATACAAAACGATTCCACGATTACATAACGGGATAGTACATATAACTATTCCTTAAGCTTTCCTTTGCCTTTGTCTGCTTTGGAACTCCCCGGCTTAACTGCAATAGGTTCATGATATAGCAAGGGTAAGCAACTACTTTGCTCAGCAAGTTTAAAATGAATAAAGAGGATATATCATAAATGAACGAGAACAATAATCACATAGTTCAACAATTTAAGAACATTGAAGAAATAGCTGACAGTATAATCAATGTTCAAAAGAAATGATGAATATTGATTATTTACTGCGGAGTGGTCCAATAGACCATGAACTATTTGGCCAAAGGATCAGTCATTCAACCAACCCTTTTAAACGCCTGGCCCGTCAGTAGTACTCGAAGGGATCAGCCTCTCATACCCTATGTATATGCATAACATTTAGCTCTGACTGCATCGAATAACCGACACATTAAGATCCCCTGCATAAGGGTTGCTCTCTCAGTCCAAGAATCCATATCAACAACTAGTTTGAATAGCTTTTAAAATAATAACTTGTACATGTCTAGCCGAAACAAATGGCATAGACTATTTCCTTAAACAGTTCATGAATGAAGAACTTAACGTTTCACAATCCAATAACAGATAATGAATTCAAATGCATAAGCTGTGAATATCAATAATTTATCCATGATGTGGAATAATTAACAATAATAAATCCACTAATATAACTTGATAGAAATAACTCGATTTGAGTCATGAAACTTGCAACAATATACAACATTTGTAAAAAATAGGAAACTTGCTCAAATGAAAACAGTTGAGTAAGGAACTTGCATAGCATACACCTGTTTGCACGAAATAAAAAGAATAGTGCATAAGGTTTAGAAACTTGCCCAACACAAAGGTTAGACAAGGGTTAAAGAAGAACTTGCCTGATGCACTACTATAATATTACAACACACGCTCCTTAATATCCTACACATGTAAATACATATTTGTATAACAATTAGTCACATAAAGACTAGGTTCAAAACAGACGTTGTATCATTAAAACACATTGATTACCCTACGACAACTCAGTCGGGGGTCTTGCTCCAAATGTGAGTTGCATTCAGGTTACTCAATTTATGCCTTATGACAATACCAATTTGGTTGACATTTAATAAATAATTAAGCAATTAAGGTTAAGATTTAACAAGGTATAAATGACTAACTTGTTTAATCATTCAAGATAAAATATATAAGTGTTGGACCCGCTGAAAGGATTCGTTAGGTCCGACCTGAACCGATTCGGTCTGACCGACCCGACCCAGGCCGGACACGGCACTGGCGCTGCAGTGCTAAGCCTTAACACTGGACCTCACGCTGCGGTGTGAGTCCCGTGTTTTCTCCATGACAGGGCTTCACGCTGCGACGTGAGCCTTAGAGCTTAGGTCTCACGTTGCGGCATGAGTCCCGGTCTTTTTCCATATTGCCCCTCACTACAGTGTGAGCTGCAGGGCTTATGAGTGGCGCTGCGGTGCCATTCTACAGTAGCCAGATTCTGGGTTTGTTCCCAGTTCGCGACTCCGACCTCCGGCCACTCCAACCTCCATCACTCCTTCAATACACAAGCAAATTGGTCCATTCCGGACTCTATGGACTCCTAACTTATCGGGCTATAACATATCAAACATTTATAATTACCGATAAACATTAACATGGCCAAATCTTAAGTCAAAGTGCAAAGTTCATACTTTGTTCTTCGAGTTCTTGACAAGTTTTACAAAAATCATTCCTACGAACTCGTTTTAACTCCTTTTTACTCCATTCCAACTGGGATAGCTTCGTAACCCATGGAACTACAAAACTATAACAACAAACAAAATTAACAAATACGAAATCATAGCTTTACAGTCCTCTAAAATGGTCCAAATGTATAAAGTCCATGTTTTGTTCATTGTTCTTGCCCCATTAAGCCAAGGTAAGGATTTCTTGCGTTTTTGTTCCACTTTGATGTTATTAATAGCTTACATAACCTCTTAACAATATTTACAAGCAATCATAACAAACAAAAACACCAAGAATCGCCATAAATCCAACCCACAAGCTTAAGAGCTCAAAACTAAGAAAAACTTGAAAAACTTAACAAGAAATCGAATGGAATGGATTTGGTTGGTGTTTACCTCTGTAAATCCTTCCTAGATGATTAAGAAGCTTACTAGGCTTGCTTGGCTTGAGTTCTTCTAGTTTGGATTCTCTTCTTCCTCCACCCGTGCCTTCTTCTCCTCCCTCATTGCTTTTCCGGCGACTTTCTTCTCTTTTCCGGCGACTTCCTCCTTCTTCCTCCTTCCTTCTTGAAACTCTCTCTCTCTCTCTCTCTCTATCTGCTGAAATAAGGAAGAAAGGAAATGTGGAATGGGAGGGAATGAGGAGTTGATGGAATGGGGAGAGAAGGAATGGGTTAGGAGAACTGGAGGAGTAATTTTGGGAGAAAATGGGTTAGTTGCTCAATGTTGTCCAAAAAAATTCAAAGCTTGCCAGAAACCTCCCTTCTTGCTCTCATTTAATTGGTCTAAAAATGGGGGTTAGTTCCCACTTGGAGTAACAAGCTAAAATAAATACCCAAATACACCAAAATTATATCTGAAAACTCCCACTTTTATACCAAAACAGGTAAATAACTCTACCCAAAATTAAAATGGGTACTCCTATAAAATATTGGGATGCATAAAAATAATTATTATGGGATTTGTCCAATTATTCGGAACACCCATATAATACATTTCGGATACGGATAAAATCACGTATCAGCTCAAAATAAAATTTCCGACGCTTGGAAAATTATTCGTACGCATACACGTATTTATGACGTGAATAGTGCCTCAAGAAACGTGCCCCGTGAATAATGATTTAGCGACGCTACGCGAAATCAATTATTCACTTAAACAACACTGTAACACGTAAAATTTCATGCATTCACTTAATCTAGGTTGTCACACAACCTTTAAACATGCAACACAAAAATAATATTAATAAAATATAATATATTCATTAATATTCAAAAATTTGAATTACAAGACAATTTCAGAATTCCAGGTCGTTGCACCCCTCATACTCGCATCCTCGCTCTCTTAGACTTTAAACAGCTGAAAATCATTATTCCTTACTGTATGCACGCGCCTCACGCGCCCGGAGAAATGACCTAGCGTCGTGGCTCACCTTATTGAATGTCGCGACTCACTTTCCATGTCGCAGCTCGCCTTTTCAAGCTTTGCGACTCAATCTCTTATGTTTGCTTCCTCTAATTTCTTCTTCCTTGCGCGCCTAACAATATTGGCTTTATAACGAGGCTGAATATATATCATCTGTTATTCTTTCTCTACATCAAAATACTAAAATTACATCAAAATAATCTCAAAATACTTAAGAACCAACAAAATAATTAAGCCAAAAATACTCAAATCGTAGATATAAAATCCACTCATCGTGCATCCAGTAAAGGGATATTCACTTCGACTTTAAGAAAGGTTTCCAATATTTCCTTCTCTTGCTCATCCTTCTTTGAAATTCTTAGATTCCTGGGTAGAAAAGGTAGAGGGTTAGTCTTAACTTAAATAGCAGGGTTAGGAATTACCTTAGATGTTTTTGCTCCCTCTTTGGCCTTCTCCTCATCAAATTCAACAGTGGCTTTCGGTTCAACCAGCTGTTTCCCACTCCTCAGTTTGTAATAGCACTAGCATTCTCTCTTGGATTAACAATAGTTTGAGAAAGTAACTTCCCTAAGCCTTGAGAATCCAATCTACAAACTGTCGTAGCCAGTTGACTAATCTGGTTCTCTAGATTGTGGATGGAAGTCTTTGTCTCTTGTTGAAATTGTCATGTATGATTCATGAATGCTTTGAACATATCTTCAAGAGATGTTCCAGAGTTAGTAGGTGTTGTTTGTCTAGGTTGGAACTGTTGTTTGAGCTGGTTGAAAACCCTGCTGCCTATTTAGAAAAGTATTTTGCATTGGTGGCATGTTTCCTCTATAGCTGAGATTAAGATGATCCCTCCATCCTGGATTGTAAGTGTTACAATAGGGATCATATCTTCTATGAGGTTGTGCCTGATTATTCCCTACTACATTAGCTTCTTGAATAGTTTCATCTTCTTGTAGTGTTGGGCATGCATCTGTAGTATGGCCTGACAACAAATAGATTCCACAAGCTTTTGCTGCTAGCATATTAATAAGTGCATAATATTCTACGATTTTGATTCCTTTATATTTGGTTTTATTACATGCTTTATGTGTATGTGGACCTATTAAGGTGTTTATTGATTTTAAGAGGATTTGGAGCTTAAAGCGGAAAAAGATGAAAGATTGGTCGCGCCAGGCGTTGGAGTTGGAACCTAAGGTCGTGAATGTGTTACAAGTGAGGTTTTGAAAGTAATATGCACACAAGCCAATCATATTTGATATGATGTAGCATATACTTTGTAATCTTATTCATTTATTAATAAAGGAATTGATTTTCTTAAAAGGCATTTTACATTATCTACATAGTGCTGTTATATTAAATGTGATAAACCCATAGTTTTGACCAATGCTTTTAGAATCATGATGGTGATCATGCTAATGAGATCTAAATTCAAGATAGCTCATAAACTAAAATTGTTCCTAATCGTTGGATTACTAAATTGGGGATTAGTGAATCCGGATAGATTAGTACATACGTTGCTTGCTCTTAAGAAGAGGATGATTGATCTCATAATCATTTGTGTGGAGACACTAAAGCAAGTATGTAGGTGCTTATTAGAGAATAAGTTTACTGAACGTGGCTCGCTAAGGAATACCTAATCGAGTTTTACTCGCTTGTCAATAGGAATTTCTCTAGTGATAGTAGTACAAATGATCCTTGGACTTGAGATCATCATAGTATCTTGTGTATGATGAGTTATACTTTGACATGTCTCTTAAGACCTTTAGAGTATATTAAAGGGTATGATTGGGTATAATAAGTTGTACATGGAGATAGGTGAATGATCAACAAAGAATCTACCACGTCTAGTAAAAGATGTGAATGTCCTATGCGATTCGATAAATGACAAACTCAGTAGTCCTTGGCCAAGGCAGAATGAAATTAGAAAGGAGTTTCTAATTTGCATTAATTAGAGTTGTGCATCTGGGAATCGAAATACATATAATTAAATAAAATAAGACTTGACAGTAAATCCATGTCTTATATTTAATTGGGACATTGTATGGTAGAATGATTGAATTGTACGGTAGCTATTTACTCAAAAGTTCTTTTGTGATTAATGTTGAAATTTATTTTATCTGGAAAGTCGTTGATCGCTAAGGGGGCTTACCCTTATTGTAGAATAAATATTATTTATTTAAATGAATTAAATAGTTTAATTTATTTATTTAAATAAGATTAGAATTGTTCTAATTGATTTATTCACAACCGGTTTAATATGGAGAACCTAAAGGGTCACACCGCAAAAGGAAAATATTTATTTAGGAAGTAAATGGCATAATTGTAATAATAAGTTAAGTGTATTTAATTTAAGCTATGGAGATAGAATAAATTAAATAGCTTAATATTTATTATTTAATATTTTGGAAATATTAAATATAAATTAATAAGAGGAGTCTTATTATTATTATTACTATTACTATTATTTAATTCGTAATAGGGATTGGGAATTAATTAATAGAACTATTATTTAATTCCTAATAGGGATTGAGAATTAATTAATAGAAGTACTCTCTCATTAATTCCTAATTGGATTAGGAATATAATTAAAGGAGTTTAATTAAAATAGAAACCCTAATCCTAAATAGTTTAGGGAAGGGGTTTTTCTACATCTATAAATAAGAGAAGTCTTATCATAGATTAGGTTACGTAGTTACACAAGAGTACTTGCAATTTCTATAGAGATAGAAACTAGGGTTTTGCCAAACACCTAACTTCTTGAATACGTGTTCTTCCTTGGTGGATCACCTCTAGAGGCCAAACACTTGAGTGGCTAACGTTGATCAAAGGAAGGAATTTAATCGGTGGAATTCAAGGAGAACGCGAAGGAATTGGAGGTGAACTTGTACCTGAGGAAGTTAGAATTCTACAAGGGTATAATTCTTATTCTCCGTCTCTTTCGTTTAATTAATAATTGTGCATAAAGAAAGATTATGGTGATGGTTTATATGAAAAATTTTAAAATCTGATTTTATCGCGCTTCCGCTTTATTTATGTAATTTGATTGCATGTTCGCGTCATATAAACCTAACAGTGGTATCAAGAGCCAATCTTTATGCGAATTATTAATTGTTTTGATTCTATTTATATATGGGTATGTATTTAGAATAATTTATTGGGCATAATTAGTTGTATAAAATTATTATTTTATGAAAAACGAACTCAATTGATTTAATTAAATGGGTGATCCAGGATTTCATGTTTTACTTTGGTTTGTGTATATATATATATATGACTTAGTTCTGCAATCAGGTTAAATAACTTACTTAGTTTTGCTTCATGTTCACGTGAGTAACCTGATTACTAAGTTCTGCTTCATGTTCACGTGAATAAGTAACATGATTACATATATATAATATATATACCAAGGTAACCTGATTAAATATGTATATAATATATACCGAAGTTACCTGGTGTTATATATATATATATATATATATATATATATATATATATATATATATATATATATATATATATATATATATATATAAAATATTTTTAATAATTTTATAATTAAAATAAAGAGTTTATTTTAATCTTGAAATTGGATTTCATGCAACTTAAAATTGCCCATTAAATGATACTCATATCTATATAGAATGATTTTATTATTCATGAGATGAATGTTATTTATTGATACATATAGAGATATGTATGATAATAAATAGGGATTGATTATGGACTATTGACCAATGTGTGATTGGATTTATTTTAGTGGATGCTTGAATGAATGAGTTTTTATAAATGGGGTCTGCGTACCTCGTCTTCTCTAATTTTTCTTAATGTAAATTTTATCTCTCTCCTATGTACTTCCCCTTGACTGCTGATCAAGGTTTCTATTTATTTTAAATACTTTATGTAATAGGATTAGTTAGAATTATTTTAAATACTCCTATGATCCAGGATTTCATGTTTTACTTTGGTTTGTGTGTGTATATATATATATATATATATATATATATATATATATATATATGACTTAGTTCTGCAATCAGGTTATATAACTTACTTAGTTTTGCTTCATGTTCACGTGAGTAACCTGATTACTAAGTTCTGCTTCATGTTCACGTGAATAAGTAACATGATTACATATATATAATATATATACAAAGGTAACCTGATTAAATATGTATATAATATATACCGAAGTTACCTGGTGTTATATATATATATATATATATATATATATATATAAAATATTTTTAATAATTTTATAATTAAAATAAAAGAGTTTATTTTAATCTTGAAATTGGATTTCATGCAACTTAAAATTGCCCATTAAATGATACTCATATCTATATAGAATGATTTTATTATTCATGAGATGAATGTTATTTATTGATACATATAGAGATATGTATGATAATAAATAGGGATTGATTATGGACTATTGACCAATGTGTGATTGGATTTATTTTAGTGGATGCTTGAATGAATGAGTTTTTATAAATGGGGTCTGCGTACCTCGTCTTCTCTAATTTTTCTTAATGTAAATTTTATCTCTCTCCTATGTACTTCCCCTTGACTGCTGATCAAGGTTTCTATTTATTTTAAATACTTTATGTAATAGGATTAGTTAGAATTATTTTGAAGAATTGGAGATCAAGGAGCAAGGAGCGCAAAAAGACCCGTTTGTAATGGAGCCCGGGAATTAAATGTAATAGTTATATTTAAATTTAATTCTTGCACCCTAGGTTTGACCTTTTGGTTTACTTGGTGGCTTTAGTGAACCAAACTAGAATAAAAGTCCATAATCAATCCGGGTAGAATATAGTATTCTATATGTGCATGCTTACTATATATATATTATATATTATCCAACATGTTTCGCATGTTAAATAATATGACGCGTATTATATATATATATATATATATATATATATATATATATATGTGCATGCGCGCTAAACAAGATGAGACTAATAATAATAACAAACCCCTCAAATTAATATATTCAGTCCTAAACGTGCAAAGATATTTGGAATATCGAACGTCGACTTCTAGCATGGTAAAAACAATAGAGTATTAAATATTTAATATGAGTTTGTTGTGTCACCACAAGGCAAGTATTAAATATTTAAGATGTTGTCTTACCACATTTGATGCTTATTAAGGAATTGAACATTACTGTTTTGTTGTGTCACCACAAGAACGGTCTTTTTCTCTTCACATATATGGAAGTGCTAGGTTGGACTTAACTTGGATAATTTTGATTCGGATGTGTCACCACTTGATCAAAATAATCTAAGAGGCAAAATACAAGGAGTTACATAGTGATGTAATTGACAATAGTTGTCTACCTATTTATTTATATATCGCTTGTTGTGTCACCACAAGGCTATATACATTTGAAATGGGATCCTTATTCTCACTAGCAAATCTTGAATTAGATTTGCCGAACTATATAAGGAGGGTAATATAGTTTGATGAAAATAGTGGGAGATACCAATTTAAATAAAGACCTAATTTATTTTGATGATTAATAAAATGAATGTATGCCAAAATGTTGTCTATTTCACATGCAGAATTTAAAAATGTCAAGCTCACTATCACTGCGTAGCATACTTGATGCTAACAAACTAACCGGACCGAATTACACGGACTGGTTAAGGAATCTGAGAATTGTTCTCACAGCTGAAAAGATTTCTTATGTCCTAAATTCGCCAGTCCCTGCAAATGTTGCAGAAACAGCCTCTGAGGAAAAGATTGCTACTTTCAGAAAGTGGCAAGATGATGCAATCTTGGCTAAATGCATCATGCTCGCATCCATGAGTAACGAGCTTCAGCGTCAGCATGAAACTATGGATGCTCCTACTATATTGCTGCACCTCAAAGAGTTGTATGGTGAGCAAAGTAGGACTGCTAGATATCAGATATCTAAGGAGCTCTTCCGATCTCGTATGACCGAGGGCACTGCTGTTGAGACTCATGTCCTCAAGATGATCAATCTGATTGAACAACTTGGACAGCTTGGGTTCGTGATGGATGGGGAGTTAGGTCAAGATTTGATCTTGTAGTCACTCTCAGACACCTTCTCACAATTTGTTGTGAATTTTCACATGAATAAGTTGGACGTCAGCTTGCCTGAGTTACTTAACATGCTGAAAACTGCTGAAGGTCACTTCTCATCCAACAAGAATCAAGTCTTACTAGTGGATGATTCTTCCAAGAAAAGGAAGAGGCCCAAGGTATCTTCTCAAAAGAAGAAAAACAAGAAGGCTAAGGGCAAGGCGAAAATCAAGGATAAAAAGAAACCTGATCCAGATAGCAAAGGAATTTGCTACTATTGCAATAAGTCGGGACACTAGAAGAGGAACTGCAAGGAGTATCTTGCGGATCAAAAGCAGAAGAAGCTTGGAGAAGCTTCGAATTCCGATCTAGGTTTGTTCATGATTGAAATTAATTTTTCTGAAAGTCAAAATTCTACTTGGGTATTGGATACCGGCTGTAGTTCTCACATATGTAATAATATGCAGGGACTAAGCAGAAGTAGAAAGCTGAACAAAGATGAAGTCGTCCTACGAGTGGGGAATGGAGCAAAGGTTGCTGCATTAGCTGTAGGGACTTATTGTTTAGCACTGCCTTCGTGAAAGTTCATTAGTTTAAATAATTGTTATTATGTTTCGACACTCATTAGAAACATTATTTCAATTTCTGTATAGGATATGGATGGTTTTGATATTGTAATAAAGAACAACATTTGTTCTATTTATAATAAAAATGTTTTATATGGTGTTGGGAACTTACTAAATGGACTTTACATACTTGACTTGCATGAAAATATACTTCAAATTGAACAAACTAAGAATAGAAAAAGAGATGATGTTAATTATACCTTTATGTGGCACTGTAGACTCGATCATACCAATGAAACAAGATTATCCAAGTTGCATAAAGATGGGCTTTTAGAGCTATCTGATTACGAATCATATCCAACTTGTGAATCTTGTCTCATGGGTAAAATGACTAAATCTCCTTTTACTAGAAAAGGAGAAAGAGTTACAGAGTTGTTAGCGTTGGTACACACAGACGTATGTGGACCTATGACAACAAATGCACGAGGAGGGTATTCTTATTTTATCACCTTCACTGATGATCATTCTTGATTTGGATATGTGTATTTAATGAAATACAAAACTGAATCATTTGAAAAGTTCAAAGAATTTAGAAGTGAAGTGGAGAAGCAAACTGGAAAGAGTATTAAAATTCTTCGATCGGATCGAGGAGGGGAATACTTGACCGATGAGTTTCTTAATTGTCTCAAAGAAAATGGTATAATCTCACAATGGACTCCATCAGGAACGCCACAGTTGAATGGTGTATCTGCAAGGAGAAATCGAACATTGTTGGACATGGTTCGTTCCATGATGAGTTTTACCGACCTTCCAATATCCTTCTGGGGTTATGCCTTAGAGTCAGCTGCATACCTACTTAACAAGGTACCTACCAAATCTGTCCTAAAGACTCCATATGAAATATGGACAGGGAGGAAACCAAATCTTAAGCATGTTAAGACTTGGGGTTGTCCAACTTATGTCAAAAGGTTTGAGCACGATAAGCTGAAGACTAGATCCGACAAGTGTAGATTTGTGGGATACCCTAAAGAAACATCAGGGTATTATTTCTATCACCCGACTGATCAAAAGGTGTTTGTTGCGAAACACGCTGCCTTCTTGGAAAAGGAGTTTATCCTTGAAGGGGTCAGTGGGAGTAAGATATATCTTGAAGAAATTCAAGAACCACAAAATACTACGGATCAAAGTTAGGTACCTGACCAAGTGGAAGAACCTAATGTACCACAACCTATTCGTAAATCTGGAAGAGTACCGAAGATACCTGATATGTATGGATTCATCATAAAGGATGATGATGAGGTACGCATCATAGATGATGATGATCCACTAACGTACGAAAAGGCTATGAGTAGTAAAGACTCAGAGAAATAGCTAGAAGCCATGAAATCCGAGATGGACTCCATGTATGAAAACCAAGTATGGACTTTGGTTACACCACCTAAGGGCATTAAGCCTATTGGGTGTAAATTTGTCTTTAAGAGAAAGACTGGAGCGGATGGCAAGGTAGAGACCTATAAGGCCCGACTGGTTGCTAAAGGTTTCAAACAAAGACAAGGAGTTGACTATGATGAAACCTTCTCACCAGTAGCTATGCTCAAGTCCATTCGGATTTTGCTTACAGTTGCAGCTTATTATGACTACGAAATCTGGCAAATGGACGTGAAAACGGCCTTCCTCAATGGAGAGCTTGAGGAGAATGTATCTATGATACAACCAGAGGGTTTTGTTTCAACGGTTGGAACAAATCAAGTCTGTAAGCTACAACGATCCATTTATGGATTGAAGCAAGCTTCTCGTAGGTGGAACATCCGTTTTGATGAGATAATCAAAAGGTTTGATTTTATTAAAAATGAGGATAAACCATGTGTGTACAAGAAGGTTAGTGGGAGCGCTGTTTCATTCTTAGTATTATATGTAGATGATATATTACTGATAGGGAATGATGTTCCTATGCTATAGTCGATCAAAATTTGGTTATCTAAACACTTCTCCATGAAGGACTTGGGTGAGGCATCCTATATTTTGGGGATAAAGATCTATAGAGATAGATCTAAAAGGATGCTAGGTTTGACCCAAGGAAAGTACATTGACTCGATGCTAAAGAAGTTTAGCATGGATGATTCTAAGAGAGGTCTCATGCCGATGAGCCATGGAATACATCTCTCTAAGAAACAGGGCCCAAAGACACCTGAGGAGAGAAACCGAATGAGTAAGATTCCTTATGCTTCAACAATAGGATCTATCATGTACGGTATGATATGTACTAGACCAAACGTCGCTCATGCACTTAGTGTAAAAAGCAGATATCAGTCGAATCCAGGAGAAGAGCACTGGAAGGCAGTGAAAAACATCCTAAAGTACTTGAGAAGAACTAAGGATGTTGTAGACACTCAAATTTTGCACTTCCTATACTAACCCTGACAGGAGGGCAAAGTCGTCAATTGACCCGGCACACGAGAATGAAAGGTGGACTTGAAGACGAACACTCAAAGCCACCACTACGGGACGAGATCGAAGCCGACACGACAACAAGCGAATGTCGGGAGTCGATTACTGATCATTGCGCTTACCCGGATGACATGGCACGTTTCCCGACGGTTTCCGGACTGCAGAATGCAAGCCCTTCAGCGAAAACCAATGGTACGGCACGAAAATCGAGACGAGGTACGGAAAATGAGAAAATTAGCACAGTCAGCCGCAGATCAATCCGCGGCTAAGGACGGAACTCGAGACGGCACGGGACTCGAGTGCACGGGACTCGAGCACGGCTGGGGGGAGAACCAAGGGCCAGCCGCAGATCAATCTGCGGCCAGCCGTAGATTGATCTGCGGCTGCCCTTGGCAGTGCCTTATCAGGCCATTTTGCATACAGAAACAAAAAAAAGAAGAATCCAGCAGCAGCAGCAGTTCGGGAGAAGGAGAAAAACAGCAAGAAAACAACAAAAATTAAGAGAGAAAAGAGTGAGAAATAGTGAGAAATTGTACCCATTTTGTGAGATTACACCTCATATTTTCTACTCTACTCAATACACAAATTCATACATATTGTGGGGATCATTTGCAAGGTGAACAATCCTTTGTTTTAGCATTTTGTTATACCATTTTTGCCAAGCTTTGTGTCATCCGTATTATCTTGAATGTAGTTTTCTTACATGTTATTGTGAAACCATGGATTAGGGACTATTAGTGAGGGTTTCATTGGAATGAAATTCCCCCTAATAGCCCGATGATGTCCGTTTCGTGCAAATTTTAGCTATTACGGTGATGGGTCATTCGTAGTGTATTTCAATTGTTATTGTAAGATATCCTAGAGCATTAGGCATCCCACGGTTGTTTATTTACGTTGTATCCATTTTGCGGTTGTGCAACAAGTTCGGATGTGAGCCTAGGAACGCAACCCCGTGGTCCAAATCCGATGATGGACATTTTTGGATGTATGTAATCGGGTAGATGCGTTCGTCATTGTAAATATGTAATCGTCGGGCCTTAAAACGATATCAAGTCGGAGGTCGGGTTTAAGGCCCCGAAATAGTGAAACTTGTGATTGTAGGCGTTTGGGGTTATTTTGATGGTTTACATGCCTATGAATAGCCCCGACACGTGGTTATGCTTGATTGGATTTTGTGACACGAAAAAAATGATTTCAAAGATTAAACGATGAAGGTTTTTCATTAAAATAAATCAAACTAGGTTATTAGCTTCACGAGGCTTAAAATTGGAAGTGCTAATGAATGTCGATTCCTATTCAAACGAGAAGGTTAAAAAAAATCGTTTTCAAACATCACCAAAAAATGGGTTTTATGAATAAACTAAACATTTTATTAAACCTTTGTGCATAGGGTTAAAGAGATCCTAGAAGTTGCCCGTCATCTACGAAAGCGATGTATAGATCTTGATTCCTATTTTGACGAAGGTTTAGAAAACTCTTGTTTTGCCAAAACGACACCTAATGAAAATCTCATAGTTTTGACAATTAAAATCAAACCTTTCTCATAAAGCTTTCTCGTATAAGCTGAAGGACATTCTAAAGCACTCCCAAAACACGACTTTCCATAAAAAACCCCAAATGATTCTTTCATACAAACTGACCACAATATTCACATAGGCACACACACACATATACACATTTCATGAATTAAAAGATAGGAAGGTATCAAGATTGCGGTAACCGTATTTCACGGAAGTCGGGGGGTGCCTAACACCTTCCCCTCGCTTAAGCAAGCCCCCGAACTCTATGAATCTCGGTTCGCAGACCAATTAATTCGGAGTCACATATGAGCCATCGATTTATAAAAAACGAAAACTCGGATGAGTTGGTACATCCATTTCAAATATACCAACTGGCGACTCTGGTTAATTGGCTCATCATAAAAAACGATCTTTCAAAACCCCGTCGACATTAATGCTGACCTTTTCCAAAAGAAATCATCTAATAAAAGGCTAAAAATTGGAAAAGACGAGAATCGGCGTTGACAGATGTATTTCTTGTCTACGGCGGGTCTGAATTGAAACTAGAGGGCTATACAGACTCAAGTTTTCAAATGGACCAAGATGACTATAAATCCGTTTCAGGGTATGTGTTTACCTTAAACGGTGGCGCAGTGAGTTGAAAAAGTTCCAAGCAGTAAACGGTTGCTGATTCAGTGACAGAGGCAGAGTACATAGCTGCAAGTGAAGCTGCAAAGGAAGCTATTTGGATGAAGAAGTTCATAACTGAACTTGGAGTGGTTCCTAGCATTAGAGAAGTCATACCATTATTCTGTGACAACACTGGAGCTGTTGCGCAGGCCAAGGAACCCAGGTCTCATCAGAAATCCAAACACGTGTTGCGTCAATTTCATTTGATTAGAGAGGTCATTGAAAGAGGAGATGTCGCCCTGGAGTGTGTGGACTCTCAAGACAACATTGCAGATCCATTTACCAAAGCTTTAACACAACAGCAGTTTAATCGTCACTTAGAGAAGATGGGTATTAGATACCAAGGCGATTGGCTTTAGTGCAAGTGGGAGATTGAAAGTAGTATGCACACAAGCCAATCATATTTGATATGATGTAGCATATACTTTGTAATCTTATTCATTTATTAATAAAGGAATTGATTTTCTTAAAAGGCATTTTACATTATCTACATAGTGCTGTTATATTAAATGTGATAAACCCATAGTTTTGACCAATGCTTTTAGAATCATGATGGTGATCATGCTAATGAGATCTAAATTCAAGATAGCTCATAAACTAAAATTGTTCCTAATCGTTGGATTACTAAATTGGGGATTAGTGAATCCGGATAGATTAGTACATACGTTGCTTACTCTTAAGAAGAGGATGATTGATCTCATAATCATTTGTGTGGAGACACTAAAGCAAGTATGTAGGTGCTTATTAGAGAATAAGTTCACTGAACGTGGCTCGCTAAGGAATACCTAATGGAGTTTTACTCGCCTGTCAATAAGAATTCCTCTAGTGATAGTAGTACAAGTGATCCTTGGACTTGAGATCATCATAGTATCTTATGTATGATGAGTTATAATTTGACATGTCCCTTAAGACCTTTAGGGTATATCAAAGGGTATGATTGGGTATAATAAGTTGTACATGGAGATAGGTGAATGATCAACAAAGAATCTACCACGTCTAGTAAAAGATGTGAATGTCCTATGTGATTCGATAAATGACAAACTCAGTAGTCCTTGGCCAAGGCAGAATGAAATTAGAAAGGAGTTTCTAATTTGCATTAATTATAGTTGTGCATCTGGGAATCGAAATACATATAATTAAATAAAATAAGACTTGACAGTAAATCCATGTCTTATATTTAATTGAGACATTGTATGGTAGAAGGATTGAATTGTATGGTAACTATTTACTCAAAGGTTCTTTTGTGATTAATGTTGAAATCTATATTATCTGGAAAGTCGTTGATCGCTAAGGGGGCTTACCCTTATTGTAGAATAAATATTATTTATTTTAATAAATTAAATAATTTAATTTATTTATTTAAATACGATTAGAATTGTTCTAATTGATTTATTCACAACCGGTTTAATATGGAGAACCTAAAGGGTCACACCGTAAAAGGAAAATATTTATTTAAGAAGTAAATGACATAATTGTAATAATAAGTTAAGTGTATTTAATTTAGTCTATGGAGATAGAGTAAATTAAATAGCTTAATATTTATTATTTAATATTTTGGAAATATTAAATATAAATTAATAAGAGGAGTCTTATTATTATTATTATTATTATTATTATTATTATTACTATTACTATTATTTAATTCCTAATAGGGATTGAGAATTAATTAATAGAAGTACTCTTTCATTAATTCCTAATTGGATTAGGAATATAATTAAAGGAGTTTAATTAAAATAGAAACCCTAATCCTAAATAGTTTAGGGAAGGGGTTTTTCTACATCTATAAATAAGAGAAGTTATATTCTAGATTAGGTTACGTAGTTACACAAGAGTACTTGCAATTTCTATAGAGATAGAAACTAGGGTTTTGTCAAACACCCAACTTCTTGAATACTTGTTCTTACTTGGTGGATCACCTCTAGAGGCCAAACACTTGGGTGGCTAACGTTGATCAAAGGAAGGAATTTAATCGGTGGAATTCAAGGAGAACGCGAAGGAATTGGAGGTGAACATGTACCTAAGGAAGCTAGAATTCTACAAGGGTATAATTTTTATTCTCCATCTCTTTCGTTTAATTAATAATTGTGCATAAAGAAAGATCATGGTGATGGTTTATATGAAAAATTTTAAAATCTGATTTTATCGCGCTTCCGCTTTATTTATGTAATTTGATTGCATGTTCGCGTCATATAAACCTAACAGGTTTCTCAATGAGGCCCCTGTTAGGTTTGTATATAACGTGAACATGCAATCAAATTACATAAATAAAGCGGAAGCACAATAAAATCATATTTTAAAATTTTATACAAACTATTACCATGATCTTTCTTTATAAACAGTTATTAATTAAACGAAAGAGATGGAGAATAAGAATTATACCCTTGTAGAATTCTAACTTCCTCAGGTACAAGTTAACCTCCAATTCCTTCGTGTTCTCCTTGAATTCCACCGATTAAATTCCTTCATTTGATCAACGTTAGCCACCCAAGTGTTTGACCTCTAGAGGTGATCCACCAAGGAATAATATTTGCTCAAGAAGATGGGTGTTGGTGAAACCCTAGTTTTTATCTTTATAGAAATTGTAAGTACTCTCTACAATTGTTATGCAAGAGTGTGTAACCCTAATATATGATAAGACTTCTCTTATTTATAGATGTAGGAGAAACTCTTCCCTAAACTATTTAGGATTAGGGTTTCTATTCTAATTAAACTCCTTTAATTAAATTAAACTCCTAATCTAATTAGGAATTAAAGAGAGAGTACTTCTATTAATTAATTCTCAATCTCTATTAGGAATTAAATAAGAGTAATATTAATAATAAAAATAATAAGACTCCTCTTATTAATTTATATTTAATATTTCTAAAATATTAAATAATAAATATTAAGCTATTTAATTTATTCTATCTCCGTAGACTAAATTAAATACACTTAACTTATTATTACAATTATGTCATTTACTTCTTAAACAAATATTTTTCTTTTGCGGTGTGACCCTTTAGGTTCTCCATATTAAACCGGTTGTGAATAAATCAATTAGAACAATTCTAATCTTATTTAAATAAATAAATAAAACTATTTAATTCATTTAATTAAATAATATTTATTCTACAATAAGGGTAAGCCCCCTTAGCGATTAACGACTTTTCAAATAATATAGATTTCAACATTAATCATAAAAGAACCTTTCAGTAAATAGTTACCGTACAATTCAATCCTTCTACCATACAATGTCCCAATTAAATATAAGACATGAAATTACTGTCAAGTCTTATTTTATTTAATTATATCTATTTCGATTCCCAAATGCACAACTCTAAATAATGCAAATTAGAAACCCTTTTCTAATTTCATTCTGCCTTGGCCAAGGACTACTGAGATGTCATTTATCGAATCACATACGACATTTACATCTTTTACTAGATGTGGTAGATTCTTTGTTGACCATTCACCTATCTCCATATATAACTTATTATACCCAATCATACCCTTTGATATACCCTAAAGGTCTTAAGGGACATGCAAAGTATAACTCATCATACATAAGATACTATGATGATTTCAAATCCAAGGATCACTTGTACTACTATCACTAGAGGAATTCCTATTGACAGGCAAGTAAAACTCCATTAGGTATTCCTTAGCGAGCCACGTTCAGTGAAATTATTCTCTAATAAGCACCTACATACTTACTTTAGTGTCTCCACACAAATGATTATGAGATCAATCATCCTCTTCTTAAGAGCAAGCAAAGTATGTATTAATCTATCCGTACTCACTAATCGCCTTTTTTAGTAATCCAACGAATAGGAACGATTTTAGTTTTAAGCTTTATAAGAATTTAGATCTCATTAGCATGATCATCATCATGATTCTAAATGCATTACTTAAAACTATGGGTTTATCACATATTAATATAACAGTACCATGTAGATAAAATAAAATGCCTTTAATAACCAAATAAGATTACAAAGTATATGCTACGTCATACCAAATGTGATTGGCTTGTATGCATACTATTTTCAATCTCCCACTTGCACTAAAGCCAATCGCCATTGTATCTAATACCCTTCTTCTTTAAGTAACGATCATCTTGCTGTTAGATAAAGCTTCAGTAAATGGATATGCAATATTGTTCTTGAGAGTCCATTATCTCTATAGTGACTTCTTCTCTTTCAATGATTCTTCTAATCAAATGAAAGTGTCGTAACACATGTTTGAATCCAAGATGAGACTTATGAACTATTCATAGTTCCCTAATGAACTTTTCATCCAAACAATCAACTTGTAGCTTTATTTACAGCTATATACTTTGTCTTTGTCACTAAACCAGCAAATCTTTGATGTTTGGAACTTTCCTAATTCATTACCATTCAAGGTAACGATTTACCCTAAAGTGGATTTGTTATCGTCTTGGTCAGTCTAAAAAACTTGAGTCTGTTTAACCCTCTAGTTTTAATTCAGACCCACCATGAATCATGATCACATCCTCAATACCAGTTAAATACTTAAAGTTGTTTTTCACTGTCTTACAGTGATCTTTTCCAGAATATGACTGATCAACATCAGGTCTTGTATATTCATTGCATACATGATAGTAACTCATGCGATCTCTCTTTCATTAAGGACAATTTAAAGAGATACACTCCATGGCTCATCATCATGAGGCCTCTCTTAGAGTTTGTCATGCTAAACGCCTTTAGCATCGAATGAATATATATTCACTGGGTTAAGTCGAGCATCCTTTTAAATCTATCTATATAGATTTATATCCCCAATTTATAGGATGTTCCTCCTAAGTTATTCATGGAGGAATTTTTAGACAATTTTATCTTTACTGATTGTAGCATTGGTGTGTCATTCCTTATTAGTAGTATATCAACATATAATACTAGGAATGTCACAGTGCTCCCACTGACCCTTTTGTGCACATTAGGTTATATCAAAACGAATGTTTCATCTTTGGGAAGCTTGTTTCAATCCATAAATGGATCGTTGTAGCTTACATACACGATTTGCTTCAACCTTTGAAACAAATTCCTCTGGCTGTATCATACATACGTTCTTCTCAAGTCTTCATTAAGGAAGGACGTCTCTACATCCATTTGCCAGATTTCGTAATAATAAGCTGCAATCACAAATAAAATCTAAATGAACTTGAGCATTAACCGGTAATAAGGTTTTATCACAGTCAACTCCTTGACTTTATTTGAAACCTTTTAAACAGGTCTGGTCTTATAGGTCTCCACCTTGCCATTTGCCCCTAGTCTTACTCTTCCAATTTCACTCTATAGGCACTATGCCTTTCAGTGGAGTAACCAGAGTTCATACTTGGTTCTCATACATGGAGTCCATTTTTGATTTCATGGCCATCTGTCATTTCTCTGAGTATCAACTACTCATAGCCTCATCATATATAACTAGATCATCATCATCATCTATGATACGTACCTCATCATCATCCTTTATGATGAATCCATAGCTCCTAGGTATCTTCAGTACTCTTCCAGATTTACGATTCGGTTGTGGTATAATAGGTCTATCTACAGGTTCCTCGGTTTGACTTAAAGTGTTTTGTGGTTCTTAAACTCCTTTAAGATCTATTACCCTCCCACTAATTCCTTCAATGATAAACACCTTTATCCAAGAATGCAGCGTGTAGGATTATAGTAATAATATCCTAAACTTTCTTTAGGATATCCCAGAAATCTGCACTTGTCAGATTTTGTCCCAAACTTATCTTTTGAAATATTTTCACATAAGTTGGACAACCCCTTATCTTAACATACTTAAGACTAGGAATCCTCCCTATGCATAACTTTTATGAAGTCTTGGGGCCAGATTTTAAGGTTACCTTACTTTGTAGATATACAGTCATTTCTAGGGCATAACCCCAGATGGATACTAGAATGTCGGTAAAAATCATTATGGACTGCACCATGTCCAACAAGGTACAATTTCTCTTTTAAGATACACCAATCAATTATTGCGTATCATGAAGCGTCCATTATGAGAAAATACTATTTTGAGATGATCTAGAAACTCATTGTACAAGTATTCCTTCCTCGATCTAATCAAAGAATCTTAATACTTTGTCAATTTGTTTCACTTCTGAATTCTTTGAACCTTTCAAATGATTCAGACTTGTATTTCATCAAATACATATATTCAACTCTTTGAATGATCATCTCCTTTTCTTTTACTAGTTTGTTCAATTTGTAAAATTATTTTTCATGTAAGTCAAGTTTACAAAGTCTATCAAGTAATCTTCCAGTTTCAAGTAAAACATTATCATTATAAATAGAACAACAATTGTTCTTAAATATAATACCAGAACCTTCCTTGTCTAACAACGAAAATAATAATGTTTCTAAAGAGAACTGGAACATAATAACAACTTAATAGACTTGCCCGTAGGCAACGCTAAACTATAAGTTCCTACGGCTAATGTAGCAATCATTTCTCCATTCTCCACACGTTAGAGTACTTACTTTGTTTAGCTTTCTACTTCTGCTTAGTCTCTGCATTGGATTGCATATGTGAGAACTACAACCGGTATCCAATACCCAAGTAGAATCTTGACTTACAAAAAGATTTATTTCAATCATGACCAAACATGTATCTGTAACCAAAGCTTCACTAAGCTTCTTCTGCTCAATCTCTGCAAGATACTCCTTACAGTTTCATTTTGTCTAGGCTTATTGCAGTGGACGCAAACTCCTTTGCTATCTGCATCAGTTTTGTTCTTATCCTTTCCTTTCGCCTTGCCTTTCATTATATCTTCTTTGAATTGTTCTTCTTTTTCGAAGATCCTTTGACCCTCTTCTACTTCCTGGAAGAATCGTCTACCAGTAAGACTTGGTCTTTCTTGGTTGGAAAGTGACTCTTTACAGTTTTCCACATGTTAAGAAACTCAGGTAGGCTGACATCTAGCTTATTCATGTGAAAATTCACAACAAATTATGAGAAAAAGTCCGAAAGTGATTGCAAGATCAAATCTTGGATCAATTCTCCATCCATTACAAAACCTAGTTGTCCCAATTATTCAATCAAATTGATCATTTTGAGGACATTTGCCTATACTGTAGTGTCATCGATTATTCTAGATCAGAAGAGTGTTAGGTTTGTATATAGCGCGAACATGCAATCAAATTACATAAATAGTGCAGAAGCGCGATAAAACGGTTGTTAAAATTTTTCATACAAACCATCACCATGATCATCCATGTGCTCAATTATCAATTAAACGAAAGAGATAAAGTATGAGAATCATACCCTTGTAGAAACATGCTTCCACAGGTACGAGTTCACCTCCAAATCCTTCGCGTTCTTCTCGAATTCCACCGATGAGATTCCTTCCTTTGATCAACGTTAGCCACCCAAGTGTTTGGCCTCTAGAGGTGATCCACCAAGGAAGAATAGGTATTCAAGAAGTTGGGTGTTAGCAAAACCCTAGTTTCTATCTCTATAGAAATTACAAGTACTCTCTCTCCAATTCTTATGGAAGAGTGTGTAACTATCTCCCCCTAAATCATGATAAGACTCCTCTTATTTATAGATATAGGGAACCCTCCTAAACTATTTAGGATTAGGGTTTTCATTTTAATTAAACTCCTTTAATTAATTAAACTCCTAATCCAATTAAAAATTTATGAGAGAGTACTTCTATTAATTAATTCTCAATCCCTATTAGGAATTAAATAATAGTAATAGTAATAATAATAATAAGACTCCTCTTATTAATTTATATTTAATATTTCCAAAATATTAAATAATAAATATTAAGCTATTTAATTTATTCTATCTCCATAGACTAAATTAAATACACTTAACTTATTATTACAATTATGTCATTTACTTCTTAAACAAATATTTTTCTTTTGCGATGTGACCCTTTAGGTTCTCCATATTAAATCGGTTGTGAATAAATCAATTAGAACAATTCTAATCTTATTTAAATAAATAAATAAAATTATTTAATTCATTTAAATAAATAATATTTATTTTACAATAAGGGTAAGCCCCCTTAGCGATCAACGACTTTCCAGATAATATAGATTTTAACATTAATCACAAAAGAACCTTTCAGTGAATAGTTACCGTACAATTCAATCCTTCTATCATATAATGTCCCAATTAAATATAAGACATGGAATTATTGTCAAGTCTTATTTTATTTAATTATATGTATTTTGACTCTCAAATGCACAACTCTGATAATGCAAATTAGAAACTCCTTTCTAATTTCATTCTGCTTTGGCCAAAGACTTCCGAGTCGTCATTTATCGAATCACATAGGACATTCTCTCCTTTTACTAGAAGTGGTAGATTCTTTGTTGATCATGCACCTATCTCCATGTATAACTTATTATACCAAATAATACCCTTTGATATACCCTAAAGGTCTTAAGGGACATGTCAAAGTATAACTCATCATACACAAGATACTATAATGATCTCAAGTCCAAGGATCACTTGTACTACTATCACTAGAGGAATTCCTATTGACAAGCGAGTAAAACTCCATTAGGTATTCCTTAGCGAGCCACGTTCAGTGAACTTATTCTCTAATAAGCACCTACATACTTACTTTAGTGTCTCCACACAAATGATTATGAGATCAATCATCCTCTTCATAAGAGCAAGCAACGTATGTACTAATCTATTTGGATTCACTAATCCCCTTTTTAGTAATCCATCGATTAGGAACGATTTTAGTTTGTGAGCTATCTAGAATTTAGATCTTATTAGCATGATCACTATCATGATTCTAAAAGTATTGCTCAAAACTATGGGTTTATCACATTTAATATAACAACACCATGTAGATAAAGTAAAATGCCTTTAACAAACGAATAAGATTACAAAGTATATGCTACATCATATCAAATATGATTGGCTTGTGTGCATACTACTTTCAATCTCCCACTTGCACTAAAGCCAATCGTCATGGTATCTAATACCCTTTTTCTCTAAGTGACGATCATCCTGCTGTTTGGATAAAGCTTCAGTAAATGGATATGAAATGTTGTTCTTGAGAGTCCACTATCTCTACAGTGACTTATCCTCTTTCAATGATTCCACTAATCAAATGAAAGTGCCGCAACACATGTTTGAATCTAAGATGAGACTTAGGAACTATTTCTAGTTCTGTAATGAACTTTTCATCCAAACAATCAAACTTGCAGCTTCATTTACAGCTATATACTTTGTCTTTGTCACTAAACCAGCAACTCTTTGCTATTTGGAACTTTTTCAATTCACTGCACCACCTTTCAAGGTAACAATTTACTTTAAAGTGGATTTGTTATCGTCTTGGTCAGTCTAAAAAAACTTGAGTCTGTTAAGCCCTCTAGTTTTTTTTCATACCTAACATGTAACATGATCACATCTTCAGTACCGGTTAAGTACCTAAAAATGTTTATCACTGTGTTACAGTGATCATCTCCAGAATATGACTGATCAACATCAAGCCTTGTATATTCATTGCATACATGATAGTAACTCATGCGATCTCTCTTTCAATTGGGGACAATTTTAGAGAGATACACTCCACGGCTCATCATCATAAGACCTCTCTTGGAAAATGCCATGCTAAATGCCTTTAGCATCAAATGAATATACGTTCCTTGGGTCAAGCCAAACATCCTTTTAAATCTATCTATATAGATTTATATCCCCAATTTATAGGATGCTTCTCCCAAGTCATTCATGGAGGAATGTTTAGACAATTTTATCTTTACTGATTGTAGCATTGGTGTGTTATTCCTTACCAGTAGTATATCAACGTATAATACCAAGAATGTCACTGTGCTCCCATTGACCCTTTTGTACACACTAGGTTCCTTCTCGTTTTTGATAAAATCAAACTCTTTTGATTGTCTCATCAAAACGAATGTTCCATCTTTGAGAAGCTTGCTTCAATCCATAAATGGATCATTATAGCTTAAAACACGATTTGCTTCAACCTTTGAAACAAATTCCTTTGGCTGTATCATACATACATTCTCCTCAAGTCTTCATTGAGGAATGGCGTCTCCACATCCATTTTGCCAGATTTCGTAATAATTGTAATCACAAGAAAAATCCAAATGGACTTGAGCATTACCCGGTAATAAGGTTTTATCACAGTTAACTCCTTGACTTGAAAAACCTTTTAAACATGTCTGGTCTTATAGGTCTCCACCTTGCCATTTGCCCCTAGTCTTACTCTTAAAGACCCAATTTCACTCTATAGGCACTATGCCTTTCAGTGGAGTAACCAGAGTTCATACTTGGTTCTCATACATGGAGTCCATTTTTGATTTCATGGCCATCTGTCATTTCTCTAAGTATCAACTACTCATAGCCTCATCGTATATAACTGGATCATCATCCTCTATGATGCGTACCTCATCATCATCCTCTATGATGAATCCATACCTCCCAGGTATCTTCGGTATTCTTCCAGATTTACGATTCGGTTGTGGTACAATAGGTCTATCTACAGGTTCCTCAGTTCGACTTAAAGTGCTTTGTGGCTCTTGAACTCTTTCAAGATCTGTTACCCTCCCACTAACTCCTTGAATGATAAACACCTTTATCTAAGAAGGCAGCGTGTAGGATTATAGTAATAATATCCTAAACTTTCTTTAGGATATCCCACATGTCTGCACTTGTCAGATTTTGTCCCAAACTTATCTTTGAAACCTTTTCACATAAGCTGGACAACCCCTTATCTTAACATACTTAAGAGTAGGAATCCTCCCTATCCATAACCTTTATGAAGTCTTGGGCTCGAATTTTTGAGGTTACCTTATTTTTGTAGATATGCAGTCATTTCTAGGGCATAACCCCAGATGAATACTATAATGTCAGTAAAAATCATTATGGACTGCACCATGTCCAACAAGGTACAATTTCTCCTTTTAGATACACCAATCAATTATTGCATATCAGGAGGTGTCCATTATGAGAAAATACCATTTTGAGATGATCTAAAAACTCATTGCATAAGTATTGCATCCTCGATCTGATTAAAGAATCTTAATAATTTGTCAATATGTTTCACTTCTAAATTCTTTGAACATTTCAAATGATTCAGACTTGTATTTTATCAAATACACACATTCAACTCTTTGAATTACCATCTCTTTTTCTTTTATTAGTTTATTCAATTTGCAAAAAAAATTTCATGTAAGTCAAGTATACAAAGTCTATCAAGTAATCTTCCAGTTTCAAACAAAACATTATCATTATAAATAGAACAACAATTGTTCTTAAATATAATATCAGAACCTTCCTTGTCTAACAACGAAAGTTCTAATGTTTCTAATGAGAACTGGAACATAATAACAACTTATTAGCTTAATAGACTTGCCCGTAGGCAATGCTAAACTATAAGTTCCTATAGTTAATGCAGCAACCTTTGCTCCATTCCCACACATAAGATTACTTACTCTTTGTTTAGCTTTCTACTTCTGCTTAGTCTCTGCATTAGATTGCATACGTGAGAACTACAGCCGGTATCCAATACCAAAGTAAAACCTTGACTTACAGAAAGATTTATTTTTAATCATGAACAAACTTATATCAGTAACCGAAGCTTCACTAAGCTTCTTCTGGTTAGCCTCTGTAAGATTCTCCTTACAGTTTCCTTTCTAGTATCCAGACTTATTGCAGTGGAAGCAAACTCCTTTGCTATCTGCATCAGTCTTGTTCTTATTGTCCTTTATTTTTGCCTTTCCATTTACCTTCTTTGAATTGTTCTTCTTTTAAGAAGATCCTTTGGCCCTCTTCCGCTTCCTGGAAGAATCATCTACCAGTAAGACTTGGTCTTTCTTGGTTAGAAAATGACTCTTTACAGTTTTCAACATGTTTAAGCAACTCAGTCAAGTTGACATATAGCTTGTTCATGTGGAAATTCACAACAATTTGTGAGAAAGTGTAACGAATGCAAATTTTGTGAATAAATAAAAATATTTATTGAGTTATATAAATATTTTTATTAATTTATTGAGTTAAATAAATAATTTATTAAGTTATTGTGGAATAGTTCATGTTGAGTTAATTGTGTTAAATGTTATTTGATGTGTTTAATTTAATAATTAAATTAGATGATAAAATGATTCATGTGAATAAATGTTTTATTTGAATAAATGATTTATTTGAACAAGATAATTTATTTGGTGCTATTGTTTGGATAAATAAAACTATTATTTAAGTTAGTAAGGTTTAATTGAATTTATTTAATAATAAGTTCAATTAAATTAAAAGTGTGACAATTAAAACTATATGTTATAATGAGTTATTAAAATAAATAGAAAGAGTTTTTATTTCCATCAAACCAAACAAGGCCTTATGACCTTTGGTTGGAAATAATGAGTTATTTCATTTTTGTTTTGCCAAACAAGCCTTATGGCTTTTGAATTTTTTTATAACTGATGGTTTAATTTGAGAATATACGTTATTATTTTAGCCATCAATTTTTATTTTTGTTAAAAGCTTGTCAGTTGTTAAAAGATAAGAAAACACAGAGTTTAAAAAAAAGAGAAGGAAGAATATACAGAGAAGAAGAGAGAATTAGAAGAGAGAATTGATAAGAGTTTGGAGATTGGAGAGTAGAAATTCTAACAAGGAGAATTGATCAAATTTTTCTAAGCAAATAGAAGGTATAATCCTTTTTGAATTCTTCACTTTATTTCTTTTTAATTTACTTCTCTGTATATGAATTCTATTTTCCTGTTTATAGAATTCGGAAAATTTTGGCCTAAGTTTTCACTGGTTCGCGAACTGTAGGAGGTGACTGCCGGGTCTCTCGCCCCGGCGAGAAAATTGTAAGGGAAATCTTTGCCCCAGCGAAGTCTCGCCCCGACGAGCTTTTTGTTAAGTAAATTCCCGCCCCGGCGAGGGAACAGTAACTAAATTTTTATTTTTATTTTTTTATTTTATTATGATGCCGTGTACATGTTTAAATCTTAGATTAAAGTATTTAATAATAAACAAGATACTACAAAGAGTGGTAAGCGAATATTTAATGAATATCAAATGACATTTGATATATTAAATGAAATGGGATAAGAACAAACCCTAAAGTGTATATTGTTCTGTAGCTAATTATTGTTACCGTTTTATAATCGAAATGTATAGGTCAATTAAGGAACGTGAATTATTTAAATCTGTAAGCTACGTGCGAGGCAAGTTTTCCTTCCTTAAACTTGTTATTTCATTTAAAGCAAGTTAATTTTCATTGAGCAAGGTTATAAACCTTAGCTTATTGTTATTCAAGCAAGGTTGCTATCATGATTAAGAGCTAAAGCTTTATTCCAGTTATTTATTGTTCGATCATTGATCATTATTCAAACTTTGAACATAATTTCTATTGTACAAATGTTATCGATGAATCAAATGCTTTAGTGACTAGCAAACCCTTATTCATTCAGCTAGTCCTTAGTTGATGAGCGTTCTATGACTTAGAATATTTTAATAATTATTCCGAACCGAGTTCCTTTTGGTACGGATTCTGATGCTAAACTGAGATGAACAACCCTAATATAGGGGATTAAATACGCGACAGCGTTAAAATATTTGTGCACAATACATTGTACAAAGGGCTGATCCCCCTGAATACGAGATGGAAGGTCCATAGTCTATAAGACTGTTAAAGGATACGGTAGAAATACTTGTTAACCTAGGACATAGTTCGAGGTCTTATGACCCTCAGATACACTTTTATTCTTGAATCTATATTCAGTTCTTCAGCTAAGCATTCTATTGAGCTTTCAGATCTTTGATTTGTTTAGAAAACTATAATACCTCAGTTGAAACCTATTTCGTTAATTATTTAATTGTAATCATTATTATGCTTGTGAGCAATTGTTTGCTCACTCTTGTACTAAAACATTGCAGCTAAGACTGAGAAATAGGACGAGCCGTCCACGAGTAAAGGCAAGGGCAAGATGCCGAAGTAGCAAGAGACCTGTTATGCATTTGATGATTATTTGTAACAAAACTTATTTAAATTTTATGTTTAAATTCCGCATTGATGTAATAGAAGTTAGACAACCTGGGATTTGTTTATTTAAGAGATTTGAGATATAACCCTTTTTGTGGGAAGAGGTTTCATTCAGTTTAATTATATTATCTTTATTATGGGTAGTTAGTCTTGAATGTATGGAATAGTGAACACCAAATCTGTGGAATTGAAGTACCCGGATTTGGGGGTGTCACAAGTTGGTATCAGAGCTGATAGGTTATGAACCTTTAGGTGGGGAAAACCTTAGGGTAGTAGCCTTTAGAGGATAGAGAATATAGTGGTGATAAACTCTTATCGAGTTCTAAGGAATGAATTACGGAAATTCATAAAAGATAATAAAATGATTATGTGTTATGTGCTTATTTGATAACAAACTTATGTGCTCGCGAGTATTATCGAGTAGTAATTAAAACTTAAAATTTTGTTGTCAGGATGACTGATAGAGAAGAACCCAGCCAGGCTAGGGAGGAGGAGCCCCGGGATATTCATGTAGTTTGGGAGCAGCTGGTACAGAGGGAGCCATCCCCATTGATCACAGTTGCAGGTCCCGAGTACGATCCTGAGACTGATCCTGAGGAGGATTCGGAGGAGGTTGAGGAGGAGGAAGAAGACCCTGAGGAGATACCACTAACTTCCTTAGGTGTTCAGATGTACGAGCAGGTGTATGATCGCAACATAGAGTTGCAAGATAGAGTGGAGGAGTTAGAGAGGCAGCTGGCTGAGCGACAGACTGTCTTGGAGCAGAAGAACAGTGAGATTGAGGAGCTTGATATACGTCTTGGGGACGTGGAGTGGAAGCTGATCCATGAAGAGAGCCAAAAGGAGGAGTTAGAAAATCAAGTTGTGGAATGTCAAGCCGCTCTAGAGCAGAAGGATGTCCAGATCCAAGACCTTTCATCACGTCTTGCAGAGGTCGAGCAGAGACTAGATCAGTCTGAGTATCGACAAAGCCGGTTGTTGGCTAGGAATGAAATTGTACGAGATGAATTGAAAGAGGAGACAGCTAAGCGGAGTAGAGCTGAAAACGCTTGGTTGAGGGAGGCTAATCGCGCAGATTGTGTTGAATGTGAGGTGCGGTCAAAGAAGGCCAAGATTGATGAGATGGAGTATATTTTTCACACCACAGTAGATAGAGCTCAGGATCGAGTTCATCGTCATCCAGATATAATGGGTCGAAGGATGGTGACTCGTATTATGGAGCAGGAACGCAAGGAAGTTGTGCGCCGTGGGATGTCATCGTAGATTAGGACTAGAGATGTTATTATGAAATCTATGAAGATTAATAAGTTGTTAATCCTAGTTTTATATAATGGGATAGAATAATGATGTAATCCTGGAACTTTGTGATTTCGGGATAGATGATGTAAATAACTACGATGCTATCTCTATTATGTTTTGAAGTAGTAAATGAATAAAAATGCGAAAGTTTATCAGATGTGCTATGTGTTAAGTGTTGTTTATGAATGTTTAAGTTAAGACTTAAATGTTTAAGTAATTGAGTAATATTCTAATAGCGCGAATTCTTAACAGTAAGATGCCGCCAAGAAGACAAACCCGTCAACAGACCCCTAAGGGATCCACCAATAACAACGAAGAAGTCAACGTTAATCCAATGCAGCTGCTGGTAAATTTGTTAACGGGAACCTTTGCGAATCAACCCAAGCTCAGGCTACGACTTTTAAAGACTTCAAGGCTGTCGGACCTCCGGAATATCACGGCTCTATGAATCCAATTGAAGCCCAAACTTGGGTCATGGAGATGGAGAAGGTGTTTGATGTCGCTAGGGTCAATGAGGACCAAAAGACGGCATTTACAACATTTATGCTGAAATCAGAAGCTAGCTACTGGTGGCAAGCAAATAAGACTCGAGGTGGCCAAGGGATTATTCCATGGGAACGATTTAAGGAAATATTTTTCGAGACCTATTTTCTGGCAAGCGCGTAGAATCAAATGGAGGTGCAGTTTCTAGAGTTGAAGCAAGGTACTATGACGGTACCTGAGTATGCTGCAAAATTCAATGAGTTGGCGAGGTTTGCGCCATATCAGGTCAACACGGATGAGCGAAAGGCTAGAAGGTTTGAGCAGGGACTGAAGCCCTGGCTGTATAGCCGAGTTTCAATGTTCCAACTGAATTCATTTGCGGCAGTGTTACAGAAGGAAATAATAGCTGAAGGAGGGAGTGATGCTCTGTCTAAATACAATCAAGAGCAGAAGAAAAAGAAGAGTGAAAATGATAATAAAGTAAGTGCTAGCCATGGTGGCAGCAATCAAAAGAGAAAGTGGAGTGATAGTAACTCTGGTGGCAGTCAGCAGGGAAGTCAAAAAAGGAAGGTGGAGATATACAGTAACTGCGGAAAGAGCCATGTGGGTGTTTATTTGAAGGGTAAGAGAGTGTGCTTTAACTGCGGTCAGGAGGGTCATATCGCACCGAATTTCCCTAGTCCGAAGAAGGGAGCATGTTTTACTTGCGGGTCAAAAGATCACTTCGCTCGGGATTGCCCTAAGAAAACTACAGGTGGAGCTAGTACAGGAAAGGGGAACAGCAGCGGAGGCAATCTGACTATCACATGACCGACGCAGCCCAATCGACCTACCGCTCGAACATTCAACATGACGGTGCAGGATGTTGTGCAGTCAAAGGATGTAGTGTCAGGTATCATTCTGGTCAATAGTGTAAATGCTTACGTATTATTTGATTCGGGTGCTACTTGTTCATTTATATCCGATGATTTTGCTAGAAGATTAGAGTTACCTCAGGAAGAATTAGATTACCCCATGAATATAGAAATTACAAATAAGGAAGTGATTCCTGTTAGGTTTGTCCACAAAAACTGTTAGGTAGATATTAAGGGTCATGTGATGACAGTCAACTTGATCCCAATTCGTCTTAGGGAGTTTGACGTTATTTTGGGAATGGATTGGTTGTTCAGTCATGGGGCAGTTATTGATTGTCAAAAGAAGTGTGTAAACCTTATGACTCCGTCAAAGGTAGTATTTTATGGCAGCAAGTCGCCTAGACAAACGAGTTGTTTGACGATGATGCAGGCCAGAAAGATGTTGAGACAAGGATGTGTAGGATATCTAGCCTACATAGTCGATACCCGAAAGGTGGGTGCAAAGCTGGAGGAGATACCAGTAGTTAGGAATTTTGCAGACGTGTTTCCTGATGATTTGCCAGGATTATCGCCAGATAGGGAAATTGAGTTTGTAATTAATTTAGCACCGGATACAGCCCCTATATCAAAAGCCCCGTACCGAATGGCTCCGGTAGAAATGAAGGAGTTGATGGTGCAATTGCAAGAGTTGCTGGATAAAAAGTATATCCAACCGAGCGTTTTGCCGTGGGGAGCGCTGGTGTTATTCGTCAAGAAGAAGGACGGATCAATGCGTCTTTGCATTGATTATAGAGAGTTGAATAAGGTCACGATTAAAAATAAGTATCCGTTGCCAAGGATCGATGACCTGTTTGATCAACTGAAGGGAGCAAGATATTTTTCAAAGATAGATCTGCGAAGTGGGTACCATCAGTTGAAGGTGAGAAAGGAAGACATACCAAAGACGACATTTCGAACTAGATATGGTCACTATGAGTTTTTGGTTATGTCATTTTTTTTAACAAACGCACCTGCAGCGTTTATGGATTTAATGAATAGAGTATTCAAACCATTTCTGGATAAATTTGTAGTAGTATTCATAGACGACATTTTGGTTTACTCCAAAACGCAGGAAGAACATGTGGAGCATTTAAGGGTGACATTGGAGGCGTTAAGGAAAGAGAAATTGTATGCAAAATTTTCAAAGTGTGAATTTTGGTTGGAGCGTGTTCAATTCCTTGGGCATGTTATCGATAAAGACGGGATTTCGGTGGATCTAGCTAAAGTGGAAGCTGTGATGAACTGGAATCAGCCGAAAACACCATCAGAAATGAGGAGTTTCCTAGGTTTGGCAGGTTATTACAGGCGTTTTATTCAAGATTTCTCCAAGATCGCCACTCCATTGACGAATTTGACAAGAAAATCAGTGAAGTTCGTTTGGACGGAGAAGTGCGAAGAGAGTTTCCAAGAACTAAAGAAGAGACTAAGTTCGCCACCTGTGTTGTCTTTGCCAGATGATACAGGAAATTTTGTGGTGTATAGTGACGCATCACATAAAGGACTTGGTTGTGTGCTTATGCAGAATGGTAAGGTTATTGCATATGCATCGCGCCAACTAAAAGACTATGAAAAAGGGTATCCGACCCATGATTTGGAATTAGCAGCCGTGGTGTTTGCTTTAAAAATCTGGAGGCACTATCTCTATGGGGAGAAGTGTGAAATATATACAGACCATAAAAGTCTGAAGTATATTTTCACATAGAAGGATTTGAATATGCGGCAGAGGAGATGGATAGAATTGATCAAAGACTATGATTGCGACATTCTATATCATCCGGGGAAGGCTAATGTGGTTGCCGACGCTTTGAGTAGAAAGGGTCGTGAGAAACTATTTTTATTAACTGCTCAAGAGAAGCTCGTAGCGAAAATGGCTAGATTGGAGTTAGAGGTGAAAGGTCTAGCAGAGCCTAATGAAAAATTATTTCAGATGGAAACTCAACCAACTTTGGTGGAAAAGGTGAAGGAAGTGCAACTTCAGAATGAGGAATGTGTTAAGATACGGAAAAGAGTGCTTGAGGGAGAAGAACTCAAATACAAAATCGACACCGAAGGGTTGCTGAGATTTGAAGGCAGAATCTGGGTTTCGTCAGTGTTGGAGATCAGAGAAGAGATTTTGAACGAAGCTCATAGTTCAAGATTTTCGATACACCCGGGAAGTACAAAGATGTACCAGGATCTTCGTCAACATTTCTGGTGGCCAAATATGAAAAGAGAAGTTGCTGAATGTGTTGCGAAGTGTCTCACTTGTCAAAAGGTCAAAGCAGAGCATCAACGACCAAGTGGTTTGTTACAACCCTTGAAGATACCAGAATGGAAGTGGGAGCATATCACGATGGACTTCGTGGTAGGGCTTCCAACTACTCAGAAGAGTTATGACGCAATATGGGTCATAGTGGACAGACTGACGAAATCAGCACATTTCTTGCCTATCAAAATCAGATTCACTCTGGATCAACTGGCCAAATTATACGTCAAGGAAATAATTTTGAGGCACGGAGTTCCAGTATCAATTGTGTCAGACAGAGATTCACGTTTCACATCAAAATTTTGGAGGAGTCTGCAAGCTTGTTTGGGGACGCAGTTGAGAATGAGTACAACTTACCATCCTCAAACCGATGGCCAGAGCAAAAGAACAATTCAAACGTTAGAAGATATGCTTCGGGCGTGCGTCATGGATTTTAAAGGCAACTGGGATGATCATTTACCTCTGGTCGAGTTTGCCTATAACAATAGTCATCACGCGAGTATTGGAATGCCGCCATATGAAGCGTTGTATGGAAGGAAGTGCAGAACTCCGTTGTGTTAGGACGAGGTTAGAGAACGTCGACTATTGGGACCCGAGCTGGTACAACAAACTACTGAAATTATCAAGGTGATAAGAGCCAGATTGTTAGCTGCTCAAGACAGGCAGAAGAAATGTGCGGATCAGCATCGTCCAAATCGTGAATTTGAAGTCGGGAGTTTTGTGTTTCTCAAAGTATCTCCCTGGAAAGGAAAAATCAGATTTGGTAAAAAGGGTAAACTCAGTCCGCGGTTTATTCGAAGTGCTAAAACGAGTGGGTGAGGTAGCTTATGAGGTAGCTTTACCTCTCGAGTTAGATCGCATTCATAATGTTTTCCACGTATCGGTGTTACAACCGTATAAGCCTGATTATAAACATGTAATAGAATATGAACCAATACAGTTTGAGCAAGATTTATCCTATGAAGAGATACCTATACAGATAGTAGACAGGAAAGAGCAGGTTCTCAGAAATAAAGTAATACCTTCTGTTAAGGTAATTTGGAGGAACCACAGTGCTGAAGAAGCTACGTGGGAACTCGAAGAGAAAATGATGCAAAATTATCCTGAATTATTTGTTTAATCTTTGTATCGTGATTCTGGGTACAGAATCCTTGTAAGGAGGGGAGAATGTAACAGACGAATTAATTGCGTTGTGATTCTGGGGACAGAATCCTTTTAAGGAGGGAAAGATGTAACGAATGCAAATTTTGTGAATAAATAAAAATATTTATTGAGTTATATAAATATTTTTATTAATTTATTGAGTTAAATAAATAATTTATTAAGTTATTGTGGAATAGTTCATGTTGAGTTAATTGTGTTAAATGTTATTTGATGTGTTTAATTTAATAATTAAATTAGATGATAAAATGATTCATGTGAATAAATGTTTTATTTGAATAAATGATTTATTTGAATAAGATAATTTATTTGGTGCTATTGTTTGGATAAATAAAACTATTATTTAAGTTAGTAAGGTTTAATTGAATTTATTTAATAATAAGTTCAATTAAATTAAAAGTGTGACAATTAAAACTATATGTTATAATGAGTTATTAAAATAAATAGAAAGAGTTTTTATTTCCATCAAACCAAACAAGGCCTTATGACCTTTGGTTGGAAATAATGAGTTATTTCATTTTTGTTTTGCCAAACAAGCCTTATAGCTTTTGAATTTTTTATAACTGATGGTTTAATTTGAGAATATACGTTATTATTTTAGCCATCAGTTTTTTATTTTTGTTAAAAGCTTGTCAGTTGTTAAAAGATAAGAAAACACAGAGTTTAAAAAAAAGAGAAGGAAGAATATACAGAGAAGAAGAGAGAATTAGAAGAGAGAATTGAGAAGAGTTTGGAGATTGGAGAGTAGGAATTCTAACAAGGAGAGTTGATCAAATTTTTCTAAGCAAATAGAAGGTATAATCCTTGTAGACACCCAATTTTTGCGTTCCCTGTACTAACCATGACAGGAGGGCAAAATCGTCAATTGAACCGGCTTGCGGGAGCGAAGGAATAGGCACAAGTGCGAACATCCAACACCACCGCAATGATTGGTGACCAAAGCTGACATAACAATAAGGCCATCCGAAACGAGCATTCCTGAATGATATGGTACGTTTCCCAGCGGTTCCCGGACTGCAAAATGCAAGCCTTTCAGCAGAAACCGATGATCCGACATGAGAATCGAGGTGCAGTTCGGAAAATGAGAAAATCAGCCCACCCAGCCGCGGATTGATCTGCGGCCAAACAATTAAAATAATGGTAGTGCGCGAGACGGCTGAAGTGCACGGCGGGCGCGGGGAAACCGAGGCCAGCCCCTTATCAGGCCATTTTGCATACAAAAAAAAAAGAAAAAAAAAAGAAGAAGCCAGCAGCAGCAGCAGCTCGGGGGAGAAGGAGAAAACAGCAAGAAAACAGCAGAAATTAAGAGAGAAAAGAGTGAGAAATAGTGAGAAATTGTATCCATTTTGGGAGATTACACCTCATATTTTCTACTCTATTCAATACACAAATTCATACATATTGTGGGGATTATTTGCAAGGTGAAAAATCTTTTGTTTTAGCATTTTGTTATACCATTTTTGCCAAGCTTTTTGTCATCCGAATTATCTCGAATGTAGTTGTTCTTGTATATTGATGTGAATCCATGGATTGAGGGCTATTAGTGAGGGTTCCAAATGGAATGAAATTCCTCCTAATGGCCCGATGATATCCATTTGGTGAATTTTTAGCTCGTTGTAATGATGTATCGTGCATAGATTGTTTAGATTGCTATTTTTAGGATCTTGTGGGTATGTAGCAATTTTGGATGTGAGCCTAGGAGCGCGACCCCGTGGTCCAAATCCGATGATGGATATCTTTTGATAGATGTAGTAAGAGCGATGTAGTCTTCATTGTAAATATGTAATCGTCGGGCCTTAAAACGACGCCAAGGCGAGAATCGTGTTTAAGGCCCCGTCATAGTGAAAGTATGTGATTGTGGGCATTCGGGGTTATTTGGATGGCTTACATGCCCATGGATAGCCCCAATGCATTTTAATGCTTGATTTGATTTACGACCTAAAATTGATTTCAAAGCTAAACAATGAAGACTTTCATAAAAATCAATCAAATTAGGTTATTAGCTTCACGGGGATAAGAAATTGAAAGTGCTAACGAATGTCGATTCCTAGTTAACGAGAAAGCTAAAGAAAAATCGTTTTCCAAAACATCACACAAAATGATTTTATAAATAAGTAACGTTTTATTAAACCGTTGTGCATAGGGTTAAAGAGATCCTAGAAATTGCCCATCATTTGAGTTACGAAGGCAACGTATAGATCTCGATTCCTATTTTGACAAAGGTTTAAAACTCTTGTTTTGCCAAAACGACACCTAATGGAAATCTTGCAGTTTTGACAATTAAAATCAAACCTTTCTCATAGAGCTTTCTCGTGTATGCTGAAAAGACATTTCGAAGCGTTTTCAAATTAAAGCACGACTTTCCCTAAAAATCCAAATGATTCTTTCATACAAACTCACCACAACATTCATATAGGCGCGCACACACACACACGCGCGTACATACACATTTCATGAATAAAAGGATAGGAAAAGCATCAAGATTGCGGTAACCGCGTTTCACGGAAGTCGAGGGGTGCCTAACACCTTCCCCTCACTTAAGCAAGCCCCCGAACTCTATGAATCTTGGTTCGCAGACCAATTAATTCGGAGTCACACATGAGCCAGCGATTTACGAAAAATGAAACTCGGATGAGTTGGTACATCCATTTCAAATATACCAACTAGCGACTCTGGTTAATTGGCTCATCATAAAAAACGATATTTCAAAACCCCGTCGACATTAATGCCGACCTTTTCTAAAGAATCATCTAATGAAAAGGCAAAAAAATGGAAAAGACCACAGAGGGCGAAAAACCGGCGTCGACAATCCTTTTTGAATTCTTCACTTTATTTCTTTTTAATTTACTTCTCTGTATATGAATTCTATTTTCTTGTATATGAATTTTATACTAAATACATGAATTACTTGTTTGTAATTGATAGTAAGCATGCATTAAATGATTATGTGATGATTATAAACCAATTAGAAGGCATTAATCCATGAAAGTATGTATTAGAAGGAAGTTTTTGTTTTTACAGAGTTTTACTTTCATGTATGGTATATATGAATGAAAATTGATGCTTAAATTGGTTATTAATCGGTTAATTGATATTTGGTTATGATAATATGATGAAAAATGAAAAGAATGCAAGTAGAATGGATTAAAATGGTTGAAAGATGAAGTCACAGTGTTTAATTTCATTAAAATGGTTAAAATATGAATATTTTATATAAACAGTGAATTTTTGGATTCTAATTGGTTGATTATGTGTTTTATAATGGTTAAATTGGTTAGAAACATGTTGGGTAATTGTTTTCTAGTATATTTGATATTTGGGTAAGTTTAAATTATGTATTGGATGGTAGAATTCGAAAAATTTTGGCCTAAGTTTTTACTGGTTCGCGAACTGTAGGAGGTGACTGCCGAGTCTGTCGCCCCGGCGAGAAAATTGTAAGGGAAATCTTCGCCCCGGCGAGCTTTTTGTTAAGTAAATTCCCGCCCCAGCGAGGTCTCGCCCCGGCGAAAGTTTTGTTATGTAAATTCCCGCCCCGGCGAAGGAACAGTAACTGAAATTTTTTTTTTTTAATTTTATTTTATTATGATGCCGTGTACATGTTTAAAGCTTAGATTAAAGTATTTAATAATAAACAAGATACTACAAAGAGTGGTAAGCAAATATTTAATGAATATCAAATGACATTTGATATATTAAATGAAATGGGATAAGAACAAACCCTAACGTGTATATTATTCTGTAGCTAATTATTGTTACCGTTTTATAATCGAAATGTATAGGTCAATTAAGGAACGTGAATTATTTAAATCTATAAGCTACGTGCGAGGCAAGTTTTCCTTCCTTAAACTTGTTATTTCATTTAAAGCAAGTTAATTTTCATTGAGCAAGGTTATAAACCTTAGCTTATTGTTATTCAAGCAAGGTTGCTATCATGATTAAGAGCTAAAGCTTTATTCCAGTTATTTATTGTTCGATCATTGATCATTATTCAAACTTTGAACAGAATTTCTATTGTACAAATGTTATCGATGAATCAAATGCTTTAGTGACTAGCAACCCCTTATTCATTCAGCTAGTCCTTAGTTGATGAGCGTTCTAAAGACTTAGAATATTTTAATAATTGTTCCTAACCGAGTTCCTTTTGGTACGGATTCTGATGCTAAACTGAGATGAACAACCCTAATATAGGGGATTAAATACGCGATAACGTTAAAATGTTTGTGCACAATACATTGTACAAAGGGCTGATCCCCCTGAGTACGAGATGGAAGGTCCATAGTCTATAAGATTGTTAAAGGTTACGGTAGAAATACTTGTTAACCTAGGACATAGTTCGAGGTCTTATGACCCTCAGATACACTTTTATTCTTGAATCTATATTCAGTTCTTGAGCTAAGCATTCTATTGAGCTTTCAGATCTTTGATTTGTTTAGAAAACTATAATAGCTCAGTTGAAACCTATTTCATTAATTATTTAATTGTAATCATTATTATGCTTGTGAGCAATTGTTTGCTCACTCTTGCACTAAAATATTGCAGCTAAGACTGAGAAATCGGATGAGCCATCCACGAGTAAAGGTAAGGGCAAGATGCCGAAGTAGCAAGAGACCTATTATGCATTTGATGATTATTTGTAACAAAACTTATTTAAATTTTATGTTTAAATTCTGCATTGATGTAATAGAGGTTAGACAACCTGGGATTTGTTTATTTAAGAGATTTGAGATGTAACCCTTTTTGTGGGAAGATGTTTCATTTAGTTTAATTATATTATCTTTATCATGGGTAGTTAGTCTTGAATGTATGGAATAGTGAACACCAAATCTGTGGAATTGAAGTACCCGGAGTTGGGGGTGTCATAGAAAGAGTCCGAAAGTGATTGCAAGATCAAATCTTGTATCAACATTCCATCCATTAAGACCCAGTTATCCCAATTGTTCAATCAGATTGATCATTTTTAGGACATTTGTCTATACTGTAGTGCCATCGGTTATTCTAGATTGGAAGAGCTCCTTAGATATCTAATATCTAGCAGTTCATGGGAGGTGCTCCTATGGAGTCTAGCATAAAAGGGAAACCACCATTATCTTTCTGTTCTCTTTTTCTCCATGTAATTATTAGCTTTCTAGATCTATGAATGTAATGAAACCCATTTGCCTAATTTGTATTGAAAAATTCTGGATGAATCTCCGATAGTATCCTGCTAATCCCAAGAAACTCCTGATCTCAGTTGGCGTCTTCAGCCGTTCCCAATTGATAACCGCTTATACTTTTGCTGGATCCACCGAAACACCATCCTTGTCAATGACATGACCTAGAAACTGCACCTTCTGTAACCAAAATTCACACTTAGAAAATTGTACGTACAACTTCTCTCTTCTGAGAGTCTCCAACATAATTCTTAAATGATCAACATGCTCCTCCTCTATTTTCGAATACTCCAAGATGTCATCGATGAATACGACTACGAACTTGTCCAAGTACTACTTGAACACTCTATTCATCATATCCATGAATGCCACCGGTACATTTGTCAGTCCAAATGACATTACCAGAAACTTGAAATGTCCATAACGAGTTCTAAATGCCATCTTCGGGATATCTTCTGGTCTCACCTTTAGTTGATGATATCCCGTTCTTAAATCAATCTTTGAAAAGTATTTCGCTCCCTTGAGTTGATCAAACAAATTGTCAATCCTGGGCAGCGGATACCTATTCTTAATCGTAACTTTGTTCAACTCTCGATAGTCGATACAAAGCCTCATCGAGCCATCCTTTTTCTTTACGAATAGAACTGGTGCTCCCCATGGGGACACGCTCGGTCTGATATAATGTTTATTTAACAGTTCCTGCAGTTGCACCATTAGCTCTTTCATCTCTACTGGTGTCATTCGGTATGGCGCCTTGGATATCGGTGTCATCCCTGGTACCAAGTCGATCACAAATTCTATCTCTCTATCTGGCGGCAGTCCCAGAATTTCATCTGGAAAGGCATCAGTGAATTTCCTTACGACTGGTATCTGACTCAGTTCATCCCTGACTCGTTGAATATCAACCACGTGAGCCAAATACCCTGTGCAACCTTTTCTAAGCAACTTTCTTATTTGCATCATCGCCAGACAACAAGATTGTCCTGGCGATTTACTACCGTAGAATACCACCTTCGACTTATTTAGAGTCTGTAGGTACACACATTTCTTCTTACAGTCGATGACTGCTCCGTGATTTGATAACCAATCCATCCCAAGGATTACGTCAAACTCCCCCAAATAAATTGGTATCAAGTCCACGTCGAGCTTAAATTCTCGCAATCTGATGCAATAATTCCTATGAATGTATTCTACGGGGATAATCTCTTTGTTTGCTACTTTTATATTCATAGGGTGCTCTAACCTTTCACGAGGTAAGTCTAACCTTCTAGCAAATTCTTCAAAAATAAAAGAGCGGGTAGCACCCGAATCAAATAACACATATGCATTTATATCATTGATTGGGATGATACCTGACACTACGTCCTTGGACTCTACCGCATCCTTAATGGTCATGTTGAACGTACGTGCCATTGGTCTATTAGCTTAACTGGTTGGCCCTCCAATGCTAGGCTTGTTGTTGTGATTGTTGTTGTTGTTGTTGTTTTTGTTGTTGCGGTTGTCGCTAGCTGCATCGCCCTTTCTCTTCGGCCAGTCCTTGATCTGATGGTCTGGGGCTCCACACAAAAAACACCCTCCTTTTTGCCTATTCGGACACGTAGGAGCCAGGTGCCCCGGTTGTCCACAACGATAACAAATGCTTTTCCCTTTCATACACTCCCCTGAGTGATTCTTTCCACAACTGCTGCACTTTCCACTTGACTTGGCCTCTCCTCCAAACTTAATGCCTCCAGAGGATTGGCTCTCCATCCATTTACGCTTATTGGGGTTGCTACCTCCGCTGCTTCCCCCTTTCGGCCCTTCCTGACCGGCCTTCTTTTCCTGTTTAAAACGTGCTATGGCTTCATTGCCTCCTTCCGCAATGATAGCCCTTTCTAGCAGTTTAGAGAAATTCTTAATCTTCAACACAGCGACGATTTTTTGCACCCACGACTTCAATCCCAACTCGAACCTTCTTGCCTTCCTGGCCTCCGTGTCCACCTGATGTGGAGCAAATCGGGTTAACTCGTTAAATTTTGCCGCGTACTCTGCGACCGTCATACCACCTTGTTTCAGTTCTAGAAACTTGACCTCCATATCCTGTTGCGTATTCTCTGAAAAGTAATTCTCGAAGAATAGCTCCTTGAATTTGTCCCAAGGGATAACCCCATCACCCGCTCACCCCTTATTGGCTTTCCACCAATAATTAGCTTCGCCTTTCATCATGAACGTGGCAAATCCAGTTTTTTACTCCTCGGCCACTCGTACGACCTCGAAGACTTTCTCTATCTCTTCAACCCAAGTTTGTGCTTCTATTGGGTCGAGAGTTCCCTTGAACTCGGGTGGTCCAACTAGTTTGAAATCCTTAAAGTTGGCCAAGTGATGAGGCTGGGGTGCTGGTTGTGCCACTGTTGGTGGGGGTCTAGCCTGCATAGCCTCGGCTAGCAGTTCAGCAAATATCCTCATTGGGTTAGGTTGATCTCCACTCTCACTTTCTGATTCGGCGACACGTTAGTTGCGGGGTCTACCTCTTGGCGGCATTATGATCTGCTAAAGAACAAATCTTAGGCTTCTGCTTATTATATTACGCTTTTCGCACTATGCCGGTTAAGTCAACATTCAATAGTAAAAGCATCTATCAAACACATTCGATTCAAAAGGAAATAACTGTATTTATATTCATATACCAATGTTTTAATACAGACTGACCCAATAATTGGCATACTACTATAAATGCTAAATGACATAAACTGCCTACTGCTAACTATCTTCTATTAAATAAAAGGTGAGGATTCACTACTACCTACCCCCTCTATCAGAACAAAAGTTGGGGTTGACTACCATTCTAAGCATATAACAAGGCATCATAATTTCCATTATAAATATGTCCCTATTAAATAAAAGTGGGACTCACTACCACAACCAAGTAAATACAAAGGTACAGGACCAATAAGTCAATGTCTGCTATGGCGTACGACCCGACGAAGTGCCTGTCGAGCCAACCGATCAACCACTTGGCATCTGATCATGCCCCGACTACTGCCTTCCTCCCGAGGGTATCTTCTGACTCGGTCCTAGAGTCTAGCCACTGTCATATATATAGCATACTCTAAGGTATCGATCCTAGCGAATCCATTTCGAACCTCTCCCTCAAGCACATCCACCCTCGTGGCTGCGCAAATCCAAAACTCTTGCATTTGAATCCTATCTGCCTACTCCAAGTCTCGCTCAGCCCTAACAGCTTGTAGAACTGACTGCAGCTCCACCTCTCTGGCATCCGACTGCTCTAATGCTTGCCTCAGCTGACTGTTTTGCAATATCAGCTGCTGCACTATGGGGCTCAACTAGGGTGTAGCACTCTCTAACGGCTGAATTTGGGCCTTCAGCTCAGCTATCTGGAATATAGCGAGTACGCCTCTGCCTTATACTGCTCTTCCATCTCCTGATGGATAAAATTCTCATCCTCTAAGTGCGCGATACGAGCATTCTGCTGCTCGATAATATGCTCCTGCTCTATTATGCGATCGACATAATCTCCAAGAAAGTCATCCTGAAATGTGTGAAATACCGGAGATCCCTCCTCAGGTATCTCCTCAGCAGCTCCACCTATCACTATATCAGCCGGGTACTCCTCAGACTCATCCTCCCTATCCTGACTGCCGGATCTGAGCACTCTGCCTATGACAGGCTCTACCAGATCCATTAAGTAGTCCTCCTCTGGCCTGAACCCACTCAATGGTACTACTGGGGCAACAGGTGCATAGCCCACTAGCTACTCTGTAACAACGGGTATGTCAGTGAATACCTCCTCCTCCCGGACTCCACTGGTCTCTCCTACGGCAGCCATCTTACAAACACACAAAAACTAACATTAGTACAACAATAAAATATATTCATTGAAGGAATGAAGTTATATTTCATTGGGTACTACTCGACTCGATGAATTCCCCAATTCATCGAAATACCAAATACGATAAATCTCCTTGATTTATCTCCTAATGCACTCTATATGAGTTTAATACTAAGGTTATAACCTAGGTTTTGCAATCCTAACATTTATAACCTACAGCTCTGATACCAACCTGTGATGCCCCCAAATTCAAGTCTCAGATTCCCGAATCTAGTCATCACGATCCAATACAAACATCCACCTCCAAATAACATACAATAACTAAATGCGGAATATAATAAACATATGTTGTTCATTTAAAAGGTGTTACTAGTCCCAAGATTTGATAACCTTAATACATAAATCAATACATAACCTAAATATTAAATCAGGGTTTAAATTACAATGATAATAAATTAAACTAAGCATAAAATAAAGTCTGCTACTTGAAGTCTATTACTTCATCTTTTCCTTGCCCTTGCCTCTACCTGAGGTCTCGGACTTAACTGCAATAGGGTTCATGATATAACAAGGGTGAGCAACTAGTTTGCTCAGCAAGTTTAAATAACAACAAGAAATGATATATATCATGAATGAAAGAAATATCTGGAAATGATTCGACGATGAGAATAACGAAAGCAAGAATAATAACTACTTTTGAAATAAACGATAGTCAATGTAGACCATGAACAATACACTTCCAATGGAATCAATAGCTAATTGATCCTTTGGTTACTAGCTCAGAAATACGTACTCGAGGGGATCAGCCTCTAGTACACTATGTGCATGCATAACATTTAATTTCTGTTCTTATATCTTATATTTAGATACGTGGGATACTCCCCTATATTTTTGGGGTGTTCATATTAGTCTAAGAATCCGCACCTTCAAATGGCTTGGAAAGCTTTTATTAAATATGCTTACGTCTAGCCGAACAATGGCTTAGACTTAACTCTAAACAGTTCATGCAATATAGGACTTTAATTAAGGCATAAGTCAAAGGATGTACGAGCTCAATTGCACCAACTGCGAATCGCCGGTGAGCTGGTGGGGGTCTAAGGGGGCAACTTCCTCTGGAAACCAAATGTAAGTTGCAACCAGGTTAATTAATTTTTGCCTTAAGACAACACCATTCTGGTTGATACTTGATATATAATTAAGCATTTAAGGCTCAACAAAATATGACTAACTAACGAATAACTAATTGGGTTTATTAATTATTATTACCAAAATAAATAATCCCAATATTAATCTTGGCTGCTTAATGGTTATCTAATAGAAATAATTTAATAACTAATTAAAACTATTAATATTAAAATTACGCAACCCGACCCGAACCATCACGATCCGGACCGACCCGACCAAAAACACGGGCTTGGCGCTGCAGCGCGACACCATCAAGGCGAGGCCGACGCTGTGGCATCAGGTCCGTGTCGATCCAGCTTAGCACACGACCTTGACGCTACGGCATGAGATTAAGCAGCAAGTTTGACGCTGCGGCATCATGGCCCTTAGGCGTGACGCTGCGGCATGACGCCGCCACTACGGCGCTAAGACCCTTAATCGCAACGCTACGGCGACATCTGCTGGTGTTGCGGCGTGACGATCTAGAGTCGTCTTCTCTGATTCGTTAACAACGGTTTTCTTTGAATTTTAATAATAATAATATTTACCAAGCCTGCATAACTCAACATTAGCCCCTTATTATCATTAATGATGAGTTTTAAATGCCTAATTGGAGTAATTAATTTCCAAGCACAATGTAGAGCATAGCATCAATGTCCACTGTAACAGGGCTTACCTTCTGCTAGACTTAGCCGCAGTTCTTCTCTTCCTTCCGTAATAGACAATAAAATCAAAGACCATTAGCGTGCCAACTCCCTTCCTTTAGATAGCCTTCCCAGCAGTACTCCTTCTCTATACTATTTTATCAGAAGTTTTAGCACTGAGCTCTAAAGAAGGAGTCCCAATTTATAGAAAACTCAGTGACCATGCCAAGCTTTTGTTCAAATTGGTTAACAGTGGGAACAAGAAGAAGATGATGGGAAATGCCGCTGATCACATCGATCATATCTTCAGCCATAGAAATTCGGCAAGAAATCTCGTAAGAAAATCCATACGCGGCTAAGGATGGATTTACTGTTCATCCCAACTTATTTTAATTCAATTCTCTCTTACTAAGTTGCAGACCACGGTTCGAGATTAAATGGGACATGTCCCATAATTCTTGTCCCAAATTAATGTTACTTAGTTAATTAAATCAGCCATACAATATAAACCCAATTAATTTAGTATACCATAATTCCCCAAATACTAGATTCAAGTAAATGGTTAAATTAGTTAATTAAATAACTAATATAGTCCGTTAGTATTAAACTACCAAGTAGACTATTAATCATTAATATTAATATTGCTCACATTAATTAATGCTTATATTAATTAATTTATGCGGTTTAAGTTCTCACAATATATTCAATTAAGTTGATTATTTAATTAATGGACACTTAATCAATTCTTTTAATATTAAAATTGTAGGGCTAGTCCACTTATTTAATTAAACTATTAGTGACACCCCTTAATTAATCCTAGTTGTTACGCGCAATCATATAATCACATAACCAATTAAATACACAAGATTTTAAATAATCATACGAAACTAACTCATTAAAAATTAAATTTATATTTAATTAATAATGGAGTTTAAAAATTCACAGTCATCTTGTTGAGCCTTAGTGCTCATTTTTGCGAATAAAACTTAAATTGTAGTTAAGAGAGAATGATAAGAAGATCATTGATGTAAAGAAGAAGCGTAGACTAGGTTTCATGTTTTATTTACTTGTATTTGTATGAAGTTATAATGACTGTTGTAATACGAATAAGAAAACCATGTAACCGAATATTATGAAATGATATTATTATTATCATCAAATGTTGTTATGTCTACTTTGATATAACTTAGAATTGTTAAAGAACTATAAATCTGAGTGAGGGTATTGGTAATATGGACTGATCATGTTATGCCGATATTTTGAACTTCAGATAGATAGTAAAACATTAATAATGTATGGATAAAGAACTATAAATCTGACGTTAACTCAATATCTTTCGTAACTTAACCATTGATCCCATAATCATATTGGTTGAATTAGTCTATTATAGACTATAAAATTATAAATTTCCTTAACTTCATCCCTAGATCCTAACTTGCTTTCGATCTCATTTTTTGTTACAAGTATCAACTTGTAATTCATCCACAACATTAATGATAAGATCGTTCTTGACAACAAAGGGGCGCATTCTGGTAATTTTGGCATCTTACCGGCGCTCATTAGCGTAACCTCAGTGCTTACAGAACTTCCAATATCATTCAATACCCTCACTTAGATATATATCTTTATAGATATATCTCTTCATATCGATAATTCCTATTTATCTGAATTTCACAATATTAATAACACACTTATACTTGGAACAGAGGAACCTTGCGATGAATTTGGTCTCTTCATCGGTGCTAGATCTCTGGTCTTACAACACTTACAATGTTATTCAATATCCTCATTAAGATTTTTAGTTCTTTATCCATAAAGTATTAATGTTTTACTATCTATCTGAAGTTCAGAGTATCGACATAACATGATCACTCCATATTGCTAATACCCTCACTCAGATTTATAGTTCTTTAACAATTCTAAGTTATATCAAAGTAAAGACATAACAATATTTGATGATAATAATAATATCATTTCTTAATATTCGGTTACATGGTTTGCTTGTTTGTATTACAATAGTCATTATGACTTCATACAAATACAAGTAAATAAAATATGAAACCTAGTCTATGCTTCTTCTTTACATCAATGATCTTCTTATCATTCTCTCTTAACTGCAATTAAAGTTTTCCCGGTAAGCGTTAAAAAGCCTCTTGTAGTTGTAAGTTTTAACTATTTCTTTGCAACTTCAATACTTGAAATATATATCTAGAGAGTAATTTTGCTCTTTGAAAAAATGGTGAGAAAAATGAAGAACTAAACTTGTTATTTATAGGAAAACTAAAGTTTCATTAATCATATTTTTACCCCGGCTTATTGCACTTTAGTACCTTTAAAATATCTTCCACCAAGCAATATTGTAATGACCGAGAATTTTTAAACTTCTTTATTAATTAAATATAAAATTTAATTTTTAAAGAGTTAGCTTTGTATGATTATTTAAAAATCTTGTGTGATTAATTGGTTATGTGATTATATGATTTCGCGTAATTATTAGGTTTAATTAAAGGGAGTCACTAATGATTTAATTAAATTAGTGGGCTAGCCCTAAGGTTTAATATCAAAAGAATTGATAAAGTTGTCTATTAATTAAATATTCAATTTACTTGAATATAGTGGAGGAATTAAATTTGCATAAATTAGATTATATAATTAATTCATAAGTGTGAGCAATATTAATACTAATATTAAATAGTCTATTTAGTAATTTAATACTAGAGGACTAGATTAATTATTTAATTTATTAATTCAGTCTTTTATTTAATCACGGATTTGGGAAATTAATGTATACTAAATTAATTAGAATTTTAATGGTATGATTTATTTAATTAAGTAGCAATACACTGGAACATTAATTTTGGGACAAGAGTTATGGGATAAGGTCCCATTTATTTGTTAACCGTGGTCTGAAACTGGGGAGGGAATTGAAAATCTAATCTAACTAAATTATTGGAACAGTGGAGTTCCATCCTTTCTTTTCCTCAGTCGCGTATAGGCATGAGGCCTAAGCCTGTTGCTTGTATCAGATGATGAACATGATGAAGGACGGTGTGGGCTGTTTACCAAACCTTTATTAACCAGCAACTTCTTCTTCACGTTGGTTCATAAAATTGGGCAAAAGCTTGGCATGGGTATTAAATCCTCTATAAATTGGAACTTATTCTTCAATAACCCAGTTGCTAAAATTTCTGATAAGTTAGTATAGAGAGTGAGTGTTGCTGGGAAGTACTAGAAATCTGTAATTTAGCAATCTAGGAGTATCAATTTAGCTTCACAGGAGGTAAAATTCACCACTTCTGTTCTTAATTTCTTACTCTGTTAAACTCTAAGAAATCCATGATTCTTACTAATTAGTTTGATAATTAATGTCATGATGTTATCTGGGTCTGTATATATGTTTGGGACCAATGTGGTTACATTGAGATGCATTTAGAAGGGTTGGGCCATAATCATTTTCATGTTCTGCCGAAGTAGAGCCGATCTTGAGCCTGTGCAGGAGTGGCGCGGTCGTGCCCACTCCTAGGCCAAAACCAGCGTGACTGTGATGGTTGTCAGTTTTTGTTGCTGTTGTTCTGATGTTTTGAGCATGTTAAATTAGTCCATTCATGCATGAAAATATGTTTGCCATGTTACCTAGTGTCCCTGTGAATACCATGAGTTGCGTACGTTGTTCTAGTATGTATTTTCTAAAGAAAACTTAGAACTTTAAAATAAACTTGGCAAAACGCGTGTCTTTTAAATTTTGACCATTTGAGCATGTGTATGTGGTTTAAATATGTGTTCAAATGAATATGAGTTATGATTCCAAGTTACCTTGCATGTATTAAGTTACTTTAGTTTGACTTAGTGTGATTTCCAAAGAAAACATAGAGTTTGAAAACTAATATTGTCGATCACTATGTGAGTTACATTCTGATCATGCAAGCATGAATAATAGGACCCATTATGCCTCTAGACATGCTAACATGTGCACCATCTAACTAACACATGGATTCGACCTATGCACGCATGTTCAGGAAAATGAAATCCCAAGTGTAACTATGTGATTAATGCGCACATGTGTTGTATACGCACGAGCATGTATATTAAGTATTGATTAGTCTCAGTGCGTGGTAATATGACCGTAGTAGCGAATTCCTTGTGAGATGGACTTGATTGGCTTAAAGTATAGGAATCTCCAGCATGAAACTATATAACTTTGAATTGGACTTAGACTGAGCATGCTAAATTTTTGAACCCAAGTTAATAACCTTATGAGCATGTATGTTTGATTTAAGGCAGTAGCCTATATGCTAGAAGTAAGCCTGGTTCAAGTAGAACGAGATTGCACTTTTGGTCTGCCCAGAGAGTGGCGCGACCGCGCCACTCCTAAGGTAAAAACAAGCGCGGCCACGCCGGTCGCCAGTGTTGCCCAATTGCTTTAAACTACGGACAGAACTTTGCAGCATGTGTATACGTGTATCTTTAGCTGTATTGCATGAGTAAATTGAGGTACTACGTGTTCAAAACTATATTATTTCATAGAAACTAGATATTCTAAAGTTATTAATCTAAGACGGGGTTAAGTGTTTATAGACTCAATTTTGTACTTACCAGCCGCACCCGATCAGTTGGATATGCGAGTTCTCGCGGCCGTCAGAGCCCTTCAGGAGGATCACACCGTTCTTCCCATGATATTGGCAGATACTTACATGCAAGCCTCGTATTGTCAGTCTTTCCGAGGCAGAGTATTCAGAGGGAGCTCGACCTTATTGTATGTATGGTTCATGAGTCATCTCAGTCCCATCAGCCATTTCCGTCGCCAAGGGTTTTGCTTCAGCCATGACATAGCCACGCAATTTTCGTTTCGTCCCGTGAGCTGTACTGATGCGGCTTCCTGGGTAGAATTCTTGTCGGTTATTGAGGATCCTTTTCATCTCCTGATCTACTCGGGTTATTGCTCCTTTATGAGTTTTTTAACTCACGTGCCCAACCTGGATTTCATCCCTATTGCTGGCTTGAGGGGCGTGACGACTTATCATCCCCTGGTGGTTACAGGGCAGTTTGATCAGACACAGGATTTTCACCTTTTCACGGGTGCAGCCGCCTACCGATTCCTTATATCATCCCAGACAGAGAGGGATCTATTGCGGGTATACGATCTTTGGTCCCGTAGGATCTTTGCCGAATATAGTGAGAGCTGCCACATGCAGACATTTGCTTACGTGCAGTGGTTGCGCGGAGACTCGGATCCAGCTGGTTTGAGTCAAACTGGGGCCTTTGATGACTCTGGAGTGATTTTCCCAGATGATTGTTGACCGTGCTGAGTTATCCACAGCTCTGCAAGATCCTGCATATCAGATGACTAACAAATGCCAAAACTTGAAGCTCGGGTCGTTAGTGTTAGTTCAACACAAAGATATTATAATTTCGACAAAAATGCAGCTAAAGCACATGAAATTGAATATCTGTTGATCGCACAATCTAGCCAGTTGTGAACCGTGAATGTACTAGATTGGAAGTTATTTTCACTCCCTCGTGAGTTGATGATTTTCTATTTAACGAGTTATGAAATCGTAAGAATACCTTCAAGCATTCATGGTCATTGTACGTGAGTAAGGTCGAATTCAAAAGAACCAACTTCCCTCGTCAAAGGTATCCTGTCTCCATTCTCGACAACGTTCTTATCAGGATTGACGTCATATGACAAATGCGCTGTGCGATGCAGTCTCTTCCATGACTTCTTGTTTAAAGCCGAGAGTTTTTCGTATTATCCTTTCTTTTTAGTAGCCCACTTCACTTGTCTCGTTTTCTTTGGCTATTCAAAGTTACCCATTTAACGAGTTTTGGACCAATGACTCCCAAACCAGACGGTTTTGGGGCATTAGGTGTACAGACACCCCTTCGGGTTGACTTACTCGAGTAACAAAGGCCACGGTTCGAGACAAGCTGGTGGTCTGCCCCATTCATTCTTTGCTTGACCTTGCGCAAGATTCGTTTTCTTAGGCTTGAGTTACCCATGTAGCGAGTGTTAGGCCGGTGACTCCCAAACCAGACGGCTTTAGGGCACCAGATGCAGAGACATCCCTTAGGCTTAATTACTCGAGTAGCCCATGCCACGATTCGAATATGCTCGGGCCTCCTCTACTGTAATGCTCGTTTTCTCAGGCTCTGAGTTACCCATGTAATGAGTGTTGGGCCAGCGACTCCCAAACCAGATGGCTTTAGGGCACCAGGTGTAGAGACACCCCTCGGCTTAATTACTCGAATAACCCAGGCCACGATTTGAGACATTAGCTTGATAATCATTTATCGTCTGACTTCTTGATATTAGCTTGATAATTATCGACTGTCTGACTACGTGTTTAATTGCCATCAACGTCGTCATAGTTTTATACCCCACAACTGAAAGTTCGTGCAAATGCAAAGTGCAGACTGGCACATGAGGTAGATTCTGTCGCAAACGTTGCTTTGAATTAAGACTTTGTACCCGATCAAAAGGTTGAATAGCTTTCTTCGTCTAATCATACTCACGATCGTGCTCCACGGTTGCTTGTCAGAATTGATCCGATTCCTATCAAGTCAAATAAAATCCCCCTTTCACGCGGGTCATCATATCCTGGGAAAACTATGCTTGACAAATGCCAGATGATTGTACCGTTGAATATTGAATTGACATGAGGTAGCATTTGATGATGCTGGTGCATGTTGATGGGATTGTTGCATGGGTGCCAATTTGCACGTCATCATTTCCTGGGTGGTTGACAAATGCCCCAGTGTTAAGTTGTTTTTCTTGTGATATCCCTCGTACTGGTTGCATCGGTATCTCGCTGGGCTGACAAAAGACCCGGTCCTTTGACTTGTTGAAAGGTTTGGGGGATTTTTGATTTTTTTTTTGTGACGGCTCCCTTTAATTTAGAGTGAAATTCCCCATAGCTTCGTCTTGGCAGGGCGCGATCCTTTTGAGGATTAAATCGTTTATTTTGAATTTCCGGGATCGTACCCTCTTGTCGTATGCCCGGGAGATGCGTAAGGGGCTGCCCCTCCAAATGTGCGAACTGAGGTTCGATAGGCAAACAGGGTGAGCGACAATAAATCCGACCATCCTCGATGATTGGCGGACATTCTTCCCATGATCGTCTTTGTGTTTTATTTGCAGCCCCCACTGCCCCATTCATTTTGGGCAGGTAAATGACTGAATCAAAATGTTTGATCTTGAATTTGTCATATATCTCCTCCTTGGGGGCATCGTTCAGATTTCTATAGTCGATGCGGCCCCTTACTTCTCCTCCAGGCTGTGGTACTGGGATTCTGTCGGAAAGCCATTCAGGGTAAATAGACACTGTGATGATTCCTGCTTTAAACCGCCTGATAATCTCGTCCTTTACTTTCAACCTCCATTCCGGCTTCAACGTTCTCAACTTTTGCTTAATTGGTCGGAACCCTCCTTGATGTGCAGTCGATATCCTATAACGTCTGTGGACAATCCAATCACGTCGCCATGGGACCAAGCGAACATATCTCCATACAGGCTCAACAACTCGGCTATTTTTTTTTTTTTTTTTTTTTTTTTTGGGTTCGAATTTGCCACTACTCCGGGTTCTTTGTGATCGTTAGGGGTTCTGATGTTTGGTGGCGATGGTTTGGTCTAAGTCGGGTTTGGGTTTATCCTCGACCCCTCCTTTGATCTCGTCAGGCGTACTGTCGATATCTGTCTCGTCCTGCTCAATCCCCATCAGATCTGTAATGTCCGAGAAATTTTGTAACTACGCTACCAATTCATTTTTAATATAATATAAAATTTTATTTTCTATGGAATTATTTTATGTGCTTAATTAGGCCCATGAATGTGCATCATTACTTGATTGAATAATTATACGATCTAAGTTATAATGTTAAGGGGTTAAATAATAAATTTCACCTCAACTTAACGTTAAATTCAAGTTATCGAATTATATAACTTGAATGAATAGCTAAAAAGGTAAATAATTACACCAATTATTTAATTTTAATATCATAAGTATAATAAGGAATTTATTGTTAAAAATAAAAATTTTAAAACAATTAATTAATTAAGTTAGTTATTTAATTTAAAAGTGTGGTCTTATTAATTCTAATAAATGGATTAACCCATTTCTTTCTTGGACCCAATTTCCTTGTTAATTTCCGGTTGGGCCGCCTTTTTAATCAATTTAACCGGATCAACCCTATTGGGTTGAGCCCAGTTACCTTCCTGCCGGGTTAAGCCCATTTCCTTGGGTTGGGTAGGATCCGTTTTATTTGGTGCAGTATACCGGCTGATTAAGGAAACCAGTAAAGCCAATTTGGGGACAACCGGCAAAATCGTTTGGGGAAGGGATTTCAGCCAAACCTCTTAACTCAGATAACCGAACCAAAGAGAAAAAGAAATCAAATCCATCAATCGAGCAAGGGAAGGAGGACTGGCGTCGGCGTGTGAGGGCGAAGGGACCGACGGCATGACGGGGAGCGAGCGACCGACCGTTGGACTAAGAGGGAGGCACGGTGACCAGTGGGCGAACTGGGGTTCGAGGCGGACAGAGCAGGCGAGATCATGAACGACCGAGCCACAATCAAACGGACCAAGAGTCCTAAGCTTTCGACGATTCGACCGACGGGACTGCGCGACACGGAGGGGAAGCTGTCGACTGAGCTAGCTGGGTTCGAGTAGGACTGATGCCGACAGCCGCTCGCCTACCCTTCTCCAACCCTGGGGTATTGCCTCGTTTAATTGGGTTTTAACCGGCAAAATTGGGCATGTATCCCTCTATAAATTGAAACCCTTTCCCCCAAAAACCTAAGCCTAGCTGTTAAAATATTTTTTTTTTCTTCTTCTAAGAGAGGTCAGTCGCCGGCGGGGAATTGGAAGGGGAAGGAAGGCGGTTCGATCGGACTAAAGGTATAACAATGGGTTTAATTAACCACTGTGATAGTTTGGTGTTAGGTTTTATGTAGATTTTTTTTGTAACTGGATTGATATTGCCGACTGTGATGGCTGTATATTATATATTGTACTGCATTGTTTTGGCGTGAAACTGTGGTTGTATCGCTGGGATTGAGAAACTGTTGTGGCAACCGATAATATTGATTTTAATATACATTGTTTGGGGATTTAATTACATTGTTTTGGTTGCATTTGAGCATCTGGTAGTGTATTATGTTACCAACTGGGTTGTATCACTGTGATATGTTGTTTGATTGAAGTTACACCCTGTATATTATTGTATTAGGTTGTTCTTGTCTAGGTTGCAAATCTGCTATGGTATTGTGTTGGTCTATTGGATTTAGAAATCTGGTGTTGTGATAAATTGCTTGGGTTAAAAACCTCTGTATGTTGAAGAACTTCAATTTGGGTTTCTTTTGTTTTCCGTTTGGGATGGGTACAGGATTCGACTTCAGTACTGCCATAATCTGTTAGGATTGTTGCCTATTACGTTGGGTAATAACTTTGTTAGGTTGAAATGAAAGATGCAGGGTCTGAATATTGGCTCAAATAGTGGTTTGAAGCTAATAATATACCTGCAAGTGTATTAGTTAACTAGTAAAGTAAACAAAATAATTATTTATTCTTTATCAATAAATAAAGATGATAAATATTTAATTATTATTTTAACTAACATTAAATAATAATTAAGTATAAATAGAAATTAATAAGTCATTATTTATTGTTTATCATAAATAATAAATAAAGATAATAAATATTTAATTAATAATTACATATGAATAAATTAGTAAAATAATTATTTATCATTTATCGATGAATAAGAAATAAAATAAATATTTGATTATTATTGATTAATAATTAAGTATGAATAAAAGTAATAAAATAATAGCCTTATATGCTATTTTTCCATGTATAGTAAATTGTTTAGTTATTTATTTTTATTAACTTTAATTGATGAATAAACCTAATTAGTTATTATTTGCTATTAGATAATAACTAAAGGTAACTCTTACTCACTAATTAACCATTTATTATTTAATTAACTTTAAATAATAAATAAATCTAATTAGTTATTATTAAATAATAACTAAATATAATTATTACTCACTAATTAATTATTTATTATTTGATTAACATTACATAATAAATAAACCTAATTAGTTATTATTAAATAATAACTAAAGGTAATTAATACTTGTTAATTGATTATTATTTGAATAACCTTAAATAATAAATAAATCTAATTAGTTATTATTTATTATTAAATAATAACTAAAGATAATTCATATTTACTAATTAATTATTTATTATTTGATTAACTTTAAATAATAAATAAACCTAATTAATTATTATTAAATAATAATTAAAGACGATTAAAATTAATAATTCGATTATTATTTAATTATTAATTAAATAATTAGTAAATATAATTAGTTATTAATTACTATAACTAAAGATAATTAATTAATTACTATTTAACAAATATTAAATAGTAATTAAAGAAAGATAAAGTTAATAAGTAAGGAGATTTTAAATAGCACCTTAACTGGACAATTTTGATAAATTGTCTAAGGGGTAATAAATGAATATTACTTAAGAAAGAGTAGTGTTCATTAATTAAACAATTATAATTAATTGTTTAAGGGTTCAATCATTGTTTATTCTTAAGGGATTCGTGGTTGATTAATTAAACCACCAATCTAGAAAGCAATTAAGTGCCTTATAAAATTACTATAGTTTATTTACTGTGTGCTATGTGAATTGCTTAATTGTTAAATGAATAGCATAGGTAAGCGTATCGGCGTACAACTACGCAATACTAATTGATAGACCGACATTATCTATGTTAGGTTCTTCAAGGCCAAATAGTTAAAGCTAGAATTATTGTAGCTGAGCAAACAGGCAAGTTCCTAACCCTAAACTTCTTACATTATTGCAAGTTCCCTAACTCAATCTCGAGTTATTATTTTTGAAGCATGTTAGTGAATAATTATTGACGATTATTCACATCTATACTGATTATTGAGATTCGCACCTTGAGCAATTGAATTCCTATCATATTATGATTGAACTGTAAATTTAATTTAAGTTCTTTCAAGTATGAATTGTTTATGAGATCCATCTATGCTATTTGTATCAGCTAGATCTAGCATGTCTAAATTGGTTAAAACAATGGTATTTTAAAAGCTGTTCTTATTAAATTGTTGTGGTAAGAACTCTTGGCTGAGAAAAGGATAAACTTGTTTAAGGCATGATATCAATGCTGGTTATTAAGTGTTTATGCATAAATCACGGGGTATGAGAGGCTGATCCCCTCGATTACCAAAACTTTTAAGAGGTCCAGTTTAAATGCTGAGAACCTTGGAAAACGTCCTTGGTTGTTTCAAACCACTCAGTAATTTGACATTCAATTATTCGAATATTCACTGTTGACTGATAATTCATGATTCTTCACACTTCGATACTGTTGTTGAACATTGAAAGCGAAATTTCCTTCTATCATGATATATCTCTTTGTGTATATACTTGCTAAGCAAATTAGTTGCTTACCCTTGCTATATCATGATCTTTATTTCAGCTAAGGCAGAAACGTCTAGAGGAGACAAAGGAAAAGGGAAAGTGCAAGAATAGATGCCCGATAATGCCTATGAACTAGTTATTCTTGAATGTTGTTTGATTACGTGAACCTTTTATTGTATTAAGGGTACATTTTATGTTAAGGTTAAAGAACCTTGGGACCAGAATTGTAAGACTTTATTTCTATTCGATAAACAATGTATGTTTATTATTCCGCATTTAGTTAGAAAGTATGTTTGTTGTTGAGAATCGTGAACACCGAATTCAAGGTTAGGAAACCCGGATTTGGGGGTGTCACAGGTTGGTATCAGAGCTATAGGTTATAAACGTTAGGAATGAGAAACCTAGGTTATAACCTTAGTAGAAAACTCATATAGAGTATGTAGGTAAGGGGTTGAGGAGATTCATCGAGTTCTAGTTGTACCGAATAAAATATCATTTCATTTTATCAATGAATGTATTTTATTATGGTACTGATGTTGTTTATGGTGTGGTGTATTGTAGGATGTCGAACGAGAGTCAGGATAGCTGTCCAGTGAACCAGGAGCCCATAGAGCCTGATGTGATAGGAGATTTGCTGGCGAGGAACGCCGAGTTAGAGGTTAGGGCTAAACAATTAGAGGCGCAGAACCACATCCACCAGATTTCTGAACAGCAGTACAAGGACGCGGCTTACCAGGCTCAGGCTGAGTTAGCTGAGTTACGAGGGAGGCTGCTGCTAAGAGAGCTACATTTAGGACAGTTGAAGGATGAGGTAAAGGCTAAGGATGCGAAGATAGTCGAATTGGAGCGAGCCTTAGACATTGTCTGGATGCAATTCGACGCCAGATGGATGGATCTGCCCTCCAGTAGCGAGAGCAAACGTTAAATTGTATTCACCTTGTGTCTCTTAGGGGATAGTTAGAAGTGGGTGGTTATACCTTAAGCAGTGTTATTGGTACTATCATTTGATTTACTAGAATTTGTATTAACCTCAGCAAGGTGCGAGGTAGTTCGTATGTAGGATGTACTTCCCAATTCTGTAGGTAGGAAAGAATGGTTTAAGTGAATCCCACCTTTTGTTATATTAAATGGGATGGTAGCAATTATGACAATATGCCTGTGATAAAAGTGTAAGACGCTAAAGTCGGTATATGAATATAGATGCATTATTATGGTATGTGCTTGAGACTTTTACTTGATATACCATTTATGCAATGATTATGTTCATTCAGTAAAACTGAATCGGTATCTTAGTAACTTAAATCACTAATCGAGAAAGCAAAATTCCCGAGGTTGGGTAATCTAAAAGTCCCACACAAGAGTCATGTGATTATTATATTACATGCTGAATACTTATGTTTTAAGGAAGCCGAGTAACGTGTTAGGGTTTGCTTAAACAGATAATGCCGCCTAGACGAATCCTACGAAACCAAGGGATCGAAGAGTCAGTTAACAATGTAGAGGAAACTCCACCAAACCCAATGCAAGATTTTATGAACATGATGGCAGAAGCCTTGCGGAATCAAACCACTACTACAGGAAACCAGGCAGGCAACCACTTAGCCAATTTTAAAGACTTCAAGGCAGTAGGGCCTCCGGAGTTTAGAGGAACAGCAAACCCGATAGAGGCCCAGTCATGGATAAAGGAGATTGAAAAGGCCTTTGTCATTGCTAGAGTCGCTGAGGAGCAGAAGACAGTTTTTGCTACCTACCTAATGAAAGGTGAGGCTAACTTTTGGTGGGAAGCCAATCAGAACAAAGCTGGAACTGGAGTCGTGGCGTGGGAAGCTTTCAAGACATTATTTTTCGAGAATTACTTTCTTGAGAGTACGCAGGCGAAGATGGAAATCAAGTTTTTGGAATTGAAGCAAGAAAATTTGTCAGTGTCAGAGTACACTGGAAAATTCAATGAATTGGCTAGATTCGCCCCACATCAGGTGGATACTGAGGTGAGCAAGGCCAGGAGATTCGAGAATGGATTAAAGTTGTGGATCTACAGCAAGGTAGCGGTTTTGCAAATTACATCGTTCTCAACCTTGTTAGAGAAAGCTCTCATTGCCGAAGGTGGGAGTGAAGCGGTTTCAAAATATAATCGGGAAAGGAACAAGAAGAAGGGAGAAGGAGGAAATGTGAATGTTAGCAGTGGTGTCAGTAACAGCAGGAAGCGTCAATGGAGCAGTGGGGGTAGCAATTCTGAAATGCAGCAAGGGAGCACGCAGCAGAAAAGGCCGGTATGTGGGAAGTGCGGAAAGGGTCACTCGGGAGAGTGCATGAAGGGAAAGATGGTTTGTTATACCTGTGGACAAGAAGGGCATATCTCGCCCAATTGTCCTAAGGCGAAGAAAGGGGGTTGCTTCAATTGTGGAGAGATAGGACATCGGAGCAGGGAATGTCCCCGAAAGAGAAACATGGATGGCGGAAATGGCAATAGGGGCAACAACTCGAGGGCAACCAGTGGAGGACCAGCCCAGCCAAATAAGCCAACAACGAGGACCTTCAACATGATAGTACAAGATGCTGTGGCATCCAGAGAGGTGGTCTCAGGTATTATTCCAATCAATAACATAGATGCCTATGTGCTATTTGATTCGGGAGCTTCATGTTCTTTTGTTTCTGATGAATTTGCTCAAAGACTTAATTTGCCTAGTGAACTGTTATAACACCCGATGAATATAGAAGTAGCGAACAAAGAGATTATCCCCGTAAACTACATTTATAAGAATTATTGTGCTGATGTGAGAGGCTTTAAGCTTAACGTGGACTTGTTGCCGATTCGTCTTGGAGAATTCGATGTAATCCTTGGGATGGATTGGTTAGCGAGCCACGGGGCGGTCATTGACTGTAAGAAAAAGTGCATACACCTACAGACTCCGGGTAAGTCGAAAGTGGTGTTCTATGGTAGTAAATCGCTGAGACAATCTTGTTGTCTGACGATGATACAAGCGAAGAGATTGCTTAAGAAGGGTTGTATAGGTTATTTGGCTTACGTGGTAGATACTCGACGGGTCGAGGGTGAACTAAGTCAGATACCCGTTGTAAACGAATTTGCTGATGTCTTCCCGGATGAACTTCCGGGACTGCCGCCGGATAGAGAGATAGAATTTGCAATCGACTTGGTACCCGGGATGGCACCGATATCTAAGGCGCCTTACCGAATGGCACCAGTAGAGATGAAAGAACTGATGGTTCAACTACAGGAACTGTTAGACAGGGGTTATATCAGGCCGAGCGTGTCACCGTGGGGAGTGCCAGTTCTGTTCGTAAAGAAGAAGGATGGCTCGATGAGGCTTTGTATCGACTACCGTGAGTTGAATAAAGTTACGATTAAGAATAGGTATCCGCTGCCCAGGATAGACGATCTGTTTGATCAACTCAAGGGAGCGAAATACTTTTCGAAGATTGATTTAAGGACGGGCTATCATCAACTAAGGGTGAGACGGGAGGATATCCCGAAGATGGCATTCAGAACTCGTTATGGACATTTCGAGTTTCTGGTTATGTCATTTGGCCTGACAAATGCACCAGCGGCATTCATGGATATGATGAACACAGTGTTCAAGCAGTATTTGGACAAGCTCGTGGTAGTATTCATCGATGATATCTTGGTGTATTAAGTGTCAGAGGAAGAACATGCTGAACATCTAAGGATTGCCCTGGAGGCATTAAGAAGGGAGAAACTGTACGCAAAGTTTTCGAAGTGCGAATTTTGGTTGCAGAGGGTGCAGTTTCTTGGACACGTCATTGACAGTAATGGTGTTTCGGTAGACCCAGCAACGGTGGAAGCCATTATCAACTGGGAGCAGCCAAAGACGCCAACGGAGATCAGGAGTTTCCTAGGGTTAGCGGGATACTATCGGAGATTCATCCAGGATTTTTCGAAGATAGCATCACCGTTGACCAATCTAACTAGAAAGACGGTAAAGTTCGTCTGGACAGAGAAGTGCGAGGAGAGTTTCTTGGAGTTGAAGAAGAGACTTAGCCAAGCACCAGTGTTGGCATTACCGGACGACACTGGAGGTTTTGTAGTATACAGTGATGCGTCACACAAGGGCCTTGGTTGTGTACTAATGCAGCACGGCAGGGTCATTGCGTACGCTTCACACCAGCTGAAGGACTATGAGAAGGGATACCCGACTCATGATCTGGAGTTAGCAGCAGTAGTGTTCGCCTTGAAGATTTGTAGGCACTACTTATATGGAGAGAAGTGCGAGATATATACAGATCACAAAAGTCTGAAATATATCTTCACTCAGAAGGAGCTGAATATGAGGCAGCGCCGATGGTTAGAATTGATCAAGGATTACGATTGTGAGATTCTGTACCATCCAGGCAAAGCAAATGTAGTAGCGGATTCCCTGAGTAGGAAAGGCAGAGAGAAATTGATGAGGCTTACAACTCAGACAGAACTGATAAGGGACTTTGGACGCCTGGAACTGGAGGTTAAGTATCCGATGGAGACGGACAAAAAATTGTTCACCGTGACAGTAGGTCCGACTCTACTGGATAAGATAAAGGAGGCCCAAGAATTTGATGAAGAATGCATTGGCATTAAGAGGCAACTGTCGGGGGGAAAACGTTGAAGTTCAAAGTTGACAGCACAGGTCTGCTGAGGTTCGAGGGAAGGATCTGGATACCCTATGTACCAGACTTGAGGGAAGAAATATTGCAAGAGGCCCATAATATGAGGTTTTCGGTACATCCGGGTAGCACCAAGATGTATCAAGATCTTCGTCAACATTATTGGTGGCCGCATTTGAAAGGGGAAGTTGCAGAATTCGTCAGCAGGTGTTTAACTTGTCAGAGGGTTAAGGCAGAGCACCAACGGCCGAGCGGATTGTTGCAACCCTTAGAGATCCCTGAGTGGAAGTGGGAGCACATCACTATGGATTTTGTGGTAGGACTCCCGACAACACAAAAGGGTCTAGACGCCATCTGGGTGATCGTAGATCAGTTGACCAAGTCTGCCCATTTTCTACCGATCAAGATCAGGTACAAATTGGAGCAGTTGACAAAACTCTACGTAAAGGAGATAGTATCACGACATGGGGTGCCGGTTTCTATTGTGTCTGACAGAGATCCGCGCTTCACGTCAAATTTTTGGAGAAGTCTACAGGAGAGAATGGGAACACAACTGAGAATGAGTACGGCGTATCATCCTCAGACCGACGGTCAGAGCGAGCGAACAATTCAGACCCTGGAGGATATGCTCCGGGCAGTTGTGATGGACTTAGGTGGCAGCTGGGACGATCATTTGCCCTTGGTAGAGTTCGCTTACAACAATAGTTATCACGCTAGCATCGGTATGCCACCGTACGAAGCGTTATATGGAAGAAAGTGTCGAACGCCGTTGTGTTGGGATGAAGTTGGTGAACGGAGATTGTTGGGACCAGAATTGGTACAACAAACCGTGGAAATCATTAAAGTAATAAGACAACGGTTAGTAGCAGCCCAGGATCGTCAGAAGAAGTATGCCGACTTACATCATTAGAAGCGAGACTTTGAAGTTGGCAGCTATGTGTTTTTGAAGGTATCCCCCTGGAAAGGGAAGATCCATTTTGGGAAGAAGGGCAAGCTGAGCCCTAGGTTCATAGGACCTTTTGAAATATTAAGGAGAATAGGTGAAGTGGCGTACGAGGTAGCATTACCTCCTGAACTTGAGCACATTCACAACGTGTTCCATGTATCAGTGTTGCGTCCGTATAAGCCAGATTACAAGCATGTTATTTCCTATGAGCCAATTCAAGTCGAAAAGGACTTATCGTACGAGGAGATTCCTGTTCAAATATTGGATAGGAAGGAACAGACGCTGAGAAATAAAACCATTCATTCTGTTAAAGTTCTCTGGAGAAATCACGCGGTGGAAGAAGCTACGTGGGAACTCGAAGAGAAGATGAGAGCAAATTACCCCCAGTTATTTGAGTAACCTTACGTTGAAATTCCGAGGACGGAATTTTTATAAGGGGGAGAGGATGTAATGTCCGAGAAATTTTGTAACTACGCTACCAATTCATTTTTAATATAATATAAACTTTTATTTTCTATGGAATTATTTTATGTGCTTAATTAGGCCCATGAATGTGCATCATTACTTGATTGAATAATTATACGATCTAAGTTATAATGTTAAGGGGTTAAATAATAAATTTCACCTCAACTTAATGTTAAATTCAAGTTATCGAATTATATAACTTGAATGAATAGCTAAAAAGGTAAATAATTACACCAATTATTTAATTTTAATATCATAAGTATAATAAGGAATTTATTGTTAAAAATAAAAATTTTAAAACAATTAATTAATTAAGTTAGTTATTTAATTTAAAAGTGTGGTCTTATTAATTCTAATAAATGGATTAACCCATTTCTTTCTTGGACCCAATTTCCTTGTTAATTTTCGGTTGGGCCGCCTTTTTAATCAATTTAACCGGATCAACCCTATTGGGTTGAGCCCAGTTACCTTCCTGCCGGGTTAAGCCCATTTCCTTGGGTTGGGTAGGATCCGTTTTATTTGGTGCAGTATACCGGCTGATTAAGGAAACCAGTAAAGCCAATTTGGGGACAACCGGCAAAATCGTTTGGGGAAGGGATTTCAGCCAAACCTCTTAACTCAAATAACCGAACCAAAGAGAAAAAGAAATCAAATCCATCAATCGAGCAAGGGAAGGAGGACTGGCGTCAGCGTGTGAGGGCGAAGGGACCGACGGCATGACGGGGAGCGAGCGACCGACCGTTGGACTAAGAGGGAGGCACGGTGACCAGTGGGCGAACCGGGGTTCGAGGCGGACAGAGCAGGCGAGGTCATGAACGACCGAGCCACAATCAAACGGACCAAGGGTCCTAAGCTTTCGGCGATTCGACCGACGGGACTGCGCGACACGGAGGGGAAGCTGTCGACTGAGCTAGCTGGGTTCGAGTAGGACTGATGCCGACAACCGCTCGCCTACCCTTCTCCAACCCTGGGGTATTGCCTCGTTTAATTGGGTTTTAACCGGCAAAATTGGGCATGTATCCCTCTATAAATTGAAACCCTTTCCCCCAAAAACCTAAGCCTAGCTGTTAAAATATTTTTTTTTCTTCTTCTAAGAGAGGTTAGTCGCCGGCGGTGAATTGGGAGGGGAAGGAAGGCGGTTCGATCGGACTAAAGGTATAACAATGGGTTTAATTAACCATTGTGATAGTTTGGTGTTAGGTTTTATGTAGATTGTTTTTGTAACTGGATTGATATTGCCGACTGTGATGGCTGTATATTATACATTGTACTGCATTGTTTTGGCGTGAAACTGTGGTTGTATCGCTGGGATTGAGAAACTGTTGTGGCAACCGATAATATTGATTTTAATATACATTGTTTGGGGATTTATTTACATTGTTTTGGTTGCATTTGAGCATCTGGTAGTGTATTATGTTACCAATTGGGTTGTATCACTGTGATAGCTTGTTTGATTGAAGTTACACCCTGTATATTATTGTATTAGGTTGTTCTTGTCTAGGTTGCAAATCTGCTATGGTATTGTGTTGGTCTATTGGATTTAGAAATCTGGTGTTGTGATAAATTACTTGGGTTAAAAACCTCTGTATGTTGAAGAACTTCAATTTGGGTTTCTTTTGTTTTCCGTTTGGGATGGGTATAGGATTCGACTTCAGTACTGCCATAATCTGTTAGGATTGTTGCCTATTACGTTGGGTAATAACTTTGTTAGGTTGAAATGAAAGATGCAGGGTCTGAATATTGGCTCAAATAGTGGTTTGAAGCTAATAATATACCTGCAAGTGTATTAGTTAACTAGTAAAGTAAACAAAATAATTATTTATTCTTTATCAATAAATAAAGATGATAAATATTTAATTATTATTTTTTAACTAACATTAAATAATAATTAAGTATAAATAGAAATTTAATAAGTCATTATTTATTGTTTATCATAAATAATAAATAAAGATAATAAATATTTAATTAATAATTACATATGAATTAAATTAGTAAAATAATTATTTATCATTTATCGATGAATAAGAAATAGAATAAATATTTGATTATTATTGATTAATAATTAAGTATGAATAAAAGTAATAAAATAATAGCCTTATATGCTATTTTTCCATGTATAGTAAATTGTTTAGTTATTTATTTTTATTAACTTTAATTGATGAATAAACATAATTAGTTATTATTTGCTATTAGATAATAACTAAAGGTAACTCTTACTCACTATTTAACCATTTATTATTTAATTAACTTTAAATAATAAATAAATCTAATTAGTTATTATTAAATAATAACTAAATATAATTATTACTCACTAATTAATTATTTATTATTTGATTAACATTACATAATAAATAAACCTAATTAAGTTATTATTAAATAATAACTAAAGGTAATTAATACTTGTTAATTGATTATTATTTGAATAACCTTAAATAATAAATAAATCTAATTAGTTATTATTTATTATTAAATAATAACTAAAGATAATTCATATTTTACTAATTAATTATTTATTTATTTGATTAACTTTAAATAATAAATAAACCTAATTAATTATTATTAAATAATAATTAAAGACGATTAAAATTAATAATTCGATTATTATTTAATTAATAATTAAATAATTAGTAAATATAATTAGTTATTAATTACTATAACTAAAGATAATTAATTAATTACTGTTTAACAAATATTAAATAGTAATTAAAGAAAGATAAAGTTAATAAGTAATGAGATTTTAAATAGCACCTTAACTGGACAATTTTGATAAATTGTCTAAGGGGTAATAAATATTACTTAAGAAAGAGTAGTGTTCATTAATTAAACAATTATAATTAATTGTTTAAGGGTTCAATCAGTGTTTATTCTTAAGGGATTCGTGGTTAATTTATTTTAACCACCAATCTAGAAAGTCAATTAAGTGCCTTATAAAATTTACTATAGTTTATTTACTGTGTGCTATGTGAATTGCTTAATTGTTAAATGAATAGCATAGGTAAGCGTATCGGCGTACAACTACGCAATACTAATTGATAGACCGACATTATCTATGTTAGGTTCTTCAAGGCCAAATAGTTAAAGCTAGAATTATTGTAGCTGAGCAAACAGGCAAGTTCCTAACCCTAAACTTCTTACATTATTGCAAGTTCCCTAACTCAATCTCGAGTTATTATTTTTGAAGCATGTTAGTGAATAATTATTGACGATTATTCACATCTATACTGATTATTGAGATTCGCACCTTGTGCAATTGAATTCCTATCCTATTATGATTGAACTGCAAATTTAATTTAAGTTCTTTCAAGTATGAATTGTTTATGAGATCGATCTATACTATTTGTATCAGCTAGATCCAGCATGTCTAAATTGGTTAAGACAATGGTATTTTAAAAGCTGTTCTTATTAAATTGTTGTGGTAAGAACTCTTGGCTGAGAAAAGGATAAACTAGTTTAAGGCACGATATCAATGCTGGTTATCAAGTGTTTATGCATAAATCACGGGGTATGAGAGGCTGATCCCCTCGATTACCAAAACTTTTAAGAGGTCCAGTTTAAATGCTGAGAACCTTGGAAAACGTCCTTGGTTGTTTCAAACCACTCAGTAATTTGACATTCAATTATTCGAATATTCACTGTTGACTGATAATTCATGATTCTTCACACTTCGATACTGTTGTTGAACATTGAAAGCGAAATTTTCTTCTATCATGATATATCTCTTTGTGTATATACTTGCTAAGCAAATTAGTTGCTTACCCTTGCTATATCATGATCTTTATTTCAGCTAAGGCAGAAACGTCTAGAGGAGACAAAGGAAAAGGGAAAGTGCAAGAATAGATGCCCGATAGTGCCTATGAACTAGTTATTCTTGAATGTTGTTTGATTACGTGAACCTTTTATTGTATTAAGGGTACGTTTTATGTTAAGGTTAAAGAACCTTGGGACCAGAATTGTAAGACTTTATTTCTATTCGATAAACAATGTATGTTTATTATTCCGCATTTAGTTAGAAAGTATGTTTGTTGTTGAGAATCGTGAACACCGAATTCGAGGTTAGGAAACCCGGATTTGGGGGTGTCACAAGATCGGACTCTAGCTTTATACCAAAATCGTGATCCTCCTTCAAATTTGGCCTATTGCTTGTCAGGCTAGAATGCCTCAAATCGGGGTACCTGACATAAAACAAAAATGCTTGTCATATATATAAAACATTTCAGCAACTGATCTTCTTTTGGATAACATGACAAAATGACATGAGCATGCAGGGATTTGAAATAAAACTCAGAATTTTAAAACCCATTGATCTTCTACTGGCCGGGATTCACTGCCATACTCCGGGATTTACCCCTTCTTGGATATCACCTGCTGCACGATGAGGTCAAGCAATGGAGCTCATTAGGAGGTGCATCGATCGCATGGGTATGGATTTGGCATTGATGGCATTTCCTGACATGAGTATCACAATCAGTTTTCATGGTTAGCCAGTAGTGACCAGTTCACATGATTTTCTTTGCCAAAAATGTTTTGCTCATATGGGCTCCGCACACATCACCATGTACTTCGTTCATTAATCTGTGGGCTTCTTCGGCTTCCAGATATCTCAGCAGTCCCGTAGCTAGGTCCTATTCATGCAAATCGTCTCTGCTTAGGAAGAAATTCACTGCCCATCTTTGGATTCTCTTTCCTTGGTCGGATCTGCATTTTTGGGAGAAGAGCTGTCTCGAAGGAACTCTTTAATGTTTTGATACCAAGCCCATTTAGGAGGGGCGTCACTATGGGAGATCTCTCGGATCTGATCTTCATGGCCGGACAAGTCTGTACCGCAATTTTCCCCTTAAAGCTTATCTCGTACCGTGATGTGTGAATCAGGGAAGCCAGTGTATTTCATGGCTACCGGCCTCTACCATTTGGATGGATGGAGTATGGACTTTACGGCCTCTTAGTTGGGTCTTAGGGGTAGTCTCGCAAAACAAACGAAGGCCGTAGTTTAGTACTGTGCCAGTTACAAGTTGGCAGATGCATGTCAACACTGATGCATGATTATCATTTTTTTTTGTGGTCGAATATGCCCCTACTTCGGGTTCTTTGTGATCATTAGGTGATAAGTGCATATTATTCATTTATTTTTATTCCTTTATATCTAGTTTATTGCATGTTTTATTGTGTATATGCACTTATTAGGTTATTTATTGATTTCAGGAGAATTCAGGGTCAAAAGATGGAAAAAGATGGAAAATTGGGGCTTAAATGGCATTTTTTGTAAATGTGAGGGAGAGACCTAGCGCCAGAAGCGCTAGGACCAGCGCTTGCAGCGCTACACAAGCCAGCAGCCACTGCACACTAGCGCCATTGGCGCTCAGCACAGCGCTAGCAGCGCTCGACCATTCATCAGCACAGCGCCAGAAGCGCTACATCAGCGCTTATTTAGCGCTCGACCCTTCACAAACCAAGCGCCAGCGGCGCTAGGCATTCTGCATAGTGGCGCCAGTAAGCGCTCACTCAAGCTGCTAACAGCGCTAGGCCTCGACTTGGGTTACTAAAGTTCAGCTGGAGGAGGAAAAGGAAGCCAATTCTGAAGAGGATTCTAGTCTATATTGATCAGATAGTGAGAAGGAAACCCTAAGTATAAAAACTTAGAGACTTTTATGATTTATATTATTATTATTATTCTAGAGCTAGAGATCTTGGCATCTACAATTGTAACTCTAATAGGAGGAGATTGAAGGCATGTCAGGCTAAACTCTTACTTTCAGTTCTAAGGGATGTTGAACCTTTTTCATAATTAATGGTTTAATCAGGTTTTATTTATTTATTCCTTCTTGTATGAGATTTATTCTGGTAATCTGTTTTAATTGATTATATGTTATTTAATCTTTGATTTTAATTGGCCAATTGAATTAATTTGATTGATATCATCTGCTAGATTAAGATATAGTATTAAGTAAACGATATTATGTCTGATCATAGGTAGCAATTGATAGTATCTGATTGTGGACAAGCTTTTGGATATTATTAAGATTATTAGAAGGCAAGTTAAATAATTCCTGATTGTGCAATTGTTGCTTGGAATAACCTAATTCTCTCATTCTTTATGCTGCTGTTATATTAAATCTAGACTGATAGTTCTAGGTTATATGATAGTTAGAGTCTCTTGAGGCGATTGTCACATTAGATTTACACATAAGGAGAATTGCGGTATAATTAGCGATTGCGATTATCTAGGGTTATTAGTCTCATTGAAGGATAAATATTGTTAAACTTGATTTTTCCCATAATTTGTGATAAGGTGATACTGAACTGAAGAACTGAAGCTTTTTTTTATTCATTGATCATTCTTAATTAATTTTGTTAGTTTAGTAAAATCAAACTCAAAAACCCCTCATTAATAGAAATAATTAGGAATGCTAGAATAAGTAAAAGATTAATTCACTTCTCGTGTGGGATCGATCCTTGCTTGTCATTATACTAAGTTTTGTGCTAGTAGAGTGTTAGTAAGGTATTAATTTTGGAGTGTAAAACGACAGCTCCCAAATTTTGGCGCCGTTGCCGGGGAAGTGTTATTTATCTTTATTTATTCTTCATTTTATTTTATTTTATTTTTGTTTCATTATTGTAGTTTATGACACGATCCTCTCAATCCGGTGATTTGAATTTTGATCCAGAAATTGAGAAAACTGCACGCAGGCTAAGGAAAGAAGCTCGTCAAGCTCGAGGCATCACTGCAGAGTCAGACGAAATTCCATCACCGGGACTCAACATAGCACTTGAGTTACTGTCAAATACATCATCCACCGATTCAGAGAAGGAAGAAGAAATGGCGGTGCCAAATAACAACAGAACACTCAAAGAATTAGCCACTCCCAATCTTAATCAACAACCCTTGTGCATTGAATATCCTACGTTAACTGCTGCTTTTGAACTTAAATCGGGACTAATTCATCTTTTGCCTACTTTTCGTGGTCTCACAGGTGAAGATCCATACAAGCACTTGAAGGAATTCCATGTGGTGTGTTCCACCATGAAGCCACATGGAATAACAGAGGATCAAATCAAGCTAAGGGCATTTCCATTCTCACTGGGAGATCTAGCGAAGGACTGGCTGTACTATCTTCCTTCAGGGTCAATACAGTCATGGAATGACATGAAAAGGCTATTCTTGGAGAAGTACTTTCCTGCTTCAAGAGTTGCCAACATCAGAAAGGAGATATGCGGCATTCGACAGTTCAGCGGAGAAACACTGTATGAGTATTGGGAAAGATTTAAAAAATTGTGTTCCAGTTGTCCTCCCCATCAAATAGACGATCAACACCTGATTCAGTACTTTTATGAGGGACTATTACCAATGGATCGGAGTATGATCGATGCTGCAAGTGGAGGAGCACTAGTGGATAAGACACCGGAGGCTGCAAGGACTCTAATTGCAAATATGGCTGCTAATTCTCAGCAGTATGGGACAAGGAATAACCATGCACCTGCAAGAGTGAATGAGATGACCACGAGCAACCTTGAACAACAAATTTCTGATCTAACTGTGCTGGTTAAACAAATGGCTAACAGGAAATACACCAGCAGCAAAAGTTTGTGGGATTTGCTTAATGACTGGTCATAGTACCGATTCTTGTCCAACATTGCAAGAGGAAGACACAACACAGCAAGCTAATGCGATGGGGAACTATCAGGCACAACCACAGCGGAAGTATGACCCGTACTCCAATGCTTACAATCCAGGATGGAGGGATCATCCTAATTTGAGTTATGGAGGAAATAGGCCACCAGCGCAAGGTGTATATCCGGTTAGACAACAAGGGTTCCCACAAGGCTCTCAACCAACTCAACCTCAATATCAACCTAGACAGGCAGCTCCTACAAATCCTGGAACATCTTTGGAAGACATGTTCAAGGCATTCATGACACAGACACAGCAGTTCCAGCAGGAAACAAAAAATTCTGTTCAAGACTTGAGAAATCAGATAGGTCAACTTGCCACCACAGTGGGGAGGTTGGATGCTCAGGGTTCAGGAAAGTTGCCCTCCCAAACAATTGTCAATCCAAGGGAGAATGCTAGTGCGATTACACTAAGGAGTGGAAAGGAGTTGGAAGTACCCAAAACAGTGACGGAAATCGAAAAAGAGGAGGCTAGTGATGAGATAGAGACACCGAGGGAAGTTGTTACCCCATCTACTCCAGTTAAGACTCCACCATTGCCGTTTCCACCTAGAACCCATAAGACTTCAAAGAAGGAGGAAAATAAAAGGGAAATTTTGGAAACCTTTAGGAAGGTAGAGGTAAATATTCCTCTATTGGATGCCATCAAACAAGTGCCCAGGTATGCAAAGTTTTTGAAAGAATTGTGTACTAACAAAAGAAAATTGAAAGATGATGAAAAAATCACTGTAGGAGAGAATGTGTCAGCAGTGCTTCAAAGAAAAATGCCCCCTAAATGTAAAGATCCAGGAATGTTTACAATCCCATGCAGAATAGGTAGTACCAGATTTGAGAAAGCCATGCTAGATCTAGGGGCTTCAATAAATGTCACGCCATTGTCTGTATTTGCCTCTTTAAATCTAGGACCTTTGAAACAAACTGGTGTTATCATTCAACTTGCTGATCGTACTAACACTTATCCGCAAGGGGTAATTGAAGATGTCTTAGTGCAGGTTAATCAGCTAATATTTCCTGCAGATTTTTACATTGTGGATATGGAAGATGATAGATCTCCAAATCCTTCACATATCTTGTTAGGGCGACCATTCTTGAAAACAGCAAGGACAATGATCGATGTACACAATGGGACCTTGACCATGGAATTTGATGGAGAGAAAATTCAGTTCAATATATATGACGCCATGAGGTACCCTAGTGATGTTGATCATGTTTTTGCCATTGACATCATTGATTCTATAGTGCAGGGATCTTTTGAACAAGACCACAGGGAAAGCTTGGGAGATGGCTATTGCTAACAACTTGGACATGGATAAAGAGGAAGAATTTGATCAGAATCAGGAATTGAAGGAAGTTGTGGCTGCATTGCAATCGTTGCCAAAATTCACAGATAAGTATGCAGTTCAATCAATTCAATTGCCTGTTTCTCATAAAAAAACAGTTACCTTCTGTGGAGCAAGCTCCAATCTTAGAATTGAAACCCCTACCTGCTCACTTAAAATATGCATATTTAGGGACTAATGAAACGTTACCTGTGATTATTGCTAGCAATCTAACCAAAGTGCAGGAAGAGAAATTGTTGAGAGTCCTAAGGGACCATGTCACAGTGTTTGGCTGGACGATAGCAGATATCAAAGGTATAAGCCCCGCGATGTGCATGCATAGGATTCTTTTGGATGATGGAGCAAAGCCCACGAGAGAAGCACAGCGAAGATTAAATCCACCCATGATGGAGGTAGTCAAGAAAGAGGTGATTAAATTGCTTGATGCAGGCATAATCTACCCCATCTCCGACAGTCAGTGGGTGAGTCCGGTACAGGTAGTTCCGAAGAAGTCTGGAATAACTGTCATCACGAATGACAATAATGAGTTGGTGCCCACACGGATACAAACAGGATGGAGAGTGTGTATTGACTACAGGAAACTAAATGCTGTAACCAGAAAAGATCACTTTCCTCTTCCTTTTATTGATCAAATGCTAGAACGATTAGCGGGGCATACTTATTATTGCTTTCTAGATGGTTTTTCAGGATATAATCAGATCGTGATTGCACCCGAAGACCAGGAAAAGACCACATTCACGTGTCCATTTGGTACTTTTGCATACCGGAGGATGTCGTTTGGACTTTGTAATACACCAGGTACTTTCCAGCGATGCATGGTAAGCATTTTTTCTGATCTTTTAGAAAGTTGCATCGAGGTCTTTATGGATGATTTCACAGTACATGGTGATTCTTTGGATTTGTGCTTGGAAAATCTAACGCGTGTGCTAGATAGATGTTTGGAAACTAACCTTGTTCTTAATTGGGAAAAGTGTCACTTTATGGTAGAACAGGGTATAGTGCTTGGTCATGTTGTGTCAGCTAAAGGTTTAGAGGTTGATAAAGCTAAGATAGATAGTGTGTGGCTGCTTTGCCTTACCCTGCTAGTGTGCGGGAGATTCGCTCTTTTCTTGGACATGCAGGTTTCTATCGGCGATTTATCAAAGACTTCTCCAAAATAGCTCTGCCATTATGTAAATTGCTGCAAAAAGATGTGGAATTCCAGTTCGATGAAACGTGCAAGAAGGCATTTGATATGTTGAAAAGCCTATTGACTTCCGCACCCGTGATTCAAACCGCCAAATTGGAATATTCCCTTTGAAATAATGTGTGATGCAAGCAATTATGCAGTCGGAGCTGTTTTGGGCCAAAGAGTTGACAAAGTTGTCCATGCCATTTATTATGCCTCTAGAACATTGAATGCAGCTCAGATTAACTACTCGACAACAGAAAAAGAACTTTTATCTGTTGTTTTTGCTTTAGATAAATTTCGATCTTATTTACTTGGCACTAAAGTTGTAGTTTATTCTGACCATGCAGCTCTTAGATATTTGTTGACCAAGAAGGACTCTAAACCCAGGATTATCAGATGGATTCTGCTGTTGCAGGAATTTGACTTGGAAATCAAGGATAAGAAGGGAGCAGATAACTTGGTAGCAGATCACTTGAGTCGATTGATGAGAGATGAGGAGGCACGACTACCTTTGCATGATTCCTTTCCAGATGAGCATCTCTTTTCTATTCAGGAGGAATTGCCTTGGTACGCGAATATTGTTAATTATTTGGCAAGTGCATTTATTCCCAATGAATTTTCTAAAAACCAGAAGGATAAGCTTAGGAGTGATGCTAGACATTATGTTTGGGATGATCCATATCTGTGGAAATTTTGTGCTGATCAAATAATCCGTAGGTGTGTGCCTAATACCGAAACATTGTCTATTCTAAATTTTTGCCATTCCTATGCTTGTGGAGGTCATTTTGGACCCAAATGGACTGCTCATAAAGTTTTAGAAAGTGGTTTTTATTGGCCAACAATTTTTAAAGACTCATATCTATTTTGTAAATCATGTGAGAATTGTCAACGAACAGGTAACATATCACATAGAAATCAAATGCCACAAACTCCCATTTTAATTGTTGAGATTTTGATGTTTGGGGTATTGATTTTATGGGACCTTTTCCTGTTTCTCATGGTAATGTTTACATTCTCTTGGCTGTTGACTATGTTTCTAAATGGGTGGAAGCTAAAGCCACCAGGACTGATGATTCTAAAGTTGTTACAGATTTTGTCAAAACTAATATATTTGTCAGATTTGGAACTCCTAGAGCTATCATCAGCGATAGAGGAACTCACTTTTGCAACAGGATGCTAGCAGCACTTTTCAGGAAATATAATGTTTTGCATAAGATTTCTACATCTTATCATCCGCAAAGCAATGGTCAAGCTGAAGTATCCAACCGTGAAGTGAAATCGATTTTGGAGAAGGTTGTCAAGCCAAGCAGAAAAGATTGGAGTCTGCGATTAGAAGATGCATTGTGGGCGTATAGAACTGCATACAAAACCCCCATTGGTATGTCTCCGTACAGATTGGTTTTTGGGAAGCCATGTCATCTACCCGTGGAATTAGAACACAGAGCTTTTTGGGCGATCAAGCAATGTAATATGAGTTTGGATGAAGCGGGGTTGCATAGGAAGTTTCAGTTGCAGGAATTGGAAGAGATGAGGAATGAAGCCTATGAGAGTTCTAGACTATACACGAATAAAACAAAGGCCTTCCATGACAAGCAGATTTTCAGGAAAGATTTCACCGTTGGCCAACAAGTTCTCCTATTCAATTCGCGGCTGAAGTTATTTCCAGGTAAGTTGCGCTCTCGGTGGGAGGGTCCATTTGTTATTACTACAGTGTTCTCTCATGGTGCTATAGATATAAAGAATCCAAAGACAGGGAAAGTCTTCAAGGTCAATGGACATAGGCTGAAACCTTTCCGTGAAGGATTTTCAATGGAGAGTGTGGAGATGATAGACCTAGTGGATCCGAGCTATGAATGATTGAGGAGCATTGATGTCGGGCTAACGACGTTAACCAAATGCGCTGCTTGGGAGGCAACCCAAGACACCAGATTTGCTTTTCTATACCTTTCTACTTATTTATTGTTTTTTTTTTAGGTATTTTGCTCGTCTTTTGCATGATTGTCTTACATTGGGGACAATGTAAGGTTTGAGTGTGGGGGAGGGATTTAGGTTTAGGTTAATATAGAATAGGTTTTGCTTTTGATCTAAGTTTGGAAATCTGAGTTGATCTGAGTTGATTTAGATTTTCCAAAAGTTTTTGCGTTTGGTCAAGTTTTCAAAGGTTTTTGGTTTTAGAATGAAAATTGATGCTAATTGATAGAATTTGTTTGATGCTGAATTAATTGATAAAGGATGATAATGAAGTTAGGACCCATAGTTGACTAATTTAGATTGAGTTGGTATTGCATGAGTACTTGAGTGTGAGATACATGTTTACTTGACTGGGTTAGTTGTGGAGTTGACTATGTGCACTGATTTCATGATTTAGAACTGTTTAACTGCTTATCTTGTTTCCAGGATCATGTGAAGACAAAATCAAGAATTGGAAATTAGAAAAATTGAGAGCAAGAAAAAGATGGAGGAAAAAAAAAACATTTTGTCTCAAGAGGAAAACATGTGGTGGGTTGAGATGGAGCGTAAAACGCACTCACCCATAAACACATGCAACGAGATGGAGCGTAAAACGCACTCGTTGGTGAGAAGAAAAGTGAGATGGAGCATAAAATGCACTCACTTAAGAAAAGAATGAGGAAGGTGAAATGGACCATAAAATGCATTCACCTGAATGAAGAAAAAATGAATGGCAGGAAAAAAACATGTTCTGGTTGTGAGTCAGTGTGCATGGTTGTTGTTCCATATAAACTGAGTTGAGTATCTGTGTTAATCATAGGAGCTGCTTATGTGGTTTCAATTTGATTTAGAGATGTTCAGTGGGGACTGATGAATTATTGTTATGAATTGATTGATGATGTATAGAACGAATTTCTGTTGATTGGTGTTGGTATTCTTGGATGCTAATTGAATTTGAACCTTTGGGAGCTTGGTTGAATAGAATTCAAATGATTTCATTATAATCTTTGTTTTAGTTTACACGAGGACGTGTAAAGACTAAGTGTGGGGGAATTTGATAAGTGCATATTATTCATTTATTTTTATTCCTTTATATCTAGTTTATTGCATGTTTTATTGTGTATATGCACTTATTAGGTTATTTATTGATTTCAGGAGAATTCAGGGTCAAAAGATGGAAAAAGATGGAAAATTGGGGCTTAAATGGCATTTTTTGTAAATGTGAGGGAGAGACCTAGCGCCAGAAGCGCTAGGACCAGCGCTTGCAGCGCTACACAAGCCAGCAGCCACTGCACACTAGCGCCATTGGCGCTCAGCACAGCGCTAGCAGCGCTCGACCATTCATCAGCACAGCGCCAGAAGCGCTACATCAGCGCTATTAGCGCTCGACCCTTCACAAACCAAGCGCCAGCGGCGCTAGGCATTCTGCATAGTGGCGCCAGAAGCGCTCACTCAAGCGCTAACAGCGCTAGGCCTCGACTTGGGTTACTAAAGTTCAGCTGGAGGAGGAAAAGGAAGCCAATTCTGAAGAGGATTCTAGTCTATATTGATCAGATAGTGAGAAGGAAACCCTAAGTATAAAAACTTAGAGACTTTTATGATTTATATTATTATTATTATTCTAGAGCTAGAGATCTTGGCATCTACAATTGTAACTCTAATAGGAGGAGATTGAAGGCATGTCAGGCTAAACTCTTACTTTCAGTTCTAAGGGATGTTGAACCTTTTTCATAATTAATGGTTTAATCAGGTTTTATTTATTTATTCCTTCTTGTATGAGATTTATTCTGGTAATCTGTTTTAATTGATTATATGTTATTTAATCTTTTGATTTGATTTGGCCAATTGAATTAATTTGATTGATATCATCTGCTAGATTAAGATATAGTATTAAGTAAACGATATTATGTCTGATCATAGGTAGCAATTGATAGTATCTGATTGTGGACAAGCTTTTGGATATTATTAAGATTATTAGAAGGCAAGTTAAATAATTCCTGATTGTGCAATTGTTGCTTGGAATAACCTAATTCTCTCATTCTTTATGCTGCTGTTATATTAAATCTAGACTGATAGTTCTAGGTTATATGATAGTTAGAGTCTCTTGAGGCGATTGTCACATTAGATTTACACATAAGGAGAATTGCGGATAATTAGCGATTGCGATTATCTAGGGTTATTAGTCTCATTGAAGGATAAATATTGTTAAACTTGATTTTCCCATAATTGTGATAAGGTGATACTGAACTGAAGAACTGAAGCTTTTTATTCATTGATCATTCTTAATTAATTTTGTTAGTTTAGTAAATCAAACTCAAAAACCCCTCATTAATAGAAATAATAGGAATGCTAGAATAAGTAAAAGATTAATTCACTTCTCTGTGGGATCGATCCTTGCTTGTCATTATACTAAGTTTTGTGCTAGTAGAGTGTTAGTAAGGTATTAATTTTGGAGTGTAAAACGACAGCTCCCATTAGGCCACGCCTTCACGGTTCTCTAATCTTATCCTGCAAAACAAGGTCAGTGTTTGATGACAGGATAGTATTTAGAAGTTTTAGAAAACCTTGGTATGTGGTATGGATGGCCTTCCTGCAAAACCATGTCAATATTCTCTTTATATGTGCAGGTAATGTAATCACATGATATAAGACATGTTTATTACGATGATGACGATATGGCAGTTGTATGCCATTTACATGACATTCATTTATTTGACTGAACGATAAAAGGGCATGAAGAAGCTTCCCCTTCGTTAGGTTTATCAGAGGCTGACCTACCCTAGGGTTACTCTAGCGAGCTTTTCGGCATGAAGGTTCCCAAATCTTCGCAATCTACTTGTGACGCCCCCAAATCCGGGTCACCTGAGCCACGGACCTCGTTCGCCACTATCTAAAACAAGAATTATACAATCGATAACTTAAGGCGGAATAAAGGAACATTTACATTGATATAACATAAATAAACCTGTCCCAAGTCTTGAAACCAATACTAATACAAAACATAACATAATACAAAAGGGTAAATATGTCTTAATACAAACGGTAATTCTAGAACAACAAAATACAACTACTCCGTAGCTTTCCCCTTTCCCTTATCTTTTCCTGAGCTCTCACCACGTGCCGCACTAACTGAAATGTTTTAAGGAAAGCAAGGGTGTGCAACAAATTGCCCCGCAAGTATAATAGCAGTGAATAATCACATGAATAACTTTATAGCTCTCAGGAGTAAAAATTTAGCTAACACAAGGAAATAAACAACTTCTTTCATCACCGTTATAGTGGCCACTAAGGACCGAAGGATTTCTGAAGTATTCAAGGATTTCAAAGTTTCCCAAAGAAGGGAACTATTCAATACTAAGGGTGCACCAAGGCACAGAACTCTATTCTAGAATTACTGGAAATTCATCCGATAATCCACCAAACTGGTACAATAGGTGATCAGCCTAAAATACCTGGCGTTATGCATAAGCCTTACATTTTCCATTTACGCATGTGTCGGTTCCCCGACGTTTATACAATTTCCCCTGCTGTGAGGGTTGTTCTACTCAGCTTTACATGGGAGTCCAGACCAAAACAATTTGATCGGACAATTTTACTTAACAACAATAATAGTTGGAGGACTTTAACCTCACTTTAGTAACCAAATCAATAAGTGTCTAGCTGAAACAATTAGCCTTGACATAGCTTTTAAACAGTCTATGGAATAAAGAACTTTAAGGTTCAACAACATGCATGATAGCATTAAAAATATCTTGAATGAATAACAATTCGAACTCTTTGGAATCACACAATATATAACATTGCATGAAATGGGCTTTCATTGCAATACTTGAATAAAAGTATGAATGCTAGTACACTAATTGCTAAATTGATAAGTAATTTGGACGGAGTCAAGAAGCTCAATAAGCTTGCTCAATAAATAATATTTGCTCGAATATAATTTTGAGTAGGGTAAGTAAACTTGCACAATAATAACTGAATAAGATAGGAGACCTGCTCGATAGATAAATGAGTTAAGGAAAAGTCGCACAATTAAATAAGGGTTGAGTAAGGAACTTGCCTTGTATGTGCGTTAATAACTTGACGTTAATCGTCCGTCAACAAAATATCCTACATAGTTTATTAAAATCATCATAAATATTAGTCACATAAGAACTAGGTTCATTACAGTCATCACATCATTAAAATACATTGATTGCCACTACGCTTACCCATTCGGGGGTCTCACTCCAAGCGTAATTTGTAATCCGTTAATTCAATTTACGCCTTAGGACAACATCGTTTAGGTCGACATGGGTATAAATTAAGCACATAAAGCTTTAACAAGATATAAGCGTTTTTAATCATTTTGTACAAAAATATAAGTTTTAGACTCGCGGGAAATATTTACTGGGTCCGACCCGATCCGACCCGACCCGGTCCGGCCCGACCCGACCCGGACCAGGCGCGGAACAGCGGCATGCAGTAGCGGTCCTGCAGTTCCTGCAGAACCGCGAACTGGTAGACTCTCGCCCGCTTCAGCTCCTAAATCTCCCTCTATACTTGATCAATTTGGTCCGTTACGGACTCTATGGATTCCTAAGACATGAGGCTACAATATATCAAAAATGCAAGATGACCCATAAACACTAACATAGCCAAATCCTTAGCCAAAGCACAACATTGCTGCTCTGTTTTTCGCAGTCATGATACATTTCACTAAAACCTGCACTATAACTTTATTTTAGCATCATTTTGGTTCATACCAACTAGGTTATCTTCACAACTCATGGAAGCATAATATTAAAACAACAAGCAATCAAAATAATTACACCATCAAGGCTTTACAGTCCTCTAACACTCCATAGGTCCAAAAGTCCAAAAATGTCCAAAGTTCATCCTTTAAGCCAAGGTTCGGATCTTTCCTTGTTTTTGTTCCACTTTGAGGGTGTTAATGGTTTATATAGATTCTTAAGAACCTCCATGGTAGATTCAACACAACCAACAACAACGAACATCAACAAAATCCAACCCGCAAGCATGAAAGCAAAACAAAACTCATGAAAACTTCACTTGGAGAAGAAATGGTTGTGGTTTGTGATTACCTCTTTGTTGCTTGCTTTGTGTAGGATGAGATGGTTGCTAGAGTGTTCCTGGACTCCCTCTTGCTGCTCTTTTCCTTCTTTTCCCTCCTTCCTTGCTTTCCTTCTTCCCGAACACTCCTTATCTTTTGCTACTTCCTTCTTTCTCTCCCTATGGTATTCCCTCTCTCTCTCTCTCCCTATAGCTCTATCCTTGCTTGAAAAATGAGAAGTATGCAGATGGTTTGAATGAGAAGGAGAATGAGCTGGTGGGAGATAAGGTGGAGTGGCTTCGGGAGGAGAAGGAATGTATTGGGAGAGCTAAAATGGTGTACCCGAGCTCTTGAAAATGTAATTGAGGAGGATGTCTTGTGAAGATTTAACAATCCAAGTCTAGTGTACTGTGATGGTTTATTCCCCCTCATTTAATTGGCCAATACAATTAGTGCTCTCTCTTGATTGGTTGAGGCTTAATTGCCTCTCCAATTAATCAAAATATACAGATAAATATACCCGAATACTCCCACTTTTGTACCAAATTCGGTAAATAATTTTACCCAAAATTAAAATGGGTACTCCCATAAATTATTGGGACACATAAAAATATTTATTATGGAATTTGTCCATTTATTCGGAACACCCATACTATACATTTCGGATACAGATTAAATCACGTATCAGCTCCAATAAAATTTCTGACACTTGGAAAAATTATTCCCTCGCATACACGTCTTAACAAAATTAATAGAAAGAGATGCAAAAATATTCGGGCGTGAATAGTGCTCGTGAATAGTGCCTCGAGAAGCGGGTCTCGCTAATAGTAATTATATGAATTTTTGTAAAATCGATTTATTCACTCTAACGACGCAACAACGCATAACATTTAATACATGCACATTATCTAGGCTGCAACATAACTTTGAGCACATAACACATAATAATATAAATAAAAATACAAATTCATTTTATTCATACATAACTCGGGTTACAAGGAAATCTAAAATTCCCGATCGTTACATTCTCCCCCTTATAAGGATTCTGTCCCTAGAATCACCGTACAAGGTTAAACAAAAAGTTGAGGGTAATTCTCCTTCATCTTATCTTCCAATTCCCATGTAGCTTCCTCAGCATTGTGGTTTCGCCAAACTACTTTCACAGAAGGTATAACCTTATTTCTTAATACTTGTTCCTTCCTATCAATTATCTGAATAGGAATTTCTTCGTACGTAAGATCCTTCTCTATATGAACGGGCTCATAGGATATCACGTGTTTGTAGTCGGGTTTGTATGGTCGTAACACTGAGACGTGAAACACGTTGTGGACATACGCCACTTCACCCACTCTTCTCAATACTTCGAACGGTCCTACGAACCTTGGGCTCAACTTTCCCTTCTTTCCAAAACGTATCTTCCCTTTCCAGGGAGACACTTTCAGAAACACGTAGTTGCTGACATCGAAGTCTCTCGTCTGGCGATGTTGATCAGCATACTTCTTCTGTCGGTCTTGGGCTGCAACTAGTCTTGCCCTGATCACCTTGACCACTTCGGCTGTCTGCTGCACCAACTCTGGTCCCAACAGTCTTCGTTCGCCGACCTCATCCTCATTTTCTGCGATCCTTTTTTGTATCCTTTCACATTCTTCATCCTTTTCCTGTGCTTCTTTCACTTTGTTGAGTAATGTCGGACGAGCCTTAATTACGAATAACCTCTCTGCCGCCTCTGTCGGACTTTTCACCTCGATCTCCAGTCTCGCCATTTCCCGTATTAGCTCCTCGTGAGTTGTCAACATGCACAATTTCTCATTCCCCTTTCTACTCAATGCATCTGCTACTACGTTTGCCTTCCCTGGGTGATAAAGAATTTCACAGTCATAATCTTTGATTAATTCCAACCACCTCCTCTGTCGCATGTTTAGCTCTTTTTGTGTGAAAATATATTTCAGACTCTTATGGTCCGTGTATATCTCACATTTCTCCTCATAAAGGTAATATCTCCAAATCTTCAATGCAAAAACGACAGCCGCTAACTCCAAGTCATGGGTAGGGTATCGCTTCTCATAATCCTTCAATTGTCGTGACGCATACGCAATAACCTTGCCGTGTTGCATTAACACACAGCCAAGACCCTTGTGTGATGCAACACTATATACTACAAAACCTCCCGTATCGTCTGGTAAGGACAATACAGGCGCCTCGCTTAACTGCTCTTTCAATTCCTGAAAACTGTCTTCGCACTTTTCAGACCACACAAATTTCACCGTCTTCCTCGTTAAATTGGTCAATGGGGTTGCTATTTTGGAAAAGTCTTGGATAAATCTTCGATAGTACCCGGCTAACCCTAAGAAACTTCGTACTTTTGTCGGTGTCTTCGGTTGCTCCCAGTTACTAACTGCCTCCACCTTCGCAGGGTCCATTGAGATACCGTCTTTGTCGATCATATGCCCTAAAAACTGTACCTTTTCCATCCAGAATTTGCACTTAGAAAATTTCGCGTATAACGTTTCCCTTCTCAGTGTCTCCAGTACTTCTCTCAGATGATCGGCGTGCTCTTCTTCGGTCTTTGAATAAATCAAAATGTCATCGATGAAAACTACTACGAACTTATCTAAGTACGGCTTCAGAATTCGGTTCATCAAGTCCATGAATGCAGCCGGTGCGTTAGTCAAACCGAAAGACATCACCAAAAACTCGTAGTGAGCATATCTTGTCCGAAACGCAGTTTTTGGTACATCTTCCTTCCTTACTTTTAGCTGATGATATCCGGTCCTCAAATCTATCTTCGAGAAGTGTCTGGCTCCCTTCAGTTGATCGAACAAGTCGTCGATTCTTGGCAATGGGTACTTATTCTTGATCGTTGATTTGTTCAACTCCCGGTAGTCGATACAGAGTCTCATTGATCCGTCCTTCTTCTTGACAAACAAAACTGGTGCTCCCCATGGGGACACACTTGGCTGAATATACCCATTGTCCAGCAATTCTTGAAGTTGTATCAACAATTCCTTCATCTCTACCGACGCCATACGATACGGAGCCTTCGAAATTGGTGCAGTCCCCGGCACTAAGTCTATCGCAAATTCAATTTCCCTGTCTGGCGGAAGACCGGGTAAATCACTTGGAAACACATCTGGAAACTCTCTCACTACCGGTATATTTTTAATATCCACACCTTCTTTCTTTGTATCTAGAATATAGGCTAAATAACCTTCACAACCTTTCTTTAATAATTTCCTGGCCTGCATCATCGTAAGACAACATGAACGTCTTAGCGATGTGCCACCATAAAATAGTACCCTCGACCGGTTCGGGGTCCGAAGGTTCACACTTTTCTTCTAACAGTCAATGATTGCCGCATGATCGTACAACCAGTCCATTCCCAATATTACATCGAACTCTCCCAACCTTATTGGGATCAAATCCACGCGAAAATTAAATCCCCTAATCTCAGCGTAACAATTACGAAGAATAAACTATACAGGAATTACCTCATTATTCGTAATTTCTATGCTCAAAGGATTTTCTAACCGTTCTTGGGATATATTTAACCGTTTAGCAAAATTTTCAGACACAAAAGAACAGGTAGCACCCGAATCAAATAATACACAAGCATTTATATTATTGATTGAGATAATACCTGACACCACGTCCTTAGCAATCACTGCATCCTGGACGGTCATGTTGAATGTTCGGGCAAGGGTGCGGTTCGGCGGAGTCGGACCCCCAATCGTCAGTTTGCTGCCTCCTCCTCGGTTGCCGCTTCTACCACTGCTTCCCTTCTTTGGACAGTCTCTGAACTGATGCTCCATTGACCCACAAGAATAGCATCCGCGATTCTTCTTTGGGTTTGGGCTATGCCCTTCCTGGTTGCAGTTGTAGCAGACATTACGTCCCTTCCAGCACTCACCCTTGTGATTTTTCCCACATTTTGAACACGCTTCAATCTTCTTCTTAAATCCTCCCTGACTATTCCCTGCCTGATGAGTGTTGGTACTGTTGTTGCTGTTGTTACCACCGTCCCATTTTCTCTTTCCCGAATTACTTCCACCGCTACTGCCACCTCCACGGTAGTCCCCTCCACTCTTCTTATTTTTCTTGTGTTGATTCAGGGCCTCAATCCCTCCTTCGGCGATGATGGCTTTTTCCAGCAGCGCACTAAAAGTCTCGATCTAGAGGACAGCTACCTTATTATACAACCACGGTTTCAGCCCTTGTTCGAACCTTTGCGTCTTCAACTCTTCAGTACTTACGTGAAGCGGTGCAAAACGCGCAACTTCATTGAATTTGGCGGCGTACTGAGCCACCGTCATGTCTCCCTGCTTGAGCTCTAGGAATTTCACCACCATTTGCCTTTCCATGCTTTTTGGGAAATAGTTCTCGAAGAATAATTCCTTGAACTTGTCCCATGATATCACTCCTTCGCCTGCTCGTTGTTGGTTAGCCTCCCACCAATAATTTGCTTCTCCTTTCATCATATACGTGGAAAATACTGTTTTCTGGTCATCCCCCACGCGTGCAATGATGAAAGCCTTTTCCATTTCCTTCACCCAAGACTGGACTTCAATCGGATCAGTCGTTCCCTTGAACTCTGGGGGTCCAACGCTCTTGAAGTCTTTGAAATTTGTTATGGGTGCTACCAGGGGATGGGGATCCACGGGTCCCGTATTTCTCCCTTGGGTCATTCTCTCCAGTATATCCGCTAACCGTTGCATGGGGTCCACCGGAACTCTTTGATTATTAACCGATCCCTCCGGTGTTGGTGGTGGGGCTCGTATGTTACGTCTAGGTGGCATTCTCTGCTTAACGTAAGAAAATTTAATGTCATCATTTCATTATGCTACGAGATCATCTATCATGAGTACTACAAGTAGACAACATATATAGTAATAACGATTACATTCAATGCTAATAATTATTACAACATACATGACTATGCTATAGCGTACTACTATAGATGTCATTAAACGTTCCTTGATACAACAAAATGGTGAGGGGTTCACCAACATACTCCCCTAAAATAAGCATAAAAGTTACAGTCTTACAATACTATCCCACACATGTAGCAAAAGGTTGGGATTAACATATACGAGATTACAAACAGCTCGACACATAAGTTAAGCAACCTATCCGAGCATACCGCGTTCCACCGCGTTGTCATACTCTCTATGACCCATATGGATCATCAAGTCTCGACTCAGGGTGTGACGAGTTTGTCCCTCTTCAGCTGGGTAGTGGTACACACCATCTATCCACCTGCCCATGACTGAGTGGAAAGCATATCCCATCCGGTTCATCTTTCTCTTACCCCTCCTCACTTCACCCTCCAGGTCATCAACTCGTTCTACGGCATCATCCCGTTGTTCCTTGATCCGGACACGGTTTTCCACCTCCCTACCTAACTGGTTCTTTAGAATCTCATTATCCATTTGCAAATTAACTCCCCGATGCTCTGACTGCTCCAGCTTTCCTGCCAATTCTGCATTCCTCGCCAAGAGGTGATGCAGCATGACTGCCAATTGTGTGGAGGCCCCTAGATGCCCTTGCACATCCATCTTTAATTCCTGGATCCGGTTCTTACCCTCCTGGACCTCACCTTCTAGTCCCTGAATCCTGGCCCGTTGCTCTCGGGCTTCACTCTCTAACTCATGGATCCTATTTGCTTGATCCAGAACGCTGTCGGTACGTTCGTCCAACATCTCCATCAAAAATGTGGTGTCAACAGGGGGCACCTCCTCCCAGTCCTCTTCTGGGTCCTCCAACTCGGGTTCCTCCTCAGCAGGGGCAATAGCTAGAATAGGCTCAACCATCAGCAGTGTCTCGGACACCACATAGATGTCACGTGGCTCCTCTTCTGTGACTCTACTAGGTCCTCCGGTGTTTGACATCCTACAAGCACAACCACAAACAAGCAAACTCTTATTAGTCTTTCAACAAAATATAAGTTCATTGTATGGAATGAAGATATATCTTATAACACTACAGGCTCTCTAAGATAAGTCTTTGTCACGTAAAACTCTACAGGAGTTTTGTCTGCTCTTATTCTCTATACACTTCCTAAGGTTATAGCCTAAAGACCTCTCTCTAAAGGTTTATAACCTAAGGCTCTGATACCAACCTGTGACGCCCCCAAATTCAGGTCACCTGAGCCACGGACCTGGTTCACCACTATCTAAAACAAGAATTATACAATCGATAACTTAAGGCGGAATAAAGGAATATTTACATTGATATAACATAAATAAACCTGTCCCAAGTCTCGAAACCAATACTAATACAAAACATAACATAATACATAAGGGTAAATATGTCTTAATAAAAACGGTAATTCCAGAACAACAAAATACAACTACTCCGTAGCTTTCCCCTTTCCCTTATCTTTTCCTGAGCTCTCACCACGTGCCGCACTAACTGAAATGTTTTAAGGAAAGCAAGGGTAAGCAACAAATTGCCCCGCAAGTATAATAGCAGTGAATAATCACATGAATAACTTTATAGCTCTCAGGAGTAAAAATTTAGCTAACACAAGGAAATAAACAACTTCTTTCATCACCGTTATAGTGGCCACTAAGGACCGAAGGATTTCTGAAGTATTCAAGGATTTCAAAGTTTCCCAAAGAAGGGAACTATTCAATACTGAGGGTGCACCAAGGCACAAAACTCTATTCTAGAATTACTGGAAATTCATCCGATAATCCACAAAACTGGTACAATAGGTGATCAGCCTAAAATACCTGGCGTTATGCATAAGCCTTACATTTTCCATTTACGCGCGTGTCGGTTCCCCGACGTTTATACAATTTCCCCTGCTGTGAGGGTTGTTCTACTCAGCTTTACATGGGAGTCCAGACCAAAACAATTTGATCGGACAATTTTACTTAACAACAATAATAGTTGGAGGACTTTAACCTCACTTTTGTGACCAAATCAATAAGTGTCTAGCTGAAACAATTAGCCTTGACATAGCTTTTAAACAGTCTATGGAATAAAGAACTTTAAGGTTCAACAACATGCATGATAGCATTAAAAATATCTTGAATGAATAACAATTCGAAATCTTTGGAATCACACAATATATAACATTGCATGAAATGGGCTTTCATTGCAATACTTGAATAAAAGTATGAATACTAGCACACTAATTGCTAAATTGATAAGTAATTTGGACGGAGTCAAGAAGCTCAATAAGCTTGCTCAATAAATAATATTTGCTCGAATATAATTTTGAGTAGGGTAAGTAAACTTGCACAATAATAACTGAATAAGATAGGAGACCTGCTCGATAGATAAATGAGTTAAGGAAAAGTCGCACAATTAAATAAGGGTTGAGTAAGAAACTTGCCTTGTATGTGCTTTAATAACTTGACGTTAATCGTCCGTCAACAAAATATCCTACATAGTTTATTAAAATCATCATAAATATTAGTCACATAAGAACTAGGTTCATTACAGTCATCACATCATTAAAATACATTGATTGCCACTACGCTTACCCAGTCGGGGGTCTCGCTCCAAGCGTAATTTGTAATCCGTTAATTCAATTTACGCCTTAGGACAACATCGTTTAGGTCGACACGGGTATAAATTAAGCACATAAAGCTTTAACAAGATATAAGCATTTTTAATCATTTTGTACAAAAATATAAGTTTTAGACTCGCGGGAAAAATTTACTGGGTCCGACCCGATCCGGCCCGACCCGACCCGGTCCAGCCCGACCCGACCCGGACCAGGCGCGGAACAGCGGCATGCAGTAGCAGTCCTGCAGTTCCTGCAGAACCGCGAACTGGTAGACTCTCGCCCGCTTCAGCTCCTAAATCTCCCTCTATACTTGATCAATTTGGTTCGTTACGAACTCTATGGATTCGTAAGACATGAGGCTACAATATATCAAAAATGCAAGATGACCCATAAACACTAACATAGCCAAATCCTTAGCCAAAGCACAACATTGATGCTCTGTTTTTCGCAGTCATGATACATTTCACTAAAACCTTCACTGTAACTTTATTTTAGCATCATTTTGGTTCATACCAACTAGGCTATCTTCACAACTCATGGAAGCATAATATTAAAACAACAAGCAATCAAAATAATTACACCATCAAGGCTTTACAGTCCTCTAACAGTCCATAGGTCCAAAAGTCCAAAAATGTCCAAAGTTCATCCTTTAAGCCAAGGTTCGGATCTTTCCTTGTTTTTGTTCCACTTTGAGGGTGTTAATGGTTTATAAAGATTCTTAAGAACCTCCATGGTAGATTTAACACAACCAACAACAACGAACATCAATAAAATCCAACCCGCAAGCATGAAAGAAAAATAAAACTCATGAAAACTTCACTTGGAGAAGAAATGGTTTTGGTTTGTGATTACCTCTTTGTTGCTTGCTTTGTGTAGGATGAGATGGTTGCTAGAGTGTTCCTGGACTCTCTCTTGCTGCTCTTCTCCTTCTTTTCCCTCCTTCCTTGCTTTCCTTCTTCCCGAACACTCCTTATCTTTTGCTACTTCCTTCTTTCTCTCTCTATGGTATTCCCTCTCTCTCTCTCTCTCCCCATAGCTCTCTCCTTGCTTGAAAAATGAGAAGTATGCAGATGGTTTGAATGAGAAGGAGAATGAGCTGGTGGGAGATAAGGTGGAGTGGCTTCGGGAGGAGAAGGAATGTATTGGGAGAGCTAAAATGGTGTACCCGAGCTCTTGAAAATGTAATTGAGGAGGATGTCTTGTGAAGAGTTAACAATCCAAGTCTAGTGTACTGTGACGGTTTATTCCCCCTCATTTAATTGGCTAATACAATTAGTGCTCTCTCTTGATTGGTTGAGGCTTAATTGCCTCTCCAATTAATCAAAATATACAGATAAATATACCCGAATACTCCCACTTTTGTACCAAATTCGGTAAATAATTTTACCCAAAATTAAAATGGGTACTCCCATAAATTATTGGGACACATAAAAAATTTATTATGGAATTTGTCCATTTATTCGGAACACCTATACTATACATTTCGGATACAGATTAAATCACATATCAGCTCCAATAAAATTTTTGACACTTGGAAAAATTATTCCCTCGCATACACGTCTTAACAAAATTAATAGAAAGAGACACAAAAATATTCGGGCGTGAATAGTGCTTGTGAATAGTGCCTCGAGAAGCGGGTCCCGCTAATAGTAATTATATGAATTTTTGTAAAATCGATTTATTCACTCTAACGACGCAACAACGCATAACATTTAATACATGCACATTATCTAGGCTGCAACACTACTTTGAGCACATAACACATAATAATATAAATAAAAATATAAATTCATTTTATTCATACATAACTCGGGTTACAAGGAAATCTAAAATTCCCGATCGTTACACTACTCGTCTGAATCATTTCGATTGGAGCGGATTTGGGTGGTGCGTTTCCTGAGCCATCTCTGGGGAGCAGCCCCTTCGAGTCCAGTAATAAGCAACCGACAGGTTCGCCTCAGGAGTGTTTGCCAAAATCTATACTAGCAAAAATACGCAAGTATACGCAGTCCACAAGTAATAAAGTGAAAGTAGAGTATCGTTCCACAGAGAAGAATTGATTCTACAATGACAAATTCCAAGTTTAAATCAAATCAGTTTTTAGTAAACGAATGGTTTTATATTTTCGAGGTTTTGAATTTAACTAATTAATTCTAAATTAAATTACTAACACTAGTTTGAGAACAGATTGTTAAAGAATTAAGACTACAACTTCACTTAATGCTTTGTTTTACTTAACATGCTCCCATTTGGATTATGCTAATTATTCTAGATTGTTAACCAGAAACTCATCACTATTTATGATCATCTTTCAATGTTTCACAAACAACTTAACTTAAATCCACAATTGATAGATTCACGTTAATCATCCTAAATAACTAATTCACTATATTTCTATGTGAATTACAATTAAAAAAGGATTTAAAGCCCAAGTTCCCTATTTTGATTACATGCGGTGATAGATATATCTCTATCCTAATCACAAATCATGAATTCCATCGACAACAGAAAACACAATCACATGCTATTATGGTCAGTTCTACTTCTATACTTCATCTTTCAAATTCATATGGAATAACCCGGTAATTATTGGCCAGATAATTAAGTAATTCAGCACAAACCATAATAGACAATCCAAAATTAACTGATCATAATATTCAAAGAAGCATGCTATGCAAAACTACGCATTAAGATCCATTATAGCCTTAACAGAAATTTAGTTCATAAATAAACTAGAATTCATCGTCCACAAGTTTAATAACATCAAAAAGTTTTGAATAGAGAGTAAAGAGAAGAAACACTGTAAGTAATCTTTCAATCTCTGTCCTGCTCCTCCTTGCTTTCTCCTTGTTCTCAACTTGCTTCCAGTCTTCTCTAAAATTGCTCCAAACTAGGGTTTTCTAATAGTAGATAGCCCAATTACCAACTAGAAAACACCTACTTATAATATCTGATAAAACCCCTAATTAATTACAGAGTTCCAAATCCAAGTTTAAATCAAAACCAATCAAAACATCTGAAAAGACAACTTTGCCCTTGCTCGAACCGGCGCGGCCGCGCCTGGATTAAGCTTGCAAGGCGCGCGGCCGCGCTACTCTGGCATCACGCGCGGCCGCGCTGCTACCCAGTTCATTTTGGGCGCGGCCGTGCTGCTCTGAAATTCTGCAACATCAGCTACATCAGCAACTTCATCCACTCAAATGTCCAATTCTCGCCCAATGCAATCCCAACACGTACAACCTACAAAAACACACAAAATACATGAAAAGTAACTGGAAACCATGGAAATAAACAATAATTCGCGTAAATTGGTATCCGATTCATAGGTATAAAACCTATTCATCAAATTCCCCCAAACTTGAACTATTGCTTGTCCCCAAGCAACAAAATGTAATGCAATAACTAACATAATGCAACACAATGCCATGAATGCACTAAGAACTAGCATGCCTACGAATCCAACCAATAGCCAATATGAATGTTAACTGTATGCCTCAGAGATATCAATAAACAGCATGAAACAGTTAATCCAATCAAAAGAGACTAATAACCCCAACCAATCAAGCAATATACACCTATCATCACCCAAATTGTGCGTGTGTGTTCAATAATCAAGTTAACTGACCAAAGTTCAAAATAAAGCCACATAACCAACTCTATAACAATAATACTTTCTTTTTACTACAATTCAAGCAAATACAACAAATCCAGCCAATATCAAGCAAATACCGAGCATGAAGGTTCTAACAAGGTTTTATTCCTACTTTATTTTACTACGAGTGCGTTTTACGCTCCATCTCGTAATTATGCTTAACTGTGCAATGTCAAGTTCTCTTAGGCTTTTCAAAATCACCCATGTAGCGAGCGTTCAATCAGTAACTCCCAAACCAGACGGCTTTAGGGCACTAGGTGTTAAGACACCCCTAAGGATCTAATTACCCGAGTGATAGAGGCCACAGAACCCAACTAGTAAACGCATTTTGTTTTAATATTTTTTATTTATTTTTTTTTCTCTTTTTTTTTTCTTTTTTTTTTTCAGTTCAGCCTTAAAAGAACCCCCAAACTCAGCTTTTACCCAATTTAACCTTCCTTGTTAATTCACCTATCAATGTTTTACCCAATTCTCATGTAAAAATCAGTTATGCAACCCTTTGAACCCTAGCAGTCAAACCAATCAATTTATTCGTGCAATCCAAAAACTCAAGTTATGACAAGCATAATTACCCTTATGATCAAAATTATTATATCCCAAATGACTTTCAAACTATCCAAGCTAACACAATAATACCCATCTCATCATTGGCCGAGCCAATAATCAATTGGATTCATGCAAACAAACTAAATGCACATAACATAATCAAACCATACCATACAAGATACTAATATGCCAACATACTAACAAATATGATGCACAAAACCAATAAACATGCTAAACAAAAACCTAAAAGAACTCCCCTAAACTTAAAACAGACAATGCCCTCATTGAATAAAACAATAAAAAGAAAAGGAAAAGGAAAGGAAAACTCCCCTAATCCGACGTAGCATCATCTGCTTCCTCCCCATCGGAAGGCGTGTCCGGAGGCGGATAAGTCGAGGTTGCACCAAATGTTGGAAATTGGACTTGAATGCCCAATTGAGAAAAGGCCTGCGAGAAACTATCTGAAAGCTGAGTGGAAAAAGAACGAAGCTCGGTCATACTCGAATGTATAGCATCCATCCTGTGAGTCATACGCCTCTCCATGCGATCCAATCGAGCCTGCGAGATATTAACAGGCTGTTCAGGCTCAGGCACCGGTTGATCAGACGCCTCCTCCTCCTCACTCTCAGAATAGTCCCCTAACAAGAATCCTGCTCCACGAGCATGCGACGGGGCTCCTTCCCACACCTTATACTTTGCTATCGTCGCGTGATCAATGTTATTCATCGGGAGCTGCACTGGCTCACTGTCGGCCCACTCCACCCCCGCAGCTGAACATAATCGAGTAATTACCGAAGCATGCGGGATAGCACCTGAAGTACCTCCCTGAAGGTAACGACGAATAGACTGATGAATCACATAACCAACATTGACAGACTTTCCCATCACTATCCCATATAGCAAAATCGCCCGGTCCTTGGTCACGTCGTTCTGGTGCCTGGTGGGCATGAGTTTGCACAAATGAAGCTGTACCAGGCCTTGCCGTAGCGACTCAAGGCAGTGTGTGGAAAGTGAAGCTTCTGGTCGGTCCCCTGCTTTGTAGTCCACTCGGTACCCGGCTTGCACAAGACATTTTTGATTCTGTCCAGCTTGGGTTCCCAATTTGTAGAATGGAAACTCTCAGGGTCAGAAAGGGGAATGGTAGGCAAGTGGTAAATATCATGAATAGTGCGGCTATCATACGGCACCTGACAGTCCCTCACAAACGCGGTCCCATCCTTTGTAATCTTGGCGTTGGCGTAAAACTCTTGAACCACAGAAATAGGTGCTGACAATGGTGGCTCCACAAACAATAACCATCCTTTAGCCCTGATCATACGCATCATCTCTCCATCTAAACCAGGATCGGGCTTTAGCTCACGCTCCAATACAAAGGTCTTGCCCAACAAAACCCGGTGATAGAAGTCCTCCGCCTCAGCCGAAACAAACCGACTCCTATCAAAATCTACATCCTCAGCGTGTGCATGGGAACTGGACGATTCCCCTCGTGGTCGTTTGGAAGCCATATCAACTCAATTCTCAATTCACAATAACGCAAAATCTCCCCCAAACTTGAAAGAAACTACACTAGGGTTTCTCAAACAATAACAATCCAAAATACTTGCATGCACAACTCAAGTACAAGCAACCAAACCAATATAAAGCAAACCCCTATGTAAAATCTGACAAGAAGCTTAAGAAAATATAAAACCCTAATTACAATATACTTACTTCAACAATCCCACTGTAATTCCTTGCTAGCCCACCGCGTTGCACTGACAATCTCCTTGATGAACTTTGTGATTGATGAAGAACTCGAATTTGGGGTGTGAAAGGAGAGTATCGGCTACGTATGTAGGTATTAGAAAGAGAATGGAGATGAATGATAATAGGAATTAGGGTTTGATGTGGGTAGAGTTTGATTTGTAGAATGAGTTTGTGGAGATTTGGATTTGATAAGGAATCCGATTTGGGAGAGAAGGAAACAGAGAGAGTCGGTTTTTTTAGATGGAATAGGTTTGAAGAAATAGAGTCCAAGCGGGAAAAGGAAATAAGAAACAATCATGGGTCGGGTCAAACTTGATTTTTAAAAACTGGGATCCGATCGCGGCGCGGCCGCGCTGGGATTTGACCTGAATGGGGCGCGGCCGCGCTTGTGTAGCAGCCAATTTTTTTTTCAACTTCTGAGATGCGGCGCAGCCGCGCTGGTTTCCTTCACAATTTGGGCGCGGCCGCGCTGGGGTACCAGCTGCATAATTTTGACTTTCTGAAGCAGGGCGCGGCCGCGCGTGTTTTCTTCACATTTGGGGCGCGGTCGCGCTGGGCTAAAAACTGGACTTTTAATTGTGAAGCCCTTTTGATGATTTCTTCATATATACTCCTTGGTGTATGACCTATGAACAATAAAAACCCAGAAACAACGTATCTAAGTACTATAAGATGAAAATAAAAATAAATCTAAGTCCTAAAAATCTCAAAATGATAACTAAAAACAATTAGAAATTGGGTTGCCTCCCAAGTAGCGCTTGATTTAGAGTCTTTCAGCCTGACTACTTCCTGTTTCATCTTTAATCGGCAAGAGTGATTGAGGTTTTCTGGCGATCAACACCACCACCCCAATAATGCTTTAATCTTTGACCATTAACTTTAAATGACTCTTCCGAATTGCTTGCAAAAACTTCAACGGCGCCATGAGGGAATGCTTGTTTGACGATGAAAGGACCCGACCACCGAGACTTGAGCTTCCCTGGAAATAACTTTAGTCTTGAATTGAATAAAAGCACTGCTTGTCCCGGCTCAAATGTCCTGTTGATAATTTTCCGATCATGCCACTTCTTTACTTTTTCCTTGTAAAGCTTTGAATTCTCATATGCTTGTAACCGGAATTCATCGAGTTTATTAAGCTGAAGTAGCCTCTTTTCCCCAGTAGCCGCGAGATCAAAGTTCAACTTTCTGATGGCCCAGTATGCTCTGTGTTCCAGCTCAACCGGTAGGTGACACGCTTTTCCATAGACTAATTGGTACGGTGACATGCCAATGGGCGTCTTATAAGCTGTCCGATAAGCCCAAAGTGCATCATCCAATTTTGCTGACCAATCTTTTCTACTTGGATTGACGATTTTCTCCAGAATTCTCTTCACTTCTCTGTTTGAAACTTCAGCTTGACCACTGGTTTGGGGATGGTATGCTGTAGCAATTCGGTGGTTTACCCCATACTTAGCTAAGAGAGCCGTGAAAGACCTGTTGCAAAAGTGACTCCCTTCATCACTGATAATTGCTCTTGGGGTGCCAAAACGTGTGAAGATATTTTTCTGCAGAAATTTAAGAACCACCTTGGCATCATTAGTCGGCAACGCACTTGCTTCCACCCATTTAGAGACATAGTCGACCGCCAAAAGGATGTAGAGGTTGTTAAAGGACGATGGGAATGGTCCCATAAAATCTATTCCCCAAACGTCAAAGACTTCAACTTCTAGAATGGCATTCAAAGGCATCTCATGACGCTTGGAAATATTTCCCACCCTTTGACATCTGTCACATCTTTGCACGAAGTGGTGGGCGTCCTTAAACAATGTTGGCCAGAAAAATCCTGCTTGCAACACCTTGGCCGTTGTCTTCTCGCCTCCGTAATGACCTCCATATAGTGAATCATGGCAATGATGTAAAATACTCTCTACTTCACTTTGTGGCACACACCGTCTAATCATCTGATCGGCACAATGTTTGAACAGGAACGGTTCATCCCACATATATCTTTTTACGTCATGCATAAATTTTTTCTTTTGTTGGCTGGTCAGATCAGGAGGGAGTACGTTGCTAACCAAATAATTGACAAAATCGGCATACCACGGGACTTCTAAGTGGATCACAAACAACTGCTCATCTGGAAAGAACTCATTGATCACCGTTTTGTCTCCCTTTACGTGATCATTGTTTTCTAATCTCGAGAGATGATCTGCCACTTGATTTTCCGTCCCCTTCCTATCCCGGATTTCCAAGTCGAACTCCTGGAGTAGAAGTATCCATCGAATCAGCCTTGGCTTCGCATCCTTCTTTGAAATCAGATATCTTATGGCCGAATGGTCAGTGAACACCACTACTTTAGTTCCAATTAAGTATGAGCGAAATTTGTCAAAGGCATACACAACCGCAAGCAACTCCTTCTCGGTAGTCGTATAGTTGAGTTGGGCATCGGTCAATGTTTTGCTAGCATAATAAATGGCGTGAAAAATCTTTTCCTTTCGTTGGCCCAAAACAGCCCCAATAGCATAATCGCTAGCATCACACATCAACTCAAACGGCCTTGACCAATCCGGTGCGACAATGACTGGCGCTGTGGTCAATTTCCTTTTCAACAATTCAAAAGCTGCAAGACACTCATCATTAAATTTAAAGGGAACATCTTTCTCCAATAAGCTACATAAAGGCTTAGAGATCTTAGAAAAGTCCTTTATGAATCTTCTATAAAATCCGGCATGTCCCAAGAAACTCCGTATTCCCTTGACTGTAGTTGGTGGAGGTAGATTTTCTATTGTTTCCAGCTTAGCCCGATCTACCTCTAACCCGTTTGATGACACCTTGTGCCCAAGAATTATCCCCTCTTGCACCATAAAGTGGCATTTTTCCCAGTTGAGCACTAAATTAGTCTCCACGCATCTTTTCAAAACCAGGACCAGATTTTCCAAGCATCTATCGAATGAGTCACCAAACACTGAAAAATTGTCCATGAATACCTCCATGTTACATTCAACCATATCTGAGAAAATAGCCATCATGCATCTTTGAAACATCGCTGGTGCATTGCATAAGCCAAAAGACATCCTCCGAAAAGTAAAAGTGCCATAAGGACACGTGAAGGTAGTCTTTTCCTGATCTTCGGGGGCAATCACTATCTGATTATAACCTGAGTAACCATCCAATAAGCAATAGAACTCGTGCCCAGCCAGTCTATCTAACATTTGATCAATAAAGGGTAGAGGAAAGTGATCCTTGCGGGTTGCCTTGTTTAATTTCCTGTAATCCATACACACCCTCCATCCAGTCACTGTCCTTGTCGGTATCAATTCATTATTCTCGTTTTCGACAACCGTCATACCACCCTTTTTAGGCACGCACTGAACTGGACTCACCCAACTGCTATCGGAGATGGGGTAAATGATACCTGCATCAAGCCACTTCAAAATTTCCTTTTTCACCACCTCTTTCATGATTGGGTTCAGCCTCCTTTGTTGCTCTATCGTTGGTTTGGCATCTTCTTCCAAAAGGATCTTGTGCATACAGAAAGATGGGCTAATTCCTTTTATGTCGGCGATGGTCCAACCAATGGCTGACTTGTATTCACGGAGAACTCGAATCAACTTACTTTCCTGCAATTCGTTAAGTACAGATGCAATAATAACAGGCAAAGTAGATGATTCACCCAAATAAGCATACCTCAGATGACTCGGTAAAGGTTTAAGTTCAAGAGTAGGAGGTAGTTCAAGAGATGGTTTCAAGCGCTCTAAGGATTTGTCAGTAAGTTCCAAGGGTTCATAGGGGATCTGAAATTTGCGTACTCTCGGCACTGTATCTAAAATGTGAAGAAATTCCATCCTCTCTAGGTCATCCATGTCAGCCTCCCTAATAAAACAGATTCCAACGGATCCTCAGTCAATTTTCTCAAAAACTCGTCTTCCACCACTTTTTCTACCACATCCAACCGGAACACACTCTTCCTCGTCCGTAGGAAATTTCATGGCTTTGAACACATTGAATGTCACTTCTTGGTCTTGCACCCTCATAGTCAATTCTCCTTTTTGCACATCTATAAGTGTTCTTCCCGTTGCCAAGAAAGGTCTCCCAAGTATGATAGGAACGTCTTTGTCCTCCTCATAGTCCAAAATAACGAAATCGGCTGGGAATATGAATTTGTCTACTTTTACCAAGATGTCTTCAACAATACCTCTCGGATATGTAACCGACCTGTCAGCTAGCTGAAGAGAGATGTTGGTTAGTTTTGGTGCAGGTAGACCCAGCTGAACATATATCGATAACGGCATAAGGTTGATGCTCGCACCTAAATCACACAAACATCTGCTGATTGATAAGCTGCCAATAGTGCAAGGAATAGTAAAACTACCAGGATCCTTCAGCTTTGGTGGCAACTTCTTCTGCAATATCGCACTACACTCTTCAGTCAATGCTACTGTTTCATAATCCTCCAGCTTTTTCTTTCTTGACAAAATTCCTTTCATAAACTTGGCGTAGCTTGGCATCTGCTCTAAAGCCTCGGCAAACGGTATATTGATTTGCAGCTTCTTAAAGACTTCAAGGAATTTGGAGAATTGTTTATCTAATTTCTGCTTGTGAAATCTCTGAGGGTATGGCATAGGAGGGTATACTTCTGCTTGCCTTGCTTTCTCCTTGTCTTTCTCCTCATTCTCCGTTTCCTTGTCTTTTCCTACTAATTTCTCTGCAGGATCTGGGACTGGGGATGGGCGCGGCCGCGCTTCCTCCTCTTGTATTTCAAGCGCGGCCGCGCTGCTCTGCTGGAGTTGTTTCCCACTTCGAAGTGTTACAGCTTGACATTGTTCCTTACCATCTCTCTTGGGGTTAACCTCTGTATCACTTGGTAGTGTTCCTTGCGGTCGATTGTTCAAGACTTGAGCCAACTGACCGAGCTGATTTTCCAAATTCCGAATTGACACCGCTTGGCTCTTCACATTCAAGTCTACCTGATTTTTCAACTTATCTTGCTCATTCATTCTTTTCTCCGATGCTGTGATAAATCTTGCCAAAGATTCTTCTAAATTGGGTTTTCTATCTGCCTGTTGTGGAGCTTGGTTCTGAAAACCCGGGGGATTCTGTGATCTTGGAGCGGGATTTTGAACTTGAGTGTTATTACTCCATGAGAAACCCGGATGACTATTCCACCCCGGATTATATGCATTCTGATATGGCTGTTGCGGTCGGTTGTAACTCCCCAAGTACTGTACAGATTCCGGATTAATAGCACAATAATCTGTCGGATGTGCACCTGCACATAGCTCACACACATAAGTTTCTTGCTGGACCTTCGACTCCGCCAAGGCTTCAATTTTCTTAGACATGGCTGCCATCTGAGCTGTTAGTGCAGTGACCGCATCTACCTCCAAAACTCCAGCTACCTTTTGGTGATTTATCCTTGACGTCGGCCATTGATAGTTATTTGAAGCCATAGTTTCTAACAAGATGTAAGCTTCATCAAAATTCTTATCCATAAGTGCTCCTCCCGCAGCTGCATCTATAATTGTTCTAGTATTACTACTCAGCCCATTGTAGAATGTCTGGACTTGCAGCCACTTGGGTAATGCATGATGTGGACATCTTCTCAATAACTCTTTAAACCTTTCCCAAGCCTCATACAGTGTCTCTCCATGACTTTGCTCGAAAGTGGAAATATCGTTTCTTAACTTAGCAGACTTAGCCGGCGGAAAGAATTTTGCTAGGAATTTCTGAGCCAAGTCTTCCCAAGTTGTGATGGACCCCGGTGGAAGTGAGTGCAACCAACTCTTTGCTTTATCCCTTAGTGAAAATGGAAACAGACGTAGTCTCACCGCATCATCAGTTACATTGGGATATTTGAATGTATCACAAATCTCAAGAAAGCTAACCAAGTGTTCATTAGGATCATCGTTGGCTAATCCCCCAAACTGTACTGCATTTTGAATCATCTGAATTGTACCCGACTTGATCTCAAAGGAATTAGCCGTGATGGCTGGCCTCGTGATGCTTGACCTGATTTGATCAAGCTTAGGCATGGCATATTCCCTCAATGATTTCTGTTCTTCGTTAGCCATTTTTTCTTTCTCGATGGTCTCACGGCAAAACTTTCTCAACTTGCGTAACTTGTTTTCAAGATCATCTTCACTCTGCACAAGTTCCGAATGCTTGGATCGTGTTTGCATAAACAAACCGAGATCACCTGAAACAGGAAGTAACAAGAAAAACAATGTTAACTAAAACTGATGTAATTAAAACTAAAACTTAAAATTATAGAAACAATAAGTCCCCGGCAACGACGCCAAAAACTTGTTTGCCAAAATCTATACTAGCAAAAATACGCAAGTATACGCAGTCCACAAGTAATAAAGTGAAAGTAGAGTATCGTCCCACAGAGAAGAATTGATTCTACAATGACAAATTCCAAGTTTAAATCAAATCAGTTTTTAGTAAACGAATGGTTTTATATTTCTGAGGTTTTGAATTTAACTAATTAATTTTAAATTAAATTACTAACACTAGTTTGAGAACAGATTGTTAAAGAATTAAGACTACAACTTCACTTAATGCTTTGTTTTACTTAACATGCTCCCCTTTGGATTATGCTAATTATTCTAGATTGTTAACCAGAAACTCATCACTATTTATGATCATCTTTCAATGTTTCACAAACAACTTAACTTAAATCCACAATTGATAGATTCACGTTAATCATCCTAAATAACTAATTCACTATATTTCTATGTGAATTACAATTAAAAAAGGATTTAAAGCCCAAGTTCCCTATTTTGATTACATGCGGTGATAGGTATATCTCTATCCTAATCACAAATCATGAATTCCATCGACAGCAGAAAACACAATCACATGCTATTATGGTCAGTTCTACTTCTATACTTCATCTTTCAAATTCATATAGAATAACCCGGTAATTATTGGCCAGATAATTAAGTAATTCAGCACAAACCATAATAGACAATCCAAAATTAACTGATCATAATATTCAAAGAAGCATGCTATGCAAAACTATGCATTAAGATCCATTATAGCCTTAACAGAAATTTAGTTCATAAATAAACTAGAATTCATCATCCACAAGTTTAATAACATCAAAAAGTTTTGAATAGAGAGTAAAGAGAAGAAACACTGTAAGTAATCTTTCAATCTCTGTCCTGCTCCTCCTTGCTTTCTCCTTGTTCTCAACTTGCTTCCAGTCTTCTCTAAAATTGCTCCAAACTAGGGTTTTCTAATAGTAGATAGCCCAATTACCAACTACAAAACACCTACTTATAATATCTGATAAAACCCCTAATTAATTACAGAGTTCCAAATCCAAGTTTAAATCAAAACCAATCAAAACATCTGAAAAGACAACTTTGCCCTTGCTCGAACCGACGCGGCCGCGCCTGGATTAAGCTTGCAAGGCGCGCGACCGCGCTACTCTGGCAGCAAAATTTTTTCTAACTCTGGCATCACGCGCGGCCGCGCTGCTACCCAGTTCATTTTGGGTGCGGCCGTGCTGCTCTGAAATTCTACAACATCAGCTACATCAGCAACTTCATCCACTCAAATGTCCAATTCTCGCCCAATGCAATCCCAACACGTACAACCTACAAAAACACACAAAATACATTAAAAGTAACTGGAAACCATGGAAATAAACAATAATTCGCGTAAATTGGTATCCGATTCATAGGTATAAAACCTATTCATCAAATTCCCCCAAACTTGAACTATTGCTTGTCCCCAAGCAACAAAATGTAATGCAATAACTAACATAATGCAACACAATGCCATGAATGCACTAAGAACTAGCATGCCTACGAATCCAACCAATAGCCAATATGAATGTTAACTGTATGCCTCAGAGATATCAATAAACAGCATGAAACAGTAAATCCAATCAAAAGAGACTAATAACCCCAACCAATCAAGCAATATACACCTATCATCACCCAAATTATGCGTGTGTGTTCAATAATCAAGTTAACTGACCAAAGTTCAAAATAAAGCCACATAACCAACTCTATAACAAGAATACTTTCTTTTTACTACAATTCAAGCAAATACAACAAATCCAGCCAATATCAAGCAAATACCGAGCATGAAGGTTCTAACAAGGTTTTATTCCTACTTTATTTTACTACGAGTGCGTTTTACGCTCCATCTCGTAATTATGCTTAACTGTGCAATGTCAAGTTCTCTTAGGTTTTTCAAAATCACCCATGTAGCGAGCGTTCAATTAGTAACTCCCAAACCAGACGGCTTTAGGGCACTAGGTGTTAAGACGCCCCTAAGGATCTAATTACCCGAGTGATAGAGGCCACAGAACCCAACTAGTAAACGCATTTTGTTTTAATATATTTTATTTTTTATTTTTTATTTATTTTTTTTTCTCTTTTTTTTTTCTTTTTTTTTTTCAGTTCTGCCTTAAAAGAACCCCCAAACTCAGCTTTTACCCAATTTAACCTTCCTTGTTAATTCACCTATCAATGTTTTACCCAATTCTCATGTAAAAATCAGTTATGCAACCCTTTGAACCCTAGCAGTCAAACTAATCAATTTATTCGTGCAATCCAAAAACTCAAGTTATGACAAGCATAATTACCCTTATGATCAAAATTATTATATCCCAAATGACTTTCAAACTATCCAAGCTAACAAAATAATACCCATCTCATCATTGGCCGAGCCAAAATCATACCAACTAATCAATTGGATTCATGCAAACAAACTAAATGCGCCTAACACAATCAAACCATACCATGCAAGATACTAATATGCCAACATACTAACAAATATGATGCACAAAACCAATAAACATGCTAAACAAAAACCTAAAAGAACTCCCCCAAACTTAAAACAGATAATGCCCTCATTGAATAAAACAATAAAAGAAAAGGAAAAGGAAAGGAAAACTCCCCTAATCCGACGTAACATCATCTGCCTCCTCCCCATCGGAAGGCGTGTCCGGAGGCGGATAAGTCGAGGTTGCACCAAATGTTGGAAATTGGACTTGAACGCCCAACTGAGAAAAGGCCTGCGAGAAACTATCTGAAAGCTAAGTGGAAAAAGAACGAAGCTCGGTCATACTCGAATGTATAGCATCCATCCTGCGAGTCATACGTCTCTCCATGCGATCCAATCGAGCCTGCGAGATATTAACAGGCTGTTCAGGCTCAGGCACCGGTTGATCAGACGCCTCCTCCTCCTCACTCTCAGAATAGTCCCCTAACAAGAATCCTGCTCCACGAGCATGCGACGGGGCTCCTTCCCACACCTTATACTTTGCTATCGTCGCGTGATCAATGGTATTCATCGGGAGCTGCACTGGCTCACTGTCGGCCCACTCCACCCCCGCAGCTGAACATAATCGAGTAATTACCGAAGCATGCGGGATAGCACCTGAAGTACCTCCCTGAAGGTAACGACGAATAGACTGATGAATCACATAACCAACATTGACAGACTTTCCCATCACTATCCCATATAGCAAAATTGCCCGGTCCTTGGTCACGTCGTTTTGGTGCCCGGTGGGCATGAGATTTGCACAAATGAAGCTGTACCAGGCCTTGCCGTAGTGACTCAAGGCAGTGTGTGGAAAGTGAAGCTTCTGGTCGGTCCCCTGCTTTGTAGTCCACTCGGTACCCGGCTTGCACAAGACATTTTTGATTCTGTCCAGCTTGGGTTCCCAATTTGTAGAATGGAAACTCTCATGGTCAGAAAGGGGAATGGTAGGCAAGTGGTAAATATCATTAATAGTGCGGCTATCATACGGCACCTGACAGCCCCTCACAAACGCGGTCCCATCCTTTGTAATCTTGGCGTTGGCGTAAAACTCTTGAACCACAGAAATAGGTGCTGACAATGGTGGCTCCACAAACAATAACCATCCTTTAGCCCTGATCATACGCATCATCTCTCCATCTAAACCAGGATCGGGCTTTAGCCCACGCTCCAATACAAAGGTCTTGCCCAACAAAACCCGGTGATAGAAGTCCTCCGCCTCAGCCGAAACAAACTGACTCCTATCAAAATCTACATCCTCAGCGTGTGCATGGGAACTGGACGATTCCCCTCGTGGTCGTTTGGAAGCCATATCAACTCAATTCTCAATTCACAATAACGCAAAATCTCCCCCAAACTTGAAAGAAACTACACTAGGGTTTCTCAAACAATAACAATCCAAAATACTTGCATGCACAACTCAAGTACAAGCAACCAAACCAATATAAAGCAAACCCCTGTGTAAAATCTGACAAGAAGCTTAAGAAAATATAAAACCCTAATTGCAATATACTTACTTCAACAATCCCACTGTAATTCCTTGCTAGCCCACCGCGTTGCATTGACAATCTCCTTGATGAACTTTGTGATTGATGAAGAACTCGAATTTGGGGTGTGAAAGGAGAGTATCGGCTACGTATGTAGGTATTAGAAAGAGAATGGAGATGAATGATAATATGAATTAGGGTTTGATGTGGGTAGAGTTTGATTTGTAGAATGAGTTTGTGGAGATTTGGATTTGATAAGGAATCCGATTTGGGAGAGAAGGAAACAGAGAGAGTCGGTTTTTTTAGATGGAATAGGTTTGAAGAAATAGAGTCCAAGCGGGAAAAGGAAATAAGAAACAATCGTGGGTCGGGTCAAACTTGATTTTTAAAAACTGGGATCCGATCGGGGCGCGACCGCGCTGGGATTTGACCTGAATGGGGCGCGGCCGCGCTTGTGTAGCAGCCAATTTTTTTTCAACTTCTGAGATGCGGCGCAGCCGCGCTGGTTTCCTTCACAATTTGGGCGCGGCCGCGCTGGGGTACCAGCTGCATAATTTTGACTTTCTGAAGCAGGGCGCGGCCGCGCGTGTTTTCTTCACATTTGGGGCGCGGTCGCGCTGGGCTAAAAACTGGACTTTTAATTGTGAAGCCCTTTTGATGATTTCTTCATATATACTCCTTGGTGTATGACCTATGAACAATAAAAACCCAGAAACAACGTATCTAAGTACTATAAGATGAAAATAAAAATAAATCTAAGTCCTAAAAATCTCAAAATGATAACTAAAAACAATTAGAAATTGGGTTGCCTCCCAAGTAGCGCTTGATTTAGAGTCTTTCAGCCTGACTACTTCCTGTTTCATCTTTAATCGGCAAGAGTGATTGAGGTTTTCTGGCGATCAACACCACCACCCCAATAATGCTTTAATCTTTGACCATTAACTTTAAATGACTCTTCCGAATTGCTTGCAAAAACTTCAACGGCGCCATGAGGGAATGCTTGTTTGACGATGAAAGGACCCGACCACCGAGACTTGAGCTTCCCTGGAAATAACTTTAGTCTTGAATTGAATAAAAGCACTGCTTGTCCCGGCTCAAATGTCCTGTTGATAATTTTCCGATCATGCCACTTCTTTACTTTTTCCTTGTAAAGCTTTGAATTCTCATATGCTTGTAACCGGAATTCATCGAGTTTATTAAGCTGAAGTAGCCTCTTTTCCCCAGTAGCCGCGAGATCAAAGTTCAACTTTCTGATGGCCCAGTATGCTCTGTGTTCCAGCTCAACCGGTAGGTGACACGCTTTTCCATAGACTAATTGGTACGGTGACATGCCAATGGGCGTCTTATAAGCTGTCCGATAAGCCCAAAGTGCATCATCCAATTTTGCTGACCAATCTTTTCTACTTGGATTGACGATTTTTCCTCCAGAATTCTCTTCACTTCTCTGTTTGAAACTTCAGCTTGACCACTGGTTTGGGGATGGTATGCTGTAGCAATTCGGTGGTTTAACCCCATACTTAGCTAAGAGAGCCGTGAAAGACCTGTTGCAAAAGTGACTCCCTTCATCACTGATAATTGCTCTTGGGGTGCCAAAACGTGTGAAGATATTTTTCTGCAGAAATTTAAGAACCACCTTGGCATCATTAGTCGGCAACGCACTTGCTTCCACCCATTTAGAGACATAGTCGACCGCCAAAAGGATGTAGAGGTTGTTAAAGGACGATGGGAATGGTCCCATAAAATCTATTCCCCAAACGTCAAAGACTTCAACTTCTAGAATGGCATTCAAAGGCATCTCATGACGCTTGGAAATATTTCCCACCCTTTGACATCTGTCACATCTTTGCACGAAGTGGTGGGCGTCCTTAAACAATGTTGGCCAGAAAAATCCTGCTTGCAACACCTTGGCCGCTGTCTTCTCGCCTCCGTAATGACCTCCATATAGTGAATCATGGCAATGATGTAAAATACTCTCTACTTCACTTTGTGGCACACACCGTCTAATCATCTGATCGGCACAATGTTTGAACAGGAACGGTTCATCCCACATATATATTTTTACGTCATGCATAAATTTTTTCTTTTGTTGGCTGGTCAAATCAGGAGGGAGTACGTTGCTAACCAAATAATTGACAAAATCGGCATACCACAGGACTTCTGAGTGGATCACAAACAACTGCTCATCTGGAAAGAACTCATTGATCACCGTTTTGTCTCCCTTTACGTGATCATTGTTTTCTAATCTCGAGAGATGATCTGCCACTTGATTTTCCGTCCCCTTCCTATCCCGGATTTCCAAGTCGAACTCCTGGAGTAGAAGTATCCATCGAATCAGCCTTGGCTTCGCATCCTTCTTTGAAATCAGATATCTTATGGCCGAATGGTCAGTGAACACCACTACTTTAGTTCCAATTAAGTATGAGCGAAATTTGTCAAAGGCATACACAACCGCAAGCAACTCCTTCTCGGTAGTCGTATAGTTGAGTTGGGCATCGGTAAATGTTTTGCTAGCATAATAAATGGCGTGAAAAATCTTTTCCTTTCGTTGGCCTAAAACAGCCCCAATAGCATAATCGCTAGCATCACACATCAACTCAAACGGCCTTGACCAATCCGGTGCGACAATGACTGGCGCTGTGGTCAATTTCCTTTTCAACAATTCAAAAGCTGCAAGACACTCATCATTAAATTTAAAGGGAACATCTTTCTCCAATAGGCTACATAAAGGCTTAGAGATCTTAGAAAAGTCCTTTATGAATCTTCTATAAAATCCGGCATGTCCCAAGAAACTCCGTATTCCCTTGACTGTAGTTGGTGGAGGTAGATTTTCTATTGTTTCCAGCTTAGCTTAGCCCCGATCTACCTCTAACCCGTTTGATGACACCTTGTGCCCAAGAATTATCCCCTCTTGCACCATAAAGTGGCATTTTTCCCAGTTGAGCACTAAATTAGTCTCCACGCATCTTTTCAAAACCAGGACCAGATTTTCCAAGCATCTATCGAATGAGTCACCAAACACTGAAAAATTGTCCATGAATACCTCCATGTTACGTTCAACCATATCTGAGAAAATAGCCATCATGCATCTTTGAAACGTCGCTGGTGCATTGCATAAGCCAAAAGACATCCTCCGAAAAGTAAAAGTGCCATAAGGACACGTGAAGGTAGTCTTTTCCTGATCTTCGGGGGCAATCACTATCTGATTATAACCTGAGTAACCATCCAATAAGCAATAGAACTCGTGCCCAGCCAGTCTATCTAACATTTGATCAATAAAGGGTAGTAGAGGAAAGTGATCCTTGCGGGTTGCCTTGTTTAATTTCCTGTAATCCATACACACCCTCCATCCAGTCACTGTCCTTGTCGGTATCAATTCATTATTCTCGTTTTCGACAACCGTCATACCACCCTTTTTAGGCACGCACTGAACTGGACTCACCCAACTGCTATCGGAGATGGGGGTAAATGATACCTGCATCAAGCCACTTCAAAATTTCCTTTTTCACCACCTCTTTCATGATTGGGTTCAGCCTCCTTTGTTGCTCTATCGTTGGTTTGGCATCTTCTTCCAAAAGGATCTTGTGCATACAGAAAGATGGGCTAATTCCTTTTATGTCGGCGATGGTCCAACCAATGGCTGACTTGTATTCCCGGAGAAACTCGAATCAACTTACTTTCCTGCAATTCGTTAAGTACAGATGCAATAATAACAGGCAAAGTAGATGATTCACCCAAATAAGCATACCTCAGATGACTCGGTAAAGGTTTAAGTTCAAGAGTAGGAGGTAGTTCAAGAGATGGTTTCAAGCGCTCTAAGGATTTGTCAGTAAGTTCCAAGGGTTCATAGGGGATCTGAAATTTGCGTACTCTCGGCACTGTATCTAAAATGTGAAGAAATTCCATCCTCTCTAGGTCATCCATGTCAGCCTCCCTAATAAAACAGATTCCAACGGATCCTCAGTCAATTTTCTCAAAAACTCGTCTTCCACCACTTTTTCTACCACATCCAACCGGAAACACTCTTCCTCGTCCGTAGGAAATTTCATGGCTTTGAACACATTGAATGTCACTTCTTGGTCTTGCACCCTCATAGTCAATTCTCCTTTTTGCACATCTATAAGTGTTCTTCCCGTTGCCAAGAAAGGTCTCCCAAGTATGATAGAAATGTCTTTGTCCTCCTCATAGTCCAAAATAATGAAATCGGCTGGGAATATGAATTTGTCTACTTTTACAAAGATGTCTTCAACAATACCTCTCGGATATGTAACCGACCTGTCAGCTAGCTGAAGAGAGATGTTGGTTGGTTTTGGTGCAGGTAGACCCAGCTGAACATATATCGATAACGGCATAAGGTTGATGCTCGCACCTAAATCACACAAACATCTGCTGATTGATAAGCTGCCAATAGTGCAAGGAATAGTGAAACTACCCGGATCCTTCAGCTTTGGTGGCAACTTCTTCTGCAATATCGCACTACACTCTTCAGTCAATGCTACTGTTTCATAATCCTCCAGCTTTTTCTTTCTTGACAAAATTCCTTTCATAAACTTGGAGTAGCTTGGCATCTGCTCTAAAACTTCGGCAAACGGTATATTGATTTGCAGCTTCTTAAAGACTTCAAGGAATTTGGAGAATTGTTTATCTAATTTCTGCTTGTGAAATCTCTGAGGGTATGGCATAGGAGGGTATACTTCTGCTTGCCTTGCTTTCTCCTTGTCTTTCTCCTCATTCTCCGTTTCCTTGTCTTTTCCTACTAATTTCTCTGCAGGATCTGGGACTGGGGATGGGCGCGGCCGCGCTTCCTCCCCTTGTATTTCAGGCGCGACCGCGCTGCTCTGCTGGAGTTGCTTCCCACTTCGAAGTGTTACAGCTTGACATTGTTCCTTACCATCTCTCTTGGGGTTAACCTCTGTATCACTTGGCAGTGTTCCTTGCGGTCGATTGTTCAAGACTTGAGCCAACTCACCGAGCTGATTTTCCAAATTCTGAATTGACACCGCTTGGCTCTTCACATTCAAGTCTACCTGATTTATCAACTTATCTTGCTCATTCATTCTTTTCTCCGATGCTGTGATAAATCTTGCCAAAGATTCTTCTAAATTGGGTTTTCTTTCTGCCTGTTGTGGAGCTTGGTTCTGAAAACCCGGGGGATTCTGTGATCTTGGAGCGGGATTTTGAACTTGAGTGTTATTACTCCATGAGAAACCCGGATGATTCTTCCACCCCAGATTATATGCATTCTGATATGGCTGTTGCGGTCGGTTGTAACTCCCCAAGTACTGTACAGATTCCGGATTAATAGCACAATAATCTATCGGATGTGCACCTGCACATAGCTCACACACATAAGCTGCTTGCTAGACCTTCGACTCCGCCAAGGCTTCAATTTTCTTAGACATGGCTGCCATCTGAGCTGTTAGTGCAGTGATCGCATCTACCTCCAAAACTCCAGCTACCTTTTGGTGATTCATCCTTGACGTCGGCCATTGATAGTTATTTGAAGCCATAGTTTCTAACAAGATGTAAGCTTCATCAAAATTCTTATCCATAAGTGCTCCTCCCGCAGCTGCATCTATAATTGTTCGAGTATTACTACTCAGCCCATTGTAGAATGTCTGGACTTGCAGCCACTTGGGTAATGCATGATGTGGACATCTTCTCAATAACTCTTTAAACCTTTCCCAAGCCTCATACAGTGTCTCTCCATGACTTTGCTCGAAAGTGGAAATATCGTTTCTTAACTTAGCAGACTTAGCCGGCGGAAAGAATTTTGCTAGGAATTTCTGAGCCAAGTCTTCCCAAGTTGTGATGGACCCCGGTGGAAGTGAGTGCAACCAACTCTTTGCTTTATCCCTTAGTGAAAACGGAAACAGACGTAGTCTCACCGCATCATCAGTTACATTGGGATATTTGAATGTATCACAAATCTCAAGAAAGCTAACCAAGTGTTCATTAGGATCATCGTTGGCTAATCCCCCAAACTGTACTGCATTTTGAATCATCTGAATTGTACCCGACTTGATCTCAAAGGAATTAGCCGTGATGGCTGGCCTCGTGATGCTTGACCTGACTTGATCAAGCTTAGGCATGGCATATTCCCTCAATGATTTCGGTTCTTCGTTAGCCATTTTTTCTTTCTCGATGGTCTCACGGCAAAACTTTCTCAACTTGCGTAACTTGTTTTCAAGATCGTCTTCACTCTTCACAAGTTCCGGATGCTTGGATCGTGTTTGCATAAACAAACCGAGATCACCTAAAACAGGAAGTAACAAGAAAAACAATGTTAACTAAAACTGATGTAATTAAAACTAAAACTTAAAATTATAGAAACAATAAGTCCCCGGCAACGGCGCCAAAAACTTGTTTGCCAAAATCTATACTAGCAAAAATACGAAAGTACACGCAGTCCACAAGTAATAAAGTGAAAGTAGAGTATCGTCCCACAGAGAAGAATTGATTCTACAATGACAAATTCCAAGTTTAAATCAAATCAGTTTTTAGTAAACGAATGGTTTTATATTTCTGAGGTTTTGAATTTAACTAATTAATTCTAAATTAAATTACTAACACTAGTTTGAGAATAGATTGTTAAAGAATTAAGACTACAACTTCACTTAATGCTTTGTTTTACTTAACATGCTCCCCTTTGGATTATGCTAATTATTCTAGATTGTTAACCAGAAACGCATCACTATTTATGATCATCTTTCAATGTTTCACAAACAACTTAACTTAAATCCACAATTGATAGATTCACGTTAATCATCCTAAATAACTAATTCACTATATTTCTATGTGAATTACAATTAAAAAAGGATTTAAAGCCCAAGTTCCCTATTTTGATTACATGCGGTGATAGGTATATCTCTATCCTAATCACAAATCATGAATTCCATCGACAGCAGAAAACACAATCACATGTTATTATGGTCAGTTCTACTTCTATACTTCATCTTTCAAATTCATATAGAATAACCCGGTAATTATTGGCCAGATAATTAAGTAATTCAGCACAAACCATAATAGACAATCCAAAATTAACTAATCATAATATTCAAAGAAGCATGCTGTGCAAAACTACGCATTAAGATCCATTATAGCCTTAACAGAAATTTAGTTCATAAATAAACTAGAATTCATCATCCACAAGTTTAATAACATCAAAAAGTTTTGAATAGAGAGTAAAGAGAAGAAACACTGTAAGTAATCTTTCAATCTCTGTCCTGCTCCTCCTTGCTTTCTCCTTGTTCTCAACTTGCTTCCAGTCTTCTCTAAAATTGCTCCAAACTAGGGTTTTCGAATAGTAGATAGCCCAATTACCAACTAGAAAACACCTACTTATAATATCTGATAAAACCCCTAATTAATTACAGAGTTCCAAATCCAAGTTTAAATCAAAACCAATCAAAACATCTGAAAAGACAACTTTGCCCTTGCTCGAACCGGCGCGGCCACGCCTGGATTAAGCTTGCAAGGCGCGCGGCCGCGCTACTCTGGCAGCAAAATTTTTTCTAACTCTGGCATCACGCGCAGCCGCGCTGCTACCCAGTTCATTTTGAGCGCGGCCGTGCTGCTCTGAAATTCTGCAACATCAGCTACATCAGCAACTTCATCCACTCAAATGTCCAATTCTCGCCCAATGCAATCCCAACACGTACAACCTACAAAAACACACAAAATACATTAAAAGTAACTGGAAACCATGGAAATAAACAATAATTCGCGTAAATTGGTATCCGATTCATAGGTATAAAACCTATTCATCAAATTCCCCCAAACTTGAACTATTGCTTGTCCCCAAGCAACAAAATGTAATGCAATAACTAACATAAATGCAACACAATGCCATGAATGCACTAAGAACTAGCATGCCTACGAATCCAACCAATAGCCAATATGAATGTTAACTGTATGCCTCAGAGATATCAATAAACAGCATGAAACAGTAAATCCAATCAAAAGAGACTAATAACCCCAACCAATCAAGCAATATACACCTATCATCACCCAAATTGTGCGTGTGTGTTCAATAATCAAGTTAACTGACCAAAGTTCAAAATAAAGCCACATAACCAACTCTATAACAAGAATACTTTCTTTTTACTACAATTCAAGCAAATACAACAAATCCAGCCAATATCAAGCAAATACCGAGCATGAAGGTTCTAACAAGGTTTTATTCCTACTTTATTTTACTACGAGTGCGTTTTACGCTCCATCTCGTAATTATGCTTAACTGTGCAATGCCAAGTTCTCTTAGGTTTTTCAAAATCACCCATGTAGCGAGCGTTCAATTAGTAACTCCCAAACCAGACGGCTTTAGGGCACTAGGTGTTAAGACGCCCCTAAGGATCTAATTACCCGAGTGATAGAGGCCACAGAACCCAACTAGTAAACGCATTTTGTTTTAATATATTTTATTTTTTATTTTTTATTTATTTTTTTTTCTCTTTTTTTTTTCTTTTTTTTTTCAGTTCTGCCTTAAAAGAACCCCCAAACTCAGCTTTTACCCAATTTAACCTTCCTTGTTAATTCACCTATCAATGTTTTACCCAATTCTCATGTAAAAATCAGTTATGCAACCCTTTGAACCCTAGCAGTCAAACTAATCAATTTATTCGTGCAATCCAAAAACTCAAGTTATGACAAGCATAATTACCCTTATGATCAAAATTATTATATCCCAAATGACTTTCAAACTATCCAAGCTAACAAAATAATACCCATCTCATCATTGGCCGAGCCAAAATCATACCAACTAATCAATTGGATTCATGCAAACAAACTAAATGCGCCTAACACAATCAAACCATACCATGCAAGATACTAATATGCCAACATACTAACAAATATGATGCACAAAACCAATAAACATGCTAAACAAAAACCTAAAAGAACTCCCCCAAACTTAAAACAGATAATGCCCTCATTGAATAAAACAATAAAAGAAAAGGAAAAGGAAAGGAAAACTCCCCTAATCCGACGTAACATCATCTGCCTCCTCCCCATCGGAAGGCGTGTCCGGAGGCGGATAAGTCGAGGTTGCACCAAATGTTGGAAATTGGACTTGAACGCCCAACTGAGAAAAGGCCTGCGAGAAACTATCTGAAAGCTAAGTGGAAAAAGAACGAAGCTCGGTCATACTCGAATGTATAGCATCCATCCTGCGAGTCATACGCCTCTCCATGCGATCCAATCGAGCCTGCGAGATATTAACAGGCTGTTCAGGCTCAGGCACCGGTTGATCAGACGCCTCCTCCTCCTCACTCTCAGAATAGTCCCCTAACAAGAATCCTGCTCCACGAGCATGCGACGGGGCTCCTTCCCACACCTTATACTTTGCTATCGTCGCGTGATCAATGGTATTCATCGGGAGCTGCACTGGCTCACTGTCGGCCCACTCCACCCCCGCAGCTGAACATAATCGAGTAATTACCGAAGCATGCGGGATAGCACCTGAAGTACCTCCCTGAAGGTAACGACGAATAGACTGATGAATCACATAACCAACATTGACAGACTTTCCCATCACTATCCCATATAGCAAAATCGCCCGGTCCTTAGTCACGTCGTTTTGGTGCCCGGTGGGCATGAGATTTGCACAAATGAAGCTGTACCAGGCCTTGCCGTAGCGACTCAAGGCAGTGTGTGGAAAGTGAAGCTTCTGGTCGGTCCCCTGCTTTGTAGTCCACTCGGTACCTGGCTTGCACAAGACATTTTTGATTCTGTCCAACTTGGGTTCCCAATTTGTAGAATGGAAACTCTCAGGGTCAGAAAGGGGAATGGTAGGCAAGTGGTAAATATCATTAATAGTGCGGCTATCATACGACACCTGACAGCCCCTCACAAACGCGGTCCCATCCTTTGTAATCTTGGCGTTGGCGTAAAACTCTTGAACCACAGAAATAGGTGCTGACAATGGTGGCTCCACAAACAATAACCATCCTTTAGCCCTGATCATACGCATCATCTCTCCATCTAAACCATGATCGGGCTTTAGCCCACGCTCCAATACAAAGGTCTTGCCCAACAAAACCCGGTGATAGAAGTCCTTCGCCTCAGCCGAAACAAACCGACTCCTATCAAAATCTACATCCTCAACGTGTGCATGGGAACTGGACGATTCCCCTCGTGGTCGTTTGGAAGCCATATCAACTCAATTCTCAATTCACAATAACGCAAAATCTCCCCCAAACTTGAAAGAAACTACACTAGGGTTTCTCAAACAATAACAATCCAAAATACATGCATGCAGAACTCAAGTACAAGCAACCAAACCAATATAAAGCAAACCCCTGTGTAAAATCTGACAAGAAGCTTAAGAAAATATAAAACCCTAATTGCAATATACTTACTTCAACAATCCCACTGTAATTCCTTGCTAGCCCACCGCGTTGCATTGACAATCTCCTTGATGAACTTTATGATTGATGAAGAACTCGAATTTGGGGTGTGAAAGGAGAGTATCGGCTACGTATGTAGGTATTAGAAAGAGAATTTAGATGAATGATAATATGAATTAGGGTTTGATGTGGGTAGAGTTTGATTTGTAGAATGAGTTTGTGGAGATTTGGATTTGATAAGGAATCCGATTTGGGAGAGAAGGAAACAGAGAGAGTCGGTTTTTTTAGATGGAATAGGTTTGAAGAAATAGAGTCCAAGCGGGAAAAGGAAATAAGAAACAATCGTGGGTCGGGTCAAACTTGATTTTTAAAAACTGGGATCCGATCGCGTCGCGGCCGCGCTGGGATTTGACCTGAATGGGGCGCGGCCGCGCTTGTGTAGCAGCCAATTTTTTTTCAACTTCTGAGATGCGGCGCGGCCGCGCTGGTTTCCTTCACAATTTGGGCGCGGCCGCGCTGGGGTACCAGCTGCACAATTTTGACTTTCTGAAGCAGGGCGCGGCCGCGCGTGTTTTCTTCACATTTGGGGCGCGGTCGCGCTGGGCTAAAAACTGGACTTTTAATTGTGAAGCCCTTTTGATGATTTCTTCTTGTATACTCCTTGGTGTATGACCTATGAACAATAAAAACCCAGAAACAACGTATCTAAGTACTACAAGATGAAAATAAAAATAAATCTAAGTCCTAAAAATCTCAAAATGATAACTAAAAACAATTAGAAATTGGGTTGCCTCCCAAGTAGCGCTTGATTTAGAGTCTTTCAGCCTGACTACTTCCTGTTTCATCTTTAATCGGCAAGAGTGATTGAGGTTTTCTGGCGATCAACACCACCACCCCAATAATGCTTTAATCTTTGACCATTAACTTTAAATGACTCTTCCGAATTGCTTGCAAAAACTTCAACGGCGCCATGAGGGAATGCTTGTTTGACGATGAAAGGACCCGACCACCGAGACTTGAGCTTCCCTGGAAAATAACTTTAGTCTTGAATTGAATAAAAGCACTGCTTGTCCCGGCTCAAATGTCCTGTTGATAATTTTCCGATCATGCCACTTCTTTACTTTTTCCTTGTAAAGCTTTGAATTCTCATATGCTTGTAACCGGAATTCATCGAGTTTATTAAGCTGAAGTAGCCTCTTTTCCCCAGTAGCCGCGAGATCAAAGTTCAACTTTCTGATGGCCCAGTATGCTCTGTGTTCCAGCTCAACCGGTAGGTGACACGCTTTTCCATAGACTAATTGGTACGGTGACATGCCAATGGGCGTCTTATAAGCTGTCCGATAAGCCCAAAGTGCATCATCCAATTTTGCTGACCAATATTTTCTACTTGGATTGACGATTTTCTCCAGAATTCTCTTCACTTCTCTATTTGAAACTTCGGCTTGACCACTGGGTTGGGGATGGTATGCTGTAGCAATTCGGTGGTTTACCCCATACTTAGCTAAGAGAGCCGTGAAATACCTGTTGCAAAAGTGACTCCCTTCATCACTGATAATTGCTCTTGGGGTGCCAAAACGTGTGAAGATATTTTTCTGCAGAAATTTAAGAACCACCTTGGCATCATTAGTCGGCAACGCACTTGCTTCCACCCATTTAGAGACATAGTCGACCGCCAAAAGGATGTAGAGGTTGTTAAAGGACGATGGGAATGGTCCCATAAAATCTATTCCCCAAACGTCAAAGACTTCAACTTCTAGAATGGCATTCAAAGGCATCTCATGACGCTTGGAAATATTTCCCACCCTTTGACATCTGTCACATCTTTGCACGAAGTGGTGGGCGTCCTTAAACAATGTTGGCCAGAAAAATCCTGCTTGCAACACCTTGGCCGCTGTCTTCTCGCCTCCGTAATGACCTCCATATAGTGAATCATGGCAATGATGTAAAATACTCTCTACTTCACTTTGTGGCACACACACCGTCTAATCATCTGATCGGCACAATGTTTGAACAGGAACGGTTCATCCCACATATATCTTTTTACGTCATGCATAAATTTTTTCTTTTGTTGGCTGGTCAAATCAGGAGGGAGTACGTTGCTAACCAAATAATTGACAAAATCGGCATACCACGGGACTTCTGAGTGGATCACAAACAACTGCTCATCTGGAAAGAACTCATTGATCACCGTTTTGTCTCCCTTTACGTGATCATTGTTTTCTAATCTCGAGAGATGATCTGCCACTTGATTTTCCGTCCCCTTCCTATCCCGGATTTCCAAGTCGAACTCCTGGAGTAGAAGTATCCATCGAATCAGCCTTGGCTTCGCATCCTTCTTTGAAATCAGATATCTTATGGCCGAATGGTCAGTGAACACCACTACTTTAGTTCCAATTAAGTATGAGCGAAATTTGTCAAAGGCATACACAACCGCAAGCAACTCCTTCTCGGTAGTCGTATAGTTGAGTTGGGCATCGGTAAATGTTTTGCTAGCATAATAAATGGCGTGAAAAATCTTTTCCTTTCGTTGGCCCAAAACAGCCCCAATAGCATAATCGCTAGCATCACACATCAACTCAAACGGCCTTGACCAATCCGGTGCGACAATGACTGGCGCTGTGGTCAATTTCCTTTTCAACAATTCAAAAGCTGCAAGACACTCATCATTAAATTTAAAGGGAACATCTTTCTCTAATAGGCTACATAAAGGCTTAGAGATCTTAGAAAAGTCCTTTATGAATCTTCTATAAAATCCGGCATGTCCCAAGAAACTCCGTATTCCCTTGACTGTAGTTGGTGGAGGTAGATTTTCTATTGTTTCCAGCTTAGCCCGATCTACCTCTAACCCGTTTGATGACACCTTGTGCCCAAGAATTATCCCCTCTTGCACCATAAAGTGGCATTTTTCCCAGTTGAGCACTAAATTAGTCTCCACGCATCTTTTTAAAACCAGGACCAGATTTTCCAAGCATCTATCGAATGAGTCACCAAACACTGAAAAATCGTCCATGAATACCTCCATGTTACGTTCAACCATATCTGAGAAAATAGCCATCATGCATCTTTGAAACGTCGCTGGTGCATTGCATAAGCCAAAAGACATCCTCCGAAAAGTAAAAGTGCCATAAGGACACGTGAAGGTAGTCTTTTCCTGATCTTCGGGGGCAATCACTATCTGATTATAACCTGAGTAACCATCCAATAAGCAATAGAACTCGTGCCCAGCCAGTCTATCTAACATTTGATCAATAAAGGGTAGAGGAAAGTGATCCTTGCGGGTTGCCTTGTTTAATTTCCTGTAATCCATACACACCCTCCATCCAGTCACTGTCCTTGTCGGTATCAATTCATTATTCTCGTTTTTCGACAACCGTTATATATACCACCCTTTTTAGGCACGCACTGAACTGGACTCACCCAACTGCTATCGGAGATGGGGTAAATGATACCTGCATCAAGCCACTTCAAAATTTCCTTTTTCACCACCTCTTTCATGATTGGGTTCAGCCTCCTTTGTTGCTCTATCGTTGGTTTGGCATCTTCTTCCAAAAGGATCTTGTGCATACAGAAAGATGGGCTAATTCCTTTTATGTCGGCGATGGTCCAACCAATGGCTGACTTGTATTCCCGGAGAACTCGAATCAACTTACTTTCCTGCAATTCGTTAAGTACAGATGCAATAATAACAGGCAAAGTAGATGATTCACCCAAATAAGCATACCTCAGATGACTCGGTAAAAGTTTAAGTTCAAGAGTAGGAGGTAGTTCAAGAGATGGTTTCAAGCGCTCTAAGGATTTGTCAGTAAGTTCCAAGGGTTCATAGGGGATCTAAAATTTGCGTACTCTCGGCACTGTATCTAAAATGTGAAGAAATTCCATCATCTCTAGGTCATCCATGTCAGCCTCCCGTAATAAAACAGATTCCAACGGATCCTCAGTCAATTTCCTCAAAAACTCGTCTTCCACCACTTTTTCTACCACATCCAACCGGAAACACTCTTCCTCGTTCGTAAGAAATTTCATGGCTTTGAACACATTGAATGTCACTTCTTGGTCTTGCACCCTCATAGTCAATTCTCCTTTTTGCACATCTATAAGTGTTCTTCCCGTTGCCAAGAAAGGTCTCCCAAGTATGATAGGAATGTCTTTGTCCTCCTCATAGTCCAAAATAATGAAATCGGCTGGGAATATGAATTTGTCTACTTTTACCAAGATGTCTTCAACAATACCTCTCGGATATGTAACCGACCTGTCAGCTAGCTGAAGAGAGATGTTGGTTGGTTTTGGTGCAGGTAGACCCAGCTGAACATATATCGATAACGGCATAAGGTTGATGCTCGCACCTAAATCACACAAACATCTGCTGATTGATAAGCTGCCAATAGTGCAAGGAATAGTAAAACTACCAGGATCCATCAGCTTTGGTGGCAACTTCTTCTGCAATATCGCACTACACTCTTCAGTCAATGCTACTGTTTCATAATCCTCCAGCTTTTTCTTTCTTGACAAAATTCCTTTCATAAACTTGGCGTAGCTTGGCATCTACTCTAAAGCCTCGGCAAACGGTATATTGATTTGCAGCTTCTTAAAGACTTCAAGGAATTTGGAGAATTGTTTATCTAATTTCTGCTTGTGAAATCTCTGAGGGTATGGCATAGGAGGGTATACTTCTGCTTGCCTTGCTTTCTCCTTGTCTTTCTCCTCATTCTCCGTTTCCTTGTCTTTTCCTACCAATTTCTCTGCAGGATCTGGGACTGGGGATGGGCGCGGCCGCACTTCCTCCCCTTGTATTTCAGGCGCGGCCGCGCTGGTCTACTGGAGTTGCTTCCCACTTCGAAGTGTTACAGCTTGACATTGTTCCTTACCATCTCTCTTGGGGTTAACCTCTGTATCACTTGGTAGTGTTCCTTGCGGTCGATTGTTCAAGACTTGAGCCAACTCACCGAGCTGATTTTCCAAATTCCGAATTGACACCGCTTGGCTCTTCACATTCAAGTCTACCTGATTTATCAACTTATCTTGCTCATTCATTCTTTTCTCCGATGCTGTGATAAATCTTGCCAAAGATTCTTCTAAATTGGGTTTTCTTTCTGCCTGTTGTGGAGCTTGGTTCTGAAAACCCGGGGGATTCTGTGATCTTGGAGCGGGATTTTGAACTTGAGTGTTATTACTCCATGAGAAACCCGGATGATTCTTCCACCCCAGATTATATGCATTCTGATATGGCTGTTGCGGTCGGTTGTAACTCCCCAAGTACTGTACAGTTTCCGGATTAATAGCACAATAATCTATCGGATGTGCACCTGCACATAGCTCACACACATAAGCTGCTTGCTAGACCTTCGACTCCGCCAAGGCTTCAATTTTCTTAGACATGGCTGCCATCTGAGCTGTTAGTGCAGTGACCGCATCTACCTCCAAAACTCCAGCTACCTTTTGGTGATTCATCCTTGACGTCGGCCATTGATAGTTATTTGAAGCCATAGTTTCTAACAAGATGTAAGCTTCATCAAAATTCTTATCCATAAGTGCTCCTCCCGCAGCTGCATCTATAATTGTTCGAGTATTACTACTCAGCCCATTGTAGAATAGAATGTCTGGACTTGCAGCCACTTGGGTAATGCATGATGTGGACATCTTCTCAATAACTCTTTAAACCTTTCCCAAGCCTCATACAGTGTCTCTCCATGACTTTGCTCAAAAGTGGAAATATCGTTTCTTAACTTAGCAGACTTAGCCGGCGGAAAGAATTTTGCTAGGAATTTCTGAGCCAAGTCTTCCCAAGTTGTGATGGACCCCGGTGGAAGTGAGTGCAACCAACTCTTTGCTTTATCCCTTAGTGAAAACGGAAACATACGTAGTCTCACCGCATCATCAGTTACATTGGGATATTTGAATGTATCACAAATCTCAAGAAAGCTAACCAAGTGTTCATTAGGATCATCGTTGGCTAATCCCCCAAACTGTACTGCATTCTGAATCATCTGAATTGTACCCGACTTGATCTCAAAGGAATTAGCCGTGATGGCTGGCCTCGTGATGCTTGACCTGATTTGATCAAGCTTAGGCATGGCATATTCCCTCAATGATTTCTGTTCTTCGTTAGCCATTTTTTCTTTCTCGATGGTCTCACGGCAAAACTTTCTCAACTTGCGTAACTTGTTTTCAAGATCGTCTTCACTCTGCACAAGTTCTGGCTGCTTGGATCGTGTTTGCATAAACAAACCGAGATCACCTGAAAAGGAAGTAACAAGAAAAACAATGTTAACTAAAACTGATGTAATTAAAACTGAAACTTAAAATTATAGAAACAATAAGTCCCCGGCAACGGCGCCAAAAACTTGTTTGCCAAAATCTATACTAGCAAAAATACGCAAGTATACGCAGTCCACAAGTAATAAAGTGAAAGTAGAGTATCGTCCCATAAAGAAGAATTGATTCTACAATGACAAATTCCAAGTTTAAATCAAATCAGTTTTTAGTAAACGAATGGTTTTATATTTCTGAGGTTTTGAATTTAACTAATTAATTCTAAATTAAATTACTAACACTAGTTTGAGAACAGATTGTTAAAGAATTAAGACTACAACTTCACTTAATGCTTTGTTTTACTTAACATGCTCCCCTTTGGATTATGCTAATTTTTCTAGATTGTTAACCAGAAACTCATCACTATTTATGATCATCTTTCAATGTTTCACAAACAACTTAACTTAAATCCACAATTGATAGATTCACGTTAATCATCCTAAATAGAAGAAACACTGTAAGTAATCTTTCAATCTCTGTCCTGCTCCTCCTTGCTTTCTCCTTGTTCTCAACTTGCTTCCAGTCTTCTCTAAAATTGCTCCAAACTAGGGTTTTCTAATAGTAGATAGCCCAATTACCAACTAGAAAACACCTACTTATAATATCTGATAAAACCCCTAATTAATTACAGAGTTCCAAATCCAAGTTTAAATCAAAACCAATCAAAACATCTGAAAAGACAACTTTGCCCTTGCTCAAACCGGCGCGGCCGCGCCTGGATTAAGCTTGCAAGGCGCCCGGCCGCGCTACTCTGGCAGCAAAATTTTTTCTAACTCTGGCATCACGCGCGGCCGCGCTGCTACCCAGTTCATTTTGGGCGCGGCCGCGCTGCTCTGAAATTCTGCAACATTAGCTACATCAGCAACTTCATCCACTCAAATGTCCAATTCTCGCCCAATGCAATCCCAACACGTACAACCTACAAAAACACACAAAATACATGAAAAGTAACTGGAAACCATGGAAATAAACAATAATTCGCGTAAATTGGTATCCGATTCATAGGTATAAAACCTATTCATCAAGGAGGTGGTACACTCTCAACATACATTCACATTCATCGTCCTCACCGTATGCAAATGATTACTTTAAAGTAAAGCAATTCCATTCACCCATTCATTCATTGGTAAAACACACATTCACACAACAAAAGGTAAAAAAGATCAAAATATCGCACGCACATACACATTCATGAATTTTTAAAGGATAGGATAGCATCAAGATTTAAACGCGGCTTAAGCCCTCTAATATCCCCAGCAGAGTCGCCAGCTGTCGACGCCGGGAAATGTCGCTCCTTCGGTGATTATTACCCTTTCCGATTTTAGCCTTTTGGTTTAGATGATTCTTTTGGAAAAGGTCGGCATTAATGTCGACGGGATTTTGAAAGATCGCTTTTTATGATGAACCAATTTGACCAGAGTCGTCAGTTGGTATATTTGAAATGGATGTACCAACTCATCCGAGTTTCGTTTTTTGTAAATCGCTGGCTCATATGTGACTCCGAATTAATTGGTCCGCGAACCGAGATTCATAGAGTTCGGGGGCTTGCTTAAGCGAGGGGAAGGTGTTAGGCACCCCCCGACTTCCGTGAAACACGGTTACCGCAATCTTGATGCTTTTCTTATCCTTTAATTCCTGAATGTGTGTGTGTATGTGCGTGTGTGTATGTGTGTGCCTGTGTGAATGTTGTGGTGAGTTTGCATGAAGAAACCATTTGGGTTTTGATGAAAAGTCGTGCTTTCTTTTGAGATGGCTTTAGAATGTCATTTCGCTTAATGAGAAAGCTTTATGAGAAAGGTTTGATTTTAATTGTCAAAAACTTATGAGATTCTCATTAGGTGTCGTTTTGGCAAAAACAAGAGTTTTCTAAACCTTCGTCAAAATAAGAATCGAGATCTATACGTTGCTTTCGTAAATAGCACGATGGGCAACTTCTAGGATCTATTTAACCCTATGCACAAAGATTTAATAAAGCGTTACTTATTTCTATAAAATCATTTTTGTGATGTTTGAAAACGATTTTTCCTTTAGCCTTCTCGTTAAATAGGAATCGACATTCATTAGCATTTCCAAATTTTAGCCTCACGGTGCTAATAGCCTAGTTTGATTGATTTTATGAAAATCTTATCATTTAGCTTTGAAATCAATTTCGTGTCATAAATCAAATCGAGCATTAAAATGCGTGGGGCTATTCATGGGCATGTGAGCCATCAAAATAACCCCGAACGCCCACAATCACATACTTCACTATTACGGGGCCTTAAACACGATTCTCGCCTTGGCGTCGTTTTAAGGCCTGATGATTACATATTTACAATGAAAACTACATCGCTCCTACTACATATATCAAAAGATGTCCATCATCGGATTTGGACCACGGGGTCGCGATCCTAGGCTCACATCCAAAACCGCTACACACCCACAAGATCCTAAAATAGTAATCTAAACAATCTATGCACGATACATCATTACAACGAGCTAAAAATTCACTAAATGGACATCATCGGGCCATTAGGAGGAATTTCGTTCCATTTGGAACCCTCACTAATAGCCCTAAATCCATGGATTCACAACAATATACAAGAATAACTACATTTAATATAATTCGGATGACAAAAAAGCTTAACAAAAACGGTATAACAAAATGCTATAACAAAGGGTTTTTCACCTTGCAAATGATCCTCGCAATATGTATGAACTTGTATATTGAGTAGAGTAGAAAATATATGATGTATAATCTCACAAAATGGATACAATTCCTCACTATTTTCTCTCTTTTCTCTCTTGATTTCCTCTTCTTTTATGCTGTTTTCTTCTTCTTCTTTTTTTAGCTGCTGCCGCTTCATCTTTTTCTTTTTGTGTTTCTGGATGAAAACTGACCTGATAAGGGGTTTCCCTAGGCAGCCGCAGATTGATCTGCGACTGGCCGCAGATTGATCTACGGCTGGCCTCGGTTTCCCCGCGCCCGCTGCGCACTTCAGCCGTCCGCCGCGCACTACCATTATTTTAATCGTTTGGCCGCAGATCAATCCGCGGCTGGGTGGGCTAATTTTCTTGATTTTCGAGCCGCACCTTGATTCTCGTGTCGTATCGCTGATTTTCGCTTAAAGGCCTGTATTTTGCAGTCCGGGAACCGCTGGGAAAAGTGCCACATCATTCATGGGTGCTTGTTTCGCCCGTCGTCATGTCAGCCTTGATCGCAAGTCGTCGTGGTGGCTTTGAGTGTTCGCACTTATGTCCGCCTTCCGTCTCATAGGCTGGGCTAATTGACGAATTTGCCCTCCTATCAAGGTTAGTATAGGAAACGTAAAATTTGGGTGTCTACAATATTGTTGCAAGTATTACTCCATTAAGCGAGTTTCTTATCTTATTCAAGATATTCTGGACAGGTTCTTTTACTTCAATCATTGTCGTATTGCAAGTACTCTTAGAATGAACTGTTAATCGTTCACGTTACCTAGCCATGCTTCAACGCATGTTATTAAAGCTTTCAAGTTCTATATTCCATGAACTGCATGAGATAGATGTGAAAGCCAATTGTTTCGGCTAGACATATGTTTAATCATCATTGTTGTTAAGTAAAGCTATCCGATCAAATTATTTGGTTTGGATTCCTATGCAAAGCTGAGATGAACAACCCTCACAACAGGAGAAACAATATGTATGTTGGGGAACCGATACGCGCGCGAACAGTATGTAAAAGGGGTTATGCATAACACCGGGTACATTAGGCTGATCACCTATTGTATTAGTATGTTGGGTTATCAGATTAATTTCTGGTGATTCTAGTAAGAGTTCAGTGTCATGATGACTGCTCAGTATAGAATATTTCCTTCATTTGGGAACATTGAAATCATTCGGTCCATAGAGGCCCTACAATTATGTCAAAGAGGTCACTCATAGAAATTGTACAAATTATTGAGCTATTTATTGTTCTTTTGACTCTTGTAAGCTATAAAGTATTCATGTGATGATTCACGATTATTGTTATTATACTTGCGTAGCAAATTTGTTGCTCAGCCTTGCTTTCGTTAAAACATTTCAGTTAGTGGAGCTCGTGGTGAAAGCTCAGGGAAGGATAAAGGCAAAGGCAACGCTACTGATTAGTTTTGTACCATTAAGATTATCATTTTGATTATGTATTAAGACCCGTTGATGTTTGTGATGTATTAAGACTTAATCACCCTTATGTATTAAGTTATGCTTTGTAGTAGTCTTGGTTTCGAGACTTGGGACATGACTATTTATGTTATATCAATATAAATATTCCTTTATTCCGCTATATATTGTCAATAGCATGATGTATGTTTGAGATAGTGACGAACCAGGTCTGCGGTTCAGGTGACCCGAATTTGGGGGCGTCACAGGTTGGTATCAAAGCCTTAGGTTATAAACCTTTAGAGAGAGGTCTTTAGGTTATAACCTTAGGAAATATATAGAGGATAAGAGTAGATAAAACTCATGTAGAGTTTTGGGGCGATCTTAGATAGAGGCGTCCTAGAAAGTTGTGAAAGGTATTTACATTCCTTGCAATGAAGCTATGGTTCATTACGAGTTGATAATAGAGTATGTTGCTTGTTGTCTACTTATAGTACTCATGATAGATATCCTCGTAGTATATGAGATGATGACACTAAGTTTTCTTGCATTTAGCGGAGAATGCGGCCCAGACGCAACATACCACCCCCAGGAACACTTGAGGGATCAGTTAACAATGAAGGAGGTCTGACGGACCCCATGCAGTGGTTAACGGACATACTGGAGAGAATGGAAAGGAGAAATGCGGTACCCGTGAATCCCAACCCATCGGCAACACCCATAACAAGTTTCAAAGACTTCAAAAGCGTAGGACCCCCAGAGTTCAGGGGAACGACTGATCCGATTGAAGCCCAGTCTTCAGTGAAGGAAATGGAGAAGGCTTTTGTTATCACACACGTGGGGGATGACCAGAAAATGGTATTCGCCACCTATATGATGAAAGGATAAGCAAATTATTGGTGGGAGGCTAACCAACAATGAGCAGGCGAAGGAATGATACTGCGGGACAGGTTCAAGGAATTATTTTTCGAGAATTATTTCCCAAAAAGCATGGTTCGTTCCATGATGAGTTTTACCGACCTTCCAGTATCCTTCTGGGGTTATGCCCTAGAATCGGCTGCATACCTACTTAACAAGGTACCTACCAAATCCGTCCCAAAGACCCCATATGAGATATGGACAGGGAGGAAACCAAATCTTAAGTATGTTAAGACTTGGGGTTGTCCAGCTTATGTCAAAAGGTTTGAGCATGATAAGCTAATGACTAGATCTAACAAGTGTAGATTTGTGGGATACCCTAAAGAAACTATAAGGTATTATTTCTATCATCCTACTAATCAAAAGGTGTTTGTTGCGAAACACGCTGCCTTCTTGGAAAAGGAGTTTTTCCTTGAAGGGGTCAGTGGGAGTAAGATATATCTTGAAGAAGTTCAAGAACCACAAAATACTACGGATCAAAGTCAGGTACCTGTCTAAGTAGAAGAACCTACTGCACCACTACCTATTCGTAAATCTGGAAGAGTACTGAAGATACCCGATAGGTATGGATTCATCATAGAGGATGATGATGAGGTACGCATCATAGATGATGATGATCCATTGACTTACGAAGAGGCTATGAGTAGTGAAGACTCAGAGAAATTGCTAGAAGCCATAAAATCCGAGATGGACTCCATGTATGAAAACCAAGTATGGACTTTGGTTTCACCACCTGAGGGCATTAAGCCTATTGGGTGTAAATGGGTCTTTAAGAGAAAGACTGGAGCAGATGGCAAGGTAGAGACCTATAAGGCCCGACTGGTTGCAAAAGGTTTCAAATAAAGACAAGGAGTTGACTATGATGAAACCTTCTCACCAGTACCTATGCTCAAGTCCATTCGGATTTTGCTTGCAATTGCAGCTTATTATGACTACGAGATCTGGCAAATGGACGTGAAAAGGACCTTCCTCAATGGAGAGCTTGAGGAGAATGTATATATGATACAGCCAGAGGGTTTTGTTTCAACGGTTGGAACAAACCAAGTTTATAAGCTACAACGATCCATTTATGGATTGAAGCAAGCTTCTCGAAGATGGAACATCCGTTTTGATGAGATAATCAAAAGGTTTGATTTTATCAAAAATGAGGATGAACCTTGTGTGTACAAGAAGGTTAGTGAGAACGCTGTTTCATTCCTTGTATTATATGTTGACGATATATTACTGATAGGGAATGATGTTCCTATGCTACAGTCGATCAAAATTTGGTTTTCTAAACACTTCTCCATGAAGGACTTGGGTCAGGCATCCTATATTTTGGGGATAAAGATCTATAGAGATAGATCTAAAAGGATGTTGGGCTTGACCCAACGAAAGTACATTAACTCGATGCTAAAGAAGTTTAGCATGGAAAATTCCAAGAGAGGTCTCATGCCGATGAGCCATGGAATACATCTCTCCAAAAACAGGCCCCAAAAACACCTGAGGAGAGAGACCGTATGAGTAAGATTCCTTATACTTCCGTAATAGGATCTATCATGTACGGTATGATATGTACTAGACCAGATGTCGCTCATGCACTTAGTGTAACGAGCAGATATCAGTCGAATCTAGGAGAAGAGCACTGGAAGGTAGTGAAAAACATCCTAAAGTACTTGAGAAGAACTAAGGATGTATTTCTTGTCTACGGTGGGTCTGAATTGAAACTAGAGGGCTATACAGACTCAAATTTTCAAACAGACCAAAATGACAGTAAATCCGTTTCAGGGTATGTGTTTACCTTACACGGTGGCGCGGTGAGTTGGAAAAGTTCCAAGCAGTAAACAATTGCTGATTCAGTGACAGAGGCGGAGTACATAGCTACAAGTGAAGCTGCAAAGGAAGCTGTTTGGATGAAGAAGTTCGTAACTGAACTTGGAGTGGTTCCTAGCATTAGAGGAGCCGTACCTTTATTCTGTGACAACAACGGAGCTGTTGCGCAGGCTCAGGAACCCAGGTCTCATCAGAAATCCAAACATGTGTTCTGGGTTTACCTTGTAATTCGAATTTTTGAATATTAGCGGATATATTATATTTTATTAATATTATTTTATGTTGCTTGTTTAAAGGTTGTGTGACAACCTGGATTATGTGAATGCATGAAATTTTACGTGTTATAGTTTTGTTTAAGTGAATAATTGATTTCGTGAAGCGTCGCTAAATCACTATTCACGGGGCATGTTTTCGAGGCACTATTCACGTCATAATATTTTTGTGTCTTTTTCGATGCTAATAAATTTCATAAGTACGTGTATGCGTACGAATAATTTTTCCAAGTGTCAGAAATTTTATTTGAGCTGATACGTAATTTTATCCGTATCCGAAATATATGATACGGGTGTTCTGAATATTCGGACAAATCTCATGATAATTATTTTTACCTATCCCAATAATTATGGGAGTACCCATTTTAATTTTGGATAGAGTCATTTACCAGTTTTGGTACAAAAGTGGGAGTTTTTGGGTATATTTTTGTGTATTTGGGTATTTATTTTGGCTTGTTACTCCAAGTGGGAACCACCCAACCACATTAGACCAATCAAATGAGAGCATGGGGGAGTATTTGCTGGCAAGCTTAGAAAATTTGGCCACCTTGAGCCACTCCCATTTTTCTCCCACTTCTCCCTAATTCACTCATCCACTACTCCCAAATCATTTTCCAATTCTCTCTTGCATCCCATTCAAACTACCATCAGCTGATAGAGAGAGAGAGAGGGAGAGAGCTGCTGTAAGAGAGAGAAAGTGCTGAAGAACAAGAACAAAGGAAGAAGAAGAGGAAGAAACTTGAAGGAAGAAGAAAGGAGAGACACGGGTGGAGAAGAAAGGAACCAAAGAAGTAGGAGAAGAGTCTCAAGCCTAGCCTAGCAAGCTCTCTAGCATCTAGGAAGGATTTACAGAGGTAAACACCAACCAAATCCTTTCCATTCGATTTCTTGTTAAGGTTTTCAAGTTTTTATGGTTTTTGAGCTCTTGAGCTTGTAATTCGATTTTCTGGCGATTCTTGTTTTTTTGTTTGTGTTGGATGATGGTAAATGTTGTTAAAATGTTATATAAGCCATTAATAACATCAAAGTGGAACAAAAACGCAATAAATCCGTACCTATGCTTAAGGAGGATGAAGAACATGAAAACAATGGACTTTTTGGACAATATGGACTGTTGAACAAATTTAGAGGACTTCGTAGCTATGATTTCATGTGTGTTTGATTTATTTGTTGTCATGGTATTGTAGTTCCATGGGTTATAAATTTAACCCAATTGGAATCGAGTAAAAAGGTGTTAAAACAAAGATTTGGTGACAATTTTAGTGAAGAACACCAAGAACACAAAAATTTAGCATGAGTTGATACTTTGACCTAAGATTTGGCAATGTTAATATTAATGGATAGTTCTGAATTTTTGATATGTTGTAGCTCTATGTCTTAGGAGTCCATAGAGTCCGGAACGGACCAATTTGAACGTGTATAGAAGGAGTTATGGTGGTTGGAAGCAAGATAGGTCTAGAACACGAAAAACAGAGCAGGAAACTAAGTGTGGGTGTAATGACACTGGCATTATACCGGAGCTGCTGGACTTGGGCGTCATGATGCCAGTCATAGGCTGTTTTTGGGCGTAGCTACGCCGGGTCCAATTTAGGCCAGAATCAGCTTTGACGTCCTTTACTAAAATAGACATAACTTTCTCATACGAACTCGGATTGAGAGGATTCAAGATGATTTGGAAAGAGAACGAGTAGACCTACAACTTTTGTTCTTTGAATTTTTCAATTTGAGGTCTGTAGCATGGCCTAAATAGGCCATTTGTAGGACTGATGTGTAATTGGAGACAATCGGAGGGTGTCGGGCATGCACGTAAGCACATGTAATGCTCCCGATAATGTAAAATGTTGTTCTAAGTTCGAAAGCACGAATGTTATGAATTATAATGATACTTAAGATTATCCAATGGGTATTAGATAAATCGAATGGGTGTGCTAGGCGTACGCAATTGCGTGTCGCTTGGGCGTTCGAATAGGCAAGTTTGGGCGTACCGATGTACAAGCATCGTAACGCCGTAACTAGTGGGCATAACATTGTTTAATATTTTGTTTATAGTATGAATAAGACATTATAGAGTAGTATAAGACATTATTTGATATCCGGTATGTGACTAATTGTTATGTGAATATGTACTTAATTGTGTAGAATATTAAGGAGCGCGTGTTGTTATATTATAGCAGACGCACCAGGCAAGTTTCCTAATGCTTGTCTAACCCTTGTGTTGGGCAAGTTCCCTAACTTCATTCTTTCTACATATTGAATGCAAGTTTCTTACCTTACTCAAGATTATATTTGAGCAAGTATTATATCTTGTTGTAAGTTTCCTAACCCGTACAACTTTTATTATTGTGCGAGTTTATTCTTATGAATTGCAAGTTCTTAAACTTACTCAATCTTTATAATTGGGCAAGTTTCATTATTGTGCAGGTTCTATCTTACTCGGTTTATTTATTGAGCAAGTACTCTACATTATTGCAAGTTTCCTAACTCAGACACGAGTTTGAAAGTAGTATGCACACAAGCCAATCATATTTGATATGATGTAGCATATACTTTGTAATCTTATTCATTTATTAATAAAAGAATTGATTTTCTTTAAAAGGCATTTTATATTATCTACATAGTGTTGTTATGTTAAATGTGATAAACCCATAGTTTTGAGCAATGCTTTTAGAATCATGATGGTGATCATGCTAATGAGATCTAAATTCAAGATAGCTCACAAACTAAAATTGTTCCTAATCGTTGGATTACTAAATTGGGGATTAGTGAATCTGGATAGATTAGTACATACGTTGCTTGCTCTTAGGAAGAGGATGATTGATCTCATAATCATTTATGTAGAGACACTAAAGCAAGTATGTAGGTGCTTATTGGAGAATAAGTTCACTGAACGTGGCTCGCTAAGAAATACCTAATGGAGTTTTACTCGCCTGTCAATAGGAATTCCTCTAGTGATAGTAGTACAAGTGATCCTTGGACTTGAGATCATCATAGTATCTTGTGTATGATGAGTTATACTTTGACATCTCTCTTAAGACCTTGTGGGTATATCAAAGGGTATGATTGGGTATAATTAGTTATACATGGAGATAGGTGAATGATCAACAAAGAATCTACTACGTCTAGTAAAAGATGTGAATGTCTTATGTGATTCGATAAATGACAATTCAGTAGTCCTTGGCCAAGGCAGAATGAAATTAGAAAGGAGTTTCTAATTTGCATTAATTAGAGTTGTGCATTTGGGAATCGAAATACATATAATTAAATAAAATAAGACTTGACAGTAAATCCATGTCTTATATTTAATTGGGACATTGTATGGTAGAAGGATTGAATTGTACGGTAACTATTTACTCAAAGGTTCTTTTATGATTAATGTTGAAATCTATATTATCTGGAAAAGTCGTTGATCGCTAAGGGGCTTACCCTTATTGTAGAATAAATATTATTTATTTAAATGAATTAAATAGTTTAATTTATTAATTTAAATAAGATTAGAATTGTTCTAATTGATTTATTCACAACCGGTTTAATATGGAGAACCTAAAGGGTCACACCGCAAAAGAAAAATATTTATTTAAGAAGTAAATGGCATAATTGTAATAATAAGTTAAGTGTATTTAATTTACTCTATGGAGATAGAATAAATTAAATAGCTTAATATTTATTATTTAATATTTTGGAAATATTAAATATAAATTAATAAGAGGAGTCTTATTATTATTATTACTTTTACTATTATTTAATTCCTAATAGGGATTGGGAATTAATTAATAGAAGTACTCTCTCATGGATTCCTAATTGGATTAGGAGCATTATTAATTAAAAGAGTTTAATTATAATACAAACCCTAATCCTAAATAGTTTAGGGAAGGGTTATTCCTACATCTATAAATAAGAGGGGTCTTATCACAGATTAGGGTTACACACTCTTGCATTAGATTGTGGAGAGTACTTACAATTTCTATAGAGATAGAAACTAGGGTTTTGCCAAATACCCAACTTCTTGAATACTTGTTCTTCCTTGGTGGATCATCTCTAGAGGCCAAACACTTGGGTGGCTAACGTTGATCAAAGGAAAGGAATCACACCGTAGCATTCGAGGAGAACACGAAGGACTAGGAGTTGAACTTGTACCCGAGGAAGCTTTGATCTACGAGGGTATAATTCTTATTCTCTTTCTCTTTCGTTTATATCGTTAATTGAGCACATTGATCGATCATGGTTATGGTTTGTATAAAATTTTAAAAATCCGTTTTATCGTGCTTCCGCACTATTTATGTAATTTGATTACATGTTCGCGCTATATACAAACCTAACAGAGTTATTACTTTCAAATGATATCAGTGGATTAATTATTGTCAATTATTCCACATTAGAAATAATTATTGGTATTTGCACTTTGTGCATTTGAATTCATGATTTGTTGTTGGGCTATGAAATGTTTAAGTTCTTCATTTCATGAACTGTTTAAGGAATAGTCTACGCCACTTATTTCGGCTAGACACGTACAGGTTATTATTTTAAAAGCTATCCAAACCGATTGTCGGTGCGGATTCTTGGACTGAGAGAGCAACCCTTATGTAGGGAATTTTAATGTGTCGGTTATTCGATGCAGTCAGAGCTAAATGTTATGCATATACATAGGGTACGAGAGGCAGATCCCCTCGAGTACTACTGACGGGCCAGGCGTTTAAAAGGGTTAGTTGAGTAACTGATCCTTTGGCCAAATAGTTCATGGTCTATTGGACCACTCAACAGTAAATAATCAATATTCATTATTTTATTTGAACTTTGATTATATTGTCAGCTATTTCTTCAATGTTCTTAAATTGTTGAACCATGCGATTATTATTCTAATTCATTCGTGATATATCTTCCTTATTCATTTTAAACTTGCTGAGCAAAATAGTTGCTCACCCTTGCTATATCATGAACCTATTGCAGTTAAGCCGGGAAGTTCCAAAGCGGACAAAGGTAAAGGAAAGCTTACGGAGTAGTTATATGTACAATCTCGTTATGTAATCGTGGAATCATTTTGTAATATTATTGTATTCTGCGATGTATTCTATTTAAGGTTATAAACCTTGGGATCGTAGTAAACCTTTTGTAATGAACAACATATGTTTATTTATTCCGCATTAGTTGATTTAGGTTGTTTAGAGGTGTATGGATGTATTTTATCGTGAGCACCAGATTCGAGGTATTGGTACCTGAATTTGGGAATGTCACAGCTTTAACACAACAGCAGTTTGATCGTCACTTAGAGAAGATGGGTATAAGATACCATGGCGATTGGCTTTAGTGCAAGTAGGAGATTGAAAGTAGTATGCACACAAGCCAATCATATTTGACATGATGTAGCATATACTTTGTAATCTTATTTATTTATTAATAAAATAATTGATTTTCTCAAAAGGCATTTTACATTATCTACATAGTGTTGTTATATTAAATGTGATAAACTCATAGTTTTGAGCAATGCTTTTAGAATCATGATGGTGATCATGCTAATGAGATCTAAATTCTAGATACCTCACAAACTAAAATCGTTCCTAATCGTTGGATTACTAAAAAGGGGATTAGTGAATCTGGATAGATTAGTACATACGTTGCTTGGTCTTAAGAAGAGGATGATTGATCTCATAATCATTTGTGTGGAGACACTAAAGCAAGTATATAGGTGCTTATTGGAGAATAAGTACACTGAAAGTGGCTCGCTAAGAAATACCTAATGAGTTTTACTCGCCTGTCAATAGTAATTCCTCTAGTGATAGTAGTACAAGTGATCCTTGGACTTGAGATCGTCATAGTATCTTGTGTATGATGAGTTATACTTTGACATGTCCCTTAAGACCTTTAGGTAATATCAAAGGGTATGATTGGGTATAATAAGTTGTACATGGAGATAGGTGAATGATCAACAAAGAATCTACCACGTCTAGTAAAAGATGTGAATGTCTTATGTGATTCGATAAATGGCAACTCAGTAGTTCTCGGCCAAGGTAGAATGAAATTAGAAAAGAGTTTCTAATTTGCATTAGTTAGAGTTGCGCGTTTGGGAATCGAAATACATATAATTAAATAAAATAAGACTTGATAGTAATTCCATGTCTTATATTTAATTGGGACTTTGTATGGTAGAAGGATTGAATTGTACGGTAACTGTGCACTTAAAGGTTCTTTGTGATTAATGTTGAAATCTATATTATCTGGAAAGTCGTTGATCGCTAAGGGGGCTTACCCTTATTGTAGAATAAATATTATTTATTTAAATGAATTAAATAGTTTAATTTATTTATTTAAATAAGATTAGAATTGTTCTAATTGATTATTCACAACCGGTTTAATATGGAGAACCTAAAGGGTCACACCACAAAAGGAAAATATTTATTTAAGAAGTAAATGGCATAATTGTAATAATAAGTTAAGTGCATTTAATTTAATCTATGGAGATAGGATAAATTAAATAGCTTAATATTTATTATTTAATATTTTGGAAATATTAAATATAAATTAATAAGAGGAGTCTTATTATTATTATTACTATTACTATTATTTAATTCCTAATATGGATTGTTAATTAATTAATAGAAGTACTCTCCCATAAATTCCTAATTGGATTAGGAGCATAATTAATTAAAGGAGTTTAATTATAATAGAAACTCTAATCCTAAATATTTTAGGGAAGGGTTATTCCTACATCTATAAATAAGAGGAGTCTTATCATAGATTAGGGATACACACTCTTGCATTAGATTGTGGAGAGTACTTGCAATTTCTATAGAGATAGAAACTAGGGTTTTGCCAATATCCAACTTCTTGAATACCTATTCTTCCTTGGTGGATCACCTCTATAGGCCAAACAATTGGGTGGCTAACGTTGATTAAAGGAAGGAATCTCATCGGTGGAATTCGAGGAGAACACGAAGGACTAGGAGTTGAACTTGTACCCGAGGAAGTTTTGATCTACGAGGGTATAATTCTTATTCTCTTTCTCTTTCGTTTAATTGATAATTGAACACAAGGATAGATCATGGTGATGGTTTGTATTAAAATTTTAAAATTCGTTTTATCACGCTTCCGCCCTATTTGTGTAATTTGATTGCATGCTTGCGTAATATACAAACCTAACAGTTCTAAGTCCAAAAATATGAATGTTATGATTTGTAATGATACTTAGCATTAACCAATGAGTATTAGATAAATCGAATGGGCGTGCTAGGCGTACCCAATTGTGTGTCGCTTGGGCATTCGAATAGGCGAGGTTGGCATGCGGACGCGCAAGCGTCATAACGCTGTAACTAGTGTGTATAATATTGTTTAATATTTTGTTTCTTATAAGAATGAAACATTATAGAGTAGTATAAACCATTATTTGGTATCCAGTATGTGACTAATTATTATGTGAATATGTACTTAATTGTATAGGATATTAAGGAGCGTGTGTTGTAATATTGTAGCAGGTGCACCAGACAAGTTTCCTAACACTTGCCTAACCCTTGAGTAAGGCAAGTTCCCTAACTTCATTCTTTCTATATATTGAATGCACATTCTCTTAACCTTATTCAAGCTATTTATTAAGAAAGTTCCATCTTACTCAAGTTATAATTGGACAAGTATTCTATATTATTGCAAGTTCCTTACTCAACTATTATTTTTATTTGAGCAAGCTTCCTATCTTATACAAATGTTGTATATTGTTGCAACTATTACTCCATTAAGCGAGTTTCTTATCGTATTCAAGATATTCTGGACAGGTTCCTTTACTTCAATTATTGTCGTATTGCAAGTACTCTTAGAAGGAATTGTTAATCGTTCACGTTACCTAGCCATGCTTCAACGCATGTTATTAAAGCTTTCAAGTTCTATATTCCATGAACTGCATGAGATAGATGTCAAAGCCAATTGGTTCGGCTAGACATATGTTTAATCATCATTGTTGTTAAGTAAAGTTATCCGATCAAATTGTTTGGTTTGGATTGAAAGTAGTATGCACACAAGCCAATCATATTTGATATGATGTAGCATATACTTTGTAATCTTATTCATTTATTAATAAAAGAATTGATTTTCTTAAAAGGCATTTTATATTATCTACATAGTGCTGTTATATTAAATGTGATAAACCCATAGTTTTGAGCAATGCTTTTAGAATCATGATGGTGATCATGCTAATGAGATCTAAATTCTAGATAGCTCACAAACTAAAATTGTTCCTAATCGTTGGATTACTAAATTTGGGATTAGTGAATCCGGATAGATTAGTACATACGTTGCTTGCTCTTAGGAAGAGGATGATTGATCTCATAATCATTTGTGTGGAGACACTAAAGTAAGTATGTAGCTGCTTATTGGAGAATAAGTTCACTGAACGTGGCTCGCTAAGGAATACCTAATGGAGTTTTACTCGCCTGTCAATAGGAATTCCTATAGTGATAGTTGTACAAGTGATCATTGGACTTGAGATCATCATAGTATCTTGTGTATGATGAGTTATACTTTGACATGTCCCTTAAGACCTTGTGGGTATATCAAAGGGTATGATTGGGTATAATTAGTTATACATGGAGATAGGTGAATGATCAACAAAGAATCTACCTCGTCTAGTAAAAGATGTGAATGTCCTATGTGATTCGATAAATGATAACTCAGTAGTCCTTGACCAAGGCAGAATGAAATTAGAAAGGAGTTTCTAATTTGCATTAATTAGAGTTGTGCATTTGGGAATCGAAATACATATAATTAAATAACATAAGACTTGATAGTAAATCCATGTCTTATATTTAATTGGGACATTGTATGGTAGAAGGATTGAATTGTACGGTAACTATTTACTCAAAGGTTCTTTTGTGATTAATGTTGAAATCTATATTATTTGGAAAGTCGTTGATCGCTAAGGGGGCTTACCCTTATTGTAGAATAAATATTATTTATTTAAATGAATTAAATAGTTTAATTTATTTATTTAAATAAGATTAGAATTGTTCTAATTGATTTATTCACAACCGGTTTAATATGGAGAACCTAAAGGGTCACACCGCAAAAGGGAAAATATTTATTTAAGAAGTAAATGGCATAATTGTAATAATAAGTTAAGTGTATTTAATTTACTCTATGGAGATAGAATAAATTAAATAGCTTAATATTTATTATTTAATATTTTGGAAATATTAAATATAAATTAATAAGAGGAGTCTTATTATTATTATTACTTTTACTATTATTTAATTCCTAATAGGGATTGGGAATTAATTAATAGAAGTACTCTCCCATGGATTCCTAATTGGATTAGGAGCATTATTAATTAAAGGAGTTTAATTATAATACAAACCCTAATCCTAAATAGTTTAGGGTAGGGTTATTCCTACATCTATAAATAAGAGGGGTCTTATCATAGATTAGGGTTACACACTCTTGCATAAGATTTGTGGAGAGTACTTACAATTTCTATAGAGATAGAAACTAGGGTTTTGCCAAATACCCAACTTCTTGAATACTTGTTCTTCCTTGGTGGATCACCTCTAGAGGCCAAACACTTGGGTGGCTAACGTTGATCAAAGGAAGGAATCACACCGTAGCATTCGAGGAGAACACGAAGGACTAGGAGTTGAACTTGTACTCGAGGAAGCTTTGTTCTACGAGGGTATAATTCTTATTCTCTTTCTCTTTCGTTTATATCGTTAATTGAGCACAAGGATTGATCTTGGTGATGGTTTGTATAAAAATTTTAAAATCTGATTTTATCGCGCTTCCGCTCTATTTATGTAATTTGATTGCATGCTCGCGTCATATACAAACCAAACATGGATTCCTATGTAAAGCAGAGATGAACAACTCTCATAGCAGGAGAAACAATATGTATGTCGGGGAACCGATACGCGCGCGAACAATATGTAAAAGGGGTTATGCATAACACCGGGTACATTAGGCTGATCACCTATTGTATTAGTATGTTGGGTTATCAGATTAATTTCTGGTGATTCTAGTAAGAGTTCAGTGTCATGATGACTGCTCAGTATAGAATATTTCATTCATTTGGGAACATTGAAATCATTCGGTCCATAGAGGCCCTACAATTATGTCAAAGAGGTCACTCATAAAAATTGTACAAATTATTGAGCTATTTTTTGTTCTCTTGACTCTTGTAAGCTATAAAGTATTCATGTGATGATTCACGATTATTTTTATTATACTTGCGGAGCAAATTTGTTGCTCACCCTTGCTTTCCTTAAAACATTTCAGTTAGTGGAGCTCGTGGTGAAAGCTAAGGGGAGGATAAAGGCAAAGGCAAAGCTACTGATTAGTTTTATACCATTAAGATTATCATTTTGATTATGTATTAAGACCCGTTGACGTTTGTGATGTATTAAGACTTAATCACCCTTATGTATTAAGTTATGCTTTGTAGTAGTCTTGGTTTCGAGACTTGGGACAAGACTATCTATGTTACATCAATATAAATATTCCTTTATTCCGTTATATATTGTCAACAACATGATGTATGTTTGAGATAGTGACGAACCAGGTATGCGGTTCAGGTGACCCGGATTTGGGAGCGTCACAACAATATAGTCACATAGTTGCACATTGTGCACACTTTAATCATGCTCGCATATAATTCACATAATAGTGAAAGATTTAGTAATTAAGTCATGTACGCCAATACATTTAAATAAGTCAACAAGTTACTGAAAGAACTTGCCTTAAGCGTTCCTTGCCACATTATGATGGCTCGTCCTTCAAATATTCTACACAATTTATTTAACAATAAAACACTAATTAGCCACTAAAAAGGCTTCATATATTGGTTCACATTATAATAATTCTTATCTCATATTATTCACGCATTATAGACAATTAACGCGACTAACTCTAAAATATTTCTCGGCGTCGCGTCATTTGAAAACGTTATGACCCTCATCATCATCAATCCTTATTGGTTTATAATAATCCAACTCCATATCTTATAATGTTCATTTTGTTTAAATCGAAATACTATTTAAGTTCATTAACACTTTACGCGGAGTTTCGACTTTTGCACGTCACACGCCTAATTCGTCTCTTTTACATGTGCTTAGCATGCTCATACATTGGGCTATAACACTCTATAATGTTTCATTATTATTACAAATAAAATATTAAACAAGGTTATACACACTTGTTACGGCGTTAAGATGTTTGCACATCAGTACGCCACACTTGCCTATTCGAACGCCCAAGTGACACGAGATTGCGTACGCTTAGCACGCCCATTTGAATTATCTAATACTCAATGGTTAATGATAAGTATCATTATAAATCATAATAATCATGTTTTAGAACTTAGAACATCGTTTAACATTATCGGGAGCATTACGCAGGCTTACGCGCATGCCCGACACTCTCCGATTGCCTCTAATTACACATCAGTCCTATAAATGGCCAATTTAGGCCATGATACATGCCTCAAATTGCAAAACTTAACGAACTAAAGTTGTATATCTACTCTTCCTCTTTCCGAATCATCTTGATTCACCTCAATCCGAGTTCGTATGAGAATGTTATGCCTATTTTAGTAAAAGACGTCAAAACTGACTTTCACCGTCTGAGGCCTAGTGCCCCGGCGCTGAAACCAAGCCTAATACCAGCGCCCTGGCGCTGGGATCCAGGAAACTATGGTTCTTGCTTGCCCAGCTTCGCGATTTTTGTTACTCCCGACCTATCTTGCTTCCAACCACCATAACTCCTTCTCTAGACATCCAAATGACTTCATTTCGGACTCTATGGACTCCTAACTCATGGGGCTACAACATATCAAAAATTCAGAGCTACCCATTAACATTAACATAGCCAAATCTCAGGCCAAAGTACTAAGTTCATACTCTGTTTTAGGTGTTCTAAGTGTTCTTCACTAAAATCATCACCAAATCTTTGTTTTAAACCTTTTTACTCCATTCCAACTGGTTAGCTTCGTAACCCATGGAACTACGACATCATAACAACAAACAAATTAAATAAAGACGAAATCATAGCTACAAAGTCCTCTAAACTGTCCAACAGTCCATGTTTGTCCAAAAATATCCATTGTTCATCCTCTTTAAGCATGGGTACGGATTTGTTCCATTTTTTATTCCACTTTGATGTTATTAATGGCTTACAAGATCTCTTGGCAACATTATCAAGTAACCACAACCAACAATAACAACCATGAATCGAAAGAAAATCAAACCCAAGAAAAAATAGCTTCAAAACTCAAAAATGGAGGAGAGATGGTGGAAGAGGAGATTACATCTTGTTTGATGCTACTTAGATAGTCTGAAGCTTAATAAGAGCTTAAAGCTCTCTCTCCTCTTCTTCTTCTTGGCCTCCCAAGCTCCTTCTCCTTTTCATTCTTCTTCACCCCCTGCGTTCTTCTTCCTTCTTCCCGAACTCATCTTCTTCTTCCTTGTTCTTCCCTTTTCTCTCTCTCTCTCTCTCTTGTTTCTTCTTGCTGCAGTTTTCCTCTCTCTCTCGCTCAACTCTCCACTCTCTTAGCAATTGAAGATGGAATGGATGAGCAAGAAGGAGGCTTTGGGAGAATTCATGGGTGGCTTCGGGAGGATGAATGGAATGGGTTAAGCAACCAAGAGGAATGTTGGGCACTAAGATTTCAAGGCATTAATTTAGCACCAAACCCCCCCCCCCCCCCACCCGACCACTCCTTTGTTCCTCAATTCTCATTGGTCCAAAATGTTTACTTGCTTCCCATATTAGTAACATGCCACAATGAATACATCCATTTGGTCTCTCCCATACCCAAATACTTCCATATTTGTACCAAATTTGCTTAATAACTCTACCCAAAATTAAAATGGGTACTCCCATAAAATATTGGGACGTGTAAAAATAATAATTATAGGATTTGTTCATTTATTCGGAACACCCATATAATACATTTCGGATACGAAATAAATCTCGTTTGGGCTCAAATAAAATTTCTAACACTTGAAAAAATTATCTCTTCGCATACACGTCTTAACAAAATTAGTAAAAATCGAAAAAGTCGTAAAAATATTTGGCATGAATAGTGTCTCGGGAACGTGCCACATGAATAGTGATTTAGCGATTTTTCACGAAATCAATCTATTCACTCCCACGCGACAACAACACTTAAAACCAACACATACACATAATCCAGGTTATAAAATAACCTTAAAATACCTCTCACACAAATAATATTTAATCCATTTAATAATATTAATAAACTCAAATTACAAGGGTATTCACGATTCGCGATCGCTACTCTTCCCGATTAACTCCCCATAATCATATACATCGACGTACATATATCACACCCATATTTGGGTTAACGCTTTTATGCCAAATAACTCGTTCAATAATAATATCCTTCAACTATTTATTTAATTCAATAAATAGCACTCTAGCGATATTTCTCGAAACCACCATATTAGCTTATACGAAAACTTTCATACATACTAATCATCATCTACATATAATCTAGGTTATAATATAACCTTTAAATGCTTAACACATAATATTATTAATAAAAGTCTATTTTATTCAATCATATTCATAAGCTCGAATTACCAAGCTAACCACGACTTATGCTCGTTATATTATTCTTTCTTCCTTATCATCATTATAGCTCACTCCGAACTTAAATTCGAGTTTTGACTTCCTTCTATACAATTATACGCTTCGTCAGTTAGTCCATACTAATTAAATTAATTAGCTTTGACTAACTATTAGACCTCATCTCATCGCTTAATCTATAATAAATATATAATACATATATATTTATTCACTTATCACATAACTCACGTAAATATATACATAACATATGTATATTTTACATTCAGCCCTCTACACATTATAATAAGAATTTTATTTATTAAATTTTTATCATAATTATTTTTTTTAAAAATCTGGGTTGTATATTTTACATTCAGCCCCTCTTTTATAAAGATTCCGTCCTCGGAATCACCGAAACATCCTTACTCGGTCCGCGTAAATCTTCTTCCGAATTTTTTTAGTTGAATTATTTGAATGTATTACTATAACATATGTGTTACATTACCTATTTAATCCATCTTCCTCACAATTCTCGTAGGTTTTATTCCATAACCTTTATCAAACTCAATTATATTTGAGTATTATTCTTCCTTTAACCCATCAATTTCTTTAATGGAATTCATCCATTCTTCTAAGAATTTCATCTTCGAAATTACAACATATTCATCTTTGTGCATTCTACCTATCATTATCTCTAAGAATTTCATTTCTTATTTTCAGAATTTCATCTGCTTCTTCTAGGAAATATTAATCCCATAATTATTATCATGCTCATATCATTCATTCATACAGACTTTCAACAAAGCTTTACGCTTTCCTCTTCCAAGGATTCATTTAGAATTGTCTCATTCTGCGATTACTTCTTTCTAGGGAAAATTACCCTTTTCATATTCAGTTTCTAGAATAATAAAATATCTTTCAGGAGTCTTCAACAATTGTTTAATAATTGTGAAGCAGTATGAATCATTGAGTGGCCACCATGGCACTTACCTCTTACATGAATTACCAATATTGGATGAAGGAATCACTGAGTGGCCACCATAGCACTTACCTCCAATGATATCCCAAAGCTGAGTAGTCACTAAGGACTAGGAACCTTTACTAGAATCACCAGAAATTCATCTGATAACCCAACATACTAATACAATAGGTGATCAGCCTAATGTACCCGAGGTCATGCATAACCCCATTCTATTAGGTTTGTATATAATGCAAGCATACAATCAAATTACAAAATAGAGCGGAAGCGTGATAAAATGGATTTTAAAATTTTTTCATACAAACCATCACCATGATCTTTCCTTGTGTTCAATTATCAATTAACGAAATAGATAGAGATAGAGAATTATATCCTCATGAATCAAAGCTTCCTCGGGTACAAGTTCACCTCCAATTCCTTTGCGTTCTCTTTGAATTCCACCGACTAAATTCCTTCGCTTGATCAACGTTAGCCACCCAAGTGTTTAGCCTCTAGAGTTGATCCACCAAGGAAGAATAGTTGTTCAAGAAGATGGGTATTGGCAAAACCCCAGTTTCTATCTCTATAGAAATTAAAAGTACTCTCCACAATCTAATGCAAGAGTGTGTAACCCTAATCTATGATAAGACTTCTCTTATTTATAGATGTAGGAAAACCCATGCCTAAACTATTTAGGATTAGGGTTTCTATTATAATTAAACTCATTTAATTAATTATGCTCCTAATCTAATTAGGAATTTATGAGAGAGTACTTCTATTAATTAATTTCCAATCCCTATTAGGAATTAAATAATAGTAATAGTAATAATAATAATAATAATAAGACTCTTCTTATTAATTTATATTTAATATTTTCAAAATATTAAATAATAAATATTAAGCTATTAAATTTATTCTATCTCCATAGACTAAATTAAATACACTTAACTTATTATTACAATAATGTCATTTACTTTTTAAATAAATATTTTTCCTTTTGCGGTGTGACCCTTTAGGTTCTTCATATTAAACCGGTTGTGAATAAATCAATTAGAACAATTCTAATTATATTTAAATAAATAAATTAAACTATTTAATTCATTTAAATAAATAATATTTATTCTACAATAACGGTAAGCCCCCTTAGCGATCAACGACTTTTCAGATAATATAGATTTCAACATTAATTACAAAGAACCTTTAAGTGCACAGTTACCGTACAATTTAATCCTTCTACCATACAAAGTTCCAATTAAATATAAGACATAGAATTACTATCAAGTCTTATTTTATTTAATTATATGTATTTCGATTCCCAAACGCGCAACTCTAAATAATGCAAATTAGAAACTCTTTTCTAATTTCATTCCGCCTTGGCCAAGGACTACTGAGTTGTCATTTATCGAATCACATAAGACATTCACATCTTTTACTAGACGTGGTAGATTCTTTGTTGATCATTCACCTATCTCCATGTACAACTTATTATACCCAATCATACCCTTTGATATACCCTAAAGGTCTTAAGGGACATGTCAAAGTATAACTCATCATACACAAGATACTATGATGATCTCAAGTCCAAAGATCAGTTGTACTACTATTACTAGAGGAATTCCTATTGACAGGCGAGTAAAACTCATTAGGTATGTAGACACCCAAATTTTACGTTTCCTATACTAACCTTGACAGGAGGGCAAATTCGTCAATTAGCCCAGCCTACGAGACGGAAGGCGGACATAAGTGCGAACACTCAAAGCCACCACGACGACTTGCGATCAAGGCTGACACGACGACAGGCGAAACAAGCACCCATGAATGATGTGGCACTTTTACCAGCGGTTCCCGGACTGCAAAATACAGGCCTTTAAGCGAAAATCAGCGATACGACACGAGAATCAAGGTGCGACTCAAAAATCGAGAAAATTAGCCCACCCAGCCGCGGATTGATCTGCGGCCAAACGATTAAAATAATAGTAGTGCGCGGCGGACGGCTGAAGTGCGCAGCGGGCGCGGGGAAACCGAGGCCAGCCGCAGATCAATCTGCGGCTGCCTAGGGCAACCCCTTATCAGGTCAGTTTTCATCCAGAAACACAAAAAGAAAAAGTGGAAGCGGCAGCAGCTAAAAAGAAAAGAAGAAGAAAACAACAGAAAAGAAGAGGAAATCAAGAGAGAAAAGAGAGAAAATAGTGAGGAATTGTATCCATTTTGTGAGATTATACATCATATATTTTCTACTCTACTCAATATACAAGTTCATACATATTGTGAGGATCATTTGCAAGGTGAAAAACCCTTTGTTATAGCATTTTGTTATACCGTTTTTGTTAAGTGTCGACGCCGGTTTTTTCCCTTCGCGGGTCCTTTTAGTCTTTTCCAATTTTATCCTTCTTAATTTAATGATTTTTGGAAAAGGTCGACATTAATGTCGACGGGGTTTTGAAAGATCGCTTTTATGATGAGCCAATTAATCAGAGTCGCCAGTTGGTATATTTAAAATGGATGTACCAACTCATCCGAGTTTTCATTTTTTATAAATCGCTGGCTCATATGTGACTCCGAATTAATTGGTCTGCGAATCGAGATTCATATAGTTCGAGGGCTTGCTTAAGTGAGGGGAAGGTGTTAGGCACCCCTCGACTTCCGTGAAATACGGTTACCGCAATCTTGATACTGTCCTATCCTTTAATTCATGAAATGGGCATATGTGCAGGTGTGTGTGTGTGTGTGTATGTGTGCTTATGTGAATGTTGTGGCGAGTTTGTATGAAAGAATCATTTGGATTTTTAGGGAAAATCGTGCTTTAGTTTGAGAACGCTTCGGAATGTCTTTTCGGCATACACGAGAAAGCTTTATGAGAAAGGTTTGTTTTTAATTGTCAAAAACTATGAGGTTTTTTATTGGGTGTCGTTTTGGCAAAAAACAAGAGTTTTAAACCTTTAACCAAAATAGGAATCGAGATTTGTACGTTGCTTTCATAAATGATAGGCAATTTCTAGGATCTCTTTCGCCCTATGCATCAAGGTTTAATAAAACATTTAATTTCTTTTATAAAACCCATTTTTCGTGACATTTGAAAACAACTTCTTTTTAGCTTTCTCGTAGAATAGGAATCGACTTTCGTTAGCATTTCCAAATTTTTAGCCTTGTGATGCTAATATCCTACTTTGATTGGTGTTAGAAAAATCTTTATCGTTTAATCTTTTGGAATCATTTTGGTGTCACGAAATCTAATCAAGCGTAAACACGCGTCGGGGGTATTCACGGACATGTCAGCCATCAAAATATCCCCAAACGCCAACAATCACATATTTCACTAATACGGGGCATTAAACCCGATTCTCGCCTTAGCGTCGTTTTAAGGCCCGACAATTACATATTACAAAACAAGCACCTTGAATCTATTACATACATCAAAACGTCCATCATTGGATTTGAACCACGGGGACGCGTTCCTAGGTTCACACGAGATTACGACGTACCCACGAAATGAATGCTACACAACTAACCAACCCGGATTTATCTAATACACCATGATATCCAAAAAATGACAATCTAAATAAATTACACCCAATAAATTATCACAAACAAGCTAGAAATTTTATCAATTAGATATCCTCGGGTTATTAGGAAGAATTTTGTTCCGATGGAACCCACACCAATAATCCCTAATCCATGATTGTTCAACAAGATCCATGAAAGTTATACCTAATTTACCCAATCAATATGACATGAATTACTAGAACAAATAGAAATTTTCACCTTGCAATTGATCTCAAATGGGTGTGAACTTGTGTATTTGAATAGGATGAAGAGTGTATTTGATACAATCAAAAATCAAAAGAATTAAATTCTCTCTTTTTTCCTTTCTTTTCTTCCTATTTGATTGCAAATTTTTGCTCTTTTTCTCTCTATTTCCATGCTTCTTCTTCTTGCTGGAATTCTTCTTCTTCCCCAACTTTTAACTTCTTCAACTCCCTGTATGCTGAGCGAAAATGAGCTGAAATAGGCTGGCTGGCTGGCCCATTTCCCATCGCACTCAGCTGATAGTGCTGATTTCCTGGTTTCCGTGCTGGCGCACCCACTTGGCCGCAGATCAATCCGCGGCTGGCTGGCTTGACTTTCTCAATTTTCGTGTTACGCCTCGATTTTCGTGCCGTAACGCTGCTTTTCGCTGACAGGTTCGTATTTTACAGTCCGGGAATCATTGGGAGGCGTGTCACACCTTCCGGGAATGCCAAATTCGGATAGCCTTACTGTCATGTCGATTTCGGTTGCAAATTGTCATGGTGGCGTCGAGCGTCCGTACCTTTTCTGTCTTTTGCTCTCGCAGGCCGGTCCATTTGACGAATTTGCCCTCCTGTCAAGGTTAGTATACGAAGTGCAAAATTTGGGTGTCTACAGTTGCCCCTCTTTATCATGTTTATGAAATGTCAAATGAAATGAACAGGATAAAGAAACAGACACCCGATGTCTGAATGACAGTGCACAGATATGATAATAAACACACGATGCAACACATGTAGTTTATGGTACAACACAAGATGTAGCGCATGCAAACATTCGAAAGAGTGTCAATGCATCAACCCTCTGACCGTATTTGTTGGTCGTTGGGTTCACTCTTCCAATCTATCATCTCGTTCAGGGCCGGGTATCGTTGCCGGTCACCCATCACGTAACCCCCGGTTATCGTCGCCGGTTGATTATCTTGTCGGAGCCGGTTTTCGTCGCCGGACATCCATCTCGTGATCGCCGGTTATCGTCGCCGGTCGATCGTCTCGTCGGGGCCGGGTATCGTCGCCGGTCACCCATCACGTAACCCCCGGTTATCGTCGCCGGTTGGTTATCTTGTCGGAGCCAGTTTTTGTCGCCGGACATCCATCTCGTGATCGCCCGTTATCGTCGCCGGTCGATCGTCTTGTCGGGGCCGGGTATCGTCGCCGGTCACCCATCACGTAACCCCCGGTTATCGTCGCCGGTTGGTTATCTTGTCGGAGCCGGTTTTTGTCGCCGGACATCCTTCTCGTGATCGCCGGTTATCGTCGCTGGTCGATCGTCTTGTCGGGGCCGAGTATCGTCGCCGGTCACCCATCACGTAACCCCCGATTATCATCGCCGGTTGGTTATCTTGTCGGAGCCGGTTTTCGTCGCCGGACATCCTTCTCGTGATCGCCGGTTATCGTCGCCGGTCGATCGTCTTGTCGGGGCCGGGTATCGTCGCCGGTCACCCATCACGTAACCCCCGGTTATCGTCGCCGGTTGGTTATCTTGTCGGAGCCGGTTTTCATCGCCGGACATCCTTCTCGTGATCGTCGGTTATCGTCGCCGGTCGATCGTCTTGTCGGGGCCGGGTATCGTCACCGGTCACCCATCACGTAACCCCCAGTTATCGTCGACGGTTGGTTATCTTGTCGGAGCCGGTTTTCGTCGCCGGACATGCTTCTCGTGATCGCCGGTTATCGTCGCCGGTCGATCGTCTTGTCGGGGCCGGGTATCGTCGCCGGTCACCCATCACGTAATATTTTTTTTTTTTTTTTTTTTTTTTTTTTTTTTTGCACATACCATAAACATGCATCATGTTGCATTAATTATATGATGAGGGTAGGGATTTATAATATTCATTGCATAATTTTTAAAAGGGAACTTACCTTCCTTTTCGCCTGTTCTATCCCAGTTATGGATTCTGATGCGTCCACTAGCTCTTCTGCCTCTCGGACTTCGGGTGTTCGCCGTCGTAGGGCTGCACCTGCCCCTGTTCCTCCTCGGACCCGTCAGGCTCGTCGCTTGACGGAGGCTGTCATCCGTCCTGATCATCCGGACGTTGAGGGGGTTGTTCCTCCGGAGGTTGCGGTGGAGGAGCCGTCTTCCAGCACACCGGCTCCCCATTCTCATCGTGCTTTATCTGGCGCTTCTGTCCAGATACCCGACCTATTGGGTCGGGATCTCAACCGTCATCCCTCGGCATCCCTTGTTGCTAATGAGGTATATTCAATTCTGCTCTGAATTTGCTCTCAATTCCTCAATTTCTGTTCTATCTGGACTGACCCGTTGGTGATTTTCACAGGTGCCTGAGTTTACCCAGCCGAGGGGTAACTGGTTCAACATTTACTCCCTTTACGCGGCCTTGCACAATGATTACCGCGCAGTGGTGGACTCCTGGGGTTTTCGCCACTTCTTCACCATCATTCCCCGCCAGTGCCCCTGGGGTTACATGCGGGCTTTGTCCGAGAGGTGGTTTCATCAGACCCAGTCCCTTCATCTTCTGGACTGTGAGGTCGTGCTGACCCCTTGGGATTGGCGGTATATCACGGGGATCGAGTTCACCGGGTCCCGTGTCCCTCTGGACCTTGATATTACTCCAGCAGAGGTCCGCGCTCTATTGGGCTTTGCTGCCGATGATCGGGTCTTCAAGGCCCGCAGTATCCGGTCCGGAGCATTAGCTGTCGATGTTGTCGGAGGTTTATACGCACAGCCTATCCCAGCGGATCAAGGCACTCGTGACATCCTGCTACGGTGCTTGTTCCTGACTATCATGAGGGGTTGTTTCCTAGGGAACAACTCATCTACCATCCACTTCAGCGTCGTAGGGGCTGTTCGAGATGTAGACCGGATTGGTGACTATGACTGGGGGTCGTTCACCTTCGCTTATTTCCTCCACGGTCTGCGTCTACGCTCAGAGGGACAGACCGATGCCTGGCTCGGTTTCTACCACTTTCTGTTGGTGAGTCTTCTCCTCCTTTTGATTTATTGCACTTATCTTTATTTCATTTCTCTTTTCGCACTTTAATAGTTACTCACGCCCTACCTTGTTTTCGTTCACAGTTCTGGGCTTACGAGCGCTTTCCATGCTTGAGGCCTGTCACCACCCTTGGCCCGGACACTTATCCCCGGGGTCGGCGATGGCATCACAGCACTTTAGAGGAGGTCCCAGTGTCGGGCAGCTTTGCCCATTGCCGCATTCAGCTGGAGCTGATCACTGCTGCGGAGGTCGTCTGGACTCCCTATCTTTCGGAGCATCTGGCTGTGGGGTTCACCGATGGACATCCCTCCGGCCCGGAGTTTGCACTTTCCACCCGTCGTCTCACCCTGCAGAGCGTTGGAGGCTGGGTGATGTACCTAGGGGAGCGCGCCTTCAGATGTGTGACCGGAGAGATTCGCATCCCGCATTCCCTTTCTTTCACTACTTCCTGGCCGCTGGATTCTCAGCCCTCGGAGATCATGCTCGCCGGGGAGCACGGTCGGATGCTTTCTACGGGTCCCAGTACGAGTGATGCATTCCGTACCTGGTGGGTGCCTCGTACCATCGGTCCTCAGACTCGGGCCACTTTCTTTCTTGGAGACATGGTTCCAGGCTCGGTGACGATGACTGATTGGGCTGCCTGTGTTCGGACCCCCACCCACGCTGAGCAGATCGCCACATTGACCCGTCAGGTAGATCAGTTGTCGCTGTTTCTTCGGGTATTGGGCCGGACCCCGGAGGAGGCTTACGCCTACGATCCAGACGGTGCTGGTTATGATGCAGGCCCGAGTTCATCTGATGCCACAACGTATCCATACATTCCTGATATGAACTTTGGTCCTCCGAGCTCGACGACCCCAGGGGATCAGTTCGAGGATCCTGCTTTCATAGATGATACTGATTTTATTTAGATCAGGATAGGATAAGGCTTTTTGTACCTGCATCCGCTTAGATTTCTTTTTCATTTATGCACTATGTACTGAACTCATTTATCTATTATGCACAGTTCCCTTTTTATCTTTATGGAGTCCACTGGTTTTATTTATTTTTTTAATGTATGATGCATGCCCCCTTTTTTTTTATTCATGGATAGAGAATGACCCCTGTACAGTCTTTTTGATACTATTTTTCACAGATGTCGTCCTCAAATGCCGTGGTACGTTTGGATTCCACTCCTCCCACAGGGTTGGTTGGCAGTCTCCTCCGCTGGTTTGACAGTTTATTACCGGCAGACAGGGTTATCGCAGAAGGTCTTTTGGGCCATTCTTCGTCCTTATTGACCTTTCAGGTGCCAGCGGGCTTTGTGGATGGTATTCTGAGCTATTGGGCCCCTGCCCGTCAGGTGTTTAGGCTAGGGACGGTAGAGCTGACCCCCACCCTGGAGGAGTATGCTCGCTTCACCGGCTTGCCTTTGGATAGACCTTGTGCCAGGGTCACGGCTGGTTCCATGCGCCGTCAGTTCTTGACCTTTACCGGTTTGCGGAGGGCTGTCTTGTTACCGGTGATCATATCAGACCATATGGTTCCCCTTCAGTTCTTGATCGACCGATTTGGTTCACCCGATAGCTTTCGTCTTTTCTTCGGTGATTTTTCCGTGTCCGAAGAGCGCTGGGGTTCCTTGAGAGTAGACGTTCTGATGGCCTGTGTCGTCTCAGTTTTGTACTTGCCCGCAGGACCTGACCAGTTGGACATGCGGGTTGTAGCGGCCGTTCGAGCTCTTCAGGAGGATCACACCATTCTTCCCATGATATTGGCGGATACTTACATGTCAGCCTCATATTGCCAGTCTTTCCGAGGCAGGGTATTCAGAGGGAGCTCGACTTTGTTGTATATGTGGTTCATGAGTCATCTTAGTCCCATCGGCCATTTCCGTCGCCAAGGGTTTTGCTTCAGCCATGACATAACCACGCAGTTTTCGTTTCGTCCCGTGAGCTGTATTGATGTGGCCTCCTGGACATCATTTTTGTCTGTCATTGAGGATCCCTTTCATCTATTGGTCTACTCGGGCTATTGCTCCTTTATGAGCTTCTTGACTCATGTGCCCGACCTGGATTTCATCACCATCGCTGGTTTGAGGGGCGTGACGACCTATCATCCCCTGGCGGTTATGGGGCAGTTTGATCAGACACAGGATTTATACCCTTTCGCGGGTGCGGCCACCTACCGATTCCGTATATCATCCCGGACAGAGAGGGATCTACTGCAGGTATACGAGCTTTGGTCTCGCAGGATATCCGCCGAATGTAGTGAGAGCTGTCACATCCAGACATTTGCTTACGTGCAGTGGCTGCGCGGAGACTTGGATTCGGCTAGTTTGAGTCGGACTGGGGCCTTCGATGACTCTGGAGTGATTTCCCCAAAGGATACCACAGACCACCCCGTCTCAGCCGATTCTGCCCCGAGTCGGGTTACTGAGAATACCCGACTCCGCCTAGCCCTGATTACTGCTGAAGCCGAGAGGGATGCCGCTTTTGTCGAGAGAGATGATGCCATTCGGGCTAAAGACGCTGCCATTGCTGACAGAGAGGCTATTGTACTTCAGATCGGGGCAGTTGTAGATGCTCATTTTGGGACGGTCAGCCGAGCCACTGCTTTACTGGATCGTATTGATATGATGGGGCAGCAGATTGCAGGAGATGCTGACGCTTTAGATCTATCCACCACCTTGTCCATCCTGCTTCGGCTAGTCTCAGATTTGTAGATTATTTTGTTTCCTGCATAGACTATGTTAGTTCCATCAGTTATCGAAAAGCAATCTTGTAATAAAATGACTTATATATATAGACATGCATTTAAATTTAGTCATTTTCCCCCTTTATCGTATCGTTGCCTTTCATTGGATCCCCATTTTATCTAGCTGACCCTGATTTTGACATTTCGCCTTCTTTCTCTTCTCAAGTCTTGATGGAGATTTGACAGATATTGCCGCACACCTTTTGATTTCATCGGATTGAATCTCAGATTTTTGGATAACTGTTTGGTTGGATCAGGGTTATGTCCTTTGGGATGAAGCTGGTTAGGCAGTTGGTTTCGGGAAGGTTTTGAGGGTGTAAGAGGGTTTTATCTGGCTATCAAAAATTGGATTTGGTTAGGGAAAGGATTATTATTATTTTTTTTAAGGGATCGGACCGCGCCATGATGGCTGCCTACGTACCCCCACAAGTTGGGAGATCAGGTCCTACGTAGTTCGCTCTCAAGGAAAAAGGACCTGATGATTCAAGCGTAGAACCGCTTCACCGAGTCAAAATTGAGGGGTTGTGGAAATACCTCGCCATCCATTTCTTGCAATATGAGGGCTCCTTCGGATAGCACCTTCTTAATCACAAACGGCCCCTCCCAGTTTGGGGCGAACTTCCCCTTGGCTTCGTCTTGACAAGGCATGACTCTCTTCAACACCAAATCATTTTCTTTGAACTTCCGAGGTCTCATCCTTTTGTCATATGATCGAGAGATCCCTTGTTGATATAATTGACCGTGCCAAACGGCAGCCACCCTTCTTTCATCAATTAGGGCCAATTGGTCGTATCGATTTTGCATCCAATCCTCCTCACTTATCTGAGCATCGATCATTACTCTGAGGGATGCCATCTCAACCTCAACTGGTAGAACAGCCTCCATTCCATACACCAAACCGTAAGGGGTTGCCCCTGTAGACGTACGCGTTGACGTCCGGTATGCCAGCAGGGTGAGGGGTAACAAATCCGGCCATCCCCGATGATTAGCAGACATTTTGGCCATGATTTTCTTGATGTTTTTGTTTGCAGCCTCCACTGCCCCATTCATCTTAGGACGGTAAATGACGGAATTGAGGTGCTTGATCTTGAACTGGTCACACAGTCCCCTCATGAGGGCGTTGTTTAAATTCTTGGCATTGTCAGAGACCAAAACCTCAAGCTGCCCGTATCGACAAATGACATTATTCCTGATGAACCCGACGATGACCTCCTGAGTTACTTTGGGGAAAGAAGCTGCTTCTACCCATTTGGTGAAGTAATTGATCATGACGAAAATGAAATCGGTGCCCGTTGCTTGCCTTGGGCTCTATTGGTCCGATTACATCCATTCCCCACATTGAAAATTGGCCACGGGGAGGTCATACAGTGCAGTTCATGGGGAGGCGAATGGATCACATTACCGTGCGCATGACATTGATAACACCGTATGACATGATCATCGCAATCGGCTTTTAGCGTTAACCAATAATGTCCTGTCCTCAAGATCTTTTTGGCCAACATCGGTCCACTCATGTGTGGGCCCACACACCCCGCCATGGATTTCATTCATAATCCTTTGGGATTTGCGTTTTTCATCTACGCATTGCAACAGTCCCCAGCCCGGCATCCCTTTTGTAAAGTGAATCCCCACTCAGGTAAAACTTCATCGCCATCTTTTGAATTCTCATCCTCTCAGTCCGATTTTGCCTGGTCGGGAATGGACCCTATCTCTCAGATATTCCCTTATGTCGTGACACCAAGGCTGCCTCGTCAACACCACCTCGTTTGATAACCACTGCCACATGTTCCTCATATGCCAGGGCATTCTGTACGGTGATCTCAATCTGTGGACTGTCCCTACTCTTGATCACGTGGATTAAGGAGGCCAGAGTCGCCAATGCATCGGACAAAGTCATTTCGTCCCCGAGGAATATGGCGGAAGGCGATATCCTCGAACTTCTTGCATCAGCTGGATGACACAACGATGGTATGGAAGTAACCGAAGCTCCTTAGTGTTGTATATCCCGATTGCCTGTCTGATTACCAATTCTGAATCCCCGAACACCGCTAGTCTCTTCACTCCCATGTCACGGGCCAAGCAGAGTCCTAAGATACACCCCTCGTATTCAGCGGTGTTGTTCGAATTGCTGAAACGAAGTTTAGTGGCCACGGGGTATTGTTCTCCGGTGATAGAGACTAGGACCGCTCCGGCTCCTGCCCCCTCGGCATTCATGGCACCATCAAAATACAGCTTCCAAAACTGTCCCTCGTCATCGCATTTTTCGTGCGATACCCAAAATATATCCTCGCCCGGAAGAGGAGTTTCTAACGGCTCCATCCCTCCTGACGGGGTTTCTGCCAACTGATCTGCAATTCCCTGCCCTTTCACGGCCTTCTGGGTCACGTACACCATGTCAAACTGTTGTAAGATTAACTGCCATCTGGACAATCGACAATTCAGCATGGGCCTTTCAAAAATATATTTCAGGGGATCCATTCTTGATATCAGGTACGTCGTATGCCCATGGAGGTAGTGCTGTAATCTCCCTGCAGCCCAGGCTAGAGCACAACAGGTCTTCTCGATGGGAGTGTAATTCTGCTCACATTGGCTAAATCTTTTGCTGAGGTAATAGATGGCCTGCTCTTTACCCGCCTCATTTTTCTGTCCCAACATACATCCCATCGCGATGGCATTTACCGATATATACATAAATAGAGGGATCCCATCCCTCGGGGGTACCAGCACTGGTGCTTCAGTCAATTGCTTTTTAATGGTCTGAAAAGCCTTCTGACATTGCTCATTCCATTCTTGGGAAACCCCTTTTCTTAACAGTTTGAAAATGGGCTCACATGTAGTCGTCAAGTGGGATATAAAACGGCTGATAAAGTTTATCCTTCCGAGGAATCCTCTTATCTCCTTCTCTATGTGAGGTGCCGGCATATCCACAATGGCCTTAATCTTTGCTGGGTCTAACTCAATGTCCCGATCACTAACCAGGAAACCCAAGAGCTTACCCGACTGCACTCCGAAAGCACACTTGGCTGGATTGAGTTTCAAATTATACTTTCTGAGCCGATCGAACAGCTTTTTGAGATGGGTTACATGATCAGATTCTTCCCTCGACTTTACAATAATGTCATCCACGTAGACCTCTATCTCCTTATGCATCATATCGTGGAATAAGGCCATCATGGCTCTTTGATAAGTGGCCCCCGCGTTTGTGAGGCCAAAAGCCAATCGCCTATAGCAGAAAGTGGCCCCAAGGGGTGATGAATGCCGGTCTTTTCCCGATCTTCCCTCCGCCACCATTATCTGATGATACCCCGCAAAGCAATCCACAAAAGAGTACATTTCGTACTGGGCTGTGTTATCCACCAGGATGTGTATGAAGGGCACCGAAAAGTTATCCTTGAGACTGGCCTTGTTTAGATCTCTATAATCTACACATACCCTCACCTTCCCTCCAGGCTTAGCCACTGGGACTACATTGGATAGCCATTCTGGGTAAGTGGACACCATAATGATTCCCGCCCTGAATTGCTTGATGATCTCTTCTTTCACTTTTAAGCTCCACTCCGGTTTCAACTTTCTTAATTTTTGCTTGACAGGCTTGAAACCGTCCTTGATGGGTAATCGGTGTACCACAATGTCGGTGGACAATCCGATCATATCCTCATGAGACCAGGCAAAGACATCCTCATATTGTTTTAGCAACTCAGTCACCTCGGCTTTTTGGCTGGGGGTAAGGTCTGTCCCTATCTTGAGTTCTTTTGGCTTCTCAGGGGTTCCAATATCAATGGTGACGGTTTGGTCCAAGTTGGGTTTGGGTTTGTCCTCAACCCATCCTTTGATCTCGTCAGGCGCATCGTCGTAATCTGTCTCGTCTTGTTCAATGCCCATTAAATCGAAATCCAGCTCAATGTCAAAATCATAATCATCATTCAAATTTGAGAGACCATTTGTTAGGCAAGGATTACTCAAATTGGTCCACCTGACATGAAACAAAATACTTGTCATATATAAATCATTTTTCACGACGATCGCATTTTCAAAATAACACGAAGAAACGACATAATTATGCAGAAATAAAACAACAACAAAAATAAAACTTTTTCATTCCCCCATCCTCAGGGTCCACCACCCTGACGTCGGGTTTTTACCCTTTTTTGGATATTACTGGTTTCATGGTCCAGTTGTCGACAGTCAGGTCAGATGAAATGTGCTGGATGAAAGGGGGCTTTACATCGGACACTTCCCCGATAATTACGGCTACGTCGCCTGAGTCCTCCCTCCTATTCTCTTCAGGAATGATCAGCTTTGCCCAATCGATGACAGGCACAACTTGTTGGGCTTCGGGTGGTGCGATAATATTCGTCCCCTCCCCACTGCTTGTTGATTGTTCGGGGATGTAGCATTTGGTTTCAAACTCCTTTGCGACCTCCTGCAGGAAACTTTCCCTCCGGGCCGACTCATTACGTGCTGGGGTTAACTCTTCATTCCATGCCCCAATCACAGGCTCGCTGATCCCCTGCCCATCGTCGACTTTGGTCACTGGACTGCCAGCTAGTTGAATCGGAGCCGCAACCCGACGGTGTCTCCGTGCTGCGTCCTCATGGTATCCTAGCCCTGCTTTGCCTATCTGCTGTGGTAGGTGAATGGGCTTGGTGATTCCCTGACTGCTCCTTCCTAACCCCTGCCCAGGCTGGAAGTTCATTTTTATCATTTCCTTTGCCACAAAGGTAAGTTCGGTAGAGACCTTAGGTTTCACAATTGGAGCTCCCTGGCATTTATAGTGGGGAGTGCTAATCTCCAGTGCTTGAAAGCTGGCAGGTGCTGCCGACTCATCCACATTGATCACTGGCAGGTCACTCCTAGGAGGAGAAGGGTCATCACATTCGGCCGAGATTGTTACCAGATTCCCATCGATGATTAGCTTGATTTGTTGGTGGAGCGTGGAGGGAACTGCCCCGGCCATGTGTATCCATGGCCTCCCCAACAGCAGGTTGTATCTGGCCGCGATGTCAAGAACTTGGAAAGAGATGTCAAAAGTACAGGGCCCTATCTCCACCGACAACTCTATTTCTCCAATGGTATCCCTCCGGGATCCGTCAAAAGCCCGGACCACCACATGACTGGCCCGTAGGCGCTTGGAACTGATGTTCATTTTTTTTAGCGTACTGAGAGGACATATATTCAATGCCGATCCCCCATCGATCAACACCCCATTCATGACATATCCTGAGGAGATTACCGCAATGTGTAGCGGTTTTCGGTGCCCCCTTCCATCCTTGGGAATGTCCTCATCCGTAAAGGATATTGCATCGCTTTCCAATAGGTGGCCCACCAGCTGGCCGAAACCCTCCTCACTAATTTCTTTGGGCACGTATGCCTCCTCCAGAACCTTCGTCAGGGTTTTGCAATGCTCACTGGATGACAACACCAAGTCCATGACTGATGTTAGGGTTGACTCCTCATTTAAAATCTGGATCCCTCTTGTTTCTGGGTGATCCATCCTTTTCAAAAATTCTATGGCCCTTTCCTCGGAAACCTCTTCATTTTTTCTCTTTTGGCTCTCAAGGACTCGCCCGGGAAGAAATAAGGGGTTCCCCTTTGTTGTCACGGAAGCACAATTGGCCGCTTCCTCTGGTATTCCCCCATAATTCCAGGGTACAGTCTTTAGACTACTGATAGGGAGTTGCGGCCTTGCCGCAAGGATGATGGGCCTCGGAGCCGTCAACTTGACCGGTCCCTCCGTGCTATTCGTACTTACCCCTATCAACCTGATGGGCGTTCCCCGTGCACTCCCATGATCATGTATCACGTTGATCATTTCCTCAATTTTCTGCACATAGTTCAACCTTGGCGGCCCCCCAGCTTCACTTGCCTCCGTCGCATTGACTCCCCCTCCATCATATCTTGGAAGGGGATTTGCCTTAACATTCGGGGAGTCTGGTTGTTCTACCACAATTTCCCCATTGTCGATCATGTTCTGAATTATATGTTTCAATGTCCAACAATCTTGTGTATCATGACCCGGGGAACCCGAGTGGTAGGCGCACCGTTTGCTTGGGTCAAATCTCCTTCCCTTCGGGTCACTTGGGGGAGCCAAATTGATTATCTTCTTTTGGGCCATCAATACCGCCAAAATCCGCTCGAGAGGCTCCCCGAGTGGGGTGAATACTCGATTTTGCGAGGCCTCATATCTTCTTCGCCCCTCTGCCCTTTGATCTGTGAAGTTTGGCTGTCAGGATGGCCCCATCCTTTGCACCTGTACCGGGAGATGGCTTTCTGTTTTTCTGGATGACCCCTGTAGGATGAGGGAGACATCCTCTTCCTTTTTCTTTTGGACCCTCCGGGAACTGCTGCCATAGTTTCCATTCTGTATTTGCTTGGCAGCAGTTTCTAAAGCAGTAAAATCCCGGATTTTACCCGATTTCAACCCCATATCTACCATCTCTCCATGTTTAATCATTTCAGCGAAGGGTCTTCCAATCCCCGAGATGACTCGTTCATAATACGGTGCCTCTTGAATGTCTACAAAGGTCATCACCATCTCTGATTCGCTCATCCGGGGGTTCACCTGTGCAGCCATGCCCCTCCATCGTTGCGCATATTCCCTGAAGGATTCCCTAGGTTGTTTCTTAACCTTTGTCATTTGATACCTGTCAGGGGCCATCTGGGCCTGAAAGCTGTATTGGGTTAAGAAAAGTATGGGCCTAATTCCTCCCAGTTGTGGATTCGGGCGTTGGCAAGGCGGGCCTACCAAACTCTTGCCTCCCCCGGTAAGCTTTTCTGGAACAGTTGCATTCTCAACCCTTTCGTCCTCGGCATAAGACCCGAGTTCTCCAATGTATATTTTTCAAATGGGTGTAGGGATCCCCCTTCCCGTTGTATTTTTCAAACTCAGGGATTTTGAATTTCTCCGGGTATCTGGCTCCGGGGAAGACACATAAATCTGAATAGTTAACCCTGCCGAGGGACCCTATGCCCTTCATAGAATTGGATGGTCCTCTTCCATTTGTCTCATTTTCTTCCGCAAGTCATCTGTATCTCCCTCTTCCGGGATAGTAATCACTGTTTTGTTTGGTACGGGAATGGCCTTTGGGACGACCGGTTCGCCCTTAGGTGGATCCTCCTTAGGTAGTTCCTGCCTGGGTATCAACTGCTCTCTTAGCATTATGGCCATTTCTAACATCTGCTTCTTAAAATCATCAAATTCCTCCCTAGATATGGCACCGGAATTGGTAGATGGAATATCAGCCATTTCAGATATAGAGTTTTGGGCCCTTTTAAACTGCGAACGGGTTTGAGGAGCAATCCTACAGAAACCAAAGTTCGAAGTTTAGTCTTAGGGAGTAAAAAAATGCGGATGCATGCTGAAGCTGTAATTTTTTGTGTCTTTGGGGTTTTTTAATCTTTCCCTGCAAAACAGAAAGTTAGTAATCCTCTAATGCAATGACAAATGCTAAACATGGCTTTATTAAGCTCCCCAACTGTTCCCTGCAAAACATAGAGGTTAATAATTTCTCTCGGCAAAAAGGAAGGCGGATATGAATAATATCATGATATTTATGCGTGAAATGTAAAAAGTCATGAAGAGACTTTTCCTGCGTAGGGTTAATCTGAGGCTGACCTATCCTGGGGTTACTCTCACGGGCTTTTCGGCATGAAGGTCCCCAAATCTTCGCAATCTACTCGTCTGAGCCCTTTCGATTGGAGCGGATTTGGGTGGTGCGTTTCCTGAGCCATCTCCGGGGAGCAGCCCCTTCGAGTCCAGTAATAAGCAACCGACAGGTTCGCCTCAGGAGGAGGTACTCTCTCAACATACATTCACATTCATCGTCCTCACCGCATGCAAATGATTACTTGAAAGTAAAGCAATTCCATTCAATCATTCATTTATTGGACAGAACACACATTCACACAACAAAACGTTCAAAAGATCACAATATCGCACACACACACATATTCATGAATTTTAAAGGATAAGAAAGCATCAAGATTTTGAAAGCGGCTTAAGCCCTCTACTTGTCCCCAGCAGAGTCGCCAGCTGTCGACGCCGGTTTTTTCCCTTCGCGGGTCCTTTTAGTCTTTTCCAATTTTATCCTTCTTAATTTAATGATTTTTGGAAAAGGTCGGCATTAATGTCGACGGGGTTTTGAAAGATCGCTTTTATGATGAGACAATTAATCAGAGTCGCCAGTTGGTATATTTGAAATGGATGTACCAACTCATCCGAGTTTTCGTTTTTTATAAATCGCTGGCTCATATGTGACTCCGAATTAATTGGTCTGCGAATCGAGATTCATATAGTTCGGGGGCTTGCTTAAGTAAGGGGAAGGTGTTAGGCACCCCTCGACTTCCGTGAAATACGGTTACCGCAATCTTGATACTGTCCTATCCTTTAATTCATGAAATGGGCATATGTGCAGGTGTGTGTGTGTGTATGTGTGCTTATGTGAATGTTGTGGCGAGTTTGTATGAAAGAATCATTTGGATTTTTAGGGAAAATCGTGCTTTAGTTTGAGAACGCTTCGGAATGTCTTTTCGGCATACACGAGAAAGCTTTATGAGAAAGGTTTGTTTTTAATTGTCAAAAACTATGAGGTTTTTTATTGGGTGTCGTTTTGGCAAAAAACAAGAGTTTTAAACCTTTAACCAAAATAGGAATCGAGATTTGTACGTTGCTTTCATAAATGATAGGCAATTTCTAGGATCTCTTTCGCCCTATGCATCAAGGTTTAATAAAACATTTAATTTCTTTTATAAAACCCATTTTTCGTGACATTTGAAAACAACTTCTTTTTAGCTTTCTCGTAGAATAGGAATCGACTTTCGTTAGCATTTCCAAATTTTTAGCCTTGTGATGCTAATATCCTACTTTGATTGGTTTTAGAAAAATCTTTATCGTTTAATCTTTTGGAATCATTTTTGTGTCACGAAATCTAATCAAGCGTAAACACGCGTCGGGGGTATTCACGGGCATGTCAGCCATCAAAATATCCCCAAACGCCAACAATCACATATTTCACTAATACGGGGCCTTAAACCCGATTCTCGCTTTAGCGTCGTTTTAAGGCCCGACAATTACATATTACAAAACAAGCACCTTGAATCTATTACATACATCAAAACGTCCATCATTGGATTTGAACCACGGGGTCGCGTTCCTAGGTTCACACGAGATTACGACGTACCCACGAAATGAATGCTACACAACTAACCAACCCGGATTTATCTAATACACCATGATATCCAAAAAATGACAATCTAAATAAATTACACCTAATAAATTATCACAAACAAGCTAGAAATTTTATCAATTGGATATCCTCAGGTTATTAGGAAGAATTTTGTTCCGATGGAACCCTCACCAATAATCCCTAATCCATGATTGTTCAACAAGATCCATGAAAGTTATACCTAATTTACCCAATCAATATGACATGAATTACTAGAACAAATAGAAATTTTCACCTTGCAATTGATCTCAAATGGGTGTGAACTTGTGTATTTGAATAGGATGAAGAGTGTATTTGATACAATCAAAAATCAAAAGAATTAAATTCTCTATTTTTTCCTTTCTTTTCTTCCTATTTGATTGCAAATTTTTGCTCTTTGTCTCTCTATTTCCATGCTTCTTCTTCTTGCTGGAATTCTTCTTCTTCCCCAACTTTCAACTTCTTCAACTCCCTGTATGCTGAGCGAAAATGAGCTGAAATAGGCTGGCCGCAGATCCATCTGCGGCTGGCTGGCTGGCCCATTTCCCATCGCACTCAGCTGATAGTGCTGATTTCCTGGTTTCCGTGCTGGCGCACCCACTTGGCCGCAGATCAATCCGCGGCTGGCTGGCTTGACTTTCTCAATTTTCGTGTTACGCCTCGATTTTCGTGCTGTGACGCTGCTTTTCGCTGACAGGTTCGTATTTTACAGTCCGGGAATCATTGGGAGGCGTGCCACACCTTCCGGGAATGCCAAATTCGGATAGCCTTGCTGTCATGTCAATTTCGGTTACAAATTGTCATGGTGGCGTCGAGCGTCCGTACCTTTTCTGTCTTTTGCTCTCGCAGGCCGGTCCATTTGACGAATTTGCCCTCCTGTCAAGGTTAGTATACGAAGTGCAAAATTTGGGTGTCTACATTAAGCTTTTTTGTCATTCGAATTATATTAAATGTAGTTATTCTTGTATATTGTTGTGAATCCATGGATTGAGGGCTATTAGTGAGGGTTCCAAATGGAACGAAATTCCTCCTAATGGCCCGATGATGTCCATTTGGTGAATTTTTAGCTCGTTGAAATGATGTATCGTGCATAGATTGTTTAGATTGCTATTTTAGGATCTTGTGGGTGTGTAGCGGTTTTGGATGTGAGCCTAGGAGCGCGACCCCGTGGTCCAAATCCGATGATGGACATCTTTTGATATATGTAGTAGGAGCGATGTAGTTTTCATTGTAAATATGTAATCGTCGGGCCTTAAAACGACGTCAAGGCGAGAATCGTGTTTAAGGCCCCGTAATAGTGAAGTATGTGATTGTGGGCGTTCGGGGTTATGCTGATGGCTCACATGCCCATGAATAGCCCCACGCATTTTAATGCTTGATTTGATTTATGACACGAAATTGATTTCAAAGCTAAATGATAAGATTTTCATAAAATCAATCAAACTAGGCTATTAGCACCACGAGGCTAAAATTTGGAAATGCTAATGAATGTCGATTCCTATTTAACGAGAAGGCTAAAGGAAAAATCGTTTTCAAACATCACAAAAATGATTTTATAGAAATAAGTAACGTTTTATTAAATCTTTGTGCATAGGGTTAAAGAGATCCTAGAAGTTACCCACCGTGTTATTTACGAAAGCAACGTATAGATCTCGATTCTTATTTTGACGAAGGTTTAGAAAACTCTTGTTTTTGCCAAAACGACACGGAATGAGAATCTCATAAGTTTTTGACAATTAAAATCAAACCTTTCTCATAAAGCTTTCTCGTTAAGCCAAATGACATTCTAAAGCCTTCTCAAAAGAAAGCACGACTTTTCATCAAAACCCAAATGGTTTCTTCATGCAAACTCACCACGACATTCACATAGGCACACACACACACACACACACGCGCACATACACACACACATTCAGGAATTAAAGGATAAGAAAAGCATCAAGATTGCGGTAACCATGTTTCACGGAAGTCGGGGGGTGCCTAACACCTTCCCCTCGCTTAAGCAAGCCCCCGAACTCTATGAATCTCGGTTCGCGGACCAATTAATTCGGGGTCACATATGAGCCAGCGATTTACAAAAAACAAAACTCGGATGAGTTGGTACATCCATTTCAAATATACCAACTGGCGACTCTGGTCAAATTGGCTCATCATAAAAAGCGATCTTTCAAAACCCCGTCGACATTAATGCCGATCTTTTCCAAAAGAATCATCTAAACCAAAAGGATAAAATCGGAAAGGGTAATAATCACCAAAGGAGCGACATTTCCCGGCGTCGACAAGGTATTTTTAGCGAGCCACGTTCAGTGTACTTATTCTCCAATAAGCACCTACATACTTGTTTTAGTGTCTCCACACAAATGATTATGAGATCAATCATCCTCTTCTTAAGAGCAAGCAACGTATGTACTAATCTATCCAGTTTCACTAATCCCCTTTTTAGTAATCCAACGATTAGGAACGATTTTAGTTTGTGAGCAATCTAGAATTTAGATCTTATTAGCATGATTACCATCATGATTCTAAAAGCATTGTTTATCATATTTAATATAACAACACTATGTAGATAATGTAAAATGCCTTTTGAGAAAATCAATTCTTTTATTAATAAATGAATAAGATTATAAAGTATATGATACATCATATCAAATATGATTGGCTTGTGTGCATACCACTTGCACTAAAGCCAATCGCCATGGTATCTAATACCCATCTTCTCTCAGTGACGATCAAACTGCTATTGTGTTAAAGCTTTAGTAAATGGATCTACAATGTTGTATTGAGAGTCCACACGCTCCAGGGTGACATCTCCTCTTTCAATGATCTCTCTAATCAAATGAAACTGCCGTAACACGTGTTTGGATTTTTGATGAGACATGGGTTCCTTAGCCTATGCAACAGCTCCGGTATTGTCACAGAATAAAGGTATGACTCCTCTAATTCTAGGAACCACTCTAAGTTTAGTTATGAACTTCTTCATCCAAATAGCTTCCTTTGCAGCTTCACTTGCAGGTATGTACTCAGTCTCTTTCACTGAATCAGCAACTGTTTGCTGCTTGGAACTTTTCCAACTCACTGCGCCACTGTTTAAGGTAAACACATACCCTGAAATGGATTTACTGTCATCTTCGTCCGTTTAAAAACTTAAGTCTGTATAGCCCTCTAGTTTCAATTCAGAGCCACCATAAATAAGAAATACATCTTTAGTTCTTCTTAAGTACTTTAGGATGTTTTTCACTACCTTCCAGTGTTCTTCTCCTAAATTCGACTGATATCTGCTCGTTACACTAAGTGCATGAGCGACATTTAGTCTAGTACATATCATACCGTACATGATAGATCCTATTGCTGAAGCATAAGGAATCTTACTCATACGGTCTCTGTCCTCAGGTGTCTTTGGGGCCTGTTTCTTGGAGAGATGTATTCCATGGCTCATCGGCATGAGACCTCTCTTGGAATCTTCCATGTTAAACTTCTTTAGTATCGAGTCAATGTACTTTCCTTGGGTCAAGCCAAGCATCCTTTTAGATCTATTTCTATAGATCTTTATCCCCAAAATATAGGATGCCTCACCCAAGTCCTTCAAGGAGAAGTGTTTAGATAACCAAATTTTAATCGACTGTAGCATAGGAACATCATTCCCTATCAGTAATATAACATCAACATATAATACAAGGAATAAAATAGCACCCCCACTAACCTTCTTGTACACATATGGTTCATCCTCATTTTTGATAAAATCAAACCTTTTGATTATCTCAGCAAAACGGATGTTCCACCTTCGAGAAGCTTGCTTCAATCAATAAATGGATTGTTGTAGCTTACAAAGTTGGTTTGTTCCAACCGTTGAAACAAAACCCTCTGGCTGTATCATATATACATTATCCGCAAGCTCTCCATTGAGGAAGGTCGTTTTCACGTCCATTTGCCAGATTTCTTAGTCATAATAAGCTCCAATTGTAAGCAAAATCCGAATGGACTTGAGCATAGCTACTGGTGAGAAGGTTTCATCATAGTCAACTCCTTGTCTTTGTTTGAAACCTTTTGCAACTAATCGGGCCTTATAGGTAGAGCCTTGCCATCCGCTCCAGTCTTTCTCTTAAAGACCCATTTACACCCAATAGGCTTAATACTCTCAGGTAGTGAAACCAAAGTCCATACTTGGTTTTCATACATGGAGTCCATCTCAGATTTCATAGCTTCTAGCCATTTCTCTGAGTCTTTACTACCCATGGCCTCTTCGTAAGTCAATGGATCATCATCTCTAATGACGCGTACCTCATCATCATCCTCTATGATGAATCCATACCTATCAGGTATCTTCGATACTCTTCCAGATTTACGAATAGGTTGTGGTACATTAGGTTCTTCCACTTGGTCAGGTACCTTACTTTGATCTATAGTATTTTGTGGTTCTTGAATTTTTTTCAAGATATATCTTACTCCCACTTACCCCTTCAAGGATAAACTCCTTTTCCAAGAAGGCAACGTGTTTCGCTACAAACACCTTTTGATCAGTAGGATGATAGGAATAATACCCTACAGTTTCTTTAGGGTATCCCACAAATCTACACTTGTCGGATCTAGTCTTTAGCTTATCATGCTCAAACCTTTTGACATAAGCTGGACAACCCCAAGTCTTAATATACTTAAGATTTGGTTTCCTCCCTGTCCATAATTCATATGGGGTCTTTGGGACGGATTTGGTAGATACCTTGTTAAGTAGATATGCAGTCGTTTCTAGGGCATAACCCCAAAAGGATATTGGAAGGTCGGTAAAACTCATCATAAAATGAACCATGTCCAACAATGTTGGATTTCTCCTTTCAGATACACCATTCAACTGTGGCATCCTAGTGGAGTGCATTGTGAGACTATACCATTTTCTTTGAGATAATTTAAAAACTCATTGGTTAATTATTCCCCTCCTCGATCCGATCGAAGAATCTTAATACTCTTACCAGTTTGCTTCTCTACTTCACTTCTGAATTCTTTGAATTTTTCAAACGATTCAGATTTATATTTTATTAAATATACATATCCAAATCTAGAATGATCATCAGTGAAAGTAATAAAATAAGAATATCCTCCTCGTGCATTCGTTGTCATAGGTCCACATACGTCTGTGTGTACCAACGCTAACAACTCTATAACTTTTTGTTCTTTTCCACTAAAAGGGGATTTAGTTATCTTACTCATGAGACAAGATTCACAATTTGGATATGATTCATAATCAGATAGCTCTAAAAGTCCATCTTTATGCAACTTGGTAAATCTTGTTCCATTGATATGACCGAGTCTACAATGCCACATAAAGGTATAATTAACATCATCTCTTTTGCTTTTCTTAGTTTGTTCAATTTGAAGTATATTTTTCATGCAAGTCAAGTATGTAAAGTCCATTCAGTAGATTGTCAACACCATATAAAACATTTTTATTATAAATAAAACAACTGTTGTTCTTTATTATAATGTCAAAACCATCCATATCCAATACAGAAATTGAAATAATATTTCTAATGAGTGTTGGAATATAATAACAATTATTTAAACTAATGAACTTGCCCGAAGGCAGTGCTAAACAATAAGTTTCTACAGCTAATGCAGCAACCTTTGCTCCATTTCCCACTCATAGGACAACTTCATCCTTCTTCAACTTTCTACTTCCGCTTAGTCCCTACATATTATTACATATGTGAGAACTACAGCCGGTATCCAATACCCAAGTAGAATTTTGACTTTTAGAAAAATTAATTTCAATCATGGACAAACCTAGATCGGAAGTCGAAGCTTCTCCAAGCTTCTCCAAGCTTCTTCTGCTTTTGATTCGCAAGATACTCCTTGCAATTCCTCTTCCAATGACCCGACTTGTTACAATGGTAGCAACTTCTTTCGCTATCAAGATCAGGTTTCTTTTTATCCTTGTTCTTCATCTTGCCCTTAGCTTTCTTGTTTTTCTTCTTTTCAGAAGATACCTTGGGCCTCTTCCTTTTCTTTGAAGAATCATCCACTAGTAAGACTTGGTTCTTGTTGGATGAGAAGTGACCTTCAGCAGTTTTCAACATGTTAAGTAACTCAAGCAAGCTGACATCCTACTTATTCATGTGAAAATTCACAACAAATTGTGAGAAGGTGTCCGAGAGTGACTGCAAGATCAAATCTTGGCTTAACTCCCCATCCATCACGAACCCTAGCTAGTCAAGTTGTTCAATCAAATTGATCATCTTGAGGACATGAGTCTCAATGGTAGTGCTCTCGATCATACGAGATCGGAAGAGCTCCTTAGATAACTGATATCTAGCAGTCCTACTTTGTTCACCATACAACTTTTTGAGGTGCAACAATATAGTAGGAGCATCCATAGTTTCATGCTGACGATGAAGCTCGTTACTCATGGATGCGAGCATGATGCATTGAGCCAAGATTGCATCATCTTGTCACTTTTTAAAAGTAACAATCTCTTCCTCAGAGGTTGTTTCTGCAACATTTGCAGGGACTGGCAAATTTAGGACGTAAGAAATCTTTTCAGCAGTGAGAACTATTCTCAAATTCCTTAACCAGTCCGTGTAATTCGGCCCGATCAGTTTGTTAGCATCAAGTATGCTACACAGTGATAGTGAGTTTGACACTTTTAAATTCTACATGTGAAATAGACAACATTTTAGCGTACATTCATTTAATTAATTACCAAAATAAATTAGGTCTTTATTTTAAATTAGTATCTCTCACTTTTTCATCAAACTATATTACCCTCAATATATAGTTCGACAAATCTAATTAAAGATTTGCTAGTGAGAATAAGGATCACATTTCAAATGTATATAGCCTTATGTGACACAACAAACTATATATAAATAAATAGGTAGACAACTATTGTCAATTACATCACTATTTAACTCCTTGTATTTTGCCTTTTAGATTATTTTGATCAAGTGTGACACATCCGAATCAAAATTATCCAAGTTAAGTCCAAACTAGCACTTCCATATATTCGAAAGAAAAACACTGTCCTTGTGTGACACAACAAAACAACATTGTTCAGTCTATTTATAAGTATCGAATGTGATAAAGCAACATCTTAAATATTTAATACTTGCCTTGTGTGACACAACAAACTCATATTAAATATTTAATACTCTATCGCTTTACCATGCTAGAAGGCGACGTTCAATATTCCAAATATCTTTGAACGCTTAGGATTTAATATAATTTCTTTGAGGGGTTTGTTATTATTAGTCTCATCTTGTTTAGCGCGCATGCACATATATATATAATACGCGTCATATTATTTAACATGCGAAGCATGTTGTATAATATAATATAATATATATATATATATATAGTAAACATGCACATATAGAATACTATATTCTACCCGGATTAATTATGGACTTTTATTCTAGTTTGGTTCAGTAGAGCCACTAAGTGAACCAAAAGGTTAAACCTAGGGTGCAAAAATTAAATTTAAATATAACTATTACATTTAAACTGGGCTCCATTACTAACGGGTCTTCAAGCGCTCCTTGCTCCTTTGTCTCCAATTCTTCAAAAATAATTTTAACTAGTTCTATTACATAAACTATTTAAAATAAATATAAATCTTGATCAATAGTCAAGGGAAAGTACATAGGATGGAGATATAATTTACATTAAAGAAAAATTAGAGAAGACGAGGTACGCAGACCCCATTTATAAAAACGCATACATTCAAGCATCCTCTAAAATAAATCCAATCACACATTGGTCAATAGTCCATAATCAATCCCTATTTATTATCATACATATCTCTATATGCATCAATAAATGACATTCATTTCATGAATAATAAAACCATTTCATATATGCATTGATATCAATTAATGGGCAAAAGTTTTGCTAATATTTAGTTTTTGAAACAAAATAAACTCTTTTATTTTAATCAAAAAAACCAAATCCAAATTAAACTCTAATTTTAGAAATCTGAAATCATATTTCAGATAAAATAAACATCTTTATTTTAAACTTTTATCAATTAAATAAACCATTTATGTTAATTGAGAAAAATAAAAAAATTTCAAACTCTGCATACCCGCGCGGCCGCGCTTCAAATTGAACTATGAGCGGCGCGGTCGCGCTGCACCCCCAGAAACGTTTTCTGGGTTCAGGCGTGGCCGCCCTCCAGAATGAACTGGAAGCGGCGCGGCCGCGCCGCGATGCATTTTCAGAAAAAAAATTTATGCCCAAAATCTGATCGTATCGCATATCAATTCATACATGGAATCATCAAAATGAATAATTAACACAAGGATTAGGATCTGATACAACTGTTAGGTTTGTATATAACACAAGCATGCAATCAAATTACGTAAATAGAGCGGAAGCGTGATAAAACGGATTTTAAAATTTTTTCATACAAACCATCACCATGATCTTTCCTTGTGTCGAATTATCAACTAACGAAAGAGATAGAGATAGAGAATTATACACTCGTGAATCAAAGCTTCCTTGGGTACAAGTTCACCTCCAATTCCTTCGCGTTCTCCTTGAATTCCACCGACTAAATTCCTTCGCTTGATCAACGTTAGCCACCCAAGTGTTTCGCCTGTAGAGGTGATCCACCAAGGAAGAATAGTTGTTCAAGAAAATGGGTGTTGGCAAAACCGTAGTTTCTATCTCTATATAAATTAAAAGTACTATCCACAATCTAATGCAAGAGTGTGTAACCCTAATCTATGATAAGACCTCTCTTATTTATATATGTAGGAAAACGCTTCCCTAAACTATTTAAGATTAGGGTTTCTATTATAATTAAACTCCTTTAATTAATTATGCTCCTAATCCAATTAGAAATTAATGAGAGAGTACTCTATTAATTAATTCTCAATCCCTATTAGGAATTAAATAATAGTAATAGTAATAATAATAATAATAATAATAATAATAATAATAATAAGACTCCTCTTATTAATTTATATTCAATATTTCTAAAATATTAAATAATAAATATTAAGCTATTTAATTTACTCTATCTCCATAAACTAAATTAAATACACTTAACTTATTATTACAATTATGCCATTTACTTATTAAATAAATATTTTTCCTTTTGCCATGTGACCCTTTAGGTTCTCCATATTAAACCGGTTGTGAATAAATCAATTAGAACAATTCTAATTATATTTAAATAAATAAATTAAATTATTTAATTCATTTAAATAAATAATATTTATTCTACAATAAGGTAAGCCCCATTAGCGATCAACGACTTTTCAGATAATATAGATTTCAACATTAATCACAAAAAAACCTTTAAGTGCATAGTTACCGTACAATTCAATCCTTCTACCATATAAAGTTCCAATTAAATATAAAACATGGAATTACTGTCAAGTCTTGTTTTATTTAATTATATGTATTTCGATTCCCAAATGCACAACTCTGAATAATGCAAATTACAAATTCCTTTCTAATTTCATTCTGCCTTGGCCAAGGACTACTGAGTTGTCATTTATCGAATCACATAAGACATTCACATCTTTTACTATACGTGGTAGATTCTTTGTTGATCATTCACCTATCTCCATGTACAACTTATTATACTCAATCATACCATTTGATATACCTTAAAGGTCTTAAGGGACATGTCAAAGTATAACTCATCATACATAAGATACTATGATGATCTCAAGTCCAAGGATCACTTGTACTACTATCACTAGGGGAATTCATATTGACAGGACAGTAAAACTCCATTAGGTATTTCTTAGCGAGCCACGTTCAGTGTACTTATTCTCCAATAAGCACCTACATACTTCCTTTAGTGTCTCCACACAAACAATTATGAGATCAATCATCCTCTTCCTAAGAGCAAACAACGTATGTACTAATCTATCCGGATTCACTAATCCCCTTTTTAGTAATCCAACGATTATGAACTGTAACGAATGCAATTTTTGTGATTGAATAAAAATATTTATTGAATTATATAAATATTTTTATTAATTTATTGAGCTAAATAAATAATTTATTAAGTTTTTGTGAAGTGGGTATATGTTAAGTTTAATAATGTTAAATGTTATTTGAATGTGATTTGTTATGTTTATTCTAATTTAATTTAATAATTAAATTAGATGATGAAAAGGTTTATTTGAATAAGAGAATTTATTTGGTATTATTGTTATTTGTTAAATGAAATTATTAATTTAGTTAGTAAGGTTTAATTGAATTTATTTAATAATAAGTTCAATTAAATTAGAAGTGTGACATTTTAAACTATATGTTATAATGATTTATTAAAATAAATGAGAAAGTGTTTAATTCAGTTTTACCAAACAAGGCCCTATGATCTTTGTTTGGAAATAATGGGTTATTTTAGTTGTGTTTTACCAAACAAGGCCTTATGACCTTTAGTTAGAATAATGGGTTATTTTTAAATTAGTTTGCCAAACAAGCCTTATGGCTTTTTTGAATTATATAACCGATAGATTAATATCAGTATACGTTATTATTTGTTAAATTATCAGTTTTTATCTTTTGCTTATCAGTTGTTAAAAGTAAGAAAAACACAAAGTTTTAAAAAAAAAGAGAAGGAAGAATATACAGAGAAGAAGAGAGAATTAGAGAGAAAATTGAGAATTGAAAGGTTTGTGAATTGAGAAAGAGAAGGAATGGAAGTGCTAAGCTAAGGAATTATATACATAGCTTGAAGGTATAATTCTTATTAGTTTTGTTCTTCATTATATTCTTATTATTTTACTTCTCTGTATATGATTTATATTTCACCGTATATGAATTTATATGCTAAATACATGAATTACTTGGTTATAATTGTTAGTAAGCATGTATTAGAGATTATGTGATGATTATAAACTAGTTTGAAGAGTTAATTCATGAAAACATGTTTTTGAATTTAGTTTTTAGTGTTTACAGAGTTTATTTCATGAATTGTATATATGTATGAAAATTGATGCTTAAATTAGTTGTTATTCGGTATATTAATAATTGTTTATGATTATATGATGAAAAACAAGAATAATGCAAGAAGAATGGTTTTAATTGGTTGAAAAATGAATTTACAGAGCTTGATTTCATGAAAATGGTCAAAACATGAATAAATTATTTAACAGTGATTTTTTTTTATTTAAATTGGTTGATTATGTGTTTTATAATGGTTAAATTAGTTAGAAGCATGATGGGTAATTGTTTTATATCATATTTGATGTATGGGTATATTTAATTTGTGTATTGGATGGTAGAATTCGGAAAATTTGGCCAAATTTGGCCTAAGTTTTCACTGGTTCGCGACTGTAGGAGACGACTGCCGAGTCTCTCGCCCCGGCGAGAGAAATGAACTGTAAATCCTCGCCCCGGCGAGTAATTTTAAAAGGGAATCCTCGCCCCGGCGAGAAATTTTAAAAGGGAATTCTCGCCCCGGCGAGAATCACTGCTGTAAAAAAAAATTATTATTATTTTGTTTTCTTTTCTTGGAAGTTATGATGCAGAATTAAACTTATATTAATGTATTAAGTGATTAATGAAATTCCAAGATGATTGAAACTTGTTGATTATGGTTTGCTAAATGAGATATTATAATAAAATGAGATAGAGAGAAAACCTAAAATGCTTTCAATCTTGTGACTAATTATGTTACCATCTTATAATTAAATTTATAGGTTGTTTAAGGATCGTGAAATTACTTAAATTTGTAATCTACGCTTGAGGCAAGTTCCTTATCTCAACTTATTACTTTTACGTTGAGCAAGTTGTTCTTTCCTTTTAACTTGTTAATTTATTCAAAGCAAGTTTATTTATATTGAGCAAGCTTATTGACCTTAGCTTATTGATATTCAAGCAAGATTACTATCATGTTACGTACTTAAGCTTTATTCCAATCATTGTTTATTATTCAAATTTCGAGTATAGTTTCTATTGAACAAACTCTATTGATGAATTAGACTAGCAACCCCTTATTGATTCAGCTAGTCCTTAGTTGATGAGCGATTTCAAAGACTTAGAATATTTTCTATACTTGTTCCAAGCCAAGTTCCTTTTGGTACAGATTCAGACGATAAACTGAGATGAACAACCCTAATATAGGGGATTACTTACGCGACAGCGTTAAAATGTTTGTGCACAATACATTGTACAAAGGGTTGATCCCCCTGAGTACGAGATGTTGGTCCATAGTCTATATGACTGTTAAAGGTTACAGTAGAAATACTTGTTAACCTAGGACATAGTTCGAGGTCTTGTGACCCTCAGATATAATTTCTAAATCTTGAAGTCTATTATTCTTGAATCGAGCATTCTAACGAGCTTTCAGACGTTGATTCCTTATTGATTGAATTCAGAAAAATTATTATACCTCAGTTGAACTCTATTTTATTTGAATATTATTGTTATCACACTTGTGGGCAATTGTTTGCTCACTCTTGCATTAAATACATTGCAGCTAAGGCTGAGAAGTCAGATGAGCCATCCTCTAGCAAGGGCAAGGGCAAGATGAACAAATGAAGATGTTTAGTTTATTTGTTTTAGTTCTTTGCTAAAGACTTGTTTAATATTATGTTTTATTCCGCACAGATGTATTTAAGGTTAAGATAACCTGGGATTTGATTATTTAAGAGTTTGGTGATGTAACCCATTTTGGGAAGATGATTCTTTAAGTTTATTTAATTGTTGTTAATTATGGGTAGATAGATGTGAATGAATGAGATAGTGAACACCAAATCTGTGGGAATTAAGTACCTGGATTTGGGGGTGTCACATGAACGCTTTTAGTTTGTGAGCTATCTAGAATTTAGATCTGATTAGCATGATCACCATTATGATTCTAAAAGCATTGCTCAAAACTATGGGTTTATCACATTTAATATAACAACACTATGTAGATAATGTAAAATGCCATTTGAGAAAATAATTTCTTTTATTAATAAATGAATAAGATTACAAAGCATATGCTACATCATATCAAATATGATTGCCTTGTGTGCATATTACTTTCACTTTCCATATAATTCGCTTGCGCGCGGTCGGAGTTTTCCGACATAAAATTTTTTACCCTTCTACGAGGGTTGTTCATCTCAGTAGATATAAAAGCCCGCACCAAGACAATTTGGTTTAGAAAACATTCTCAAAGAATTCTCGAATTTAATCATATTTCAGCATTCGTCTAACCGAATCAAATAACTTAAACTCACATCAACGGTTCAGACATCAATCAAAATATTTTAGCCAACTCAATTGGCATACATTTCCATACTTTAAAGAAAACAAAAATCATTTTATGACGTCATGATACTGCACTGTTTCTACAGTCCGTTGAGGATTTCGTCATTTTGTGACTTTGTCATATTACATCATACCATAGTTGCCTGACGATACTATGATCCCATCCAACACTAGGTTATTCTGCATTGATGATGTAACGACCGGGAATTCTGGATTTACCTTGTAATTCGAATTTTTGAATATTAATGAATATATTATATTTAATTAATATTATTTTTGTGTTGCATGTTTAAAGGCTGTGTGATAACCTGGATTATGTGAATGTATGAAATTTTACGTGTTATAGTTTTGTTTGAGTGAATAATTAATTTCGCGTAGCGTCGCAAAATCATTATTCACGGGGCACGTTTCCCGAGGCATTATTAACGCGATAATATTTTTGTGTCTTTTTCGATTTTAATAAATTTCATTAATGCGTGTATGCGAACGAATAACTTTTTCAAGAATCGAAAATTTTATTTGAGCTAATACGTGATTTTATCCGTATCCGAAATGTATTATATGAGTGTTCCGAATATTTGGATAAATTCCATTCTAATTATTTTTATGCGTCCCAATAATTTATGGGAGTACCCATTTTAATTTTGGGTAGAGTTATTTACCAAATTGGGTACAAAAGTGGGAGTTTTCGGATATATTTTCGTGTATTTGGGTATTTATTTTGGCTTGTTACTACAAGAGAGAACTAACTCTCCCATTTTAAACCAATCAAATGAGAGAGTAGAGGGAGTTGCCGGCAAGCCTCATTGAGCAACCAACCCACTTCTCCCAAAATTACTCCTCTAATCTCCCATCCCATTCAAACCATTCCATTTCTCTCTTGCATTCCATCAACACCATTCCATCAGCAGATACAGAGAGAGAGAGGGAAAATTTGCAGCAAGAAGGAAAAAGGAAGAAGGAGAAAGTCGCCGAAAAAAGGGAAGAGAGTCGCCGAAAAAGAAAGGAGGAAGAAGAAGAAGGCACAAGTGGAGGAAGAAGAGAATCCAAGCAAGAAGAACTCAAGCCAAGCAAGCCTAGCAATCTTCTTAACCTCTAGGAAGGATTTACAAAGGTAAACAATCAATCAAATCCATTCCATTCGATTTCTTGTTAAGTTTTTCAAGTTTTTCTTAGTTTTGAGCTCTTAAGCTTATGGGTCAGATTTATGGCAATTCTTGATGTTTTTGTTTGTTCTAAATGTTTGTAAATGTTGTTAAAAGGTTATGTAAGCTATTAATATCATCAAAGTGGAACACAAACGCAAGAAATCCTTACCTTGGCTTAATGGAGCAAGAACAATGGACAAAACATGGACTTTGGACATTCGGACCATTTTAGAGGACTATAAAACTATGATTTCATGTTTGTTAATTTTATTTGTTGATATGGTATTGTAGTTCCATGGGTTACGAAGCTAACCCAGATGGAATGGAGTAAAAAGGAGTTAAAACGAGTTCGTAGTAATGATTTTTGTAAAACTTATTAAGAACTCGAAGAACAGAGTATGAAATTTGTAATTTGGCTTAAGATTTGGCCATGTTAATATTTATGGGTAATTCTAAATTTTTAATATGTTGTAGCCCCATAAGTAGGAGTCCATAGAGTTCAGAATGGACTAATTTGCTTGTGTATTGAAGGAGTTATAGAGGTTGGAGTGGCCAGAGGTCGGAATCGCGAACTGGGTTAAAACCCAGAATCTGGCTACTAGAGAGTGACGCCGTTGCGTCACTCATAAGCCTAACAGTCATCGCCGCAGCAAGGGGCAAAAGAGGGAAAGACCGGACCTCACGCCGCAGCGCCACATCCAAGTGTTATGCTCGGCGCCGTAGCGACGCCACGTGGCAGCGGCGGGGCACGGGACTCACGCCGTAGCGTGTGAACTAGTACTATGCTTGACGCCACAGCGTCAAACCTGTCAGGGGAAGTGTACACGGGCCTCACGCCGCAGCATGAGATCTAGTGTTAGGATTTGCGCCGCAGCACCAATGCCGTGTCCGGCCTGGGTCGGGTCGGTCAGACCGGATCTGGTCGGGTCGAACCTAAGGAATCCTTTTCAGCGAGTCCAACACTTATATTTTCTTTGTACTAAATGATTAGACATGTTAGTTAATCATATTTTGTTAAGCCCTAAATGCTCAATTGTATTTCAAATGTCAACCAAAGTCGTGTTGTCTTAGGCGTAAATTGAATAACCTGGTTGCATATTTCGTTTGGCTTCCAGGGGGCGCTACCCCCGTAGACCCCCGTTTGGGTAGTCGTAGGGGCAATCAATATGTTTTAATGATGTCATGTCTGTTTTAAACCTAGTCTTTATGTGACTAATTGTTATACGAATATGTATTTACATGTGTAGGATATTAAGAAGCGTGTGTTATAATATTGTAGCAGCGCATCAGGCAAATTTCTTAACTTAACTCAATTTATATTTGAGCAATCTTCTTAACCTTATGCACTATTTTTATTTCCTGCAAACAAGTATATGTTAAGCAAGTTTCCTAACGCTCGTCTAACCCTTGTGTTGGGCAAGTTTCCCTAACCTTACTCGAATTACACTTGAGCAAGTTTAGTATTTTATACAAATGTTGTATATTATTGCAAATTTCATGACTCAAAACGACTTATTACCTTCAAATTATATTAGTGGATTAATTATTGTAAATTACTCCACATCCAAGATAATTATTGGTATTCGCACCTTGTGCAATTGAATTCATTATTTGTTATTGGACTGTGAAACGTTTAAGTTCTTCATTCATGAACTGTTTAAGGAAATAGTCTACGCTATTTGTTTCGGCTAGACATTGTACAGGTTATTATTTTAAAAGCTATCCAAACCGGTTGTTGGTATGGATTCTTGGACTAAGAGAGCAACCCTTATTTAGGGGATTTTAATGTGTTGGTTATTCGATGCAGTCAGAGTTAAATGTTATGCATATACATAGGGCACAAGAGGCTGATCTCCTGGAGTACTACTGACGGGCCAGACGTTTAAAAGGGTCAGTCGAATGATTGATCCTTTGGCCAAAAAGTTCATGGTCTATTGGACCACTCAGCATTAAATAATCAATATTCGTTATTTCATTTGAACTTTGATTATATTATCAAATATTTCTTTAATATTCTAAAATTATTGAACTAGGCGATTATTATTCTCCTTCATTCATGATATATCTTCTTTATTCATTTTAAACTTGTTGAGCAAAGTTGTTGCTCACTCTTGCTATATCATGAACCTATTGTAGTTAAGCCGAGGAGTTCCAACGCGGACAAAGGCAAGAGAAAACTTAAGGAATAGTTATATGTAGTATCCTATTATGTAATCGTGGAATCGTTTTATATTATTATTGTATTCTGCAATGTATTTATTTAAGGTTATAGACCTTGGGACTGTAGTAAACCTTTTATAATGAACAACATATGTTTATTTATTCCGCATTAGTTGATTTATGTTGTTTAGAGGTGTATGGATGTACTTTATCGTGAGCACCAGATTCGAGGTATTGGTACCTGAATTTGGGGGTGTCACACATGACTCCATCGTCTGTCATTCTACACCAGGTTCCATGATGCATTGATGACTATAAAAATACATTTTGATATATTTCAAATCACATTTGTCTTAGCTGAAACAAGTAGCATAGACATATAAATAATAGAACTTTTAAAAATCATTGGTCCAATAATCTGGCCACATATATTTTTCGAAGGCATGAAAGTGCAAATATCAGCACGAAGTCAATAAATTTTGAAATCTAGCATAGCTAGAAGATTTGGAATATCCATGTCTCCTCATCAACTTCAATTTCTTTTCTTTCTCCACTATTTAATAATTCTATCTATTTCTAACTTCATCAATGCTAATCATATTGAGAATTCACAGTTCTAAATCCACAACATTTCTATACCCCAATATAGTTCATCAAACTTACCACACGTTATGAGTTCAGGAACTTACCACAATAATATGAGTTTAGGAACTTGTCCTAGAAATATGTAGTCCAAGAATAAATCATGGACTGTCCATACGCTGAGGGGCTCAAAACATACCATATGATTATGAGTCACAAACTTACCATAACTATGAGTTTCAAGAACTCGCGCCTAAGCTTAATATTCTCTACCCATCAAATATAGATATGAGAAAAGAATCACCTTCTCAACATATATATATTGACAGCGCAATACAAACATTTCATCGATTATCAATGTGACAAACTGAGTAGTCGTTGAACCAAGCACAAAACCCATTCCCATACAAGGATTTGCATAACTCAGCTATCATATGAGTCCTCAATTAAAATCATATAAAACTCTAGTTTCTCATTGCTCAATACGAATTTTCTTTAACCCGTATTTATCATCTCTAACTCTTCTTGAGTTTACTTCATACTATCTCATAATACCTTCTCTTTATAGCGTCAGCTATAACTGTTTAATAGATCATCTGTCATTCATAACTGTAAACACCCAAATTTTGCGTTCCATATACTAACCGTGACAGGAGGGCAAAAACGTCAATTGAACCGGCTTGCGGGAGCGAAGGAATGGGCACAAGTGCAAACGCTCAACACCACCGCGATGATTGGCGACCAAAGCTGACGTGACAATAAGGCCGTCCGAAACGAGCATTCCCGAATGAGGTGGCACGTCTCCCGAAAATTCTTGGACTACAAAATACAAGCCTGGCAGCGAAAACCGATGTTACGGTACGAAGGTCGAGGCATGGAATGAAAATCGAGAAAGTCAAACCGTCCAGCCGTGGATTGATCTGCGGCCAATAAGTGCGCCTTTTGAAAACACGGAACTCGAAACACGGAACTCGAAACCAGGTGAGTGGAAGGCAGGCGGCCAGCCAGCCTATTTCAGCTCATTCCCTCTTCAGCATACAGAGAGTTCAGCAGATTGAAAGGAGAGAAAAAATTCAGCAGTAGCAGCAGCACGGAAATAGAAGGGTGTCGACGCTGGTTTCTAGTCTTTAATTTGCGACTGTAGCCCTTTTCCGATTTTAGCCTTTTTATTAGATGATTTCTTGGAAAAGGTCGGCTTGAGTGTCGACGGGGTTTTGAAAGATCATTTTTTATGATGAACCAATTAACCAGAGTCGCCAGTTGGTATATTTCAAATGGATGTACCAACTCATCCGAGTTTCGTTTTTTATAAATCGCTGGCTCATATGTGACTCTGAATTAATTGGTCTGCAAATCGAGATTCATAGAGTTTGGGGGCTTGCTTAAGTGAGGGGAAGGTGTTAGGCATCCCTCGACTTCCGTGGAACACGGTTACCGCAATCTTGATGCTTTTCCTATCCTTTAATTCATGAAATGGGTGTGTGTGCGTGTGTGTGTGTGTGCCTATGTGAATGTTGTGGTGAGTTTGTATGAAAGAATCATTTGGATTTTTAGGGAAAGTCATGCTTTAATTTGAGAACGCTTCGGAATGTCTTTTCGGCATACACGAGAAAGCTTTATGAGAAAGGTTTGATTTTAATTGTCAAAAGCTATGAGATTTTCATTAGGTGTCGTTTTGGCAAAACAAGAGTTTTTAAACCTTCGTAAAAATAGGAATCGAGATCTATACGTTGCTTTCATAACTCAAATGATGGGCAACCTCTAGGATCTGTTTAGCCCTATGCACAACGGTTTAATAAAACGCCATTTATTTATAAAATCAAATTTTATGATGTTTGAAAACGATTTTCTTTAGCTTTCTCGTTAAATAGGAATCGACATTCATTAGCATTTCCCATTCATTATCCTCGTGATGCTAATAACGTAATTTGATTGATTTTATGAAAGTCTTCATTGTTTAGCTTCGAAATCAATTTCGTGTCATAAATCAAATCAAGCATTAAAATGCATTGGGGTTATTCATGGGCATGTAAGCCATCCAAATAACCCCAACGCCCACAATCACATACTTTATTATTATGGGGCCTTAAACCCGATTATCAACTTGGTATCGTTTTAAGGCCCGACGATTACAATTTACAATAAAGGATTACATACAACAACATTGTCCATCATCGGATTTGGACCACGGGGTCGCGTTCCTAGGCTCACAATTTATACACACCCACGCAATGGATACTACAAAAATTAAACAAGCTTAAATCGCCAAATGGATATCATCAGGCCATTAGGAAGAATTTCGTTACATTTGGAACCCTCACTAATAGTCCTCAATCCATGGATCCACAAAAATATGCAAGAAAAACTACATTTCACATAACCCAATTGACAAGAAGATTAACAAAATGATATACAAAAATTGCTATGGAAATAATTTTTTCACCTTGCAAATAATCCTCACAATAGGTATGAATTTATGTATTGAGTAGAATAGAAGATATATGATATATAATCTTACACAAAAGATATAATTCCTCACTTCTTTTCTCTCTTTTCTCTCTATTTTCCTTACAAATTCTTGCTATTTCTTCCTCCTTTCCGAGCTGCCGCTGCTGCTCTTTTCTTTTTTCTTCTGCTGCTGAACCTCTCTGTATGCTGAAACGGAAATGAGCTGAAATAGGCTGGCCAAAGCCAGCCACCTGCCTTCCACTCACCTGGTTTCGAGTTCCGTGTTTCGAGTTTCGTGTTTTCAAAAGGCGCACTATTTGGCCACAGATCAATCCGCGGCTGGACGGTTTGACTTTCTTGATTTTCGTGCCATGCCTCAATTTTCGTGCCGTAACGTCGGTTTTCGCTGATAGGCTCGTATTCTGCAGTCCGGGAATTTCCGGGAGACGTGCCACCTTATTCGGGAATGCCCGTTTTGGATGGCCTAATTGTCACGTCAGCTTTGGTCACCAATCATTGTGGTGGTGTTGGACGTTCGCACTTGTGCCCATTCCTTTGCTCCCGCAAGCCGGTTCAATTGACGATTTTGCCCTCCTGTCATGGTTAGTACATGGAACGCAAAAATTGGGTGTCTACAGCTGCCCCTCTTTATCATGTTTATGCAATGTTTAAATGAAATGAACAGGATAAAGAATAGACACTCGATGCATGATTGACAGTGCACAAGGATGACAATACATACGTTATGCAACACATATGACTTAGGATGCAACGTAAGATGCAATGGATGCAAAATATTCGTAAAAGGGTGTCAATACGGATGATCGTCTCGCCAGGGCCGGGTTTCGTCGCCGGTCACCCATCTTGTAACCCCCAGGTATGGTCGCTGGTTGGTTGTCTTGTCGGAGCCGATTTTCATCGCCAGTCATCCATCTCGTAATCGCCGGTTATCGTCGCCGGTCGATTGTCTCGTCGGGGTCGGTTATCGTCGACGGTCACCCATCTCGTAATCGCCGGTTATCGTCGCCGGTCGATCATCTGGTCGGGGCCGGGTATCGTCGCCGGTCACCCATCTCGTAACCCCCGGGTATCGTCACCGGTTGGTTGTCTTGTCGGAGCCGGTTTTCGTCGCCGGTCATCCATCTCGTAATCGCCGGTTATCGTCGCCGGTCGATTGTCTCGTCGGGGCCGGGTATCGTCGCCGGTCACCCATCTCTTAATCGCCGATTATCGTCGCCGGTCGATCGTCTCGTCGGGGCCGGGTATCGTCGCCGGTCACCCATCTCGTAACCCCCGGGTATCGTCGCCGGTTGGTTATCTTGTCGGAGCCGGTTTTCGTCGCCGGTCATCCATCTCGTAATCGCCGGTTATCGTCGCCGGTCGATCTTCTCGTCGGGGCCGGGTATCGTCGCCTGTCACCCATCTCGTAACCCCCGGGTATCGTCGCCGGTTGGTTATCTTGTCGGAGCCAGTTTTCGTCGCTAGTCATCCATCTCGTAATCGCCGGTTATCGTCGCCAGTCGATCGTCTCATCGGGGTCGGGTATCGTCGCCGGTCACCCATCTCGTAATCACCGGTTATCGTCGCCGGTCGATCGTCTCTTCGGGGCCAGGTATCGTCGCCGGTCACCCATCTCGTAACCACCGGGCATCGTCGCCGGTTGGTTGTCTGGATCTCAGCCCTTCCCAGGGGTTTAGTTGTTTGGATCTCAGCCCTTCCCAGGGTGTTAGTTGTTTGGATCTCAGCCCTTCCCAGGGTGTTAGTTGTTTCGATCTCAGCCCTTCCCAGGGTGTTAGTTGTTTGGATATCAGCCCTTCCCAAGGTGTTAGTGTTTGGATCTCAGCCCTTCCCAGGGTGTTAGTGTTTGGATCTCAGCCCTTCCCAGGGTGTTAGTTGTTTGGATATCAGCCCTTCCCAAGGTGTTCGTTGTTTGGATATCAGCCCTTCCCAAGGTGTTAGTTGTTTGGATCTCAGCCTTTCCCAGGGTGTTAGTGTTTGGATATCAACCCTTCCCAAGGTGTTAGTTGTTTGGATATCAGCCCTTCCTAGGGTGTTAGTGTTTGGATCTCAGCCCTTCCCAAGGTGTTAGTTGTTTGGATCTCAGCCCTTCCCAAGGTGTTAGTTGTTTGGATCTCAGCCCTTCCAAGGGTGCTCACCATCTTGTTGTGGTTTGCTTGGATGCCTTCCCAGGTTCATTCCCCACCTTGTTTGTGGTTTGCTTGGATGCCTTCCCAGTGTGCTCACCACCTTGTTATAGTTTGCTTGGATGCCTTCCCAGGTTCACTCACCACCTTGTTGTGGTTTGCTTGGATGCCTTCCCAGGGTGCTCACCACCTTGTTGTAGTTTGCTTGGATGCCTTCCCATGTTCACTCACCACCTTGTTGTGGTTTGCTTGGATGCCTTCCCAGGTTTGCTCACCACCCTGTTGTGGTTTGTTTGGATGCCTTCCCAGGTTCACTCCTTGTTTGGATACCAGCCCTTCCCAGGGATCATTGATTGTTTGGATACCAGCCCTTCCCAGGGGTCGTTGATCGGTTGGATACCAGCCTTTCCCAGGGATCGTTGATTGGTTGGAGACCAGCCCTTCCCAGGGGTCTTTGATTGGTTGGATACCAGCCCTTCCCAGGGGTCATTGTTTGGTTGGATACCAGCCCATCCCAGGGGTCGTTGATTTGATTTGAGTGATTTTTTTTTTTTTGAAATGGGATGTGTGATCGGCTTCATGTCCTGGATCTCCCACCAACATCATCCACGTACCATGCCGCAAAAGCCATCACAGTCTGATCATTCGTGAGGTTGAAGGCGACGTGCTTGTACTTTCCTGAAGATTTTCATTTTGATCGTACCTGTATGCATGAAAAAGATGTTATGCATGATCTGGCAGATATGTTATGGACAGATGCATGTGCACAACATATGTTTTAGATAGAAATGACCCCTGTTCAGTCAAATGATATGATTTGACAGTCGTCGTCGTTTGCCAACATTTGATTGGATCACGCCTCGTTGTGCAGTGTAGTTTTTAGACTTCAACATTGGTTTGGTACTCTGCCTGTTTTTGGTCGTCTTCATTTCATCGAGTTGAGGCAGTCTGTTTCGCTCTCTGTGATGACCGACAGCTATGTTGGGCTCCTTGGCCTTTTGATCATTTCTGGCGGTCGATATGTTGTCGTCCCGTATTATATCATCCTTGTATATGCTCATGCACGTGGATCATTTGGATGTCGAGGCAGTGATAGTTAGGATTGGGGAGAGGCCCAATGATGGGAAGTTCTGTGTAGCCTCAGCTTCCTTCCATTTCATGATTCTTAACTGCCCCTGCCTTGGCGCGTGTCGCTACCAAGAATTTCTATCGAAAACTCGCGATGTTGACTGTGCTGAGTTATCCACAGCTCTGCAAGATCCTACATATCAGATGACTAACAAATGCCAAAACTTGAAGCTCGGGCCGTTAGTGTTAGTTCAACACAAAGATATTATAATTTCGACAAAATGCAGTTAAAGCACATGAAATTGAATATCTGTTGATCGCACAATCTAGCAAGTTGTGAACCGTGAATGTAGCAGATTGGAAGTTATTTTCACTCCCTCGTGAGTTGATGATTTTCTATTTAACGAGTTATGAAATCGTAAGAATACCTTCAAGCATTCATAGTCATTGTATGTGAGTACGGTCGAAATCAAAAGAACTACCTCCCCTCGTCAAAGGTATTCTGTCTCCATTCTCGACAACGTTATTAGCAGGATTGACGTCATATGACAAATGCACTGTGCGATGCAGCATTCAGTAGGGGTTTCTCTTTCATGACCTTTTGTTTAAAGTGGAGAGTTTTTTCGTATTATCCTTTCTCTTTATCAGCCCACTTCACTTGTCTCGTTTTCTTAGGCTATTCAAAGTTACCCATTTAACGAGTTTTGGACCAATGACTCCCAAACCAGACGGTTTTGGGGCATTAGGTGTACAGACACCCCTTCGGGTTTATTTGCTCGAGTAACAAAGGCCACGGTTCGAGACAAGCTGGTGGTCTGCACCATTCATTCTTTGCTTGACCTTGCGCAAGATTCGTTTTCTTCGACTTGAGTTACCCATGTAGCGAGTGTTAGGCCGGTGACTCCCAAACCAGACGGCTTTAGGGAACCAGATACAGAGACACCCCTTAGGCTTAATTACTCGAGTAACCCATGCCACGATTCGAATTTGCTCGGGCCTCCTCTACTGTAATGCTCGTTTTCTTAGGCTCTGAGTTACCCATGTAACGAGTGTTGGGCCAGCGACTCCCAAACCAGATGGCTTTAGGGCACCAGGTGTAGAGACACCCTTTGGGCTTAATTACTCGAATAACCCAGGCCACGATTCGAGACATTAGCCTGATGATCATTTATCGTCTGACTTCTTGATTTTAGCTTGATAATTATTGACTGTCTGACTACGTGTTAATCGCCATCAACGTCGTCATAGTTTTATGCCCCACAACTGAAAGTTTGTGCAAATGCAAACTGAAGGTTGTCACATGAGGTCAATTCTGTCGCAAACGTTGCTTTGAATTAAGGCTTTGTACCCGATCAAAAGGTTGAATAGCTTTCTTCGTCTAATCATACTCACGATCGTGCTCCACGGTTGCTTGTCAGAATTAATCCGATTCCTATCAAGCCAAATAAAATCCCCTTTCACGCGGGTCATCGTATCCCGGGAAAACTATGCTTGACAAATGCTAGATGATCGTACCGTTGAAGATTGAATTGACATGAGGTAGCATTTGATGATGATGGTGCATGTTGATGGGATTGTTGCATGGGTGCCAATTTGCACGTCATCATTTACTGGGTATTTGACAAATGCCCCAGTGTTAAGTTGCTTTTCTTGTGACCTCCCTCGTACTGACTGCATCGGTATCTCGCTGGGTTGACAAAAGATCCGGTCCTTTGACTTGTTGAAAGGTTTGGGGGATTTTTGATTTTTTGATTTTTTGATTTTTTTTTTCACAGGGTTGTTTCACAGAGTCAGAATTAACGGGCTAGGGAACGCCTTTCCGTCCATTCCTTGTAAGATGAGGGCTCCTCTAGAGAGGATTTTTTTATCGTGACGGCTCCTTTTAATTTAGAGCGAAATTCCCCATAGCTTCGTCTTGGCAGGGCGCGATCCTTTTGAAGACTAAATCGTTTATTTTGAATTTCCGGGATCGTACCATCTTGTCGTATGCCCGGGAGATGCGTAAGGGGCTGCCCCTGCAAATGTGCGAACTGAGGTTCGATAGGCAAACAGGGTGAGCGACAATAAATCCGGCCATCCCCGACGATTGGTGGACATTCTTCCCATGATCGTCCTTGTGTTTTATTTGTAGCCCCCACTGCCCCATTCATCTTGGGCCGGTAAATGGCTGAATCAAAATGTTTGATCTTGAATTTGTCGCATATCTCCTCCTTGAGGGCATCGTTCAGATTTCTATAGTCGATGCGGCCCCTTACTTCTCCTCCAGGCTGTGGTAATGGGATTCTGTTGGAAAGCCATTCAGGGTAAATAGACATCGTGATGATTCCTGCTTTAAACCGCTTGATAATCTCGTCCCCTACTTTCAACCTCCATTCAGGCTTCAACGTTCTCAACTTTTGCTTAACTGGTCGGAAACCCTCCATAATGGGCAGTCGATGTCCTACAACGTTTGTGGACAATCCAATCACGTTGCCACGGGACCAAGCGAACATATCTCCATACAAGCTCAACAACTCGGCTTTTTTTTTTTTTTTGATGGTCGAATTTGCCCGTACTTCGGGTTCTTTGTGATCGTCAGAGGCTCTGATGTTTGATGGCGATGGTCTGGCCTAAGTCAGGTTTGGGTTTGTCTTCGACCCATCCTTTGATCTCGTCAGGCGTATTGTCGATATCTGTCTCGTCCTGCTCAATCCCCATCAGATCGAAATCTAGCTCTATACCAAAATCGTGATCCTCCTTCAAATTTGGCCTATCGCTTGTCAGGCTAGAATGCCTCAAATCGGGGTACCTGACATAAAACAAAAATGTTTGTCATATATATAAAACATTTCAGCACATGATCTTCATGATCTTCTTTTTGGATAACATGACAAAATGACATGAGCGTGCAGGGATTGAAATAAAACTCAAAATTTTAAAACTCATTGATCTTTTACTGGCCGGGATTTACTGCCATACTCCTGGATTTACCCCTTCCTGGATATCACCTGCTGCACGGTCCAACTGGCCACAGTGAGGTCAAGCAATGGAGCTCATTAGGGGGTGCATGGATCGCATTGGCATGGATCTGGCATTGATGGCATTTCCTGACATAAACATCGCAGTCAGTTTTCATGATTAGCCAGTAGTGACCCGCTCACAGGATTCTCTTTGCCAAAAATGTTCTGCTCATATGGGCTTCGCACACATCGCCATGTACTTCGTTCATTTGTCTGTGGGCTTCTTCGGCCTTCAGATATCTCAGCAGTCCCGTTTATGCCCTTTGGTGCTGTATATTCCCATGGCCTGCCGGATGACCAATTCGAGTCTCCAACTACTATCATCTTTTTGATTCAAATTCCCAGGGCTAATCTCAGTCCTAGGATGAATCCCTCGTATTTCGGCAGAACTGTAATTTCATGGCTATCGGCCTCTGCCATTTGGATGGATGGAGTATGGACATTACGGCCTCTTAGTTGGGTCGTAGGGGCAATCTCGCAAAATAAACAAGGGTCGTAGTTTAGTATTGTGCCAGTTACACGTTGGCAGATGCATGTCAACACTGATGCATGATTATTATTATTTCTTTTTCTTTTTCTTCTTTTTCTTTTTTTTTCTTTTTTTTTTGTGGTCGAATATGCCCCTACTCCGGGTTCTTTGTGATCGTTATGCCACGCCTTCACGGTTCTCTTAATCTTATCCTGCAAAACAAGGTCAGTGTTTGATGACAGGATAGTATTTAGAAGTTTTAGAAAACCTTGGTATGTGGCACGGATTGCCTTCCTGCAAAACCATGTCAGTATTCTCTTTATATGTGCAGGTGATGTAATCATATGATACAGGACATATTTATTACGATGATGCCGGTATGACAGTTGTATGTCATTTACATGAAATTTATTTATTCGACTGAATGATAAAAGGGCATGAAGAAGCTTCCCTTTCGTTAGGTTTATCAGAGGCTGACCTACCCTAGGGTTACTCTCGCGGGCTTTCCGGCATGAAGGTTCCCAAATCTTCGCAATCTACTCGTCTGAATCCTTTCGATTGAAGCGGATTTGGGTGGTGCGTTTCCTGAGCCATCTCCGGGGAGCAGCCCCTTCGAGTCCAGTAATAAGCAACCGACAGGTTCGCGTCAGGAGGAGGTACACTCTCAACATACATTCACATTCATCGTCCTCACCGTATGCAAATGATTACTTTAAAGTAAAGCAATTCCATCCAATCATCTCCTCCATGATCATTGCATGTGCCGCTGCCTCCACCCCCACGAGTCTCATCAACAAGACCCTACAAAATTAAAATATTAATAACAAAGTCGAAAAGAGAACATATTTAAATTAGTTTAGTTTGTGTTCTTCAAGTTTTCTTAAATTAGGCGAATAGGCTGATAACTCGGCCTCTGGATATCGGAATCGAGTCCCGTAAGTTATAACGCGTGCCTAATATCTATGAGGTGCTATATCTAGGTTTGTGCCTCGTTTCGACGCCCGAGGCGGGTTTTGGTCTCTTTTTCGACTATTTTTCTAAGTTTTCTTAAATTAGGCGAACAGGCTGATAACTCAGCCTCCGGATATCAGAATCGAGTCTTGTAAGTTGTAACACGTGTCTAATATCTATGAGGTGCTATGTCTAGGTTTGCGCCTCGTTTCGATGCCCGAGGCGGTTTTTGGTCTCTTTTTCGACTATTTTTCTAAGTTTTCTTAAATTAGGCGAACGGGCTGATAACTCGGCATCCGGATATCAGAATCGAGTCCCATAAGTTGTAACACGTTTCTAATATTTATGAGGTGCTATGTCTAGGTTTGCGCCTCGTTTCAACGCCCGAGGCGGGTTTTGGTCTCTTTTTCGACTATTTTTCTAAGTTTTCTTAAATTAGGCAAACGGACTGATAACTCGGCATCCGGATATCGGAATCGAGTCCCGTAAGTTGTAACGCGTGCCTATTATCTATGAGCTCTTATGTCTAGGATTGTGCCTCATTTCGACACCCGAGGCGGGTTTTGGTCTCTTTTTCGACTATTTTTCTAAGTTTTTTAAATTAGGCAAACAGGCTGATAACTCGGCCTCCGGATATCAGAATTGAGTCCCGTAAGTTGTAACGCGTGTTTAATATCTATGAGGTGCGTCTAGGTTTGCACCTCGTTTCGACGCCCGAGGCGGGTTTTGGTCTCTTTTTTGAATATTTTTCTAAATTTTCTTAAATTAGGCAAAAGTTAGGCAATAAGTCAACAATAAGTAATATAATAAGTAATGTAATTACAAATTATTAATTGTTTTTACCTGTCGAATATGTGGAGGAAAGATATTGGCCAAGACAACCGCACATACATGGATGGCCTCTTCCCGGACTATACCCATGAGCTCGTCGTCAGGAATGATTAATAGACACGTGTCACCAAATCTAATTAATCCTCCCTTCAATTACCAACTTTCACATCGGAAGTCATTAAGACTAGATTCTCAATAGGTTGCATGCGATAGTTAGGTATATATCTATCCCAACTACTATCAAGATACCTATTATTGCAGATAATTAATAAGACACACGTCACTTAATCCAATTAATAACCCACAACAATCTATACTCTCGCATGTTATCATAACTAGGTCTTAACCTATAATCCGTTCGTCAAGTTCATATAGGTTCCCAAGGTAATTATGGGCCAAGCAATTAATCTAGAAGCAAAGGTTATGACAATCAATTCACAAATGCATAACTAAAATTAATAGAGAGAGAATTCAATTCAAATTAAGTGTTGGGTGTTAGAGTTTATGCCCTAGAGGCCAATTATTTAATGTAATTGCTTAACATTTCTTTTGATATTTGATTGAATAAATGAATTATTTTATTATGGTTTCATTTACTGTGTTATATAAATGTTAGCATAATAAAAGTCCTTAGAATAATGATACAAATTATATAGCTTCAAGTATGTGACTTGAACATGAGATTATATAATTACAATAAATATCATTACTCTTAAATGTCCCTAGTCGAGTATCATTGAGAATGGGACAATAATGATACATTGAGACTAGTATGTGGATTGACTGATGGCCAAATCTCACTGGTCATTAATATTTGAGATATTAAGTCAATGCATAGGTACATGTTAGAGAACAATGTACTGGACAGACCCAACATGAGAATTCTACGTGGAGCATTATGCAAAGTGTCATAAGCAATTCTCATAGTGACAATGATATAATGGTCCTCCGACCTGAAATCACTATATTACTATACGAGAATTTATGTACTTTGATATCACCAAATGTCACCTTTAATAGGGTGGACAATAAAGGTGATTATTGGGTACATCATGAATCGTGTGAGGAATATGAGTGATCTAGATGGAATTTAACCCTCCTATATATTAGGAGTGATATCCATAGGCCTCTTGATTGAGTATGACTATAAAATGCATGGCCATGCTCAAATAGTGATTTGTTTCATATAGTCTAGTCATTGATCAAGAAAACTCATATTAAATTATGAAGAGTATGACATATACCATGGCTCGAGTTTAATCTAGGATGTCAAGGTTAAAAGGATTAAATTACATTGAAACATTGGTCACAAAAAGGTTGCATCGAATCATCGATCTTATTATTATTTGGGTAGCAGTGATGCATTACTAGATGCCACTCACTGTTTATAATTTTATTATATAATTTTAAAATTATTGCCAATATAATAATAACCTATAGGGTCACACACTTAGAACGTAATTAAAAGAGAATTAATTTAAATTGTAAGGATTTAAATATATCAATATGATTGATAGTATTTAAATTACGAATTTAAATTAACAAGATAATTTGTATATATATATGTATATTAATTAAGTAAGACTTAATTAAAATATAATATATATATATATATATATAAATTCGGATATTACTTTTCTAATAGGATTAGGGTTTTGCTTAACCTTTTGGACTCTATATATATCAGATATATCAGCAGTCTTGTTTACGTGAAACGAAATAGAAAACCCAAGCCGTTTTAGAAAAGAGAGTTGAGAGCAACACTTGAGAAAATCCAGATCTTGGCGGCTAGTACCGGAGTTCTCTTTGCTGCAGATCGCGTGACGATTTGTGGGACGTTCGTGTGGATACCGTAGAGACGCAGTTCCGTTGGATTGCGTTGGAGATTCGAAGCCGTTCCGGAATTTCATCGTTGCATTCAAGCTCGGATAATCGGTAAAGCTAATCTAAACCTCTGAATTAATTTGGTTTTCGCATGGATCCTGTTTTAGGGTCTCGACAGAAAAGACTTGGCCGGGGCGCAACGCTGGGGCGAGCTCGGCAGAGTGGTCAGCACCGGGGCGAGCTCACTGGCCCTCTTGAGCTCGCTGGGGTGAGGTCATCAACTTCGAAATTTTGAATTTCATTTTCTGGGCTTCGGACTGGTACATTGCTATGAACAAGATCCTTGTTTTATCCCATCACTCCTAGCATATTCACGAACTTAGTTTCCAATTCCAAAGCTTCCGAACTCGTTCCTTTCTCTTCTAAAATGGCTTGAATAAGAATAAGTAATCCTCCCTTAAAGCGCTTAGCTCTAGCCCTGTTGGTGGATTTCGCAATCGATAAACACACACGTGCAAGTATACAAGGCCCATAAGTAATATATGATAAGATAAGAGTCGAACCCATAGGGAATTGTGATAAATAATAACCAAGTACCAATCGTATATCAATTTGATCTAGTTTAAACGATGAAGGTTTGATTTTTTGTTGATTGGTTGAGTTCACAAGTTAAGTAATGAATAAAATGCGGTAAAATATCAAGATAGAAAGGTACAAGATTACAATTTTCCCCAACACGTCATTTGAATCTCCTAACTCTCTCTTTTCAATCAGTTATAGCATACGAATTGACAACCGAGAAGTCAAAACTACATAAGAGCCTCTGTCAATGGTCAATCACGAATCTTCCTAAGCGGTGCATAGGTATATGTCTATCCTATACACTATCAAGAGACTAATTTTAGGAATGATTAATAGACACATGTCACCAAATCTAATTAATCCTCCCTTCAATTACCAACTTTCACATCGGAAGTCATTAAGACTAGATTCTCAATAGGTTGCATGCGGTAATTAGGTATATATCTATCCCAACTACTATCAAGATACCTATTATTGCAGATAATTAATAAGACACACGTCACTTAATCCAATTAATAACCCACAACAATCTATACTCTCGCATGTTATCATAACTAGGTCTTAACCTATAATCCGTTCGTCAAGTTCATATAGGTTCCCAAGGTAATTACGGGCCAAGCAATTAATCTAGAAGCAAAGGTTATGACAATGAATTCACAAATGCATAACTAAAATCAATAGAGAGAGAATTCAATTCAAATTAAGTGTTGGGTTCCATTGCAATCTTAGAATAGAAGTTTAGTTCATGATAGCTCCAATAAACATCATTTTCAATTGATACATTGTCAAATTCGAATTACAAAGGAAATGGAAATCTAGAAATGAAACCACTTTTGAAGCTATTCAGCTGGTGTTCCTTTGGTTGCTGTTGGTTTCTAGCTCTCCACCTTGGCCTTGCAATTCTTCTTGACTGAGTTCCTTGGCTTTTGGCTTGATTCAGCTTGATTTGTAGCCTTGAGCACTATTGGTTGATGTATTTTGTAGCCTCCCTCTCTCTAGATATCTGATATGAGGCTTAGAAGAGATTATATATAGTCTTCATCAAGATACCCTAGCCAAAATCGGACAAAATGCAGCTCAGATCGCACTGAAGGTGTGTCAGATCGCACTCAGCACGGCGGCGTGCGCCCGCACGGCGCCTGGTGCGCGTGCGCCCAGGGCCCTGCCTGCCGCACACTGGCTGCCGAGTGTCGCGCCGTGCGCCCGTACGCTGGTTGCCGAGTGCCGCGCCGTGCGCCCGCGCCCATGCGCCTGCATGCCGCCTGCTCGCCCGCATGCGCTGCCGAGTCCGCCCGTGCGCCCGCACGCCCAGGCGTGCGACCGTGCCCAAGCGCCTGGATGCTGCTCCGCCTGCCGAGTCTGCCCACGCCCAAGCCGCCGAGTGCCAGCGCACGCCCGCACGCCCATGCCGCGCGCCCGCACGCTGGCGCCTGCCGAGCGTCAACGCCCAGCCAACGCCGTGCGGCACGCCGACCGACGCCGTGCACGCGGTTCGACGCTGTGCACGCTCAACTTCCAATTCTCATCAAATTAAACCCCGAGCATCCTCAAACACTAATTTTCACCGTAACAACCATCGAGCACGGAAATCCAAGCACGTGCATGCCCTCGTGGCTTGGCCGACGCTGAACGTCGTGCACGCAACCCGATGCCGCGCACGCCCAACCACCAAATGTTGTCAAATTAAGCACCGGGCATCGCCAAGCACAAATTTCCATCATACTACCATTCGGGCACAAACTTCGAGGCACGGGCAATGAGTTAATCCAAACAACAATCCGAGCGGTCTTTATTTCAATTCCTACAAGCATAATAAAAATGCATCAAAGCGACATGAAACATGTAAAAATCATTAAAACTAATTTATGTAAAAATAAGATACAAATACATAAAAACCATATAAAATACCTAAAGACTTGCAATTTATCAAGGCCAAAAGTACCCAAATTGTGTGTATAAAACACACTCATCAAGCCCTCGTCACTAGTCCCATCGGAACTTGCATCGGATCCGCTCTATAGTTAGATTGCATTCCTGAGCTAGCGATGTTCTTATCATTCCTCTCCTTTTGAAAATGATTTGCCCTCAAGTCATCACCTACATCAAACGGACTTAGATCAGTAACATTGAATGTCGCACTAATATTATACTCACCAGGTAAATCTAATTTGTAGGCATTATCATTAATGCACTCAAGAACTTGAAACGATCCATCTCCCTTCGGAAGCAATTTTGATCGTCTTTGAGCCAGAAACCTCTCCTTCCATATGTGTAACCACACCTAATCTCCTGGTTCAAAGATAACTTGACGTCGACCCTTGTTGGCCTGTTGTGCATACTGCTCCGTCCTCCTTTCGATGTTGAATCTGGCCTTCTCATGTATCTGCTTAACAAATTCAACCTTTTTCTTTCCATCCATGTTAGTATACTCAGAAACAAGTAATGGTGATAAATCCAATGGTGTCAAAGGATTAAAACCATATACAATTTCAAATGGCGAAAATTGAGTAGCAGAATGAACAGATCTATTATACGCAAACTCAACATGAGACAAACATTCTTCCTAATGTTTAATATTCTTTTTAATGATAGCCCGTAATAATGTATATAAAGTCCTATTTACTACTTCAGTTTAACAATCAGTTTGTGGATGACAAGTAGTTGAAAATAACAGCTTAGTGCCCAACTTACACCACAAAGTCTTCCAAAAATAGCTCAAAAATTTAGAATCTTTATCTGAAACAATTTTCCTAGGCATGCCATGCAAACACACAATTTCCTTAAAGAATAAATCAGCAACATGGGATACATCATTAGTTTTGTGACATGGAATAAAATGTGCCATTTTCGAAAATATATCCACGACCACAAATATAGAATCATGATCATGCTTAGACATAGGTAAACCCAACACAAAAGCCATAGACAAATTAATCCAAGGTTCATTAGGAATAGGCAATGGTGTATACAAGCCATGGGGTTGAACACGAGATTTAGCTTGACGACACGTAATGCATCCACTACAAAGAAAGAGGTCATTGCTGATGGCCATTGTCGTCGCCAATGATACCCTTGCCTTCACCAATGGGTCATTGCCGACGACATCAGTCCGTCGCCATTCCCATCGCCCCTGGCTCCCGTCGGTCACCATCGCTAATAAGGTCATTGACGATAGCGTCATTGGTGACGGCTTGCCGTCGACTATGTGTCATTGGCGATGGCGTGAGGCGACATAAAGTCCTTAGCCAATGGGTGCAAGGATTTTTTTACGTAACATTGGCGATGGAGTGTGCCGTCGCTAATGACATGTATGCCGTCGGGAATGAGTTTTAGTAAATATTATTAGAGGGATTATTGCCGACGGCAGACCGTCGCCAATGCCCCGTCGCCAATGACATTTTAAAAAAAAAAAAATTGTTTTTGTAAATTAAAAATTCCCCTATTCATTTACATATACATAATTGTAGCTGTTATAAACTAATGAAAAATAAATTTTTCTTCACGAACGGATATCAATAACAATCAAATAGTTATATACATAAACCATCAACCTAAGTATATACAAAACTCTAGTTTGTACAACTCAAAAAGTATATAAGTTCATACATGAAAGTCAAAATATAAACATAAACTAACTACAGCCCCAGATCAGGAGTGTCAGTACCATCATCGCTGCCATCAATCGTACGTCTGGTCCCATCGCCAGTCCTAGCGCCGGTCCCACCCTCCATCGTCTCATCAGCTCGGCGGTCATCACTGTAGGATCTATGGAGCCATGAACAACCTTTTGAGCAAGCTGGTAGATCCGCTTGCGTGATGGTGCGCCTGACTTCACAACACTGCTTGTCATGCACCCCTCTATGATCCGCTGGAAGAAATCGTCAGATAATGAAGGGCTAACACCCGATCCACTCACACCACTAGCGCCGGTAGGTGGGCGACGCCGAGATCTCGTAGCAGGGACTAAAGTGTAGGATGGGACCCGGGGAATGCCCACAACTCTACCCTTCTTCGATTCCCTTTTAGCTTGCAGCCAGTCCTCTAAATCCTCATCAGCGCACGCCGAATCATCTATGTCATCGTCACCTCTCTGGCTGCTCCGGGCCACGGCAAGGTCCTCGAACCGTCGTTGAAAAAAACACATTAATATATGAAAAGCATAGTATGTTAAAAGAATACAAGTGAATTTCAAGATTTTAAATGTATACTAAATAAAAGAATTAAATTACTTACAGTAACGCGTGTTGGTCGATTTCGCAACCGATAAATACGCGCAAGTATACGCGGTCAACAAGTAATAAAGTGATAAGAGAGTTGTCGAACCCACAGGGAATTGTTCTAGTGTTTCCCAAGTACCAACTATATATCGTCTCGAATTTATTTAGACAATTGATGATTTGAATTTGTTGTTGTTTTGTAATAATAAGGGATATGGAAAGCGTTAAAATAATGAAATCAAATATTAACAAGTCTAAGATTGCAATTTCCCCCAACACTTCGTTTGAATCTCCTAAGTCTCTCTTTTCAATCAGTTATAACATACGAATTGACAACCGAGAAATCAAAACTACATAAGAGCCTCTGTCGATGGTCAATCACGAATCTTCCTAAGCGGTGCATAGGTATATGTCTATCCTATACACTATCAAGAGATTAATTTCAGGAAAGATTAATAGACACGTGTCACCAAATCTAATTAATCGTCCCCTCAATTACCAACTTTCACATCGGAAGTCATTAAGACTAGATTCTCAATTGGTTGCATGCGGTAATTAGGTATATATCTATCCCAACTACTATCAAGATACCTATTATTGCAGATAATTAATAAGACACACGTCACTTAATCCGATTAATAACCCACAACAATCTATACTCTCGCATGTTATCATAACTAGGTCTTAACCTATAATCCATTCGTCAAGTTCATATAGGTTCCCAAGGTAATTACGGGCCAATCAATTAATCTAGAAAGCAAAGGTTATGACAATCAATTCACAAATGCATAACTAAAATCAATAGAGAGAGAAATCCATTCAAACTATGTGTTGGGTTCCATTGAAATCTTAGAATAAGCTCTAGTTCATGGTAGCTAGGCAAAACATCAAACACATGGTGTACATCATGAAATAGAAATACAAATTCAAAGGAAACCAAGAGATGATAAAACCCATTTAGAAGATATTCATATGTTGCTTGCTTGGTTGATGACAATCTCTAGCTTTTCCTCTTCCTTTGGCATTCTTTTCTCTTTTTGCTCCTTAGCTTGTTACTGGAAATTTCCTTGAATTGCAGCCCCCAAGCTCATCTTGATGATGTATGTGTAGCCTCCCAAGGTCTAGATATGCCTTGACAATCCTTTCTTTCTTGGTTCTTTGGCTTCTGCTGAGTTTTTTCTTGTATTGCAGCACTTTTGCTGTCAAATTAATGTTTTAGTGTAGCCTCCCAATCCCTAGTTGTCAAATATGAAACCCCAAAGAGATATTATATAGTGCCTCCATGAAAACCCTAGCCAAACATCAGATTTTGGGTCAAAAAGTGAGCTGGAATAGCACTAGGAGCTCAAAAGATCGCACTCAGCACGCCCGGGTGCGTCCGCACGCCGCCTGGTGCGCCCGTACGTCGCCCCCTGGCCATGCCGCACGCCCATGGCACGCCCACGCCGCGCGCGCGTGCGCTTGCTGTCTGGTGCCAGGCGCCGTGCGCCCGCATCCATTCCGCTGTAACCCAACTCAGCTTTGACCTCTGTTGGTAAAATAGACATAATTGCTTCGTCCGAACTTGGATTTAGGCGTGTAAATAGGCTATAGAAAGCTGAGAAAGAGCTCTACAACTTTCATAACTGAAGAGTGACAGTAAAATGTCCGGAGAAAGGCTCAAATTGAGCCCGAAGAAACTGCTGTGTAAAATAAATGCCAAATCCGATGGTAAAATAGCCATAACTCTCTCATTCGAACCTCAAATTGTATGATTCAAGATGCTCTGGAAAGCTAAGACAAATATCTACAACTTTCATTCTTTGAGTTTTGAGAGATTCAGATTGGATCATGGGTGAAATTTGGAAACAAGCAGCTACAGTACCGAAAAGCAAGTTATGGGTATTGATTCCAAGGAGCTTTTATTTCAATTCCTACAAAACAACATAAAAACACATAAAAGCATACAAAAACATATAAAACTACATTACATAATAATAAGATAAAAACACATAAAACTAACCGAAATGACTTAGGATTTACAAATTATCAAGTTCAAAAGCACCTAATTTGTGTATATAAAACACACTCATCAAATACCCCCAAACTTAAATCTTTGCTTGTCCTCAAGCAAAACAAACCTAAACTACATACTTCAAGCACTTGTAATACAACCTAACTTGAGCAATGAATTAATAAGCCGACAATGGTCTCAAAGGCATCAACACATGGAACTCAAGAGAACAAACGAAACGTTGCAAGTCTAAAATTTCAATTAGCTAGTCACACTTTGCTTAAGGCCCCTTCCGTGTGTGTGTGAGTACCCAATAGCACTAAATCACGTGTAGCTCGAATGAACTTATGCAACCACATTACCTTATGAAAGAAATCAAAACAAACTTCAAGAACCACAAGCTTGACACATCACTCATCGCAAATGTATACAAATCATAAATTTCCAAACATTTTGTGATCAAAAGACATTGGGTGAGTGCATTTTATGCTCCATCTTACCCTAAGCCCGCTCTTGTGGGTGTGTGCGTTTTACCCTCCATCTCAACCCACCGCAAGATTTGCAATATGCAATTTTCTTTCTTTATTCACAGTTATAAGAGATTGCGTTTTACGCTCTATCTCCCCTACGCATGTGTCCATGAGTGAGTGCGTTTTACGCTCCATCTCAACTCACCACATGACCATCAATTCAAGCATAACAAATTTAGACACCTTGCTTCGAGTGATGTTTAAACGAGTTCTAGAGTTTATAGAAATCTCCGACAAGCATTCGGTCATAATAGCCATCCAAAGCATACAACTAGCTTAATACTCATGGGTAAGTGCATAAAAGTGAAATGAGGCATAAGCAAAATAATAACCGATGAACGATAAGCACAAAGACTAAGCAACAATTGTCAATATCTCATGAGTTAGGCTCTCTTCAAACAAGCTATTATCACTGACCATGGATTATGGTTCAAATCAAATTAAAACAATGGTCAAGGATCCTAAAAATAAATGATTTTTTTTTGAATAAAAAGAAAAACATACTTAAATCACACAAAAACTAAATTAAAAACACACAAATACGAAGTACTACCCCCAAACTTAAACTTGACATTGTCCTCAATGTCTGATATAGGAAAAATTAAAATAGAAGACTTCCCTGAAACCGTGTCAAGCGCCATTGATATCATCTTTCAATACCTCTAAGTTGGGAGCGTACCTAAAAGCAAATGACTAAAGAAATTAAAATGCAATTAAACCACTAAAATGCAATCAAACAAAAATAAAAGCAAAACAATAAACTTGGGTTGCCTCCCAAGAAGCGCTTGGTTTAAAGTCGTTAGCCCGACTCCTTTATTTCCCATCAATCCGGCTCAATCGCAAAATTGACCATTGCATGCCGCCTCGTTGTTCTTTCTTTGATTTGCATGGCATACATGCCTGGTTGGTGACCTTCAAACTTCGTTTCAACCGATGACAAGAAGAAGCTTTCCTCATCCGCATCATCAATTATTGCACTTGTGTCAAGATCGACATTAAGATCTTCTTCATGAACCAATGGGTGTTCGATGGGTTTGAAAACCTCGAATGTGACTTCTTGGTCTTCAATTTCCTTTTCATGATCCCCATTCATGCTCCTCGTCTCATCAACCTCAGAATCATCATCCACAATAGGATGTTCACTCTCAAAATTTTCACTAATAGCTTCGTGCGACTCCGCGCCATTTCCTTGATCATCCACCAAGCACTCCTCTTCACCTTCCTCTATGGGGTTGATCTCTGTATCGCTAGGTAAGGTACTTTGCGGGTGAATAATGTAAGAATTGGCAACATAGTTCATGATGCTCTGCACTAAAGCTTGTATATTTGCTATCCTAACCTCATTTTGAGAGATATGAGCCATGAGCTCCTCCCTCCTTCTTTCCGCTTTGTCACATCTATGCAAATTCACCATACATTGCTCTTCACCTTCCTCTATAGGGTTAATCTGTGTAATACATGGTAAGGTGCTTTGCGGGTGAATAAGCACTGCCTCGACAAGTTGTGCCATTTGGTTCTCGAGGTTTCGTAATAATTCTTGTTTCTCAATGAACAAGGGAAGAATCTCCTCCACATTAGATGTATCCTCATGGTGTGGTGGAGGTTGGAATGAAAATTCTGAATGGTATGAGAGACTTGGATCAAAGCATTGATCTTAACTGTTGTCCCAAGAAAAGCTTGGATGATCTTGCCAACCCGGTTGATAGTAGTTTGGGTAGTAGTCAGCTTGATTCTGACTGTAGACATTTTGAGTGGACTGGCCTTTAAGAGTGTCAACAACCCTTGAAAGCGTTGTAACTTGTTCTTGCAATTGCTCAAGAAGTTTTGAATAACTTGGTTGTGTCGTCCCTTCATAATCCCATTGATAGTTATGCTCATCCATTAACTAAAAACAAAATCAAAAATAAATAAATAATAGAAAAATTATTTACAAGTCTAAATTAAGACCAATTCGATTGTCATTAATATTGGAAAAACACTAGAAGAACAATTCCCCGGCAACGGCGCCAAAAACTTGTTGGTCGATTTCGCAACCGATAAATGCACGCAAGTATACGCGGTCAACAAGTAATAAAGTGATAAGAGAGTTGTCGAACCCACAGGGAATTGTTCTAGTGTTTCCCAAGTACCAACTATATATCATCTCGAATTTATTTAGACAATTGATGATTTGAATTTGTTGTTGTTTTGTAATAATAAGGGATATGGAAAGCGTTAAAATAATGAAATCAAATATTAACAAGTCTAAGATTGCAATTTCCCCCAACACTTCGTTTGAATCTCCTAACTCTCTCTTTTCAATCAGTTATAACATACGAATTGACAACCGAGAAATCAAAACTACATAAGAGCCTCTGTCGATGGTCAATCACGAATCTTCCAAAGCGGTGCATAGGTATATGTCTATCCTATACACTATCAAGAGACTAATTTCAGGAAAGATTAATAGACACGTGTCACCAAATCTAATTAATCGTCCCCTCAATTACCAACTTTCACATCGGAAGTCATTAAGACTAGATTCTCAATTGGTTGCATGCGGTAATTAGGTATATATCTATCCCAACTACTATCAAGATACCTATTATTGCAGATAATTAATAAGACACACGTCACTTAATCCGATTAATAACCCACAACAATCTATACTCTCGCATGTTATCATAACTAGGTCTTAACCTATAATCCATTCGCCAAGTTCATATAGGTTCCAAAGGTAATTACGGGCCAAGCAATTAATCTAGAAAGCAAAGGTTATGACAATCAATTCACAAATGCATAACTAAAATCAATAGAGAGAGAAATCCATTCAAACTATGTGTTGGGTTCCATTGAAATCTTAGAATAAGCTCTAGTTCATGGTAGCTAGGCAAAACATCAAACACATGGTGTACATCATGAAATAGAAATACAAATTCAAAGGAAAGTAAGAGATGATAAAACCCATTTAGAAGATATTCATATGTTGCTTGCTTGGTTGATGACAATCTCTAGCTTTTCCTCTTCCTTTGGCATTCTTTTCTCTTTTTGCTCCTTAGCTTGTTGCTGGAAATTTCCTTGAATTGCAGCCCCCAAGCTCTTCTTGATGATGTATGTGTAGCCTCCCAAGGTCTAGATATGCCTTGACAATCCTTTCTTTCTTGGTTCTTTGGCTTGTGCTGAGTTTTTCCTTGTATTGCAGCACTTTTGCTCTCAAATTAATGTTTTAGTGTAGCCTCCCAATCCCTAGTTGTCAAATATGAAACCCCAAAGAGATATTATATAGTGCCTCCATTAAAACCCTAGCCAAACATTAGATTTTGGGTCAAAAAGTGAGCTGGAATAGCACTAGGAGCTCAAAAGATCGCACTCAGCACGCCCGGGTGCGCCCGCACGCCGCCCCCTGGCCATGCCGCACGTCCATGGCATGCCCACGCCACGCGAGCGTGCCCACTGGCTGCCTGGTGCTAGGCGCCATGCTCCCGCATCCATTTCCGCGCGCCCGCGCCCATTCCGCTGTAACCCGACTCAGCTTTGACCTCTGTTGGTAAAATGCCCATAACTTCTTCGTCCGGACTTGGATTTAGGCGTGTAATTAGGCTATGTAAAGCTGAGAAAGAGCTCTACAACTTTCAATACTGGAGCGTGACAATAAAATGTCCGGAGAAAGGCTCAAATTGAGCCTGACGAAACTGCTGTGTAAAATACATGCCAAATACGATGGTAACAAGCAGCTACAGTACGGAAAAGCAAGTTATGAGTAATGATTCCAAGGAGCTTTTATTTCAATTCCTACAAAACAACATAAAAACACATAAAAGCATACAAAAACATATAAAACTAATACAAAACTACATTACATAATAATAAGATAAAAACACATAAAACCAACCGAAATGACTTAGGATTTACAAATTATCAAGCTCAAAAGCACCTAATTTTTGTATATAAAACACACTCATCAACGCGCTCTGCCTTAGGTGAGATATAACCACCTTCACTTCTGGTGGGCGTGCCACCAAAACTCTAAGCGTGACAGTGGGTGCTTAAGACTAACCTCGAGTCTCTCCCTGTAAAGGTCGTACAACTGAGACCCCGTGCAGTGTGGGAAACGACTCTGCTGCTGGGCTGCTATACGTTATGCCGACTTTTTTTGGAAAGCAGCACCCTCCCAAATGCTGCACATCTGCTCTCACACTGCAACACCAATAAAATCTGGTCGGACATCTCTTAGTGTCTGTCCATCGGCCATCTTGTTCTGGGCCTTTTTCTTCCAGTCGTAGACCCACTTGTGCCATTTCATCTCTAAATATGATTGAAGAACGGTCAAGCTATGGGCTTCCTGCCCGTCCTCAAATCAATAATATCTTTGCACATTACACATTACATTATTAGTAGACAACATAAATTAACATGTCAAACATTAATAATAACATGTAATTGACCATAGAAAACTAACATTTTAAATCTTTCTTACCCAAAATTCATCTATAATCAACTGACATGAGCGGTCATCCACATCCGCCCACCTTATCCATGCGCTCGAGAATCGGTTGTGCACGATCCTAGGCAACGTGTTCCTTGGAGTCGTATCAAGGATACTGCAATTGAAATTAATATAATATAAATTTGTTGTTTAATATTTGAATATTCTAAATGATAAAATGTGTATATATATGTAAAACAAAGTATATATAATTCTAAAGAAATATATTATTAATACAATTGTTGTTATAATTAATACAATTACCTGTTATTCCCGACACGACATATATGAGGCGCCTAGGGGGGATTCCCTAGTAAGCCACGTGTTAATCCCTGCGGAGGCCTACGTCGATCACCTATTTGAGAACAATATGTGAATGAATATCATGACAATATACAATATAAAAAACAATCATAATACTGACAAAAACACTAACATTAAATTATACCTGAAGATCCGGTCTGATCATCACCCCCACGACCCCCACGGCCCCCATAGCCCCCACGGCCAGCACGCCCACCACGATCACCGTGTGGTGTACGAGCCATATGTATATAACTGTAAATAAATCAACATAAAGTTATAAGACCTTTGTAATCATAGTAATTTTGCACCTTAATTAACAGAATAATATAAGTTATACCATCATGACTGCACTACTACAAACTATTACATACAGATACAACTAAAAACACATAAATAGTAATAGTAAATTAATTTTTCACCATAATTAATAAAATAATATAAGTTACACCGTGAGTAAAAATTGAATTACTATAGCCTATTACATACAGATACAACTAAAAAGACATAAATAATGCATACTCCTAATCATTTATATCATCAAAACCATCAATATCAGAATCTTCATCTTCGAGTAGTAGCTCTTCATTCTTGCTGTTATCACCATCTTCGTCATCTTCAATGATTTTGACAGTGATGATTTCATCCTCGTCTTCATTAGACTCACTAATAATTGTCACATCGGCAGGTGTGACACTAGTTGACTCTACTTGTAAAGGTTTATCGTCTGGACGAGGAGCTATGCCTTAAAAACCATGAGCTTTGGTAGTTATAACAGCATACCATGAGCTTGCAGGAGTCTTAACACTCCGTGCGTAGTACACCTGTGTTGCTTGACTTGCTAAAATAAAAGGCTCGTCTGAGTTTAGTTTTGACTTAACATTTACTGTCACCAGTCCTGAATTTTTATCTACTCTAACTCCATTTTCAACATCAATCCAATGACAATTGAAGAAAACTATTTCTTTTTGACCCCAATATTTGAGAATGACGACTTCTAGCAATCGTCCATACCAGTCATCCCAAAGATTATCGTAGCAGCTACCTTTAACCACAACACCAGAATCGGATGAAATGACTTCCCCAATATCGCAACACTTAAATCTATAACCGTTGACAATGTAGCATCTATAAGTATCTACAAATCTTTCAGGGCCGTCGACCATAAGCTTTAGTCGAATGTCAGCTTTATCATCTGCAAGGACCTAATTATAGTAACACAACATTTTCTAAAGTTAATGAGGACCTAAGATTCATTCATGAGGGTAAATGCATTTAAAAATTAATTTAAGAGACTTACTACATCTTTAAACTGTCTAGAAGTTGCAAAGAAACTAATTTCCCCCTCCATGTTTGAGCCGCATAGCTTTAACTGACCCTATGCACACGAGACATGACAAGCCCCCATGAGTCGACCATCCACTGATCATTTCTAATGTCGGGAAGTCATTTATGGTCCACAGTAAAACTGCCCTCATTTCAATGTTTTGTTTAAGAGATACATCATAAGTTTGAACCCCTTTATCCCACAACATCTTCAACTCATCAACTAATGGCCTGAGGTAGACATTGATATCTTTACTTGGACTCTTATCACCCGGAATCAGTAAAGGCATGAATATGTAGGGATCTTTCATGCACATCGAAGGTGGAAGGTTATACACAACAATAATCACTGGTCAAGTTGAGTAGGGCTTGGTGTAAGGCATATTAAACGGATTAAAGCCATCCATAGCAAGTCCAAGACTAATATTACGAGCCTCTTTAGCAAACGCCACTTTCTGTCAAAATTTTTCCACTCAAGCCCATCTACCGGGTGCGTCAGTTGACCTTCGACTATGTCCCGTGTTGAGTGCCACCTTATATTATCGGCGGTATGTGTTGACATGAACAACAGCTGAAGCCTCGGTGCAATGGGAAAGTAACGTAAGATCTTTCTCGCCACGACTTTTCCCTTTTTCAAGCGCTGTTCATAGTATCTACTTGTACCGCAGATATCACATGACCTCTTATCTTTATTGTCATCACCGTAATATAACAAACAATCATTCTCATAAGCATTAATCTTCTCATACCCTAGATTAAGCCTTTTGACTAGTTTCTTCACATTGTAGTACGATTCCGGTAACTTATTGCCTGCTGGTAAGAATTCCTTCACAATGTTGAGTAGTTCATTAAAATCTCTCTCGTTGTAGTCATGCTCGTTCTTGAAGTGTAAAAGCTTAGTCAGTGCAGATATCACGGTGTGTTTTTCATGTCCGTCATACAGTGGCATCGCTGATTCATGCAATAACTGATATAAACCCTTAGCCCCGTCATTCGGCTCTTGCTCGACGCTACCGTCATCCCTACTTGTATTCCACTAAAAGAATGAACCAGCAGCTTCGACTATCATGTTAGTACAGTCAAAGGTATTGTCAGCTCTGGATTCCGATTCAGATTCATGTTCATTCAACCAGGTTTCCCCATGATAGATCCATGTACTATAACTCTGTTTGAACCCATACGTAAATAGGTCGCACATGACATCACTCTCCACACTTCATTCACACACCTCTTATAAGGACATCTGATCTCATCGTCGCTGACTTGCTTAAATGCAAAATTGAGAAACTGTTCAACCCCACTACGGTACTCAGAGCTAAGCCCACTTTTATTAGTGGCTACCCCACGTTCCATCCAACTTCGATCAACAGACATCTTGAACAACGGGCTGCTATATATATGAAAAGTTTGGCAAACACAATCAAGTCTCCAGGTTAATGTATATGCATGCATATACTTTTCCTAACTTCATACCAACAGTCCCAAAACGGTGACTATTTGAGATTCACTCATACTAAGTGAATCTCAAACGGGTTTCTAAGCTTCCTAAACTATATGAAAATATGCTATTTGTCAATGGAAAATGTAAAGTCTTTAGATTCAATTCAAAATGTCTCATTAGATAAACTCCTAACATTTAACTTGTATTGAAAATAAACTCTAACATTTCAAATAATTTAATTATCACTAAGCAAATTTATGTCAAAAGTCAATATTAATCGAATAGGAAGAGAGTACATAGTTTCAAAACTAATTTGCAGAACTACAATCTTAGTAAAAGTTCGACAATAAATTTTTTTAAAATTTAAAGCTACCAAAATATATTTATAATATCAATACAAATCATATATATGTAGCATAACTAGTAACTCAGTAGATTTGAAGTTTTATGGAAAAGGTGTTCTTCATATCAGTATTGAAGGTGACTTCTTCACTAATGAGTCACTAGTTATGAAGGTGTAAACTTCTTCACTAGTGACTCAAAGGATGGCAAGCTATTGTGGCTTATGTAAATATTGCGTGCTACTACATTTTTGGAATTCCGTTAGGCCTCGCTATGGGTTATATGCTTAATATGGGTGTCACTGTAAGTACTTACTTGTACACGAGTTTAGTTTTGATAATGGGTTGAACTTTTTTGTAGGGTATTTGGATGGGCATGTTTATTGGGACATAACTCATTATTATAAAGAGGTAACAACTATTACATTCAAATTAACAAACCACATTTTGTGTATACACAAGCAGCTGATCATATCCAACCAAGTTCAGGGGATGCCATGCTCCAAAATTAATTTAGTTTCACAAATTAACAACTTCTTCAAATAGAAATTTTAAACAAAAAAAACAGAAATTGATGGTTCCAATTCTCTTGTAAAACTACCTAATGATGAACTACCTAATGCACAACCAGTAACGAAAAGTCCATGATAGTTTGTCATAAAAAATAATCAAGTCATACAGTATAGCTAAGAGCATTCACATGTTAGCCATCTTCTGAATTCCAAACTAAAAAAAATGTTTGACTGAAGTAACCTAAATGGACAGCAGCTCATAACATTTTCAAGTGAATTACTTAACCCAACCATATATCCAAAATTAGCCCAAACATAAATCACTTGCTGATTAAAATTATATACTAACAAATTAAAAGATCAAAATGATAAATTGATAAACAATTTGTACCTTCAACGGTAATATTAATCTACGAAGAACGTAGGATGACAACTCTAGGTATAACTCGGGTAGAGATTGATAATCCAGGTTCAACCCAAAGCGCCAAAACGAAACAGGTGATGGCTTCTCACATAAATGACGAAACACGGAAAGCAATCCAAATGTATTCACAGCACAAGAACAACAAATGTATAACTATAAGTACGGAAAGCAATCCAAAATTATTCCCAGAGATTATTCTACTAAAATTAAAATTTGAAGAACAGAGAAAAACACAAATGTATTCCAATCGAACCTTTAGATTACCTATTATTTTGCTTTTGTTTTGCAGAGAGAGAGAGAAACGGTAGCCGAGAGAAAGAGACACGATAAAGGGGGCGATTAATTCAGCGATTTGAGCAAATAGGGGCGAAATCTAATTGAGGGAAAAACGAACATCAGAGGGACAAACGAAAATCAAAGGGAAAAACAAAAAGGAGTCGTTGTCGTCGGCATTAGGGCTTTTAAAAAAAACTTATTCTCGACAGCAGTCCCATCGCTATTAACCCCGTCGAGATTGAGTCAATATTGACGGGTTCCCCGTTGTCAATACAATTTTTCCCCGTCGCCTATGTAATTTCCCTCCACCGCGAAAATTTTGCACCAAAATCTACCCCGGGGGGAGGTCATTGCCGACTACACATATTGGTGACGGCGTTCCCGTCGACATTGACCTTATTCTCGACAGCGGTAGTGCCGTCGGTAATGATATCGTCGCCAATGAGCTATTTTTTTGTAGTGATCTATCACAAATTCTTTCCACATCTCGTTTCATATGAGGCCAATAAAAATGTTCTTTAAAACAGATAAAGTTTTGTCAACACCAAAATGACCCATCAAACCTCCCTCATGCGACTCTTTAACCAACAACTCACGTAAAGAACATGCAGGTATACACAATTTATTTTCACGAAATAGAAATCCATTCACTTTGAAATATTTACCTATAGGATTCTTTTCACACGTTTTAAACTCTTCACAAAAATCATGGTCATCAACATATAACTCTTTGATTCGCTCAAAACCAAGTAATTTCGTATCAAGAGTATTTAACAACATATACCTACGAGACAAAGCATCTGCAACGACATTTTCTTTACCTTACTTGTGCCGAATGACATATGGAAATGTCTCGTTAAATTCCGTCCACCGCACATGCCTTTTGTTCAATTTGTGCTGACCTTTCAAGTACTTTAATGATTCATGATCGGTGTGAATCACGAACTCTTTAGGCCAAAGGTAATGCTTCCATGTCTCCAACGCTCGAACCAACGCGTACATCTCCTTGTCGTAAGTAGGATAGTTTAAAGCTGCCCTACTCAACTTCTCGCTAAAGTACGCCACCGGTTTCCCTTCTTGCATCAAAACAACTCCAATTCCTAATCCTGAAGCATCACACTTAATTTCAAAGGTTTTAGTAAAATTAGGTAACACAAGTAAAGGTGCATTGGTCAATTTATCTTTAATTAATTTAAATGCCTTTTCCTGTTCATCTCCCCATTTAAAACCTACACTCTTTTTGATCACTTCCGTTAGTGCTGTTGTGATATCGCTAAAGTTCCGCACAAAGCGTCGGTAGAAACTCGCAAGTCCATGAAAACTATGAACTTGACTCACATTTGTCGGACTCGGCCATTCACGGATTGCACGTATCTTTTCCTCATCAACCTGTACTCCCTGTGAACTAACAACAAATCCAAGGAACAACTCTATCCGTACAAAACGTGCACTTATCTATGTTAGCAAACAACTTCTCTTTTCTAAGAACATCTAAAATAGATTTTAAATGCATTGCATGTTCTCCTAAGTTTTTGCTATAAATCAAGATATCATCAAAATAAATTACCATAAATTTTCCAATGAATGATTGCAAAACATGGTTCATTAATCTTATGAAAGTACTAGGAGCATTAGTTAAACCAAAAGGTAATACTAACCACTCAAATAACCCATATTTTATTTTTAAAGCAGTTTTCCATTTATCACCCTCTTGTATTCTAATTTGATGATAACCACTTTTTAAATCAATTTTAGAAAATATACATGACCTATGCAATTCATCCAACATGTCATCTAAACGAGGAATGGGATGTCGATATTTTACCGTAATATTATTTACCGCACGATAATCGATACACATCTGCCATTTCCCATCCTTCTTTGGTACTAATATCAATGGAACTGCACACGGACTCATGCTTTCCCTCACAAACCCTTTCTCCATCAGCTCGCCAACTTGTCATTTAGAATGGTAGCACCGGGTACGAAATCAATCTGATATTCAATTCCCCGAATAGGTGGTAGTCCTTGTGGAAGCTCCTCGGGAAACACATCCGTATAATCCTGCAAAATAGATGAAATAAGACTAGGCAAAGAAAAATTATTAGCGTTAGTATTCAAAAGTGCCTCCTTATACCGAAGTATAATCATCGGCTGCTTAGCATCTAAAGCTCGTCTCACATCACTCTTTTTTGCATAGATATTTATTTTCCGCTCCTCATCTTTTCTTTTCTCTCTTTCTTTTTCTCTCTTATTTTCCCCTCAATATTTTTTTCCTCACACTCTTTTCTTTTTTCATGATCTTTCTGTAAATGAATTTGATCCTCATGCACTTATTGTGGTGACATAGGACATAAAGTAACCTTCCTTTTATTGTGAACAAAAGAATACTCGTTTGTAAAGCTATCATGCTTCACACGTTTGTCAAATTGCAATGGTCGACCAAACAATATGTGACCTGCCTGCATTGGAACCACGTCGCACAAAATCTCATCAACATACCTTCCAATAGTAAATGACACTAACACCTGTTTAGTCACCTTAATCTCATTACTGTCGTTAAGCCACTGCAATCGATATAGTTGAGGATGCTTGGTTATGGAAAGTCCTAACTTCTCTACCATAGCCTTACTTGCTACATTCGTGCAACTACCCCCGTCAATCACGACACAACAAATCTTCCCATTCACAAGGCACCTAGTGTGAAATAAATTTTCCCACTGTTTGCTACTTTCTTCCTTCACCTGCGCACTAAGTACTCTTCAGGTAACCAAGACTTCCCCAAATATTGTAACTTCCCTTTCTTCTACTTCCTCTAACGGTAGCATCGAATTAGTGTCACTTTCCTCCTCTTCGGTTTCCACTTCCCCATTATCACGTAATATCACGGTCCATTGATTTGGACATTGACTTGCAATATGACCTTTACCTTAACATTTAAAACACACGATGTCCCGATTACGACTAAAAGAAGGTTGCTCATTTTTACCTTGCTTTTCCCGATTAATCACATCTGGTTTAAGCTCCACTTTTGGCTTGTTCACAATTGGCTTCTCCTTTCGCTTTACAACATTATATTTCCATCATGAACCCGATTTAGGCATTGACCATTGGCCACCTCTCCTCTTAAGTTGCTTCTCGATCTTGGTAGCTATGTGTACCATATCCTCCAAGGCCACGTAATGTTGTTGCTCTACCAAATCAGCTATATCGCAATTTAAGCTTGCTGAAAATCGAGCCATTGTCATCTCGTTATCTTTATCGATATTATCCCTAGCCATTAGCATCTCCATTTCCTTGTAGTAATCCTTCACACTCCTACTCCCTTGCTTCAAAGTCTGCAAACTCCGAAATAAATCCCGATAATAGTGGCTTGGTACAAATCTTTTCTTCATAACTGCCTTATCTCAGCCCAAGTCTCAATTGACCGCTCTCCACATCACCTCCTACTAGTTTTCAATTGATCCCACCAAGTGACGGCGTAATCTGTAAATTCGGTAGCTGCCAATTGCACCTTCTTGCGTTCTGAATAGTTTTGAACTTCAAAAACCCATTCTATCTTCTTCTCCCAATCAAGATAAACCTCATGATCACTCCTCCCTTGGAAAGACGAAATCTTCAATTTAATACTTCCAAAGTTATCATCCACCCGATTCCTCCGATCGTCTCTATCATCCATGTGTCTCCTATTCCTGGCCTCAAATCGCCTTCCAATATTCGGGTCCTCTTCGTAGGAATCCTCCTCGTTATCCCTATTCTCATTTTTCTGTACCTTCTCCTTCTTTTGAGAACCTATGATCACTTGTGACTGCTCTCTTTGAATACTCTTTATCCTCTCAAATCTATCATCACAGAGATCTAATTTCCAAATTACTTGTTGTAGTAGAACGTCTAAGTCCACACTTGATCCTTCCCTTTGTCCTTTTGTGGAAGATCCTTCTCCAAACAAGCCTTTATCCTTCATACCAGACATTATTAGCTGCAAAACAAAAGTTAGTAGAAAAAAAAATAATTTTCCTTACCACTCCCTTACGTGTTTCGCTCAACAATGATGAATCCCTCGTGTATGAACTCACTAGGCTTTTACCCTCTAATGATCTCACCACTAAGCTTTTTACCTCTAAATATTCTTTCTAATAGGTTCTTTTCAAATTCTCCTAGCAAATTCTCGGTTTTACTAATCAATTCTCAAACAACTTATCACGAACAAATATAGTATGTATGGATACAAAGTTTCAACAATCACGAGTACGAAATTGAAGATGAAATCTACTAACAAATTGAAATAACTGAAAATAGAATTTTCTATACTTTTTTTTTGCAAATTCAATAATAAAATAAAGATAGATACTTAGCTAGAAAATGTAGCTCTGATACCAAATGATAGACGACTACCTCACGCAAGCGTGCCGTGGAGTCTATCAGAAAATAGTTTCTAATTTGCATTATTTAGAGTTGTGCATTTGAGAATCGAAATACATATAATTAAATAAAATAAAACTTGACAGTAATTCCATGTCTTATATTTAATTGGGACATTGTTTGGTAGAAGGATTGAATTGTACGATAACTATTACTAAAAGGTTTTTTTGTAATTAATGTTGAAATCTATATTATCTGAAAAGTTGTTGATCGCTAAGGGGGCTTACCCTTATTATAGAATAAATATTATTTAATTAAATAAATTAAATAGTTTAATTTATTTATTTAAATAAGATTAGAATTGTTCTAATTGATTTATTCACAACCGGTTTAATATGAAAAACCAAAAGGGTCACACCGCAAAAAGAAAAATATTTATTTAAGAAGTAAATGACATAATCGTAATAATAAGTTAAGTATATTTAATTTAATCTACAGTGATAGAAATAATTAAATTGCTTAATATTTATTATTTAATATTTTAAAAATATTAAATATAAATTAATAAGAGGAGTCTTATTATTATTATTATTATAATTTTTATTATTTAATTCCTAAAAGGGTTTGTGAGTTAATTAATAAAAGTACTCTCATAAATTCTTAATTGAATTAGGAGTTTAATTAATTAAAAGAGTTTAATTAAAATAAAACTTTATTCCTAAATAGTTTAGGAGAGTTTCCTATATCTATAAATAAGAGGAGTCTTATTATGGATTACGGTGACACACACTTCCATTAGAAGTTGGAATGGAAGTTGGGAGAGTACTTACAAATTCTATAGAGATAGAAAACAAGGGTTTTGCCAATACCTATCTTCTTAAATACATATTATTCTTTAGTGGATCACCTCTAGAGGCCAAATACTTGGGTGGCTAACGTTGATTAAAGGAAGGAATCTAACCAGTGAATTCAAGGAGAACGCGAAGGATTTGGAGTTGAACTCGTACCTGAGGAAGCACGATTCTACGAGGGTATGATTTTGATTCTCTATCTCTTTCGTATAATTGATAATTGAGTACAAGAAAAGATCATGGTGATGGTTTGTATAAAATTTTAAAATCCGATTTTATCGCACTTCCACTATATTTGTGTAATTTGATTGCATCCTTGCGTTATATACAATCCTAACAGTGGTATCAGAGCTTAACCTTATGCTAATTATCGATTTTTATAATTCCATGTATGTATGAATATGTGATTCGATCAATTTTTTGGGCAACATATGAGTTTTCAAAACCTGTGTAACAGCGTGGCCGTGCCGCTCCTAGTTCATTTTGGAGTGCACCCGCGCCCAAATCCAGAAATCATTTCTGGGGTGCAACGTGGTCGCGCCGGTTCCCAGTTCATTCTGGGCGCAACTGCGCTGGTCTGCAAAATTTGAAAATTTTAATTTTTCTTCAATTAAAGTAAATGGTTTATTTAATTGGAGTAAGTTTAAAATAAAGATGTTTATTTTATCTAGAATAAGATTCTGAGTTGCTAAAATTAAAGGAGTTTAATTTTTACTTGGTTTTTGATTAAAATAAAAGAGTTGATTTTGTTTCAAAATTAAATTTTAGCAAATTTTTGTTCATTAAATGATATCAATGCATATATAAAATGGTTTTATTATTCATGAGATGAATGTTATTTATTGATGCATATGGTGATATATATAATAATAAATGGGATTGATTATGGACTATTGACTAATAGATGATTGGATTTTATTCTATTTGAATGCATGGATGAATGAGTTTTATAAATAGGGTCTGCGTACCTCGTCTTATCTAGTTTTCTTGATGTATATTCTATCTTCCTCTTATGTACTTCCTTTTGACTACTGATCAAAGTTTCTATTTATTGTAAATAGTTTATGTAATATGATTAGTTAGAATTATCTTGAAGAATTGAAGACTAAGGAGTAAGGAACGCTTGAAGACCCGTTTGTAATGAAGCTCGGGTTTAAATATAATAGTTATATTTAAATTGAGTTCTTGCACCCTAGGTTTGACCTATTGGTTCACTTGGTGGCTCTAGTGAACCAAACTAGAATAAAAGTCCATAATCAATCCGGGTAGAATATAATATTCTATATGTGCATGTTTACTATATATATATATATGTTATATTATACAACATGCTTCGCATGTTAAATAATATGACGCGTATTATATATATATATATATATATATGTATGTGTGTGTGTGTGTGTGCGTGCATGCACACTAAACAAGACGAGACAAATAATAATAAAACCCTAAAAAAATCACATTAAGTTGTAACGTTTAAAGATATTTGGAATATCGAACGCCGCCTTCTAGTATGATAAAACGATAGAGTATCAATTAATCATTATAAGTTTGTTGTATATAAGGCTTATTTTAATTTTTTGAGATATTGTTTTATCACATTTGATGCTTATAAAGGAATTGAAGGATTCGGTTTTATTATGTCACCACAAGAACAGTGTTTTCCTCTTTATTTATATGGAAGTGCTAGGTTAGACTTAACTTGGATAATTTTGATTCGGACGTGTCAACACTTGATCAAAATAATTTAAGAGGCAAAATATAAGGAGTTACATGGTGATATAATTGACAATAGTTGTCTACTTATTTATTTATATATAGTTTGTTATGTCGCCACAAGGTTATATACATTTGAAATGGGATCCTTATTCTCACTAGAAAATCTTTAATTAGATTTGTCGAACTATATATTGAGGGTAATATAGTTTGATGAAAATAGTGGGAGATACCAATTTAAATAAAGACCTAATTTATTTTGGTAATTAATAAAATGAATGTATGCTAAAATATTGTTTATTTCACATACAAAATTTGAAAAAGTCGAACTCACTAATATCATCGTGTAGAATACTTGATGCTAACTATGACACCCCTAAACTCGGGTTCTAATTTGGTGCTCACGATAAGGAACATCTAATCACCTTTAAATAATATATGACAACTAATGCGGAATTAATAAACATATATTGTTCATTACAAAAAGGTTAACTATGCCCCAAGCTCTGTAACCTTAAACAAATACATCACGACATACAAAAGTAGCTAATAAGGTTTGTGCTACATTAATTGATATCTAAACAAAATATTAAGGCAGATAAATCGTCTATTCGAAGTGTGACTCCCCCAAATTCGGGTCACCTGAGCCACGGACCTGGTTCGTCACTATCTAATACATGCACCATACAATCGATAACTAATAGCGGAATAAAGAAATATTTATATTGATATAACATAAATAATCCTGTCCCAAGTCTCGAAACCAGGACTACTACAAAACATAACTTAATACATAAGGGTAAATAAGTCTTAATACAAACGGTGATTCTAATACAATAAAACAACACTAATCAGTAGCTTTGCTCTTTCCCTTATCTTTTCTCGAGCTCTCGCCACGTGTTGCACTGACTGAAATGTTTTAAGAAAAGCAAGGGTGAGCAACAAATTTGCCCCACAAGTATAATAACAGTGAATAATCACATGAATAACTTTATAGATCATAGGAGTTAAAAGTTTAATAGCTCATGAAAATAAACAACTTCTTTATCACCATTATAGTGGTCGCTATGGACCTAAGGATTTCTGAAGTATCCAAGGATTTCAAAGTTTCCCAAAGAAAGGGACCATTTAATACTAAGTGAGCACCAAGGCACAAAACTCTATCTAGAATTACTGGAAATTCATCCGATAATCCACAAAACTAGTACAATAGGTGATCAGCCTAAAGCACCTGGCGTTATGCATAAACCTCACTTACTATTTATGCGCGTGTCGGTTCCTCGACGTTTATACAATTGCCCCTACTATGAGGGTTGTTCGTCTCAGCTTTATATGGGAATTCGAACCAAAACAATTTGATCGGATAGTTTTACTTAACATCAATAATAGTTTGAGGACTTAACCTCACTTCAATAAACAAATCAATATGTGTTTAGCCGACACAATTGGCTTTAATATAGCTTTCAAACAGTTTATGGAATAAAGAACTTTAAGGCTCAATAACATGCATTATAACATAGGTAGATAACTTGAACGGGTGTCAATTCATTTGAATAATCATAAAAATACTCGCACAATGAAGTAAATTGTGGAAATTTATAAAACTATCTTAATATCGCAATACTTGTAATCAATACATAACTTGAGTGAATTTAGAGAACTTGCATTAATATAGAATACTTATTCAATATTAAATTAGACAAGAATTTGAAACTTGCCTAATAAATAAATTGAGTAAGGTTTAAGGAAACTTGCATAAAAGAATAAAATACTTGTTCAAATATAACTTGAGTAGGGTAAGGAACTTGCTCAATAATAAAGATTGAGTAAGGAACTTGCCTTATATGTGCGTTAATATCTTGACATTAATCTTCCTTCAAAAATATCTTACATGGTTCATTAAAATCGTTATAAAGATTAGTCACATAAGGACTAGATTCAATACAGTCATCACATCATTAAAATACATTGATTGCCACTACGACAAGGTAGTCGGGGGTCTCGCTCCCCTGGAAGCCAAACGAAAAATATAATTCAGTTATTGATTTTACGCTTTAAGACAACTCCGCTTCGGTTAACACTGGATATAACTGAGCGTTTAAGGCTTAACAAGATATGAATAACTAACTTGTTTAATCATTTTGTACAAAAATATAAGCTTTGGACTTGTTAGAAAAATTCACAGGGTCCGACCAGGCCTGGCCGACCCGACCCGGTCCGGCTGATCCGACCTGGTCCTGACTCGGCACCAGCGCCATGCAACAGTGCACAGTTCTGCAACTTTCTGCAGAATCGCGATGCATACCTCTTCCCACTCCGATCTCTATAATTCCTTTTATACACGTTCAAATTGGTCCATTACGGACTCTATGGATTTCTAAGACATGCAGCTACAACATATCAAAAATGTAGAGCTACCCATAAACAATAACACAACCAAATCTTAAGCCAAAGCACAACGTTAATACTCTGTTTTCGTGTTCTTCGTAAGTTTTACAAAAATCTTTACCAAATCTTTGTTTTAGCACCTTTTTACTCCATTCTAACTGGGTAACCTAGTAACCCATGGAAGTACAACTATAACGAATGTGGTTTTTCGTAAATATTATAATATTTATTGGATTAAATAAATATTTTAATTAATATGTTTATTTTGCTAAGTAAATATTTGGTAGAAATTATTATGGTATAATTTGTTTGTGTGAATTTTGTTATGCATTGTTATGCAATAATGATGATAATTTGATAATTTAATTAAGTGATTAAATTAGAAGATTAATAATTTTGTTAAATAAAAGGATTTATTAAATAAAATTATATTTATGGTTGAATATAAATAAATATTATAATTTGTTAGGTAGGGGTTAATTTGATTTATTAATAAAGAAGGTTTATTTTAAATTAAATAAGTGTGACATGACTTAACTTATAATAAAAAGAATATTAAAATAATTTAAAATGAGTTTTAGGGAGTCTAGCTGATGAACGGGATTCATACTTGCGAATCGGGTTCCTAATCACTTAAGAAATTGCTTGATTTTATTATCTTCTAGCGTATAGTTATGTTTTATCTGTTATCTTATGCTTTATTGCTTTTCAGGTGGGAGGTGTGTTCATTTGAAGCTAAAAGGGACAAAAAGACCCCTGGATGGCAAAAACACGGAGCCCACGCTGCAGCGGCACCATTCCTTCATGGTTTGGTGCTGCAGCGAGCCACCCTTGGCTTGGACACGGAGCCCACATTGCAGCGGCACCATTCCTTCATGGTTTGGCGCTGCAGCGAGCCACCTTTGGCTAAGGAACCGGAGCTCACGCTGCAGCGCCAATGCAAGACGTATGGCCCACGCCGCAGCGTGAGCCCCGGTTCCCAGCCACCTGACATTCTTGTAATGACCTAGCTGCTGCTACATAAGGAATGATATAGCAACTTAGAGAATACTCAGCAACTTAGAGAAGAAAAGAGGCAGCTACACAAGGAGGCAGCTGAAGCAAGGACACTTCCGCGCAGGAGTTTTCTCTCTTCATTTTTTGTCATCCATTCGTGTAATTTTAATTATGTTGAACAGCATGACTGTGTTAATTAGTTCTATAGCTATGAACTAATTACATTTCTAGGATTGCAATGTAACCTAATGATTAGCTTAATATGAATTTCTCTCATATTTATATAATGAATCATGTTCTGAATGGATTGTTGTATTTCATGCTTATTTATCAATTGCTTGAGATAGGAATTGATATAGGTATTAACTAATATTGGAAAATTGATGTTATACCTTTCCTTAAGTACAACAACACTTGTTATGACCATTGCCAAATGGAATGAGTGCACAAATTGCATGATAGAATAGGAATATGTCTATTTGCCCTGTGTAACCATTGAGATTAATATTAATGACCCTTAGTTTAGTTATTTTCACCATAGGAATATTGTGATTTATCTAGCTAAGGGATATGCATTTAACCATCGGAAGAGGCTTATGTGTACCTTGTGTTCTTGGTTAACCATTCTTGTGATTTGTTAGTTAAATGGAGAGTTAGAAAAATTAGGTGAGGCATTAGGGGAGTTGTAATCCTAGCTTGACATCTTTGATACAACTCGTTTTCTTATTTAACTGTCTTTTACCTCATAGATTACAACACACAACTCTTATTCACTTGTTTAAATAAGACCGTTGAAATGCATTTTAATACTTGAGCTACTACCTAGTACTTTGTCCTCGTGGGTTCGACACTCGACTTTATCTATACTACTTGTTAGGCTGCGTATACTTGCGCGAGTTTATAGGTTGTGAAAACCACCAACAAGTTTTTGGCGCCGTTGCCGGGGACTTAGTATTATTTGTTTTTCAATGTTAATACTACTTCAAAACGATCTTAATTTAGACTGATTTATCTGTTTAATCTTTCTCTTAGGTACTCTAGACTATGTATGCCACCTCGCAGGAATCAGGATTTAATACCTCTTGACCCTGAGGTGGACAGAACTTTCAAATGAAGGAGAAGAGAGAGCTAGGGAAATACCTACTCCAGCTAGAATGGCTGAGGAAATTCAGAAAACTCTGCGGGAGTATGCAACGCCGCGTGTCACAACTCTACATGCCAGTATCCAACGGCCCGCTATTGAAGCTAATAACTTTGAAATTAAGCCAGGCACGATTCAAATGATCCAAAATAATTTACAGTTTGGGGGGTTGCCGCATGATGACCCTAATGATCATGTGGTAAACTTTGTGGAGATATGTGACACCTTCAAATACCAAGGAGTGACCGAAGATGCAATCAGGCTCAGACTGTTCCCTTTTACCCTACGGGATAAGGCAAAGAGTTGGTTGAACTCGCTTCCCTCGGGCTCAATTACCACATGGGCTGATTTGGCCCAAAAATTCATGGCAAAGTTCTTCCCGCCAGCAAAAACCGCCATTCTCAGAAATAACATTATGTCTTTCTCGCAATTAGATGCTGAGACTATGTATGAAGCATGGGAAAGATACAAGGACCTGTTAAGAAAGTGTTCGTACCACAGCGTGCCGAACTGGCTATTAGTGGAGACTTTCTATAACGGGGTATCAGGGCAGACTAAAGCAAGTATTGATGCTGCATCTGGAGGAGCATTTATGGGAAGGACGTATGACGAAGCTTATGCGCTATTGGAAACTATGTCAGCAAATAACTATCAATGGTCGACGGAGAGGAAAATGCCGAGTAAAGTGGTCGGTATGTATGAGATTGACACAGTAACTGCACTATCTGCACAGGTCGACAGCCTTGCTAAGCAAATTCAGGCCATGGGGAAGCAGCCGATGCAGAGTGTCATTGTGCCATATGATTTGTGTGTGGGAAGTCACCTGACTGAACAATGTCCCATTAGCTCGAAATCAGTTCAGTATGTCTCTAACTACGGGCGACAACAGAATTCCAATCTCCCCACACATTACAATCCTGGACTGAGAAATCACCCAAATTTCTCATGGAGTAACAATAACAGCACCCAAGCCCAACCCTCTACCACCAGGCCACCTTATTCACATCCTCCTGGATTTCAATCTCAGAATCAACAACATGCTCAAGGATCTTACGCACCTCCACAGGACAGGAAACCTAGTGTGGAGGATCTCCTCTCGAGATATATTGCTCAGAATGAAACAAGGAGCCTCAGTCAAAAGGCAGCAATCCGGAATCTGGAAGTCCAATTGGGACAGTTGGCAACTACTTTGAATAGCCATCCTATAGGCACCTTACTAAGTGACATAGATGTCAACCCAAAACGGGAGGGCAAGGAGCAATGCAAGGTAGTCACCCTTCGGAGTGGCACAATATTGAATGAAACTGGAGGAGAAACCTCAACAGTGCAGCAAGAAGTTGTAGAGAAGGAAAGCATTGTGGAGCTTAGCAATACCGACCCCAACTGTTAGCAAGCCAAGTCCTTTAGCTCAACACCTACCATTTCCCCAGCGCCTTCAGAAGCAAAAGCTTGAGAAGCAATTCTCAAAGTTCTTAGAAATTTTTAAGAAACTTCACATCAATATTCCTTTTGCTGAGGCATTAGAACAAATGCCCAGCTATGTGAAATTCATGAAGGACATCTTATCCAAGAAGAGGGAAATGGGGGACTATGAGATAGTGGCACTTACTGAGGAATGCAGTGCAATCCTTCAAAGCAAGGTTCCAACCAAGTTGAAAGACCCTGGGAGTTTCACTATCCCTTGCATTATTGGGGATCAGTTTATCGAAAAAGCCCTATGTGACTTAGGAGCTAGCATCAATTTGATGCCCCTTTCTATCTACAAGAAGTTGGGGCTGAATGAGGTAAAGCCTACCAGTGTGACTCTGCAGCTGGCCGATAGATCCATTACTCATCCTAAGGGTATAGTGGAAGATGTGCTCGTCAAGGTGTACAAGTTCATATTCCCTACTGATTTTATTATTCTGGATTGCGAGGAGGACAAGGAAGTCCCTATCATTTTGGGCAGACCATTCCTAGCAACAGGCAGGACATTAGTAGATGTACAGAAGGGGGAGCTTACCATGAAAGTACAAGACCAAGAAGTGACGTTCAATGTCTTTAAGTCTATGAAGTACCCTAGTGCCTCTGATGATTGTTTCCGAATCGATGTTGTTAAAGAAGCTATGCGAGAAGTATTCTACGAAAATTGTTTTCCTGACTCGCTTAAGGCCACTTTGATTGGAGCATGTAATATTGAAGATCCCTCTCATCTTGAGCATGTTCAGTGGTTGGAAGCAGCCTCGAGATCAAATATGTTCAAGCGATAATTTGAATCTTTGAATGAGCATGGAACACCCACATCCCAGCCAGACCCATCAGTTATAGAACCACCCGAGCTTGATCTTAAGCCCTTGCCAAGCCACTTGCGATACGCCTATCTAGGCGAGGCTTCTACCTTGCCAGTTATTGTTTCTGCATCACTAGATGAGGTACAGGAGGAGAAGCTCCTCGCAGTTCTCAAGGCACATAAAACAGCTTTGGGGTGGTCTATCTCAGATATAAAGGTCATCAGTCCCTCTGTATGCATGCACAAAATCCTCCTGGAGGAGGGGGCTAAACCTTCTATTGAGCATCAGAGACGGTTGAACCCCATCATGAAGGAGGTTGTCAGAGCTGAAATTATTAAGTTACTGGATGTGGGCATTATCTACCCCATATCTGACAGTCCATGGGTTAGTCCAATACAATGTGTGCCGAAAAAGGGTGGCATGACAGTGGTGTCTAATGACAATATTGAGCTGATCCCAACACGGACAGTCACTGGATGGAGAGTATGTATGGACTATAGGAAACTGAACAAATCCACTTGCAAGGATCACTTCCCTCTGCCATTCATTGACCAAATGCTTGATAGACTTGCTATGCATGAATTCTACTGTCTTCTAGATGGATACTCGGGTTACAATCAAATTGCTATAGCACCCGATGATCAGGAGAAAACAACCTTTACATGTCTATATGGGACCTTTGCCTTCCGAAAAATGTCCTTCGGGTTATGTAACGCTCCTGCTACATTTCAGCGTTGCATGATGTCTATCTTTTCTAACATGGTGGAACTGACGCTTGAAGTGTTTATGGATGACTTCTCTGTGTTCAGGAGTTCTTTTGATGCTTATCTACAAAATTTGACCGTAGTTCTGAAAAGATGTGTTGAGACGAACCTGGTTCTGAATTGGGAGAAATGTCACTTCATGGTTAAAGAAGGGATTATTCTGGGACACATAGTGTCTGCTAGTGGAATTGAGGTAGACAGAGCAAATGTTGATATTATTGATAATCTACCTTCGCCTTCATCTATGAAAGGAGTTATGAGTTTTTTGGGGCACCCAGGATTTTATAGGCGGTTTATCAAGGACTTCTCTAAAATCACCAAGCCATTGTGTAGCCTATTGGAAAAGGACATGCCTTTCAAGATTGATGAGGCCTGCCTAGAAGCTTTTAATCTGTTGAAAAAGAGACTCGTCTCAGCTCCTATTGTAGTAGTTCCTGACTGGACATTGCCTTTTGAACTCATGTGCGACGCCAGCGATTATGCTATAGGGGCAGTGTTGGGACAACAGAGAGATAAGGTGTTTCACACCATTTACTACACCAGTAAAACCTTGACAGATGCTCAGCTTAATTACACAACTACTGAGAAAGAACTTCTGGCTATAGTATATGCTTTTGACAAGTTCCGCCCGTATCTTATCGGAACTAAAGTCATTATGTACACTGACCATTCGACGATCAAATATCTAATCTCAAAGAAAGATGCAAATCCGAGGTTGATTCGTTGGGTTCTCCTCCTCCAAGAATTCGATTTGGAGATTCGTGATAAAAAGGGAACTGAAAACCAAGTGGCGGATCACCTATCGCGATTGGAGAATCCAAATAACTCGAAAAAATGGAGCTTGATATCGAAGATTTCTTCTCGGATGAATAGTTATATGAGGTCAAGAGTGTAGCACCATGGTTTGCAGATTTTGCTAATTATGTTGCTTGTGATGTGCTACCACCTGACATGAACTATCACCAGAGGAAGAAATTCCTACATGATGCTAAGCAGTATCTCTGGGACGAGCCGTTGTTGTTCAAACTATGTGCAGACCAGATTTTGAGACGGTGTCTGCCTGAAGGAGAGATTGAGGGTGTGCTCCACCATTGTCATTCTTCTAATTATGGAAGGTACTTTGGGGGGGCAACGAAGTACAATAAAGGTGCTTCAATCTGGTTTCTACTGGTCAACCCTGTTTAAGGACGCTCATTCCTATGTATCGTGATGCGATAATTTCCAAAGGGTAGGAACCATTTCGAGGAGGCATGAAATGCCATAGCAAAACATCCTTGAGGTTGAGTTATTTGATGTCTGGGGAATAGACTTTATGGGTCCATTTCCATCCTCCTACAATAACCTTTACGTTCTAGTCGTTGTGGACTATGTCTCCAAGTGGGTGGAAGCTGTAGCTCTGCCTACTAATGATGCTAAGGTTGTGTTGAACTTTCTGAGAAAGAACATTTTCACTCGGTTTAGCACACCTCGGGCCATTATTAGTGATGAGGGCACGCACTTCTGTAACAAGTACTGTAAAGCCCTTCTTGCAAAATATGGGGTTTCCCATAAGATAGCCACCGCTTACCACCCACAAACTAGTGGTCAAGCGGAGGTGTCCAATAGGGAGGTTAAACGAATCTTGGAAAAGATAGTGAACCCTAATCGCAAGGACTGGTCCAAAAAGCTAGATGATGCATTATGGGCGTACCGCACTACCTACAAAACGCCTATCGAAATGTCTCCGTATAGGCTTGTATATGGAAAAACATGTCATCTCCCCGTCGAGTTGGAGCACAATTCCTATTGGGCAATTCGGAAGCTAAACTTCGATATGGATGCAGCTGGTGAAAAAAGGCTGCTACAGCTGAATGAGTCAGACGAGTTCCGTCTCCAAGCGTATGAAAACGCTAAGTTATATAAGGAAAAGACAAAGCGGTGGCATGACAAGAAGATTGTTGTGAGAGAATTTGAACCGGGGCAGAAGGTGCTCCTTTTTAACTCCCGTCTGAAGTGATTTCCTGGGAAATTGAAGTCCCGATGGTCAAGACCTTTCACAATAGCTAAGGTATATCCTCATAGAGCAATTGAAGTGGAGGATCCTAACTTTGACAGAACATTCAAGGTGAACGGTCAGCGTTTAAAGCATTACTGGGGCGACGAAGTCGATCGCCAAATGACTTCAATCACCCTTGGTGACCCGGTATGAACCGAGGGGATAGTCAAGTTGGCGACTATAAAACAAGCGCTTGGTGGGGAGGCAACCCCACCCGAGTATCGATTTCTATCCTTTTTACGCTTTCTGTTTCATTTCAATAGTTTTATTGTTTATAATTTACAGTTCATATAGCTACTAGTCGTGTTTGCGTAGTGTAAGTCTGATTTCAGTTTTTATAGAATCTAGATTAATTTCTGTAGTTTGTAGTCTCGCATGTGTTAGAGTTGCGGTTGTACAGTCTGAAATTTTTAGTCGTCGTTACATATTGCGAGTGTAAATAGTGTGATAGTATAGTTTCATAATCAGAAAAATTTTTGGGTCCATGAGTCTAGCATTCATGCTAAGTGTTGATTCATGGTAGTTTGTGTCAGTTCTTTAGGGTACATATACTCTATGAATTGGCATGCTATTTTAGTCTGAAAAATTTTGGTTGAAATTGCTAACAGGTTTCCCTTGTGTTAATGCAGGAGCTGCATTCAATTTTTGAGCAAAGCTGGAACTCATGCCGCAGCGTGAGGCTAGGCTTTGTTCTTCACGCCGCAGCGACACCATGCCTTGAAGCTACTGGAGAGTTGCACTGCAGCGTGACCAATTTTGCCTATGGCTCACGCTGCAGCGAGCCGGCCTTTTTAAGTCAATTGTCTCACGACGCAACGTGAGGTTACAATACAGCCTTCACGCCGTAGCGCGAACTCCGTTACCTTTCCAAGCCAAGCGCTCACGCTGCAGCGTCAACACCCTTGAAGCTACTAGAGAGTTGCGCTGCAGCGTGACCAATTTTGCCTATGGTCCACGTTGCAGCGAGCCGCTATTATCAGGCATAAGGAACTCACGCCGCAGCATGAGTTCACGTTTAACATCTCACGCCGCAATGCCAACACCGAAATTTTATTTTTTAAAAGACCTGGAGGGTCGGCATTTCCACCCATCCTAGCCATAAATGCCGGCACCAAGCACCAAACTAACCATCTCTCTCTCAAATCGCAAAATTTCCTAGCCTTGCCGCAACCGGATCCAAATCCCTAGCGGAATAAGCCTTGATTTTGGTTTGAATTTGGGATTCTTCACATCACATCTCGCAATCTTCTCCAATTTTTACCAAGTAAGTTTTAAATTTCCATATGCAATTGTGGGGTTTGATTTCATTCTCTCTATGGGTGTAAGATCTTGGGTGATTATTGCATTAGTGTTTGGATTTCATCTTGGGCTGCCTTAATCTACTGAGACCATCAAGTTGGTGGAGTTTTGATTTCTGGCTTAGGTTGTTTTGAGTTAGTTTTATGCCACGCACACCAAGTGTTTGATAATTTGCCTGAGTAACATCTTGGTCCAGTTGTGCTTTTGTTGGATTATGAATAGCTTTACCATTGATTTAGTTCTGCATTAGCATTGAGTTTGGCTTGCTTTGGGACTGAGTTCTGCATTGGTTTCTGTTGTTGGGCATTTCTTTTCACTTGGCCTGTGTTTTGCTTGAGTATTGTAATGGCACCAAAGCGTCAACGCCTTAGCATAGGAGGTTCCTCCTCCTCATCGGCCCCACAATGTGACCAATCAAAATTCGTAAGTGTTGAGGCATGGAATCGTTACAACAAGTCCTTTGCTAAGAGAAACCTTTTGCCTGAGCGTGGGTTTAGGCCAGACCATAATAAGGATGGGAAATTAACTGAGATGATTATGAAAAGGAAGTGGATCGATTTCACTAAGCCACCCGAATCTGCAGTAATTTCAGTGGTACGAGAATTTTATGCTAATGCTAGTGCTGAGGGACTAGCTGAGGTCACTGTTAGGGGCAAATTGGTGAAGTATGACAGCAAGACCATTAATGCTCTGTTTGACATGCACAACTTTGGTGGCAAGGATTTCCAGGAGCGGGGCTACCGCAGTTACAACCAGGATGATATCATTGTGCGGCTCTGTCAGCCCGGCACAGCCTGGAAAGTGAACGAGTTTCAGGGGGAAAAGATAAGCTTCCCACAGCTAGCCCTCAGTCGCTATGTGAAGGCTTGGTATGCCTTTATATGCTCCAACATCATGCCTACTCGTCACCTCAGCGATGTCACCCGTGAGTGGGTTGTGCTTCTATTTGCCATCATCACTGGGCTGGACGTCGATGTTGGGGTGATCATACAGGAGTCCATTAAGAAGACAATAAAGAGTAACATTAGTTCAGGCCTCCCACACCCTTCTCTCATCACCCGTCTCTGCAAGCGGGCCAATGTTTAGTGGGTACCGGATGACCTAACTCAGGCACCCATGTCAGTCATCGATCACCATGTCATTCAGAGGTTTTACTGTTTGGCCCGGGGGCATTTTTCATGAGTGTGGCGAGGGATACTTGCCAAGTACTGATCCGCCCCTTACCATTGAGGGTGAGACTTCTACCCAGACTCCAGAGCTTGGCTCCACCTCTGCTGGTCCACTTGCTGCGCTGATGGCTTCAATGGACCTCATGCATCAAAAGATAGACACAATCAACAGCAGGATGGGCTCGTTCAGCCGAAGATAGGATACTATTGCCCAGAGGCAGAACATATTTGCACAGTATCATGCGGAGTTTGCCAACACGGTGGCCAACATCTATGCAGCCTCAGGAGGTGATGACATGGACTTCATGCCGTACCAGTTTCCTGAGCCTCCTGTCTTTCCACCGTACCCGCCTCCATCTCTGCTAGAGGGCGATCAGGCCGAGGACGAGGAGGGGGATGAGGGTGATGCTGAGGGCGAAACTGTAGAGGATGTACCACCAGCACCACCAACACCACCAACACATTCCAGCCATTGAGGGCATTAACCAGTTCAAGTTTGGGGGAGTTTTTAGCTGATTTCTATTTAGTTATTTATTTATTTATGAGTTATGGCATGTTTGAACTGCGGTAGTTAGGATGGTTTATTTTGGATATTTTAATGTTGGAACTGCATAGTTTGGTTTATTTAAAACTTACGGGTTTATTAGTTATTATCTATAGATGCCTATTTCTAGTTTTATCTGCATGAATATACGAATGCACGAGTAACCTATGGTGTTCTTCCAGTTTTGATTTTTACCCATCTTTTGGGACTTTCACAGGTTTTCATTGCCCTATTTTGTGCTATAGTTTTCTTGGGGTAAATGAAAAGAAATTTTTGATTGTGGCCAGTGATATGATTGAGGTATTGCTTTGTCAATGATGTTAAACATTTAGAGATAGAGTCTTGGATCATTTTGTTTAGTTAGCACTGTTGTTGATCCTATCTATTCTATCGCGCACATACCAAATGTTAGAACTGTTTTTTTTTATTTCGACCAAGCCTAAGTGGTTATTTGCTATGGAAATTGTTGTGATTATCTTGTTCTATCGTAAGTAAATCAATGGTTGTAAGAAAAAGATTCTTAGGCAGGTTCGATTATGTAAAAAAAAAAGAAAAAGAAAAAGAAAAAGAGAGACATTAATTAACATTAATCCCCAGTTGACCACGCCTATTTACGTGGCCTTTGTTACTTGAGTTAGTAGATCCTTTGAGGTGTTTTCACACCCATTGCCCTAAAGTCACCTGACTTAGGAGTCCTTGATCAAACACTCGTTACACGTGTAACTTTGAAGAGCCAAAGGTATTCAGGCACTGCACGGTCATTCTTGAGATTAGGTTTATGCGTTGGCAATAAATAAACTATAGTTTGACTTAAGTCTAATTACGTGACCTTTGTTACTCGAGTTAGTAAATTCTTGGGGGTGTTTTACACCTAATGCCCTAAAGCCTTCAAGCTTGGGAGTCATTGTTCTAAAACTCGTTACAGGAGTAACTCTGCATAGCCTAATGTAATTAAACTTCTGCACAAGTCTCACTGAGTTTTGTTGTCACATATTAATGCCTATTGGTCTGTTCTTACACTTGATGTCTTGTTCTGAATGCTTGATGTAGCATGAGTGATTGAGTCGACAATTTCATTTTTGTAATTGTGTTTGTGTTTGAGATGTAAACGGTTATAACAGTTGGTATTCACACACAGAGATTTGGATCAGTAGCAGTCTACGCTAGATTTTTGAGCTAGATTTTATTAATGAGTTTGTTTCTACTTTGAAATTGGAATTCTGACCCTTGAGGCCACAATGCAGGTATATAGTAATTCAGATCACTTTTAGCCTAAGCTTGAGGCTGGAGTTTTAATTTTATTTAAATATTTTTGTTTGCTTAGGGACAAGCAAAAGCTTAAGTTTGGGGATATTTGATGAGCGAGATTCATACCTGCGAATCGGGTTCCTAATCACTTAAGAAATTGCTTGATTGTGTTATCTTCTAGCGTATAGTTATGCTTTATCTGTTATCTTATGCTTTATTGCTTTTCAGGTGGGAGGTGTGTTCATTTGAAGCTAAAAGGGACAAAAAGACCCCTGGATGGCAAAAACACGGAGCCCACGCTGTAGCGGCACCATTCCTTCATGGTTTGGCGCTGCAGTGAGCCACCCTTGGCTTGGACACGAAGCCCATGCTGCAGCGGCACCATTCCTTCATGGCTTGGCACTGTAGCGAGCCACCTTTGGCTAAGGACCCGGAGCTCACGTCGCAGCGCCAATGCAAGGTGTATGGCCCACGCCGCAGCGTGAGCCCCGGTTCCCAGCCACCTGGCATTCTTGTAATGACCTAGCTGCTGCTACATAAGGAATGATATAGCAACTTAGTGAATACTCAGCAACTTACTTAGCAACTTAGAGAAGAAAAGAGGCAGCTACACAAGGAGGCAGCTGAAGCAAGGACACTTCCGCGCAGGAGTTTTCTCTCTTCATTTTCTGTCATCCATTCGTGTAATTTTAATTATGTTGAACATCATGACTGTGTTAATTAGTTCTATAGTTATGAACTAATTACATTTCTAGGATTGCAATGTAACCTAATGATTAGCTTAATATGAATTTCTCTCATATTTATATAATGAATCATGTTCTGAATGGATTGTTGTATTTCATGCTTATTTATCAATTGCTTGAGATAGGAATTGATATAGGTATTAACTGATATTGGAAAATTGATGTTATACCTTTCCTTAAGTACAACAATACTTGTTATGACCATTGCCAAATGGAATGAGTGCACAAATTGCATGATAGAATAGGAATATGTCTATTTGCCCTGTGTAACCATTGAGATTAATATTAATGACCCTTAGTTTAGTTATTTTCACCATAGGAATATTGTGATTTATCTAGCTAAGGGATATGCATTTAACCATCGAAAGAGGCTTATGTGTACCTTGTGTTCTTGGTTAACCATTCTTGTGATTTGTTAGTTAAATGGAGAGTTAGGAATATTAGGTGAGGCATTAGGGGAGTTGTAATCCTAGCTTGAGATCTTTGATACAACTCGTTTTCTTATTTAACTGTCTTTTACCTCATAGATTACAACACACAACTCTTATTCACTTGTTTAAATAAGACCGTTGAAATACATTTTAATACTTGAGCTACAACCTAGTACTTTGTCCTCGTGGGTTCGACACTCGACTTTATCTATACTACTTGTTAGGCCGCGTATACTTGCGTGAGTTTATAGGTTGTGAAAACTACCAACACTAGCCAAACATGGTCTTGTGACTCTTGGGTTAATGTAACTGATAAACCTTTAGTTTTGTTTAATTGATAACCCAAATATCAGTTTTTACGTACTTTATTTGGCCAAGGCTTAGAACATAAAACTTTGAGAGAAGAGAAGACAGAAGAAATTCTCTGTGAGAATTGGAAGAAGAAACTTTGAGAATCAAGAAAAGATAATTAGGCTATTATAATCATCTAGTTGATGAGTGGGTTTTATACCTACGAATTAGATATTTTCTAGGCCCAATTCTCGGCTATCTTTAAGCATTTATAGCACCATTTCACTAGTTATTTCATTATTGTACAGGAAGCGACACTAACTAGAAAATTGTGGAATTGTGGAACTTTTGGAGGAAAATGTCAAGTACCAGCAGTAAGCTCCATCGCCGGGGCGACAACCCTAGGCTTACTTTCAGCGTCGGGGCGACGCCATCGCCGGGGCGACGTTACTAAGGAAAATTCTATCGTCGGGGCGACGTTGTCGCCGGGGCGGCACTTCGCAATGTATTTTTGTCGCCGGGGTGACAAGTCGGGACAAGAGATATGGCTGGCGTTTGTCACATCTGCTGGTAGTGGAGTTTCAGTGGAGCAAATTCGGGAGCATAATGGAGAGGGAAGGAGAGAGAGTAATGAGATTAGTAGCCATCCAGGGAGTAGAGATTGAATTATTGAAGCTTTGCTACACAATTTGGAGGCTAGGGTTTGAGAGAAAAAAGAAGAAGAACAAAGGAACAAAGGGAGTAATCATCTGAATTTCATCAACTCAAGGAGGTTAGGAGCACGAAATAGGAAGCAAGAGCAACTCAAGAAGATCTACACCACACCAATTCGGGAATTTTATCACAAAAGGGGTGTTTATTCATATGTTGTAGTCCTTATTTCTTATTTTGTTATTCCAAACCATGTACTATAATCAGATTATGATGTTGTTGAAATTGAATATGAGCTAAACTTTTCATTCTAAGATTGCAATGGAACCCAACTTGTAGTTCAAATTGAATGCTCTCTCTTTGATTGGTAGTTAGTCATTACATGAATTGGAGTTCATAACCTTTGCTTTAGGATTAATTTCTTGGCCCGTAATTACCTTGGTAACTTATATGGAATTGAGAGAGGAAGTATAAGTTGAGACCTAGTTATGAATTCATGTGAAAATTAGATGTTCTTTATGGATCATGTATGAGATTATGTGACGTGAGTCTTTTGTATTATCCTTGAGGGTTGATAATTTAATTGTATTTAGGATAGAAATATACCTAAATACCACATGTATCCATTTGAGAATCATGCTTAATGATTTCTATTGTGAAAGTTGGTAATTGATTGAATGGTTAATGGGATTTTACGTGACATATGTCTTATTAATTGTTCTTGATATGAGATTCTTGCTAGTGTATAGAATAGAAATATATCTACACACCATAATAGGAAATACGTATTTGACCATCGAGAGAGGCTTATACATACTTGTGATTTCTCGGATAGCAATTCTTATGTTCTAATTTACCAAACAAGAGAGAGTATGACGTTTAGATGAAGAGTTGGGGGATATTGTAATCTTAGACCTTTTTATCTTGAACTTTATCTGTGTTAGTAAAACCATGTTTTCTAAATTGCCCTTATTTTAGTTTTAATCAACAACAAACACAAACCATATTGTCATTGTTTAAATTGGATTGATTTTACATGCAATTGATATTTGGTAATTATTTAACATAATTCCTCGTGGGTTCGACACTTTACTTATCTTATATTACTTGTGGACCGCGTATACTTGCGCGTGTTTTATTGATTGCGAAATCGAGCAACACTAGTCCAAGGAAGATTCATTTTGGAAAGGGAAAATTCATTTTGGAAAGAAGGGTAAACTTAGTCCAAGATTTATTGGACCTTTTGAAGTACTGCAGCGAGTTAGTGAGCTGGCTTATGAAGTAGCTCTACCTCGAGAGCTAGTTCATATCCACAATGTTTTTCATGTATCAGTTTTGAGGCCTTATAAGACAGAGTATAAACATGTGATAGAATATGAACCTATACAGTTTGAGAAAGACCTAACTTATGAGGAAGTCCCGATCCAGATAATAGACATGAAGGAGCAGGTTCTCAGAAATAAAGTGATACTTTCTGTTAAGGTAATATGGAGGAACCACAACGCTGAAGAAGCTACGTGAGAACTCGAAGCTGATATGATGAAGAATTATCCAGAGTTATTTGCTTAATCCTTGTATAACGATTCTGGGGACAAAATGTTTTTAAGGAGGGAAGGATGTAACGAATGGGTTAATTGTGCTATGATTCTAGGGACAGAATCCTTTTAAGGATGGAAGGATGTAACGAATGTGGTTTTTCGTAAATATTAAAATATTTATTGGATTAAATAAATATTTTAATTGATATGTTTATTTTGCTAAGTAAATATTTGGTAGAAATTATTATGGTATAATTTGTTTGTGTGCATTTTGTTATGCATTGTTATGCAATAATGATGATAATTTGATAATTTAATTAAGTGATTAAATTAGAGGATTAATAATTTTGTTAAATAAAAGGATTTATTAAATAAAATTATATTTATGGTTGAATATAAATAAATATTATAATTTGTTAGGTAAGGGTTAATTTGATTTATTAATAAAGAAGGTTTATTTTAAATTAAATAAGAGTGACATTGTGACGAACGAGAATTTTGTAATTTAATTTAAATATTTATTGAATTAGATAAATATTTTTCGATGATTTGATTGTTGAATTAATTAATTAATTGATGAATTTGTGGTAGATTAATTTAATTATATGTGTTACGTTAGTAAAATTGATGTGGAGAATTTTTATATTTAAATTATGTGTTTAGTTAAGTTTATTTGATTAAATGCATTATTTAAATAAGCATGATGTTATTTTTAATTAATTTAATAATTAGAGATTTAATAATTATTATATTTAATAAATGATAAATTTATTTATGTGATTTAATGTAGAATTATTCTATTTGATATAATTGATTTTAGTAAGATTATTTAGTTGATTAAAAGTGTGACATGAACTTTATAATAAGTAATTTATTAAAATAAACCAAAGGGGAGCTTATAAGGACAACCAAACAGAGCTTACGTGGGGGTTGAAGTCAGTTAACCATTATGGGGTTAACTGACAACCATGTACGCCAGTATTATTATCAGTTATTTTTTTTTTCTCTCACGCATTGTGCTTAAACCAACTTAGAGATTAATCAGAGAGAAAAAGAGAGAAATTTGGAGAATTGAAGAAATCATTCATCTGCTTGCATTATTTAAAGCATCTAATTGAAGGTAATTCTTCTAGTTAAATTTAATATACGTTTTAAATTCTTCCATGATAGTATTCTGTAAGTTTTCTGATAACGGAGTTTCATGTGTAATTGATTGTAAATTGTTTAAATGCATGTATAATTTATTGTATGATGTTTATAAATTGTTTAATTGGATTAATTTATGGGATTACGCCTTTAATTGGAAGTTCTGAAAGTTACAGAGTAATTACATATGAATATGAACTGTATGTATGAAATTGATGTCTGTGTTGCAAGTTAATCGGTTAAATTGATGACTAATTGTATTTATGCATGTAAAACGGAGAAAATAATGATTAAACGGTTAGATTTGGTTAACAAACGAATTTACAGTAATTAATTTTGTTAACTGTATCAAAACTTAATAATAAAGTATGAACAGTTAAATTTTTAGCCTTTAATTGGTTGTTTAGATTGTCTATGATGTCAAAATCACTGTGTATATATTGGGTTTTGAGTTCATAACATATATGATGAATGGGTAGTAATTTAATCGGTTAATTGTGAAAACTTTGGCCAAATTTGGTATTTTTCTGTGTTCTTCGCGAACTGCAGGAATTGAGTTTCAGGTCCACCACCCCGGTGGTAGAATTGAACTACATTTCTCGCCACGACGGCAGGCTCGCCTCGGTGGTAGAAATGAACTATATTTCCCGCCCCGGCGGTTGTCTCGCCCCGACGGTAGAAATGTATTACATTTCTCGCCCCGGCGAGGATTTGGTGAAGAAACCCACCGCCCCGGCGGTGGAAAAAAAAACAATAATAAAAAAAACAAACAAAAAAAAGTAAAAAGAAGAGAGTAAAAATTTTATTCTTCCTCTGTGGTCATGTTATGATATCGTAGACATATCTAGAGCTTAGACTAATGTATGAAATGAATGTTAAGATATTGTGATGGGTGGTAAGCATATACCCATTGATTGTTCGGTGTCAATGAGATATTAAAATGAAAATTTGGACGAGAATGAATCCTGAAGTGTTTATAATATTATAACTAATTATTGTTACTGCCTTTATAAACCGAATGTATAGGTTGATTAAAGAACGTGAGTCTTAAATTTATAGTCTACGCATGAGGCAAGTATCTTATCCTTACTTTTACGTTTACGCAAGTTTTCTACCTTGATCTATTATTTCTTTGAAAGCAAGCTACCTAATACTACCTTGATTTCAATTACGCAAGTTCCTAAATTTCATTATCTTAAAATGCAAGCTTCATAATGTAAGTTATTATTCCTATTCCATTCAATTTCATGAATTCAATGAGAAGTTCTAACTACTTTTTGTAGTAGTTCAGTTATACAGAATTTACCCAATCGTACTTTTTGCGAGATTTAGTCTTTGATTCTCGAATATTAATTACATTTTATTGAACCTTGATTGACTAGCGAACCCTTATTGATTCAACTAGTCCATAGTTGATGAGCGTTCTAAATTCTAGAAACGTTATTGAAGTAAATCCAAACCAAACTTCCTTTGTTGTGGACTCCGATGTCAAACTGAGATGAACAACCCTTATACAGGAGATTTTATTTACGCGTTAGCGTTAAGATGTTGTGCACATACATGGTACAAAGGGCTGATCCCCCTAAGTACGAGAAGTAAGGTCCATATAGTCTTACGACTGTTAAAGGTTTAAAGTAGAAATATTTGATAACCTGGGACATAGTTCGTGGTCTTAAGACCCTCAGATATTCTTTTGAATCTTGTCTTACATTTTTGACTCAAAAGCTGAATTTTCGATTATTCAATATCCATTGATTATTTCGCATGTTATTATTATTGTTGTTGATATACTTGCTGGGCAATCATTGCTCACCCTTGCATAATAACATTGCAGCTAAGGTTGAAAGAATTGATGAGCTATCCACTAGTAAGGGCAAAGGAAAAGCAAACAAGTGATGAAGACTTGTTATATTTGTTTAAATGCTGTTTATGTAATAGACTTAAGTATGTTTTTCGCATTGATGTTATGTTAAGGTTAGATGACCTGGGATTTATTTATTAATGATGTTGTAACCCTTTAATGGGAGATTTCTATTTTAAATTAAGATTTTCCATTATGATTGAATGGGTAGTTAGATGCGAAGTGATGTATATGGATAGTGAACACCAAATCCTGAGGAAACGAAGTACCCGAATTTAGGGGTGTCGCAGGTTGGTATCAGAGTTGTAGGTTATGAACCTTGGGTAGGGAAACCTTATGATAGTAGCCTTATAAGAGGTAGAAAATACAGTGGTGATAAACTCTCATCGAGTTCTAAGGAATGAATTAAGGAAATTCATTAAAGATAATAAAATACTTTATGTGCTATGTGCTTATGTGTTAAATACCTATGTGTTGCGACTAGTACCGAGTATTAATTAAAACTTAAACTTTGTTATCAGGATGTCGGATATTGGAGAATTCAGTCAGCCTAGGGAGATTGAGCCCCGAGTGGCTGGAGAGGAGGAGCCCCGTGATATCCATGTTATTCGGGAGCAGTTGATACACAGAGAGCCATCTCCATTGATCACGGTTATGGGTCAGGAGTATGAGCCTGAGTCTGATTCAGAGGAGGTAGAGGCTGAGGAGGATGATGAGAATTTCGAGGAGATACCCCTTACCTCTGTTGATGTTGAGATGTACGATGCCTTGTATGATCGTACCATAGAGTTGCAGTATAGAGTCAGAGACTTGGAGGGACTGGAAAATAGACGCCAGACTCTTATAGACCAGAAGAATGAGAAGATCGAGGATCTTGATATACGTCTTGGAGACGTAGAATGGAAGTTAGTTTAGGCAGAAAGCCAAAAGGAAGACCTTTTAGCTGAGAATGAGAAGATGAAATTTGAGATTCAAAAACTGAAGGATGATCTAAGTGAGGAGTCAGCGGAACGTGCTAGAGCAGAGGATGCTTGGATGAACACCGCTCGACGTGCAGAGATTTCCGAAGAAGGAGAACGGGCAAAGAAGGCTAAGATTGAAGAGACAGACTACACGTTTCAGACAACAATTGATAGGGCTCAGGATCGAGTTTTCCACTATCCAGTTCAGTTTGAGGACTTGCCATGGTACATATTGGATCGCAGGACGATGCTCTGTATGATGGAGGAAGAACGTAGGAAGGCGGTTCGACACCTTAGTAGGCCATGATAGGAGACGTTTTGAATTATGTGTAAATATTTATGATAGTTTATGATGTAAATTCCAGCGTGATTATACACAATGGAATATGACTATTTAATCCTAAAGATTGTTTCATCTTGGGATAGTTGATGTAAATAGCAGTGATGCTATCTTTCTATGTTTAAGACTTTTGAATTAATGAAATATCAGTTTTATTTGAAGATGTTACGTGTTAAATGTTTAACCTGAATTGTTTGAGTTAAATGTTGAACACTTACGAAACTGAGTGTTAATCTAATAAGTGCATATTCTTGAACATAAAATGCCGCCAAGACGCCAACCACGTCAACAAACTCAGGAGAGCTCTACCAATAACAACGACGCTAATGCTAATCCTGTACAGCAGTTGGTGAACCTTTTGGCTGGAGCCCTTGCGAATCAGCCGCAAACTCCACCAGTGACGTCATTTAAGGATTTCAAAGCGGTAGGAATGCCAAAATTTAGGGGTTCCCTAAACCCGATCGAAGCCCAAACTTGGGTGATGGAAATGGAGAAAGTATTTGACGTTGCTAGGATTAGTGATGATCAAAAGACTGCCTTTGTAACGTTTATGCTTAAATCAGAGGCCAGCTATTGGTGGCAGGCGAATAAGGTTCGAGGAGGTCAGGGTGTAATCGCATGGGAGAGGTTTAAAGAGATGTTCTTTGAGATGTACTTTCCAACGAGCTCGCGTAACGAGTTGGAGATTCAATTTCTAGAATTGAAACAGGGTACCATGACTGTACGGGAGTACGCGGCGAAGTTTAATGAGTTGGCTAGGTTCGCAACTTACCAAGTGAATACAGATGAGAGGAAGGCGAGGAGATTTGAACAAGGATTGAAGCCGTGGTTGTACAGCAAGGTGTCAATGTTCCAATTGAACACTTCTGCCGGAGTTTTAGAGAAGGCGATTATCACCGAAGGTGGGAGTGATGCTCTGACTAAGTATAACCAGGAGCAGAAGAAGAAGAAAGGCGAAAATGAAAATAACAAAGCGAGTGGTAGTAACAGTGGAGGTCATAACCAGAAGAGGAAGTGGAATGATAATGGACCTACTGAAAATCAGCAAGGAGGTCAGAAGAAGAAGGTAGAAGCGTGTGTTACATGTGGGAAGAATCACGTGGGGATTTTCCTAAAGGGGAAGAGAGTTTGCTACAATTACAACTAGGAGGGCCACATAGCGCCGAATTGTCCGAATCCAAAGAAGGGTACTTGTTTCACATGCGGATCAAAGGATCATCTGGCTAGGGATTGTCCCAAGAAGACAGCAGGAAGAGCAGGAACAGGAGGAAATAAGGGAAACAATGGTGGTTGCACATTAACTATAACCGGATCAGCACCAACAAACCGACCTACCGCCAGAACTTTCAACATGACCATGCAAGATGTCGTGCAGTCTCGCGATGTGGTGTAAGGTATCATTCCGATCAATAATATAGATGCTTATGTATTATTTGATTCGGTTGTTACTTGTTCATTTATATCCGATGACTTTGCTAAAAACTTAGAATTGCCTAAGGAGGAATTAGATTACCCTTTGAACATAGAAATTGCAAATAGGGAAGTGATTCCTATTAGGTACGTATACAAGAACTGTAGAGTGAACATTAAATCTGATCCCAATCAAGCTTGGGGAATTTGACGTTATTTTGGGTATGGATTGGTTATTCAATTATGGAGCGATAATTGATTACCAAAAGAAACGTATTAACCTTATGACTCCGTCAAAGGTAGTATTTTACGGCAGTAATGGAATTAAATAAATATTTTAATAATTTTATTTATTAAATGAATAAATATTTGATGAGTATTATTTTGAAATAAGTTAGTTAAGTGTGTTTAATTGAGTCAATTATGCTAAATGGTGTTATTACTTGTGTGTATTTTATTTTGCTAATATATTAGCAACATCTTAATTTAATGGGACAATTAAATTAATGAATACGTGTATTGTTTAATACACACGATATTGTGTAGTGATAATGTTTAATTTAATTTAATAATGAAATTAGAAATGTAATAATTTATGAAATAAAATTATAAAGGGATTAATATTATTATTAATCTAATGATGTGACAAATAAACTTTATGTTAAAGAGTTTATTTAAATTAAGAAGTTAAGATTTATTAATTAAATGATTTATTTATATTAAGTTTTATTAAAATAAGGAAGTGTGTGACGAACGAGAATTTTGTAATTTTAATTTTTGATGATTTAATTATTGAATTAAATAATTAATTGATGAATTTATAGTAAATTAATTTAATTATACGTGTTACATTAGTTAAATTGATGTGGAGAATTTTTATATTCAAAATATGTGTTTAATTGAGTTTATTTGATTAAATGCATTATTTAAATAGGCATAATGTTATTTCTAATTAATTTAATAATTAATTAGAGATTTAATAATTTGTCATTATTAATAAAGGAGAATTTTATTTATGCGACTATGTGATTTAATGTAGAATCATTCTATTTTATTTCATTGATTTAAATGAGATTATTTAATTGATTTAAATATGTGACATTAAACTATATAATAAGTAATTTATTAAAATAAACCAAAAGAAGAGTTTTAATAAGCAAGCCAAACGAGGCCTTAATGGGAGTTGGAATCAGTTAACCCATTATGGGATTAACTGACTACCATACCCTGCATTTTATTTGATATTGTAATGTCCAGGAATTTTAAACAGTGTATCAAATTTATTTTAATAAATAAATTCATCATATTTAATTTTACGAACTTAATTGGATCCATGTAGGTAGTAGTATTTAAATTTATAAATACGTGGTTCAATAATTTTCTTTGACTTAAAGGGACTCACTAATAGTTTGAAATAAATTAATGGGTTGACCTTAACATTTTGTTGGCAAGAGAATTGGAAAGAATTTGAATAAATAATTCATTCTTACGATTATCGGGTTTAAATAATTGCCATGAGGAATTATTGTGGAAATAAATATTATAATTAATTATTTAGATTAAATTAGTGATTTAATATTAGAAGCATAATGTTATTTTAAGTGGGTCATATTTCTTTTTAATTAAGTTAACCTAATATCAAATGGGCTGAAACCATCTTCCTTTTTATTTCCTTTTTGGGCCATTTCTCTACTAAAAATCAACCGGCCCAACCCTATTGGGTTGAGCCCAAAGTTTCCAGCCAACCCAAACCCATCTCCTCTTTTAGCCAAATCAAACCATTGCAACGGCTTGGGTCCTTTTGAGCAGCCGGTAAATTGGTTTGGGAGGGTTCAGATAGACATATCAATTTGGGGGAAAACCAAACCAGACGCAACGAGAGGGAGAGAAGGTGTCAATCGCCGGCAATAGGTGGGAGGGGGAATAGGGGTGCCGGGTCTACCCACGCCTAACCCCTCACATCAGTCCCAGCCTCTCAATCAAACGGAGCAACGGGAGCGGGAAAAAGGGGCGACTGACAGCTCGGTGGCGTGAGAGGACCGGCGGCACGGCTGGAAACGGGCAAGGACCAAGCGGCGGTCGAAGGGACCAAAGGACACAAGGTGAACCGGCGAAGTGACTTGTGGGAACGCAAGGCTCGAGGGGCGGCTGAACCCAGCTGGGGACTGATAAGGACCATCAGTCGCTGCCATCTCCCTCTACCCGAAGGTTAACGGCTCGTGCAATTGAGGTAATACCCAGCAAATTGGGTAAACCAATTTCTATAAATTGAGCCCCAAACCCTAAGCCGAAGCTGCCGATTCCTCTGCTTGTGAGTGCTAAATTAGAAAATTTAGGGTTTCAAATTAGAGAGAGAGGAATTGCAGAGAAGAAAAGGGAGCAAGGGGAAAACTAGCCGTGAATGTCCACCGGCTTCGTTAATTATTTTGGGAGAAGAAGGAGACAGGCAATTCAATCTACACCAAGGTATAAATAGCGACTGTGTTGGGTGGTTAAATTTTCCAGTTTGTGTTGGGTAATATGCAATGTGTTGGGTTGATTGTATAATAACTTGTGCTGGCTTGTATAACACCTTTGGGTTGATGTTGTTTGTAATTTTCTTTTCTTTCTGTGCTTGGGAATCTGTAATTGAAGAACCAAATTGGTTCGGTAACGTGATGGTGTATAACAGTTATGCTAATGTTGTGGCTTAGAATGCCTGGTATGTGTTCGGTTTTATGCCTAACCTAGGTTTTGGTATCTCTTTTGTATGGTTTGTCTTGCTAGCAACATATATTACGAAATCAAATATTAGTTGCTTGTGTTTTGTTGGTTCGTTGGATTAAGAACCTGGGATTGTGCTGTTTCCCTGATTTTGGGACTGTACTATGGTGAGGTTTACACAGATAGTAGAATTATATTGTGTTGGCTCCTTCAACTAAGAAACTGTTATTGGATTAGGTTGTTCTCTATATTGGGATGTTTATTCCTGTAAACCATTTAAACTGTCTTGACTTTATTTTGGGAAATTGGTTTTGTAATTCATTTGTTTATGGAGTCAAAATGGTTGTCACATTGTTAATCAACTGTGCAAGTATTGGCTTACTTAAATGGGTAATTAAGTTAAGTCAATAATGCAAATTAATTGGTATTACGTTAATAAATAAGATTAATAAAGTGTTTAATTATTTTCAATAAAGATAATAAATATTTAATTATTATTTAATAATAATAATAATTAAATATGAATAAAGTTAATAGAATAATTATTTATTATTTATTATTAAATAATAAATAAAGATAATAAATATTTAATTATTATTTTAATAATAATAATAATTAAATATGAATAAAGTTAATAGAATAATTATTTATTATTTATTATTAAATAATAAATAAAGATAATAAATATTTAATTATTATTTAATAATAATAATAATTAAATATGAATAAAGTTAATAGAATAATTATTTATTATTTATTATTAAATAATAAATAAAGATAATAAATATTTAATTATTATTTAATAATAATAATAATTAAATATGAATAAAGTTAATAGAATAATTATTTATTATTTATTATTAAATAATAAATAAAGATAATAAATATTTAATTATTATTTAATAATAATAATAATTAAATATGAATAAAGTTAATAGAATAATTATTTATTATTTATTATTAAATAATAAATAAAGATAATAAATATTTAATTATTATTTAATAATAATAATAATTAAATATGAATAAAGTTAATAGAATAATTATTTATTATTAAATAATAAATAAAGGTAATAAATGTTTAATAATAATAATAATAATTGAATATGAATAAGTTACTAAATAATAAGGATGGTAAGTACTTAATCATCAATGAAATGATGATTAAGTATGAGGGAAATTAATAAGTTAATTATTTTTGGACCTTAATAAATAAAGATAATAAACACTTAGCAGATATTAATAGTTAATAATAATTAAGTGGGTGTAAAGTTATACCTTAATTAATGAATAAAGAACAAGTATAATAATTACTAAATTACCCCTAAGGTAATGGTAATTAAGAGTAAACTGAATAAATGATCAATGGTTTCTGTCATCTCTAAACCAAAATAAATTTATAGTTAATTAATAAAGTTTGTTAAATCGTACCTAGATACTATTAAAGGTAATAATTGGAGTATTCAAATGATAAGTGACCCTGATTGATTATTATCTGTTTAAATAAGAAATAGAGGTCATTAAATTTTGTTAGCTGATGGCTAGGTAGTAATTGAGTTCGGTGAATTACTTATCTGCTAAATGGATAGCATAAGTGGGTATAATTACGCAATGCTAATGGATAAACCAATTCTACCAAACTGATAGGTTATTCACGGTCGAGTAATTAAAGCTAGAATTTATCTGTAGCTGAGCGAACAGGCAAGTCCTCTATCCCGAACTTTGATTTCTGCAAGTTCCTAACCCTAAACTCCTTACATTGTTGCAAGTTCTTCTTACTCAATCTTTACATTGAGCAAACTTTTAAACCTTATGCATTGTTCTATTCGTGCAAAAAGGTATATATTATTGCAAATTATTTCTTAAGCTTGAATTTTATTTCCAAGCATGCTTTAAGTGGTCTAATTACTTTCAAAGTTATTCCACATCTGTATATTATTGACATTCGTGCATTTTGAATTCGTATATTAAATTCAGAAATCTGCAAACCATTCATGGTTAAGTCTGAACCCTTGTTCGGTCAGACAATTATGTGAAATTTTATAAAAGCTATCCGAACCAATCAATGGTAAGGATTCTTAGACTGTATGAACACCCCTTTATTTATAGGGGAGTACCCCCACGTACCGTATATAAGGTACAAATAGCAGAATTAAATGTTATGCATATACATAGGGTACGCGAGGCTGATCCCCTCAAGTACGTTATTCTGTAGCCAGTAACCAGAGGGTCAACCAGCTATTGACTCCTCTGGAAGTTATCGTTCAGAGTCTATTTGACTATCAATTGTTCTAAAAGCATTTATTGTTCTTGCTTCTGATTATTCTATTGTTGAAATCCCTTTAATATACCCTTCATCATCATGATATATTCTTGTTGTTGCACTTTAAACTTGCTGGGCAAACTCGTTGCTCATTCTTGCTATATCATGACTTTATTGCAGCGAAACCCGAGACTTCAGGGAAGAACAAAGGAAAAGAAAAGATGAAACAATAAATTCCTTGTAGCAGACTTTATAATCATGTGTAATTTAATTACTGTTCATGTAATTTAAACCCTAATAGTTACTTAGGGTATGGGTTGATGTACTTGATTAAGGTTAATTGTATTCTGGGACTAGTAACACCTTAAATGAACAACTTATGTTTATTATATTCCGCACTTTTAGATATCATATGTTGTAAAGGTGAAGATTGTGTTGGATCGTGATGACCAGATCCGGGTATTTGGAGACCCGAATTTGGGGGCGTCACAGGTTGGTATCAAAGCTGTAGGTTATAAACTTTAGGATCGCGAAACCTAGGTTATAACCTTCATAGTAAACTCGTATCGAGTGTTAGGAGATAAATCGAGGAGATTTATCATATGTGGTTTTGATGAATTGGGGAATTCATCGAGTCGAGTAGTACCCAATGAAATATAACTTCATTTCTTCAATGAATATATTTTATTGTTGTACTAATGCTAGTTTTTGTGTGTTTGTAGGATGGCTGCTGTAGGGGAGACTAGTGGAGCCCGTGAGGAGGAAGTATTTATAGGCATACCAGTAGTTGCTGAGCAGCTGGTGGGGTATGCTCCCATTGCCCCGGGATGGCTACAGGAGGAGTCCGAGCCGGAGGAGGACTACCATAGAGAGCTACCAGAGCCAGTGGTAGGTGGGGTGATGAGGTCCGGTAGTCAGGACCCTGATACTGAGGAGGAGGATCCCGAGGCCGAGGGGGAGGAGCCACCTGCTGAGATCGACGGCATGGGGTCCACTGCTGATGATATCATCGAGGGGTTGACCGACAGGAACGAGGAGTTGGAGGCTCGGATTGCTCATCTGGAGGAGCAGAACCAGACCCATCAGTATATGGAGGACCAGTACAGAGACCTGGCCTACCAGCTCGACCATGACTTGGGAGTGGCCAAGGTACAGCTGCAGGGGCTACGAGTCCTCGGCACACAGCAGGTCGGACCACTGCTACATCAGCTAGTGGCCCGAAACGCTGAGTTGAGGGAGAGACTGGAGCAGAGGGATTTACAGATCGCCCACCTGAGGGCGAAACAGGAGGCTATGAGGTTCGAGATTGGGCTAGAGGTTGCTGAGAATGTCCGAGTAAGGGATGCCTGGGTCAGAGCAGCAAGTAGAGTTGACCTATTGGAGGACCAGTTAGAGGCCAGATCTGTGAGGATAGAGACCCTAGGCCATGCCCTAGATGCAGCCTACAGGAGACCCCGGGTTGAGATAGGGGAGTCCAGTCGCTCTGTTCGTCGCAGGGTCGGGGATGGAGCATTCTCTGGTCAGCAGGCTCGGATCCGTCATAATGAGCAGTGATTTGATGGAGCAGTTGATTTTCCCTTAGTATAGCCAGTCCCACTTTTGTTATATTAGGGACGTATGCATATGTGTATTGTGAAACATTTTATTTGCTTTCTTGTTGGGGTAATAGTCAAACCTCAACTTTTGTTGCCTTAGAGATGGGCAGTATCATTCCCCACTTTTTGTTTTAGGGGATGTTTGGTAGAACACAGTGGCGCATTTATAGCAGTATGCCACAGGTTTCGTCTTGTAACAAACGGTGGTATATGAATATAAATGCAGATGTTTCACTTAAATCAAATGTGTTGGTAAATATTTTACCTTTAATTGTTTATTTTAATAACATGTCATGTAAAATATAACACTATAGGTAAAAGTCAGCGGATTTTCCTTATCCAAACATGCCGCCAAGGGGACGACCACGTAACCGACAGGTCGAAGAGTCAGAAAGTGAGGTTGGAGACCAAACCAACCCCATGAGAATGTTCGCGGAGATGCTGGCCGAGGCTATGCAATCCAGACCCCCACCAGTAGTGACTCAAGCAGCAGCTGAGCCAGCGCATCATCTGGCAAACTTTAAAGATTTCAAATTGGTCGGACCACCTGAGTTCAAGGGAACTCTTAACCCAATCGAGGCGCAGACCTGGATAGAAGAGATAGAGAAGGTCTTTGAAGTAGCAAGGGTGGCAGAGGAGCAGAAAACAAGTTTTGCTACTTTCATGCTAAAAGGAGAAGCCAACTATTGGTGGAAGGTCAATCGGGGCCGAGTTGAAGAAGGCACTGTCGCTTGGGATCGCTTTAAGGAGATGTTCTTGGAAAATTACTTTCCAGAGAGCATGAAGCAGGAGATGGAGATCAAGTTCCTAGAATTAAAGCAAGGGAACATGTCTGTGGCTGAGTACGCGGCTAAGTTTAATGAGTTGGCACGGTTTGCAGCTCACCAAGTCAGCACCGAGGAAAGGAAAGCTCGCAGGTTTGAGCAGGGGTTGAAACCATGGTTATACCGTTCGGTGGCGGCATTGAAAATCAGAACATTTGCAGAATTGATGGAGAGGGCAATCATTGCAGAAGGTGGCAGTGAGGCCCTGGCCAAATACAATCAAGAGAAGAAGAAGGGACATGAGGGCCCTAAGGCAGGAAGCAGTGGGGGGGCAGTAACCCCAACAAACGGAAATGGAATGAAAGTCAATCTTTCGGGAGCAATAAACCCGGAGGAAACCTGGCTGGAGGGGAGGCAAGGAAACCAGGCAGGTGCGGTAATTGTGGTAAGAACCACACGGGGGAGTGTATGAAGGGAAAAAGCGTTTGCTACAAATGCGGGCAACCGGGGCACATGGCTCCCCAATGTCAGAACAAACCAAAGGGGGGATGTTATTCATGTGGAGCACCCGACCACCAAATCAAGGACTGTCCGAAGAGGAAAGGTGACCTCGGGGGAGTGGCAACAGGAACAACAACAGCAACAGCACAGCGGGAACAATAACCGGCTGAGCTATGGGACACCAGCCAGTCAAGCTAACAGGCCAACAGCTCGCACATTCAATATGACAGTCCAGGATGCAATGGAATCCAAGGACGTGGTGTCAGGTATCATCCCAATCAACGATATAAATGCATATGTGCTATTTGATTCGGGTGCTACTTGCTCTTTTGTTTCCGAAGAATTTGCTAGTCAGTTAAATTTACCCCGTGAAAAGTTAGAACACCCTATGAACGTAGAAGTAGCAAACAAAGAAATTGTCCCTGTAGAACACATTCATAGGAATTGCTGTGTTGAATTGCGAGGATTTAAGCTCAATGTGGATTTGATTCCAATTCGGCTGGGAGAGTTTGATGTAATCCTGGGAATGGATTGGCTATCGACCCACGGGGCAGTTATTGACTGTAAAGAAAAGTGTGTACACCTGAAGACTCCTAACAAGTCGAAGGTGGTCTTTTACGGTAGTAAGTCACCAAGGAAATCTTGCTGTCTTACTATGATGCAAACGAGGAGATTACTTAAGAAAGGTTGTGTGTGCTATTTGGCCCATGTGATCGATACTCGCCAGGTCGGGGGTGAGATAAGCCAACTACCAGTCGTGAGGGATTTCCCCGATGTTTTTCCCGAAGAGCTTCCGGGACTGCCGCCGGACAGGGAAACTGAGTTCGTTATCGATTTGGCACCGGGAACCGCGCCAATATCGAAGCCGCCGTATCGGATGGCACCTGTAGAAATGAAAGAGTTGATGGTGCAACTGCAAGAGCTTCTAGACAAAGGTTACATCAGACCAAGTGTGTCCCCGTGGGGAGCACCAGTCCTGTTTGTAAAGAAGAAAGACGGTTCAATGAGGCTTTGTATCGACTACCGGGAGTTTGAACAAAGTTACGATTAAGAATAGGTACCCACTTCCTAGGATTGACGATCTGTTCGATCAACTCAAGGGAGCGATGAAGTACTTTTCAAAGATCGACTTAAGAACAGGCTATCATCAGTTGAAGGTGAGGCAAGAAGATATCCCGAAGACTGCATTCAGAACTCGTTATGGTCACTTCGAGTTTCTGGTCATGTCCTTTGGATTAACGAATGCACCAGCAGCATTCATGGATATGATGAACAGAGTGTTCAAGCAGTACTTGGACAAGTTCGTAGTTGTATTCATTGATGACATCTTGGTGTATTCAGAAACAGAGGAGGAGCATGCTGAACATTTAAAGATTGTATTAGCAGCTCTCAGGAGGGAGAAATTGTATGCGAAATTTTCTAAGTGTGAGTTTTGGTTGCAAAGGGTACAATTTCTGGGTCACGTCATAGACAAGAATGGTGTTTCGGTGGATCCAGCAAAAGTAGAGGCGGTTATCAACTGGGAACAGCCGAAGACGCCAACAGAGATCCGGAGTTTCTTGGGATTAGCGGGATACTATCGGAGATTCATCCAGGATTTTTCAAAGATAGCATCGCCGTTGACCAATCTCACCAGGAAAACAGTTAAGTTTGTTTGGTCGGGAGAAGTGTGAGGAGAGCTTCATGGAGTTGAAGAAGAGACTCAGCCAAGCACCAGTGTTGACCTTACCAGACAACACTGGAGGTTTTGTAGTGTATAGTGATGCGTCACACAAGGGTCTTGGTTGTGTGTTAATGCAACACGGCAAGGTCGTGGCGTACGCATCACGTCAGCTGAAGGATTATGAGAAGGGTTACCCGACTCATGACTTAGAGTTAGCAGCGGTAGTTTTCGCCTTGAAGATTTGGAGGCACTACCTATACGGGGAGAAGTGCGAGATATATACAGATCACAAAAGTCTGAAATATATCTTCACTCAAAAGGAGCTGAACATGAGGCAGCGCCGATGGTTGGAATTGATCAAAGACTACGACTGTGAAATTCTGTACCATCCGGGCAAAGCAAATGTAGTGGCTGATGCCTTAAGCAGAAAGGGCAAGGTAAAATTGATGCAGCTGACAGTCCAGGAGGAATTGATACGAGACTTTGAACGTCTGGAGCTGGAAGTTAGGTATCCAATGGAGGTGGACGAAAAGGTGTTCGCCGTGACGGTAGGTCCAACTCTACTAGATAAGATACAAGAGGCTCAAGAATTTGACGAGGAGTGCATTGACATTAAGAAACAGTTATCGGAGGGAAAAGCCTCGAAGTATAAGGTTGACAGCACAGGATTGCTGAGATTCGAGGGAAGGATCTGGATACCCTATGTACCAGACTTAAGGGAAGAAATTTTGCAAGAGGCCCATAATACGAGGTTTTCGGTACATCCAGGTAGCACCAAGATGTATCAGGATCTTCGTCAGCATTATTGGTGGCCGCATTTGAAAGGGGAAGTTGCAGAGTTCGTTAGCCGGTGTTTAACTTGTCAACGGATCAAGGCTGAGCACCAACGGCCGAGCGGATTGTTGCAATCTTTGGAGATTCCAGAATGGAAGTGGGAGCACATTACTATGGATTTTGTGGTAGGACTCCCGACAACTCAAAAGGGTCTAGACGCCATCTGGGTGATCGTAGATCGGTTGACCAAGTCTGCCCACTTTCTACCGATCAAGATCAGGTACAAATTGGAGCAGTTGGCGAAGCTTTACGTGAAAGAGATAGTGTCACGACATGGAGTGCCGGTATCTATTGTGTCTGACAGGGATCCGCGTTTCACGTCAAATTTTTGGAGAAGTCTACAGGAGAGACTCGGAACACAGTTAAGAATGAGTACGGCATATCATCCTCAGACTGATGGTCAGAGTGAGCGAACAATTCAGACTCTAGAGGATATGCTCCGGGCAGTTGTGATGGATTTAAGTGGTAGCTGGGACGATCACTTGCCCCTGGTAGAGTTCGCTTATAACAATAGCTATCACGCTAGTATTGGTATGCCACCGTACGAAGCATTGTACGGAAGGAAGTGTCGAACACCGTTGTGTTGGGATGAAGTTGGTGAACGGAGATTGTTGGGACCAGAATTGGTACACAACAAACCGTAGAGATCATTAGAGTAATAAGACAGCGGCTAGTGGCAGCCCAAGATCGCCAGAAGAAGTACGCCGACTTACACCGTCAGAAACGAGACTTTGAAGTGGGTAGTTTTTGTGTTTCTGAAGGTATCTCCCTGGAAAGGAAAGAAGATTCGTTTTGGGAAGAAGGGTAAATTAAGCCCTAGGTTCATAGGACCGTTTGAAATTTTGAGGCGGATCGGCGAAGTGGCGTACGAGGTAGCATTACCTCCTGAACTTGAGCACATTCACAACGTGTTTCACGTATCAGTGTTGCGTCCGTATAAGCCAGACTACAAACATGTCATCTCCTATGAACCAATTCAAGTCGAAAAGGATTTATCGTACGAGGAGATTCCTGTTCAAAATACTGGATAGAAAAGAGCAGAAGCTGAGGAATAAAATCATTCACTCGGTGAAAGTTCTCTGGAGAAACCATGCGGTGGAAGAAGCTACGTGGGAACTCGAAGAGAAAATGAGAACAAATTACCCTCAGTTGTTCGAGTAACCTTAGATTGAAATTCCGAGGACGGAATTTTTATAAGGGGGAGAGGATGTAATGTCCAGGAATTTTAAACAGTGTATCAAATTTATTTTAATAAATAAATTCATCATATTTAATTTTACGAACTTAATTGGATCCATGTAGGTAGTAGTATTTAAATTTATAAATACGTGGTTCAATAATTTTCTTTGACTTAAAGGGACTCACTAATAGTTTGAAATAAATTAATGGGTTGACCTTAACATTTTGTTGGCAAGAGAATTGGAAAGAATTTGAATAAATAATTCATTCTTACGATTATCGGGTTTAAATAATTGCCATGAGGAATTATTGTGGAAATAAATATTATAATTAATTATTTAGATTAAATTAGTGATTTAATATTAGAAGCATAATGTTATTTTAAGTGGGTCATATTTCTTTTTAATTAAGTTAACCTAATATCAAATGGGCTGAAACCATCTTCCTTTTTATTTCCTTTTTGGGCCATTTCTCTACTAAAAAATCAACCGGCCCAACCCTATTGGGTTGAGCCCAAAGTTTCCAGCCAACCCAAACCCATCTCCTCTTTTAGCCAAATCAAACCATTGCAACGGCTTGGGTCCTTTTGAGCAGCCGGTAAATTGGTTTGGGAGGGTTCAGATAGACATATCAATTTGGGGGAAAACCAAACCAGACGCAACGAGAGGGAGAGAAGGTGTCAATCGCCGGCAATAGGTGGGAGGGGGAATAGGGGTGCCGGGTCTACCCACGCCTAACCCCTCACATCAGTCCCAGCCTCTCAATCAAACGGAGCAACGGGAGCGGGAAAAAGGGGGCGACTGACAGCTCGGTGGCGTGAGAGGACCGGCGGCACGGCTGGAAACGGGCAAGGACCAAGCGGCGGTCGAAGGGACCAAAGGACACAAGGTGACCGGCGAAGTGACTTGTGGGAACGCAAGGCTCGAGGGGCGGCTGAACCCAGCTGGGGACTGATAAGGACCATCAGTCGCTGCCTCCCTCTACCCGAAGGTTAACGGCTCGTGCAATTGAGGTAATACCCAGCAAATTGGGTAAACCAATTTCTATAAATTGAGCCCCAAACCCTAAGCCGAAGCTGCCGATTCCTCTGCTTGTGAGTGCTAAATTAGAAAATTTAGGGTTTCAAATTAGAGAGAGAGGAATTGCAGAGAAGAAAAGGGAGCAGGGGAAACTAGCCGTGAATGTCCACCGGCTTCGTTAATTATTTTGGGAGAAGAAGGAGACAGGCAATTCAATCTACACCAAGGTATAAATAGCGACTGTGTTGGGTGGTTAAATTTTCCAGTTTGTGTTGGGTAATATGCAATGTGTTGGGTTGATTGTATAATAACTTGTGCTGGCTTGTATAACACCTTTGGGTTGATGTTGTTTGTAATTTTCTTTTCTTTCTGTGCTGGGAATCTGTAATTGAAGAACCAAATTGGTTCGGTAACGTGATGGTGTATAACAGTTATGCTAATGTTGTGGCTTAGAATGCCTGGTATGTGTTCGGTTTTATGCCTAACCTAGGTTTTGGTATCTCTTTTGTATGGTTTGTCTTGCTAGCAACATATATTACGAAATCAAATATTAGTTGCTTGTGTTTTGTTGGTTCGTTGGATTAAGAACCTGGGATTGTGCTGTTTCCCTGATTTTGGGACTGTACTATGGTGAGGTTTACACAGATAGTAGAATTATATTGTGTTGGCTCCTTCAACTAAGAAACTGTTATTGGATTAGGTTGTTCTCTATATTGGGATGTTTATTCCTGTAAACCATTTAACTGTCTTGACTTTATTTTGGGAAATTGGTTTTGTAATTCATTTGTTTATGGAGTCAAATGGTTGTCACATTGTTAATCAACTGTGCAAGTATTGGCTTACTTAAATGGGTAATTAAGTTAAGTCAATAATGCAAATTAATTGGTATTACGTTAATAAATAAGATTAATAAAGTGTTTAATTATTTTCAATAAAGATAATAAATATTTAATTATTATTTAATAATAATAATAATTAAATATGAATAAAGTTAATAGAATAATTATTTATTATTTATTATTAAATAATAAATAAAGATAATAAATATTTAATTATTATTTAATAATAATAATAATTAAATATGAATAAAGTTAATAGAATAATTATTTATTATTTATTATTAAATAATAAATAAAGATAATAAATATTTAATTATTATTTAATAATAATAATAATTAAATATGAATAAAGTTAATAGAATAATTATTTATTATTTATTATTAAATAATAAATAAAGATAATAAAATATTTAATTATTATTTAATAATAATAATAATTAAATATGAATAAAGTTAATAGAATAATTATTTATTATTTATTATTAAATAATAAATAAAGATAATAAATATTTAATTATTATTTAATAATAATAATAATTAAATATGAATAAAGTTAATAGAATAATTATTTATTATTTATTATTAAATAATAAATAAAGATAATAAATATTTAATTATTATTTAATAATAATAATAATTAAATATGAATAAAGTTAATAGAATAATTATTTATTATTAAATAATAAATAAAGGTAATAAATGTTTAATAATAATAATAATAATTGAATATGAATAAGTTACTAAATAATAAGGATGGTAAGTACTTAATCATCAATGAAATGATGATTAAGTATGAGGGAAATTAATAAGTTAATTATTTTTGGACCTTAATAAATAAAGATAATAAACACTTAGCAGATATTAATAGTTAATAATAATTAAGTGGGTGTAAAGTTATACCTTAATTAATGAATAAAGAACAAGTATAATAATTACTAAATTACCCCTAAGGTAATGGTAATTAAGAGTAAACTGAATAAATGATCAATGGTTTCTGTCATCTCTAAACCAAAATAAATTTATAGTTAATTAATAAAGTTTGTTAAATCGTACCTAGATACTATTAAAGGTAATAATTGGAGTATTCAAATGATAAGTGACCCTGATTGATTATTATCTGTTTAAATAAGAAATAGAGGTCATTAAATTTTGTTAGCTGATGGCTAGGTAGTAATTGAGTTCGGTGAATTACTTATCTGCTAAATGGATAGCATAAGTGGGTATAATTACGCAATGCTAATGGATAAAACCAATTCTACCAACTGATAGGTTATTCACGGATCGAGTAATTAAAGCTAGAATTTATCTGTAGCTGAGCGAACAGGCAAGTCCTCTATCCCGAACTTTGATTTCTGCAAGTTCCTAACCCTAAACTCCTTACATTGTTGCAAGTTCTTCTTACTCAATCTTTACATTGAGCAAACTTTTAAACCTTATGCATTGTTCTATTCGTGCAAAAAGGTATATATTATTGCAAATTATTTCTTAAGCTTGAATTTTATTTCCAAGCATGCTTTAAGTGGTCTAATTACTTTCAAAGTTATTCCACATCTGTATATTATTGACATTCGTGCATTTTGAATTCGTATATTAAATTCAGAAATCTGCAAACCATTCATGGTTAAGTCTGAACCCTTGTTCGGTTCAGACAATTATGTGAAATTTTATAAAAGCTATCCGAACCAATCAATGGTAAGGATTCTTAGACTGTATGAACACCCCTTTATTTATAGGGGAGTACCCCACGTACCGTATATAAGGTACAAATAGCAGAATTAAATGTTATGCATATACATAGGGTACGCGAGGCTGATCCCCTCAAGTACGTTATTCTGTAGCCAGTAACCAGAGGGTCAACCAGCTATTGACTCCTCTGGAAGTTATCGTTCAGAGTCTATTTGACTATCAATTGTTCTAAAAGCATTTATTGTTCTTGCTTCTGATTATTCTATTGTTGAAATCCCTTTAATATCCCTTCATCATGATATATTCTTGTTGTTGCACTTTAAACTTGCTGGGAAAACTCGTTGCTCATTCTTGCTATATCATGACTTTATTGCAGCGAAACCCGAGACTTCAGGGAAGAACAAAGGAAAAGAAAAGATGAAACAATAAATTCCTTGTAGCAGACTTTATAATCATGTGTAATTTAATTACTGTTCATGTAATTTAAACCCTAATAGTTACTTAGGGTATGGGTTGATGTACTTGATTAAGGTTAATTGTATTCTGGGACTAGTAACACCTTAAATGAACAACTTATGTTTATTATATTCCGCACTTTTAGATATCATATGTTGTAAAGGTGAAGATTGTGTTGGATCGTGATGACCAGATCCGGGTATTTGGAGACCCGAATTTGGGGGCGTCACAGATATGCTGATTCCATCATCAGTTTTAGAAACCAAGTCAGAGAGAAAATTGAGAGAAAATTTGGAGCTGAAGAAGAAATTTGGAGAATTGTGGAATTCCTAATCATTTTCTAGCATTCTAAACTATTAATTGAAGGTAATTTCTTAAATATAAACTTTAATTACGTTTTTAAATTCTTCCATGAAAGTATTCTGTAAGTTATCTGATAATTGAATCTTATGTGAGAATTGATTGTAAGTTGTTTATAATTATTTAAATGCATGTATAATCTACTGTTTAATGTTCATAAATTGTTTAATTGAATTAATTCATGAGATTATGCCATTAATTGGAAGTTCTAGAATTTACAGAGTAGTTATGTATGAATATGAACTATATGTATGAAATTGATACTTGTTTTGCATGTTAATTGGTTAAATTGATGACTAATCATGTTTATGTATGTAAAAACGAAGAAAACAAGAGTTTAATGAATTAATTTGGTTAAGAAACGAATTCACAGTGTTTAATTACGTTAATTGTATCAATATGTAAATACAAAACATGAACAATGGATTTTTTTAGTCTTTATTTGGTTGTCTAGATTGTTTGTAATGTTGAAATCGTTGTGTATGTAATGTGTTTTGATTTTATAACACATGTGATGAATGAGTAGACTTAAATTTGTTATTCGATGAAAAACTTTGCCCAAATTTGACATTTTTCTGCGTTCTTCGCGAAATGTAGGAACTGGGTTTCGAGTCCACCGTCCCGGCGATGGAATTACTCTAGGATTGCCGCCCCAGCGGTGTCACTGCCCCGACGCTAGAAATGAACTAGTTTGGTCGCCCCGGCGATGACCTCACCCCAGCGCCCAAAATGAACTGCAATTGTCGCCTCGGCGGTAAGCTCGCCCCGGCGAGACTTTGTGAAGAAACCCACCGTCCAGGCGGTGGAACAAAAAAAAATGTAAAAAGAAGAGAGTAAATTTTTCTTTCTTTCTTTGTGACCATGTTATGTTATCGTAGACATATCTAAAGCTTAGACTAATATATTAATTGAAGTATTAAATGAAATTGGATGAGAATGAGTCCTGAAGTGTTTATAATACTGTAACTAATTATTGTTACTGCTTTATAAACAAAATGTATAGGTTGGTTAAAGAACGTGGATTTTAATTTGTAATCTACGCACAAGGCAAGTATCTTATCCTTACTTTTTATGTTTATGCAAGTACCCTTGATCTATTATTTCGTTGAAAGTAAGCTTCGTAATAATACCTCGATTTCAATTACGCAAGTTCCGGAACTTAATTCTCTTATCATATATGTTTCATAATGCTATTACTTACTCGAGCAAGTTATTATTTCTATTCCATTCAATTTCATGGATTCAATGAGACGTTTTAATTTCCTCTTTGTAATACTTCAGTTATACAGAACTTATCCAATTGTACCTTTTGTGAGATTTAGTTTTTGATTCTCGAATGTCAATTACACCTTTTGAACCTTGCTTGACTAGTGAACCCTTATTGATTCGACTAGTCCATAGTTGATGAGCGTTCTAAATTCTAAAAACGTTACTGAAGTAAATCCAAACCAAACTTCCTTTGGTGTGGACTTTGATGTCAAACTGAGGAACAACCCTTATATAGGAGATTTTATTTACACGTTAGTGTTAAGATGTTGTGCATATACATGGTACAAAGGGGTGATCCCCCTAAGTATGAGAAGTAAGGTCCATATAGGCTTACGATTGTTAAAGGATTAAAGTAGAAATACTTGATAACCTAGGACATAGTTCGTGGTCTTAAGACAGAGGCTGAGGAGGATGATGAGGATCCCGAGGAGGTACCCCTTACCTCTGTCGATGTTGAAATGTATGATGCATTGTATGATCGTACCATAGAGTTGCAGGATAAAGTCAGAGATTTGGAGGGACTGGCAAATAGACGTCAGACTCTTATACATTAGAAGAATGAGAAAATTGAGGATCTTGATATACGTCTTGGAGACGTGGAGTGGAAGCTAGTTCAGGCAGAAAGTCAAAAGGAAGACCTGATAGCTGATAATGAGAAAATGAAACTTGAGATTTAGAAATTGAAGGATGATCTGAGTGAGGAGTCAGTGAAACGTGCTAGAGCAGAGGATGCTTGGATGAATACTACTCGACGTGCAGAGATTTCTGAAGAAGGCAAACGGGCAAAGAGGGATAAGATTGAGGAAACAGACTACACCTTTTAGATAGAAATTTATAGAGCCCAGGATCGAGTTCTTCATTATCCAGTTCAGTTTGAGGACTTGCCATGGTACATGTTGGATCGCAGGACGATGTGCATTATCGTGGAGGAGGAACGTAGAAAGGCGGTTCGACACCTTAGTAGGCCGTGATAGGAAAAGTCTTGAATTATGTGTAAATATTTATGGTAGTTAATGATGTAAATTCCAGCGTGATTATACATAATGGAATATGACTATTTCATCCTAAAGTTTGTTTGATCTTGGGATAGTTGATGTAAATAGCAGTGATGCTATCTATCTATGTTTAAGACTTTTGAATGAATGAAATATCAATTTTAATTGAAAATGTTATTGGTTAAATGTTTAACCTGAATTGTTTGAGTTAAATGTTGAACACTTAAGGAATTGAGTGATAATCTAATAAGCGCATATTCTTGAACAGAAAATGTCGTCGAGACGCCAACCACATTAACAAGCTCAGGAGAGCTCTACCAATAACAACAACGACGCCAATGTTAATCCTGTTCAGCAGTGGGTAAACCTTTTGGCTGGAGCACTTGTGAATCAACCGCAAACTCCACCAGTAACGTCATTTAAAGATTTTAAAGCGGTAGGACCGCCAGAATTTAGGAGTTCCCTGAACCCGATCGAAGCCCAAACCTGGGTGATGGAAATAGAGAAAGTATTTGACGTTGCTAGGGTTAGTGAGGATCAAAAGACTACCTTTGCAACGTTCATTCTTAAGTCAGAGGCTAGTTACTGGTGGCAAGCGAATAAGGTGCGAGGAGGTCAGGGTGTAATCGCGTGGGAGAGGTTTAATGAGATGTTCTTTGAGATGTATTTTCCGACTAGCTCACGAAATCAAATGGAGATTCAATTCCTGGAGCTGAAGCAGGGTACCATGATTGTATCAGAATACGCTACAAAATTTAACGAGTTAGCTAGGTTCGCAACTTAACAAGTGAACAACGATGAAAGGAAGGCGAGGAGATTCGAACAGGGATTGAAGCTGTGGTTGTACAACAAGGTGTCAATGTTCCAATTGAACACTTTTGCTGGAGTCTTAGAAAAAGCGATTATCTCAGAAGGAGGGAGTGATGCTCTGTGTAATACCCGTTTTTTTTAAAAAGATAATAATAATAATAATAATAATAATAATAATAATAATATAATTAGATAATAGAAGTGTAACTGATAATTATTTATACATATCTAAAACCTATAAGGATTAAGATAAGTCATTTAAGTTATAACAACCTTTTAAATTTTAAAAGGACTCTTTTACCTGGTAACCTATTTTGTAAAGGAATTACATATATTTAAACAACTAGAGAGAGAAATAAAATGTAAAAACTATTTTGGCTTTGGAACTACTGCAAAACAGAGAAGTTTGTAAAGAAGAAGAAGAAAACTAAAATACCCTTCTTTTCAATTATGAGATGATCTTGTATTATATATGAAAATTTTAGATTTTTTAAAGCCATGATCAAAAAAAAAATTAGTGTCATGTACGTATGTTTTCTTTTTCTTTCTTTTCAAATAGTTGTTTCTACAAGTTTTGTTTAGAATATAGTTCACGATTTTTATACTGTTAAATACTATATATAAATTCCAGAAGTACTCATGTTAATAAGTGAAGATTCTGCCTTTTTGTATGGTGTAGTCTGTAAGTTTATTTGCTAGAGTTACTTGGTTGGAGCACATAAAGTGCAAATTGTTTTGTATATATATATATATATATATATATATATATATATATATATATATATATATATATATATATATATATATTGAGCCCTGAGAAATCATGGCAACCATGTTCCTGACCATAATCACGTGTATGTATGTATTGCTGCTTTGCATGGAGGTTATGTATATGTATTAACATATTGAATTATAAACTAATAATAGAAAATACTTGTTTTAATTTTAAAGTTATAGTATCTAAGTTATTGTAATTTCATAAAAATCATTATAATTTCAGTATATTTATTAAATATAAATTGAATATAAAATAAATAAATAATAAGTATTAGTGTGTGTAAGATATGAAGTAAAAATGCGTTTGAGGTAGGATATTTTATCCTAATAATTTCTATTTGTTCTAAATTTATATTTAGGATTTGTTCGGCTAATATTTTCGTAATTCGTATTTCGCATCGAGGTAAGTGGCTTTCCGAACTATTTAGTGTTTTTAAAATTATGGTTTGCTTATATGTATGCCTTAGAAATTGTTCGGATGCCTAAATGTACTGTTTCAAAATTGTTATGTTTTATTTAAGGCTTCCATTTAAATTAAATGTTATATTCTTTTATTTCAAAATTCGGATCAAGTATTTATTTTTGAACTGTGAAATGAGATTATATGATTTTGAACTATGGAAAAGTATTGTTTAGAATATCGATAAGATTGAGAAAAGATTTTTGAAATCCTCAGTCCGACTATGTATAGAACCTGTTATTGTTTACGTTTAGTTCCAGAACTAATATAGGACCTACTAAGGCGCACACCTTTTAGATGCCCTTTGGGGAGCGTGCATTTTTATAGATACCTTACTAGGGTGCGTGAACATTGACACTATCGAACTTTTGGGCCGTGTTACAGGGCTATTGTAACCTTAGTCGCTAGGGCTGTGGATTAAAAGATATATTGTATACATTGAAATCATTTTTGAATTGTTTTAGTTTTGAAAGTATATATACTATTGTTATGGAACAAAAAAGATATTTCAAAAAAGTATTTTTGCAAATTGTACTTGATTCAGCTAGATAGGGAGGATTACTACTTGCTGACCTTCATCGCTCACCCCTTACATAAATTTTTACAGGTCTCATCGTTGATAGCGAAACACTTGTTTGATATGCTTTGGATGGTTGGAGCTAGTTTAAGATATTTTCATCTTTTGTCGTTGAAATTGTAATAAGACTCTTACTTTCGGGGAGCTGCGTCTCCATTTTCGATTTTGATATTTGGTGGTTTTTCATTTGAAAATGGATTTAAAAGATGTTTATTGTTGGATTTAATTTAAGATTATTATTGAATTATTTTGTTTGGGCTGCGCTATTGATATTGTTGCCTTGCGGGCGTTTGGGCTTGCGGCGTGTAGCACTTCGGGCCTGTAACGGGTTCGGGGTGTTACAGAGATGGTATCAGAGCAGTGGCCCCTCGCAATGTGTTGGGTTGAAAAACCCTACATATTTCCTAGGGAGTGATTTTAGGAGTTAGCTGTGGGTTATAGTTTTTGCTAAATTAAGAATTTTGAAGTTAAATAGAGAATAAGATAAGGAATCTTCGTATTGTTTGAGGTTTAGTACTTGAGGCTAATTGGGTATTTTATTTTATTTGGTTGTAGGATGGGTGATCAAAACTTAGTAAATGACTTATCTGAGGGATTTGGAGATTTTGATCCCAAAATTTATTTCGCACCCCATAAGAAGCCAACCAATAAGTCTGTTCGTGAATCGTCTCAATATGGGATTAGGGATGAGGAGTCAGAGAAACCTCGGGGACCTAGTTCTCGAGTGAGGAAAGAAAGAGCGAAGAAGAATATGCATCACTTCAAGGATGAAGTAAGAGATCGTGGCATGATCGCAAAGTTAGAGGACGAGGTTAAACACCTTAGAAGAACATTGAGGGAAATGGATATAAAGTTAAAGATTACCCTAGAAGACCGAGATAGATATGCAAGGCATGTTTTGAAGGGATGTGAAAGTCTTAAGGAAGCCGTTCGTCGTCCTTTTCCTGGTGCAGCGGAACCACAAGAGGCAATTGACACATTTATTGAGGACTTCGACAAACGTCTTGAGATGGTGAAGAAGAGGGATGCCAAGTGGCATTAAATTTTGTAATAGATTAGAATTTAGGAAGAGTTTTGTTTAGGGATTTTATTGATTTGTCGTTTGTTAATTGGTTGTTACTTTACTTTTTGAGCATGAACATGTGGTGGTATTTTGATTTAAATAAATATGGAGTTTTTGAATTTCAATTATGTGTGTGCTTTTACCTTGATTCCTTTATGTTACTAGTTTGTATAGTGTTGTTGAGTGGGGATTTCTTTTGTGTAGGAAAATGCCGCCTAGAAGAAACATCCCTACTAACAACCATTTTGGCGCTGATGGTATGACTCAGCTGGCTACTACCTTAGCTCAGCTAGTGCAGAACCAACAGCCTCGGCAGCATGACATAGTAGCAGAATTCAAGCGATTGAACCCGCCAATTTTTGAAGGGGCTACAGACCCTGCCATCGTTGAGAGGTGGATTCAAGAGATGGAAAAGGCATTTGACTTGCTAGGAAGTAGCGAGGCTAATAAGGTGACGTTGGCAGTTTACCAACTTCAAGGTGGGGCGTATGATTAGTGGCTTATGGAGAAAAGAAAGCACGAGGGGAATCCCGAACCCTACACATGGACTATGTTCAAGGAAGTATTTACCAACAAGTACTTTCGTAGAACGATTCGGGCACAAAATGAGAGGGAATTTATCAGGGTCGAACAAGGGAGTAAGACAGTTGCTCAATATGAAGCCGAATTTACGAAGCTCGCCAAGTATGCACCGATCTTAGTAGCAGATGAGGAGATGAAAGCACGTAGGTTGGAGGATAGATTGCGGGCCGACATAAGACATGGTGTGGCGTCTTTTGAGCTCCCCACATATGATGCGGTGCTCAATAAGGCGTTAGTAATCGAGAAGGGCTTAGGAGAAATGGAGAAAGGGAAGAACAATAAGAGAGAAGAGCCATCCGGGGGAGAGTCAAGCCATGGAGGACCTACGAAGAAGTTGAATACGCAGAACACTAAATTTAGAGGAAATCAAGGAAATTAATGGAATCAAGAAAATAAACTGAGGTGTACGAGGTGTGGTAGGAACCACCTAGACAAGGAATGCCGCTGGAATACAGGAGCATGTTTTCATTGTGGAGATTTCGGCAATAGGATTGCACAATGCCCCAAGAACCCTCCACCTAGAGGAGATGGGAAAAAGGAGGAAATAACATTGGCAAGTCTTGGACCAAATCGAGGACGTGTGTTTCAGCTTTCAGGCAGTCAGAATTAAGGTATGAAACTCTTTTAACAAATGTGTTTAATAATTAAATAATAAGTTTCTTAATCGTGTGGTATGTGTATTTTCTTTAAAATTGTGACTTGTGAATTTGGAGGACCAAATTTTTTTTTAAGGAGGGTAGAATGTAATTCTCGGTTTTTTTTAAAAAAAGATAATAATAATAATAATAATAATAATATAATTAGATAATAGAAGTGTAACTGATAATTATTTATACATATCTAAAACCTATAAGGATTAAGATAAGTCATTTAAGTTATAACAACCTTTTAAATTTTAAAAGGACTCTTTTATCTGGTAACCTATTTTGTAAAGGAATTACATATATTTAAACAACTAGAGAGAGAAATAAAATGTAAAAACTATTTTGGCTTTGGAACTACTGCAAAACAGAGAAGTTTGTAAAGAAGAAGAAGAAAACTAAAATGTAATATTATCTAAACCCTTCTTTTCAATTATGAGATGATCTTGTATTATATATGAAAATTTTAGATTTTTTAAAGCCATGATCAAAAAAAAAAAATTAGTGTCATGTACGTATGTTTTCTTTTTCTTTCTTTTCAAATAGTTGTTTCTACAAGTTTTGTTTAGAATATAGTTCACGATTTTTGTACTGTTAAATACTATATATAAATTCCAGAAGTACTCATGTTAATAAGTGAAGATTCTGCCTTTTTGTATGGTGTAGTCTGTAAGTTCATTTGCTAGAGTTACTTGGTTGGAGCACATAAAGTGCAAATTGTTTTGTATATATATATACCATGAAGGCGGAAGCAGATCAAGAATAAGAACCAATTAAGAATAAGAATCAATTACTGGTGTTCATCAGGATCATACATCAAAATAACTTAGTAGGGTGCAGTGAAGTATGCAGTGATTCTTTAAAAAGAATGACCAACACAAACCATTCAATCCAAATTTTACTAAATCGTGGAGATATCCATTAACATATTAATCGCTTGTAAGTAGTAAAACTCACCAATATGTAGATATCATGCATATGTAAAAGAAACAATTTTATAACTTGAAACTTGAGATTTTATTTATAATGAAATTACAATAAGAAGATAAGAGTTTGTACAAAACTACTATGTACAAGACTCAGATCATAAATTAGGCTTACAGGGGTTAAGGGCTCAGAGGGAAGAGAGAAGAAGAGAATAAGAGGTACTTAACCAATCTGAGTGTAAATGAAAATTGAGCCTCCCTTTTATAGAATAAGGAGAGACTGTTACATTTTCTAACTATTACAACTTTTGAGTAAATTAACAGTAAAAGTACAGGTTACTATTCATGAATAGAGACTCTTTTCACTATTCACCATGTGAATATCTGATACTGTCCTGTTGTAACTTTGTTTTCGGTGGAAAAGCTGAGTGACTTCTAACTTGAGTGAGGCATGCCTGTCGAATAGCTCTAGCACGCCTGATTAACTTGATGACTCATTGCTTGGTGGGTCCTGCTCTATTGGGAGCATGCGGGTGACTCATGTGAATAGGTCCTGAGCATCTTGGAGGTTGACGATGAACTGCTCATCATCATCATTAACTGAGTTAAATGAACTAGCTGAGGCTTCTTCTTGGAGTTTTTCTGTTCTCCGATGAAGAGCTTGAGCGATTAACTTAAGCTCTGCTGCCGAACAGTTCTGGATATCTGAAACATCAAATAAACCTGATCCTACTGTAACTTCTTTGGATTTACTTGCTGATCCTTTAGTTGGAATGGATCGTACTAGGGTGACTGGGAATTCTTTAAGAACGTAACCAACAATTTTACTAACGTCAATTTTGTCCCACCATTTGATGAAGAACAATCTGACTACTATGGGGACTGAGCAAATACTGGTTGCTGCTGAGGATTGACCAACGTCTGACTTAAATTCAATCTCAATTGTAGGGGTATGAATTTCATACTTCCACTTAAGAATCCATGGAACTTTATATTTGCTGATAAATTGAAGTGTAATTGGAACACTATCAAATTGTGGATTATGAGGGCATTTACAACTAAAATGAGTGACTACATTTTCTAACTCTGGCGGGAAAATTTCTAAGTCTGATCCATGTCTGGACCACCATCGGTTGAACTAAACAGGGAAATGAGACTTAAATTTTTGATCAAATTGCACAAACCATGAGTGACCAAACGATTGGTTCTGGTATAGGAAGATATTATCCCATGCTTCAATGTAATCATAGTAGTTGAACTGAAGATCCTGATTATCTAACTGTTTAAAATCAGAGGGGTGGTTTCCCCAATCTATCATTACAATTATTTGTTTAATGTATAGGGAATGGTAAATTGCTTTTGAACTGTCATTCCTATCATAGATAGGTTTGATGAAAACTGATTCAGTTTGAACTAAAATGTCTTTGTAGTAAGCAAGGTTTTTGAAGGTGGCCCTTGGAATAAAGTGCCAGCCAGGAGGAAAGAATTGGGCGGCAAGGTTAACTGGGTCTTCTTTAAATTTCATATGGGGCTCAATATGAAATAGGTTTTGTTGCGAAATAGGGATATACGGGGAATTTTGACTAGTGTTGGGCCTTGGGTTAACTGTTTGAACACAACCAAACGGATCAACTAGTTTGGGTGGACTTGCAAGGACTGAGTTGTATGGTTTTGGGCTGGTTCCTAAAACCTGAAATTTGCTAACTAATGGGGCCGTGGAACTTGGGTTAACTGGGAAAGGAACCATGGCTCCTTTTTGTTGACTTGAACAAGTTGGGCCAGATTGGCCGGCCTTTTGTTTTCCACTATTTCTGACACTCATTTGGGCTGACCTGATTCAATAAATTCTCGAGTTAGAAAGTCAGGAATAGAATTGTCTTCACCTTAAATATATTCTATATCAAATTCAAAGATGCTGAGTAGAGATTGCCATCTGGCGAAAACATGCTTAGAAGCTATATTTTCAACATCCTTTTCTAAAATATATTTTGCCGATTTACAATCAATTCTGACTAAAAATTTTTGGTTCAAAACATCGCTTTGAAATTTATTTATGCATTTTACTAAAGATAAAATTTCCTTTTTAATTGTACTGTATTTAACTTGTGTATCATTCCAAACACCAGAGTGAAATCGGAAAAATTGCTCTTTGGAGGAAGGAGTGAGTTTTTGTTTGAGAATTCCACCAAAGCCTATTTCAGAAGCATCCGTTTCAATGATTTTGAATGCATTTTCATTTGAAATACCAAGACAGGGCAATGTCTTGACATATTTTTTGACTTGCTGAACCACTGAGGTATGAACTTTAGTCCATGGAGGGGGATTTTCTTTTAACCGCTGAAATAAAGGTTTACAGATTTTTCTAAGATCTTTGACAAATTCTCCAATATAGTTGAGAGAACCTAAAAATCTTTGAAGTTGAGTTTTGTTAGTAATTTCATCTGGGAATTTGTCTGCAAACTTGATTGCTCTATCGATGGGAGTGATAAGGCCATGATAAATATGATGACCAAGGAATCTAATTTTTGACTGAAAAATATCACACTTGGTTGGCGAAAGAACCAAACCATTGACTTTGATTGCTTTGAAGAAGGCATCTAGATGCTTATGATGTTCTTCAATTGACTTTGAGAAAACAAGAATATCATCGATATAAACAATGATAAACTGACTGTAAGGAGTCAGAATAGTGTTAAGGATATTTTGAAATTCACTGGGGCACTCTTTAGTCCAAAGGCTTGTACATTCCATTCGTAGTGTCCGAAAGGAGTGGTAAATGTTGTCTTATACCTATCCCTTTCATCAATTTGCACTTGCCAGTATCCTGACTTAAGGTCGAACTTACTAAAAATGGTGGAATGACTTAACCTAGCAATAAGGTCTTTCTTAATGGGTAATGGATACTTAATCCATTCTAGTACCTTATTGAGTGGTTTGTAATTGATAACTAACCTTGGGGCACCTCTTTCCTTTTCGGCTTCATTATTGACATAAAAGGCTGGACAAGACCAAGGTGATTTACTAGGCCTAATAAGACCTTTCTTAAGTAACTCTTTAATTTCAACTTTACAAAGTTCCATTTGTCATGATTCATCTGTATGGGCCTAGCTTTGGTAGGAATAAGATGTTCCTTAAATTCTTTTGCATATGGAAGCCTAACAGTATGGACTTTCCTATGCCAAAAGGCATTGGGCCGATCTGAGCAAAGTTCCTTTGTAATATAACTCATCTTTTCTGTAATTTTTTGTTGAACAATCTCTCTAGTCAATTGTTCATCAATCTGTTTATATCTAATTTCATTTTTTAAGAATTTTAACTGAGATTTTTTACAGTTTAAGATGTTCAAGTTTTTTGAAATTGCATCATCTTGAATCTTTCTTAAATCTCTTTCTTTAGGGTTAAGAATAAACCTAAACGTGATTTCTTCACCTAGGTGTCTGGTGGTTAACCCGGCAGAGGTAGTGACAAATGGATATAACAAATAGATAAATGGTAAACCCAAAATTATCTTATCTGTCATGTTTCTAATTAAAACAAAGGATGTTTTAAAGCATACTTTGTCCTGACAAATATGAGCTTTGGATAACTTATACTTGATGTCCATTTGACTACCATTTGCTAAATTAAGTCTCTCACTGGTCTTTTCATAATATTGAGTAGGAATAAGGCCTTCTTGGATACAATTCAAATCAGCACATGTGTCTACTAATGCTGGTAATTCAATTATGAAGTCCTCTTTTATAACTAGATTGATGTTAATATACCATTTCTGAATAGTAACATCCTTAATTCTTTGAAGACATTTGTCTATCGAGATAATAGATTCTTCAACAGCTTCTTGCTTCTCATCTTCTGAGGAATCATTAACTAAAAGAGGCTGATCAATTTTAGACTCTCTAATTGCCTTTATTTCTTCTTGCAACTTAGGGATTTCTAATTTAATTTTAGAAATTTCCTTTTTAAGTTTATTAACTTCTAGATTCAAGTCTGCAACTGTAACTACTTTGATAGGGGTTTTAAATCTATCGAGAGTCTTGTTAAGACTGAAAATTGGTTTATCTTGGCTTTTTCTTAACTTATTTTCTGAGGTTGAATCGTTGACCAAGAGTTTTTTCAGTTTATCCATATACTGGGTTTTTAACTCAGGGTCATTTATTTTGCTTATCAGGTCGATTAACAAAGACTGTTCTTCTTCTTCCTTTGTTAATACATTAACTGTCTTGACACATCAACTGTTTGTACAATCTTTCGTGCACAAGGTGACCTCATTACTATCACTATCCGATTTATTGCTATTACTAGAATTGTTTGATGGAATATCAGAGTAATTGTCGTCACTAAACTGATTTCCAATCCTAAATAATTCTAGGATTTGCTCACAATCTTCAACTGAAATATTCAATTAATTTAATTTCTTTTTAACTCTGCATTCTTTTTTGTAATGTCCCTTCTGCCCACAATTGTGGCACACAATTTTACTTTTGTCAATCTTCTTATGACTAGATTTATGAGAAGTTTGTCTGTGACTTAGCTTAGATTTTGAATAATAATCATCTTTAGACTTATGTTGACTAGAATCACGTCTTTTATGAGATTTATGATGACGTTTGTGTTTGTCTATATGACTATGCCTGGACTTATGCTTCCTTCTAGATGGAGCAATTGAAGGCAAATCGTATTGTTCACAGAATGTTCCTAATTCATATTTGGCCTTTTTCTTATCCTTTCGTGCTTGACGAGCAATTTTGAAGTCCATGCACATTTTTGACCCTTGCTTTGTTATTATGCTAACTAATTCACCATAAGTTAGGTTATCATAATCTATATAACCTAAATCTTTACTTAATTGTTCTCTAATTTTATGGGCAAATAAATTAGGAAGACCATTAACAAATTTTTCTTTCCAGTATGATTGATTGCTATCTGCTCTCATCATAACTCTGGAAATGAAGACTTCTTTGTACCATCTAAAATCACTTAAAGTGGGACATGAGAGATTACTGAGTTGATCATGTATTCTCTCTGTTATATTACTGGGCGTACCAATGAAATGTTTGATGATGGTAAATATTAAGGTATTTACCCCATCAGGGATTCCAGTCGCCGTCCCTTCAGCTAATACTGGGAAGCCCTCAGGATCAACTTGAACTGCATAAACAATGGCATTTTTAGATTCTTCAATGAGATGTTTTTCCCACCAATATCTGAGAGTGCCGCTAAATCCACTGACAATTAACTCAACTATTTCTGGTTGGGTTAAACTATCATACGAAGTCATGTAACTATTAGCAACCATTGACAAATGACTTAGTTTGTTTAGAATTTCTTGCTCATTTAAACCATCAATATTCCATTCATAAAGCTTATTAGAAGAAACAGAAAATTGATTGTTTAGATTTCTATCTTCAAATTGTAAGTCAATTGGAGTCGGTCTTGATTGCCAATTCTCTTTTGAGTCAAACATGACTTTCTTAACTTCATTTAAATCTGGCAAAGAATCAAAATCTGTGGAGTTGTCCTCCGATTCACTAGATGAACCCTCGTTGTTATTCACTTGATCAATAACAGTAAGTGTTTTACTAGATTCTGCCGTGTTCAATTTTTTAAAAAGCTTGTCTAAGGTTTGAGAAATTTCTTTGTCAGTTTAGGCAATCCCAAGCCATCGCGACTTTCGGGAAGTTTTAACAAAGGCTGCTCATTTTTAGCATCTGGCTTTTTAGTGAATTTTTCTTCAAAATTTTCTAACTGTTTACCTATAGTTGACAGACACTGGTTAGTAAAATTATTTTGTTCATTTATTTTTTTATCGTCTTTATTGTCATCTGAAACTTTGAAAGGACTGGCAATAACGACTGAGTTTTTAACCGGAATTTGGATTGTCTCAAGAGGCGGCATGACCGAAGACACTTTGGAGTTATCTCCGATAATCCACGAATTTCTAGTTAACACATTACATTTTCCGAAATAGTTGTCATACCACTTGTAAAATGAAATATTAATTTGTTCTTTAATTAAGAATATTTTCCATTTATTTATTACTTTATCTCTTTCATTTTCAGGATGATTTTTCCTAAACCTGTGTCGTTGACTTTGGTTTTCTTTTGAATTAAAGTCAGCCACAAGGGAAGACCAATCTAACTTAAATTCCTTATTAATGACTAGTAACTGCTGATCAATATTATGGATCTCAAAATCTAATTGAGTGGGAGACATAACTTGTTCAGGACCATAGGTTGGTTGACTAGTCTGTCCTTCTTGATAAAGTCCTTTTATTTTAAAATCAGTCTTAGGAAAATCAAGATTTGAAATTTCACTAGGAATGTTAGAACAACTGTTCCTATGTAATGTCCAGGAAATTCTTAAACATTGTATTAATTTATTTTGATATATATAATTCGTTTTATTTAATTTTGCGAATTTAATTGGATCCATGTAAGTATTATTATTTAAATATATAAATACGTGGTCCAATAATTTTATTTGCCTTAAAGGAGCTCAATAATAGTTTGAATGAATTAATGAGTAACCCTAACATTTGATTGGCAAGAAAATTTGGGGAAGTTAAATAAATAATTTTATCATTATCGGATTTAAATAATTCGAATAAGGAATTTCGATTAAAATACAAATCTTAAGTAAATAATTAATTGGTTAGTTATTTAATTTGAAATATTAGAATATAATGTGGTTAATGTAAGTTTGGTCACTAATCTTTTATTTAGATGGGTCCATTTCTTTATTTCTAATTTGGACCCAAATTCCTTTTATTCCTATTAGGCTAGGTTCATTCTCTTTTCCTTTTAATTCCCTGTTGGGCCGAACCTAATGGGTTGAGCCCAATTTAATTGCCAGCCGGGTCAACCCATTTCCTTGAGCCGGTTGGATCCATCTCATTTGGGGCAACGGGTAAGTCAATTGGGAGAAACGATTTGGGGATTTCAGCCTAAACCTCTTAACTCAGATAACCGAACCAAAGAAAAGAAAAAGAAAATCAAATCCCAAAACCCTTGATCGATCGTAACCAGTGAAGGAGAAGGGGGAAATCAACCCTCCATCAAATCTATCAAACGAGCAAGGGAAGGAAGAAGGCGCCGGCGACAGCTCGAGTCGACCGACGGCGTGAAGAGAGACCAACGGGCGGAGTGGGTTCGTCACGGGCAACCGAGCGCTAGATCGGACGGACCAAGGGTCCCGGGTTTTCGGCGATTGGACCGGTGGGAGGTGCGAGGCTCGAGGGATTTGCCGGCGAGTTCACAGGTTGGCGTGATGGGATCGATCGGCGGCAACTCTTCTCCTACCGTCGGTCATTGACCAAGCAATTAGGGTATTGCCCAACTAATTAGGGTAAAAAAAAAAGAAGGGAATTTCTTCTATAAATTGGACCCTTCCCCCCAAACCCTGAAGCTGCCGATTCCCATTGTTCTTGTAAGTCCCAAATTAGAGAAATATATATATATATATATATATATATATATATATATATATATTATAAATCGGAGAGTGAGGCATAATTAGAGAGAAAATCGCTGAGAAGGCGATTGAGTGAATGTCCGGCTGGGTGTCGCATTGTGGAAGAAGAAGAAGGCAGCCGCGCGATCACACCCAAGGTATAGAAATGGGTTATTAAACTACTTAGATGATTTTGTGTTTAGGTTTCTTTGTAAATTTTCTTGTGGTTGTGCTGTATGGCGTTGCCAATTGTGTTCGTTTTTAGCACTGTGTTAGGTTTGTTTTGGAGAAACTGTTGTTACTGGACCTTAAAGGTTCTAGCAGCTAAGGATATTGATTTTAATATACGTGGTTTGGGATTTACAAACTGATATTGTATTGTGCTGTTTAATTTGTATCTCCTTCTGTGTTTGGTTTATATTATACGTGTATTGGATTGTTTGGTGTATTGGGATTGTATTGCTGCTTGTACCAGGATGTGTTGTTTTCTTATATTAGGATGTATCGGTTGGAACTTCAGTATTGCAGAACCTTAAGGTTCGGGCAGCCTAAATATGTATAGTATATATGCCATTGTTGATCCTCATTTCGCCCACAAGGTGTTTGACATAATGTCAATAAGAATCTGTCATTTAATTTTTCTTTCTTTTCCCTATTGTGTTGAATAGCAGTCGATTTAACTTGAATAACAATGCAGAGTTTAACTATACCATGTGTTGTTGTTGTTAATTGCGACATCCTGGTAAGAAAAAAAAAATGAATCCCGTTTGCCCCTAGGTTATTATGCCAAAACTGGGGTAGGGGCCTTGACTGTGTGTGGCTTGAACACTTTGAGCGTGTGAGCATATGCGTCCTAGTACAGGGACTGGGCATGAAATTAGTAGAGCCAATAGCTAAGTTAGTGTCAAGAAGGGTTAATCAGGTGGCTTAGTCACTTCAATAAACCATAAATTTCTTCAAGTATTTCCAAATGGGTTAAGTAATTCATTGGTTTATTCAAACCACAATAGACTCGGGCAAATAATTATTTATTATAAATTATAAATAAAGATAATAAATATTTAATTATTATTTAGTTAATAATAAATAATAATTAAGTATGAATAGAGTAATAAAATAATTATTTAGCAATAAATAATAAACAAAGATAATAAATATTTAATTATTATTTAAGGAGTATTAAATAATAATTAAGTATGAATAAGGTAATAAAATAATAATTATTTATTATTTACCAATAAAGATAATAAATATTTAATTATTATTTAATTAATATTAAATAATAATTAAGTATGAACAAGGTTAACAAATAATTATTTATTATTTATCCATAAAATAATAAATAAAGGTAATAAATATTTAATTATTATTTAATCCTAAATAATAATTAGATATGAGTAAAGTTAATAATTATTTATTATTTATCAATTATTAATAAATAGAGGTAATGAATATTTAATTATTATTTAAATCCTAAATAATAATTAGGTATAAGTAGAGTTAATAATTATTTATTATTTATCAATTATTAATAAATAAAGGTACTAAATAGGTAATTATTATATCAATAATAATTAAGTATGAATAAAGTTAATAAAGTAATTATTTATTATTTATCACTAAATAATAAATAAAGATAATAATTTATTTAATTATTATTTAATTGATAATTAAATAATAATTAAGTATGAATGAAGTTAATAAAGTAATTATTTATTATTTATCCCTAAATAATAAATAAATATAATTAATATGTAATTAATATTAAATAAGTATGAATGAAGTTAATAAAGTAATCATTTATTACTTATCACTAAATAATAAATAAAGACAATAAATATTTGATTCAATTAATAATAATTAGATTAATACATTAAGTATTTAATTAAGGTTGCATAAGGAACAAGGTTAATAATTACTCAATTACCCCTAAGGTAAATAGTAATTAAGCGCAATGAAATTAAATAAGTGATCGGCCATTATTTAGTTGCTATTAAACCATGATAAATTTATTATTTATTTTATAAATAATAAATAAGGATTATTAACCCATATTTAGAGACAGATAAGGGTAATAAATCTGAGTAATCGTAATTAGCTACCATCATTTTAATAGCTAAAGATTATTAATTAATTTCTGTTTAGTAATTAAATGTAGATGGTGAATTTTTACCTGCTAAGTAAATGGTATAGTAAGGTGTGCCAATATACAACCATGTCATATTAATTGATAAGTCGACTTTATCCAATGATAGGTCACTCAAGATCAATTAATTAAAGCTAAAATTCATCTGTAGCTGAGCAAACAGGCAAGTTCCCTAACTTCATTCTTTCAGTATATTGAACGCAAGTTCTATCTTACCCAAATTTTTCATTGAGCAATATTTCTAAACCTTATGCATTATTTTAATTCATGCACAAGGTATATATTATTGCAAGTTATTCGTTAAGCTTGAATCTTATCTCCAAGCATGCTTTAAGTGGTCTAATTACTTTTAAAATTATTCCACATCTATGTATTCATTGGCATTCGCACTTGTGCATTTAAATTCGTATAATTATTTAAGTCTGAACCCTTGTCTCGGTCAGGCACGTATGTAAGAATTTATAAAAGCTATCCGAACCAATCAATGATAAGGATTCTTAGACTGAATGAACACCCCTTTTATTATAGGGGAGTACCCCATGTACCATAAATAAGGTATCAATAGCAGAGTTAAATGTTATGCATACACATAGCGTACGCGAGGCTGATCCCCTCAAGTACTTATTCTGTAGCCAGTAACCAGAGGGTCAACTAGCTATTGACTCCTTTGGAAGTTATTGTTCAAAGTCTATTTGACTACTAATTGTTCTAAAAGCATTTATTGTTATTGCTTCTGATAATTCTATTGTTGAAATCTCTTTCTATATCCCTTTCATCATGATATATCCTTATTGTTGTACTTTAAAACTTGCTGAGCAAACTCGTTGCTCATCCTTACTATATCATGACTTCATTGCAGCTAAACCAGAGACGTCAGGGAAGAACAAAGGGAAAGAAAAGATGAAGTAATAGACTTCATGTAGCAGATTTTAAATTTATGTGTAGTTAATTTCTGTTAATGTAACTTAACCTTGCCTTTTATTTAGGGTATGAATTTGTGTAAGTGTTTAAGGTTATTGAATTCTGGGACTAGTAACGCCTTGTAATGAACAATGTATGTTTATTATATTCCGCATTTTAGTTACCATATGTTGTTAGAGGTGAATGGTTGTATTGGATCGTGATGACCGAATCCGGGTATTTGGAGACCCGAATTTGGGGGCGTCACAGGTTGGTATCAAAGCTGTAGGTTATAAACTTTAGGATCGCGAAACCTAGGTTATAACCTTCATAGTAAACTCGTATTGAGTGTTAGGAGATAAATCGAGGAGATTTATTATACGTGATTTTGATGAATTGGGGAATTCATCGAGTCGAGTAGTACCCAATGAAATATAATTTCATTTCTTCAATGAATATATTTTATTGCTGTACTAATGTTGATTTTCGGTGTGATTATAGGATGGCTGATAGGGCAGGGACTAGTGGGACTCGGGAGGAGGAGATATTCATAGATATCCCAGTAGTTGCTGAGCAGCTGGTGGGGTATGCTCCTATTGCCCCCGGGGTACCGCTAGAGGAGTCCGAGCTAGAGGAGGACTACCAGAGGGAGCTACCAGAGCCGGTGGTAGGTAGAGTTATGAGGTCTGGCAGTCAGGACTCAGATGCTGAGGAGGAGGACCCCGAGACCGAGGGAGAGGAGCCACCTGCTTACGTGGATGGCATGGGGTCCACTGCCGACGATATCATCGAGGGACTGACTAGAAGGAACGAGGAGCTGGAGGATCGGATAGCTCATCTGGAAGAGCAGAATCAGACCCACCAGTTTAGGGAGGACCAGTATAAGGATCTGGCTTACCAACTCGAGCATGACCTGGGAGTAGCGAAGACACAGCTGCAGGGATATGAGTCCTCAGCGCAGCAGATCGGACCACTGCTACATCAGTTGGTGGCCCGAAACGCTGAGTTGAGAGAGAGGCTGGGGCAGAGGGATCTACAGATCACCCACCTGAAGGCGAAACAGGAGGCCATGAGGTTCGAGGTTGGGCTGGAGGTGTCTGCGAGGATGCATGTCAGGGAGGCCTAGGCCAGGGAGGCCAGGCGGGTTGATCAGTTAGAGGACCAGCTGGAGGCTAGGGCAGTGAGGATAGAGACCCTAGGATATGCTTTAGATGCAGCCTACAGGAGACCCCGGACTGAGGTAGGGGAGTCTAGCCGCTCTGTTCGTCGCAGGGTAGGGGATGGAGCATTCTCTGGTCAGCAGGCTCGGATCCGTCACGATGTGCAATGACTTGATAGGGCAATTGATTTGTCTTTAGTACAGTCAGTCCCACTTTTTGTTATATTAGGGACGTATTCATGTTGTCTTGTGAAGCTTTATATTTGTATTTATGCTTGGGGTAGCAGTTAAACCCCAACTTTTGTGGTATTTAGGGATGAAAAGTTAGGATTCCCCACTTTTGTCTTGGGGGAAAGGTTATTGATGGATAGGGCACACAGTGGCGCATTTATAGCAGTATGCCACAGGTTTAGTCTTGTAACAGAAACAATGGTATATGAATATAAATGCAGATATTTCACTTAAATCAATTGTGTTGATAGATATTTTACCTTGATTATTTTAATGACATATTGTGTAAAATATAAAAACTATAGGTAAAAGACAGCGGATTTCCCTTATCCAATCATGCTGCCGAGAGGACGACCACGTAACCGACAGGTTGAAGAGTCAGAGAGTGAGGTTGGAAATCAATCCAATCCAATGAGGATGTTCGCAGAGATGCTGGCAGAAGCCATGCAATCAAGACCGCCACCCGGAGGGGCCCAACCCACAACCGAGCCAGCGCATCATCTGGCGAATTTTAAAGATTTCAAAATGGTTGGACCACCCAAGTTCAAGGGAACTCTTAACCCAATCGAAGCGCAGACCTGGATCGAGGAGATAGAAAAGGTCTTCGAGGTAGCACGGGTGGCAGAGGAACAGAAAACAAGTTTTGCTACCTTCATGTTAAAGGGCGAGGCAAACTACTGGTGGAAGGCCAACAGGGGTCGAGTGGAAGGAGGCATTGTCGCATGGGAACGCTTTAAGGAGATGTTCTTGGAGAATTACTTTCCAAAGAGCATGAAGCAAGAGATGGAGATCAAGTTCCTGGAACTAAAACAAGGAAACATGTCCGTGGCTGAGTACGCGGCTAGGTTTAATGAGTTGGCACGATTTGCAACTCACCAAGTCGACACAGAGAAAAGGAAAGCTCGTAGGTTTGAGCAAGGGTTGAAACCATGGTTATACCGTTCTGTTGCGGTATTGAAAATCAAGACATTTGCCGAATTGTTAGAGAGGGCGATCATTGCAGAGGGTGGCAGCGAGGCCCTGACTAAGTACAATCAGGAAAAGAAGAAGGGTCATGAGGGCCAGAAGGCAGGAAGCAGTGGGGCCAGTAACCCCAACAAACGGAAATGGGTCGAGAGTCAGTCCTCTGGGGGAAACAAATCTGGAGGGGAGGTGAAGAAGCCAGGCAGGTGCAACAATTGTGGCAAGAACCACACGGGGGAATGCATGAGAGGGAAAAGCGTGTGTTACCGTTGTGGACAACCTGGACACATGGCCCCACAGTGCCCTAATAAGCCGAAATGAGGTTGTTTCTCCTGTGGATCACCTGACCACCAGATCAAGGATTTCCCGAAGAGGAAGGGCGACGCCGGGAGTGGCAACCGAAGCAACAACAATAGTGGAAACGGCAACTGGTTGAACTACGGGCCACCAGCCGGTCAAGCCAACAGGCCAACAGCCCGCACGTTCAACATGACTGTGCAGGATGCCATGAAATCCAAAGACATGGTGTCAGGTATCATCCCAATCAATGATGTAAATGCATATATGTTATTTGATTCGGGTGCTACTTGCTCTTTTGTTTCCGAAGAATTTGCTAGTCAGTTAAATTTACCTCGTGAAAAGTTAGAACACCCTATGAACGTAGAAGTAGCAAACAAGGAAATTATACCCGTAGAATGCATTCATAGGAATTGTAGTGCTGAACTGCGAGGATTTAAGCTCAATGTGGATTTGATACCAATTTGGCTGGGAGAGTTTGATGTAATCCTGGGAATGGATTGGCTATCAATTCACGGAGCAGTTATTGACTGGAAGAAGAAATGTGTACACTTGAAGACTCCTAATAAGTCGAAGGTGGTATTTTACGGTAATAAGTCACCAAGACAATCTTGTTGTCTGACTATGATGCAAACCAAGAAACTGCTTAAGAAAGGTTGCGTGTGTTATCTGGCACATGTAATTGACACTCGTCAGGTTAGGGATGAGATGAGTCAAATACCAATCGTGAGGGAATTCGCTGATGTCTTCCCCGATGAACTTCTGGGACTGCCGCCGGACAGGGAAACCGAGTTTGTTATCGACTTGGCACCGGAAACCGCACCAATATCGAAGCCGCCATATCGAATGGCACCTGTAGAAATGAAGGAGTTGATGGTGCAACTACAGGAATTGTTAGATAAAGGTTATATCAGACCGAGTGTGTCCCCATGGGGAGCGCCAGTTCTGTTTGTAAAGAAGAAAGATGGTTCTATGCGACTTTGTATCGACTACCGGGAGTTGAACAAAGTTACGATTAAGAATAGGTATCCGCTTCCTAGGATTGACAATTTATTTGATCAACTTAAGGGAGCAAAGTACTTTTCAAAAATCGACCTAAGAACAGGTTATCATCAGCTGAAGGTGAGGCAGGAAGATATCCCGAAGACTGCATTCAGGACTCGTTACGGGCACTTCGAGTTCCTGGTAATGTCGTTTGGATTGACGAATGCACCAGCAACATTTATGGACATGATGAACAGAGTGTTCAAGCAGTACTTGGACAAATTCGTAGTCGTGTTCATCGATGACATTCTGGTGTATTCAGGGACGGAGGAGGAACATGCTGAACATTTGAAGGTTGTATTGGAAGCTCTCAGGAAGGAGAAGTTGTATGCAAAGTTTTCTAAGTGTGAGTTTTGGTTGCAGAGGGTACAATTTCTGGGTCACGTCATCGACAAAAATGGTGTTTCTGTGGACCCAGCAAAAGTAGAAGCGGTTATCAATTGGGAGCAACCGAAGACGCCAACAGAGATTCGGAGTTTCTTGGGATTAACGGGATACTATCGAAGGTTCATACAGGATTTTTCAAAGATAGCATCGCCGTTAACCAACCTCACCAGGAAAACAGTTAAGTTTGTTTGGTCGGAGAAATGTGAGGAAAGTTTTATGGAACTGAAGAAGAGACTTAGTCAAGCACCGGTGTTGACCTTACCCGATAACACTGGGGGTTTTGTAGTGTATAGCGATGCGTCACACAAAGGTCTTAGCTGTGTGCTGATGCAGCACGACAAGGTCGTGGCGTACGCATCACACCAACTGAAGGACTACAAGAAGGGTTACCCGACTCATGACTTGGAGTTAGCAGCGGTAGTTTTTGCCTTGAAGATTTGGAGGCACTACTTATACGGGGAGAAGTGCGAGATATATACAGATCACAAAAGTCTGAAATATATCTTCACTCAAAAGGAGCTGAACATGAGGCAGCGTCGATGGTTAGAATTGATCAAAGATTACGATTGTGAAATTATGTATCATCCGGGCAAAGCGAATGTAGTGGCTGATGCCTTAAGTAGAAAAGGCAAGGTGAAATTGATGCAGCTGACGGTTCAAGAGGAGTTGATAAAGGATTTTGAACGTCTGGAGTTGGAGGTTAAGTATCCAATGGAGACGGACGAAAAATTGTGTACCGTAACAGCAGGTCCGACTCTACTGGATAAGGTAAAGGAGGCTCAGGAATTTGACAAAGAGTGCATTGACATTAAGAAGCAATTATCTGAGGGAAAAACATTGAAGTTCAAGGTTGACAGCACAGGGTTGCTAAGATTCGAGGGAAGGATCTGGGTACCGTACGTACCAGACCTAAGGGAAGAGATATTGCAGGAGGCCCGTAATACGAGATTTTTGGTACATCCGGGTAGCACCAAAATGTATCAAGATCTTCGTCAGCATTATTGGTGGCCGCACTTGAAGGGGGAAGTTGCAGAATTCGTCAGCCGGTGTTTAACTTGTCAGAGGATCAAGGCAGAGCACCAGCGGCCGAGCGGATTATTGCAACCCTTAGAGATTCCTGAGTGGAAGTGGGAACACATCACAATGGATTTTGTGGTAGGACTCCCGACAACCCAAAAGGGTCTAGACGCCATCTGGGTGATCGTAGATCGGGTGACAAAGTCTGCCCACTTTCTACCGATCAAGATCAGGTACAAATTGGAACAGTTGGCGAGACTTTATGTGAAGGAGATAGTATCACGACATGGGGTGCCGGTATCTATTGTGTCTGACAGAGATCCGCGCTTCACATCAAATTTTTGGAGAAGCCTACAGGAGAGACTGGGAACACAGTTAAGAATGAGTACGGCATATCATCCTCAGACTGATGGTCAGAGTGAGCGAACAATTCAGACTCTAGAGGATATGCTTCAGGCAGTTGTGATGGATTTAGGTGGCAACTGGGACGATCACTTGCCATTGGTAGAGTTCGCTTACAACAACAGTTATCACGCTAGCATCGGTATGCCACCATATGAAGCGTTATACGGGAGGAAGTGTCGAACGCCGTTGTGTTGGGATGAAGTTGGTGAACGGAGATTGTTGGGACCAGAATTGGTACAACAAACCGTGGAAATCATTAAAATAATAAGACAGCGGTTAGTAGCAGCTCAAGATCGTCAGAAGAAGTATGTCGACTTACATCGTCAAAAACGAGACTTTGAAGTTGGTAGTTTTGTGTTTCTGAAGGTATCTCCCTGGAAAGGGAAGATCCGTTTTGGGAAGAAGGGCAAGCTGAGCCCTAGGTTTATAGGACCTTTTGAAATATTAAGAAGAATAGGTGAAGTGGCGTACGAGGTAGCATTACCTCCTGAACTTGAGCACATCAACAACGTGTTTCATGTATCAGTGCTACGTCCGTATAAGCCAGACTACAAGCATGTCATTTCCTACGAGCCAATTCAAGTCGAAAAAGACTTATCATACGAGGAAATTCCTGTTCAAATATTGGATAGGAAGGAGCAGAAGCTGAGGAATAAAATCATTCATTCGGTTAAAGTACTCTGGAGGAATCACGCGGTGAAAGAGGCCACATGGGAACTCGAGGAAAAAATGAGAGCGAATTACCCCCAGTTATTTGAGTAACCTTATAATTAAATTCCGAGGACGGAATTTTTATGAGGAGAGGATGTAATGTCCAGGAAATTCTTAAACATTGTATTAATTTATTTTGATATATATAATTCGTTTTATTTAATTTTGCGAATTTAATTGGATCCATGTAAGTATTATTATTTAAATATATAAATACGTGGTCCAATAATTTTATTTGCCTTAAAGGGGCTCAATAATAGTTTGAATGAATTCATGATTAACCCTAACATTTGATTGGCAAGAAAATTTGGGGAAGTTAAATAAATTATTTTATCATTATCGGATTTAAATAATTCGAATAAGGAATTTCGATTAAAATAAAAATCTTAAGTAAATAATTAATTGGTTAGTTATTTAATTTGAAATAATAGAATATAATGTGGTTAATGTAAGTTTGGTCACTAATCTTTTATTTAGATGGGTCCATTTCTTTATTTCTAATTTGGACCCAAATTCCTTTTATTCCTATTGGGCTAGGTTCATTCTCTTTTCCTCTTAATTCCCTGTTGGGCCGAACCTAATGGGTTGAGCCCAATTTAATTGCCAGCCGGGTCAACCCATTTCCTTGAGCCGGTTGGATCCATCTCATTTGGGGCAACGGGTAAGTCAATTGGGAGAAACGATTTGGGGATTTCAGCCTAAACCTCTTAACTCAGATAACCGAACCAAAGAAAAGAAAAAGAAAATAAAATCCCAAAACCCTTGATCGATCGTAACCAGTGAAGGAGAAGGGGGAAATCAACCCTCAATCAAATCTATCAATGGAGCAAGGGAAGGAGGAAGGCGCCGGCGACAGCTCGAGTCGACCGACGGCGTGAAGAGAGACCAACGGGCGGAGTGGGTTCGTCACGGGCAACCGAGCGCTAGATCGGATGGACCAAGGGTCCCGGGTTTTCGGCGATTGGACCGGTGGGAGGTGCGAGGCTCGAGGGATTTGCCGGCGAGTTCACAGGTCGGCGTGATGGGATCGATCGACGGCCACTCTTCTCCTACCGTCGGTCATTTACCAAGCAATTAGGGTATTGTCCAACTAATTAGGGTAAAAAAAAAAGAAGGGAATTTCTTCTATAAATTGGACCCTTCCCCCCAAACCCTGAAGCTGCCGATTCCCATTGTTCTTGTAAGTCCCAAATTACAGAAAATATATATATATATATATATATAAATTGGAGAGTGAGGCATAATTAGAGAGAAAATCGTTGAGAAGGCGATTGAGTGAATGTCCAGCTGGGTGTCGTATTGTGGAAGAAGAAGGAAGGCAGCCGCGCGATCACACCCAAGGTATAGAAATGGGTTATTAAACTACTTAGATGATTTTGTGTTTAGGTTTCTTTGTAAATTTTCTTGTGGTTGTGTTGTATGGCGTTGCCAATTGTGTTCGTTTTCAGCACTGTGTTAGGTTTGTTTTGGAGAAACTGTTGTTACTGGACCTTAAAGGTTCTAGCAGCTAAGGATATTGATTTTAATATACGTGGTTTAGGATTTACAAACTGATATTGTATTGTGCTGTTTAATTTGTATCTCCTTCTGTGTTTGGTTTATATTATACGTGTATTGGATTGTTTGGTGTATTAGGATTGTATTGCTGCTTGTACCAGGATGTGTTGTTTTCTTATATTAGGATGTATCGGTTGGAACTTCAGTATTGCAGAACCTTAAGGTTCGGGCAGCCTAAATATGTATAGTATATATGCCATTGTTGATCCTCATTACGCCCACAAGGTGTTTGACCCAATGTCAATAAGAATCTGTCATTTAATTTTTCTTTCTTTTCCCTATTGTGTTGAATAGCAGTCGGTTTAACTTGAATAACAATGCAGAGTTTAACTATACCATGTGTTGTTGTTGTTGTTAATTGCGACATCCTGGTAAGAAAAAAAAAATGAATCCCGTTTGCCCCTAGGTTATTATGCCAAAACTGGGGTAGGGGCCTTGACTGTGTGTGGCTTGAACACTTTGAGCGTGTGAGCATATGCGTCCTAGTACAGGGACTGGGCATGAAATTAGTAGAGCCAATAGCTAAGTTAGTGTCAAGAAGGGTTAATCAGGTGGCTTAGTCACTTCAATAAACCATAAATTTCTTCAAGTATTTCCAAATGGGTTAAGTAATTCATTGGTTTATTCAAACCACAATAGACTCGGGCAAATAATTATTTATTATAAATTATAAATAAAGATAATAAATATTTAATTATTATTTAGTTAATAATAAATAATAATTAAGTATGAATAGAGTAATAAAATAATTATTTAGCAATAAATAATAAACAAAGATAATAAATATTTAATTATTATTTAAGGAGTATTAAATAATAATTAAGTATGAATAAGGTAATAAAATAATAATTATTTATTATTTACCAATAAAGATAATAAATATTTAATTATTATTTAATTAATATTAAATAATAATTAAGTATGAACAAGGTTAACAAATAATTATTTATTATTTATCCATAAATAATAAATAAAGGTAATAAATATTTAATTATTATTTAATCCTAAATAATAATTAGATATGAGTAAAGTTAATAATTATTTATTATTTATCAATTATTAATAAATAGAGGTAATGAATATTTAATTATTATTTAAATCCTAAATAATAATTAGGTATAAGTAGAGTTAATAATTATTTATTATTTATCAATTATTAATAAATAAAGGTACTAAATAGGTAATTATTATATCAATAATAATTAAGTATGAATAAAGTTAATAAAGTAATTATTTTATTATTTATCACTAAATAATAAATAAAGATAATAATTATTTAATTATTATTTAATTGATAATTAAATAATAATTAAGTATGAATGAAGTTAATAAAGTAATTATTTATTATTTATCCCTAAATAATAAATAAAGATAATAAATATGTAATTAATATTAAATAAGTATGAATGAAGTTAATAAAGTAATCATTTATTACTTATCACTAAATAATAAATAAAGACAATAAATATTTGATTCAATTAATAATAATTAGATTAATACATTAAGTATTTAATTAAGGTTGAATAAGGAACAAGGTTAATAATTACTCAATTACCCCTAAGGTAAATAGTAATTAAGCGTAATAAAATTAAATAAGTGATCGACCATTATTTAGTTGCTATTAAACCATGATAAATTTATTATTTATTTTATAAATAATAAATAAGGATTATTAACCCATATTTAGAGACAGATAAGGGTAATAAATCTGAGTAATCGTAATTAGCTACCATCATTTTAATAGCTAAAGATTATTAATTAATTTCTGTTTAGTAATTAAATGTAGATGGTGAATTTTTACCTGCTAAGTAAATGGTATAGTAAGGTGTGCCAATATACAACCATGTCATATTAATTGATAAGTCGACTTTATCCAATGATAGGTCACTCAAGATCAATTAATTAAAGCTAAAATTCATCTGTAGCTGAGCAAACAGGCAAGTTCCCTAACTTCATTCTTTCAGTATATTGAACGCAAGTTCTATCTTACCCAAATTTTTCATTGAGCAATATTTCTAAACCTTATGCATTATTTTAATTCATGCACAAGGTATATATTATTGCAAGTTATTCGTTAAGCTTGAATCTTATCTCCAAGCATGCTTTAAGTGGTCTAATTACTTTTAAAATTATTCCACATCTATGTATTCATTGGCATTCGCACTTGTGCATTTAAATTCGTATAATTATTTAAGTCTGAACCCTTGTCTCGGTTAGGCACGTATGTAAGAATTTATAAAAGCTATCCGAACCAATCAATGGTAAGGATTCTTAGACTGAATGAGCACCCCTTTTATTATAGGGGAGTACCCCATGTACCGTAAATAAGGTACAAATAGCAGAGTTAAATGTTATGCATACACATAGCGTACGCGAGGCTGATCCCCTCAAGTACTTATTCTGTAGCCAGTAACCAGAGGGTTAACTAGCTATTGACTCCTTTGGAAGTTATTGTTCAAAGTCTATTCGACTACCAATTGTTCTAAAAGCATTTATTGTTATTGCTTCTGATAATTCTATTGTTGAAATCTCTTTCTATATCCCTTTCATCATGATATATCCTTATTGTTGTACTTTAAAACTTGCTGAGCAAACTCGTTGCTTATCCTTGCTATATCATGACTTCATTGCAGCTAAACCAGAGACGTCAGGGAAGAACAAAGGGAAAGAAAAGATGAAGTAATAGACTTCATGTAGCAGATTTTAAATTTACGTGTAGTTAATTTCTGTTAATGTAACTTAACCTTGCCTTTTATTTAGGGTATGAATTTGTGTAAGTGTTTAAGGTTATTGAATTCTGGGACAAGTAACGCCTTGTAATGAACAACGTATGTTTATTTATTATATTCCGCATTTCAGTTACCATATGTTGTTAGAGGTGAATGGTTGTATTGGATCGTGATGACCGAATCCGGGTATTTGGAGACCCGAATTTGGGGGCGTCACATCCTAGATCTGGGAATTAAAGATGGTGATGAAGAACTATCAACATCTTCAATAATTAAAGGCCTTCTAGTACGTTCAAAACTTATGTTTACCGTACCATCAAAAAATTGTCTAACGTTTTCAATATTTAGAAAATTATTTGAAATCGGTTTTTGTGGAACCTCTGTTGAGAGAGACCAACGACTTGGCAGGGTAATATCCTTCCAATGAATTGTTCTTGGAACTTGGATATTAGCATCCCTAGTACTACTTTGAATTAAGACTGTATGGTCTTTTGGACTTCTATTCAATGCATGTACGTTTAAATTAGTCTTAATTGTTTTGTAGTAAACTCTGTAAATTAAGGCTAATGGTTGAGAACCTTCCATCATAAAAGTGTTCTCTCCTGCAGTTTTTATATTTAATATTAATGCATGAATTAAGTTTGGATCACTTAGGCTTAAGGTGAGATCTGGAAAACAATTGAAATGGATCGGGCCATTATGTAAACTAGACTCGACCACACCTATGATGCTTGGGAAATATCTAAGAAACCTAGCATCTCTTAAGCATAAGTAAATACTTGAATTTACCCCCTTAATATTTAAAGGTTTAACTGCAACTTGAACTAAACCGACATGTATGAAATTGTAACCTCTTTTTCTCTGTCTGATAATCATATCAGAAGAAAACAGGTGACAAGTTTCATGTTCTTTATTAATTGAGTAAACATTTTCAATAGTTTTAACATTATAGTCAACTTTGAAATTATCAGCAAACGATGACTAGCAAATCTCTCTTGGAGATATCCTAGGGATATTCCAATTGTGAAAAGATTGACTAATGTCCTCATAACTTTTTTCTTCACTGTTGACTGTGTTGCTAACTGGGGGTATCGGCGGTATTGCCGGTGGTGTAACTACTGTCCTACGGCTGGTTGTTGAATTGGATCTGAACAATCTATTCATTTTGATTCTATAATCTTACTAAATCTAACTAGTTTTATTCATCCATTCAAACATTCTTACACGACAAAGCCACGTACCCTAGTCCTATAGTCAAATGCCATACTTTGCCCTTCCTGGGACTTACACAGGCTACACTGACCTACCCGGACAAGAATGGACTATATATAAGAAGTTGACTTCTGAATAAAATAGCAAGATAAGGTAGAAGATAAGATCAAAAGAATAAATAACTTCAGACTCAATTCAGGTTACTAACAGCAGATCAATAATACAACTACGAACAACATGGCTCAGATACCATGAAGGCGGAAGCAGATCAAGAATAAGAACCAATTAAGAATAAGAATCAATTAATGGTGTTCATCAGGATCATACATCAAAACAACTTAGTAGGGTGCAGTGAAGTATGCAGTGATTCTTTAAAAACAATGACCAACACAAACCATTCAATCCAAATTTTACTAAATCGTGGAGATATCCATTAACATATTAATCGCTTGTAAGTAGTAAAACTCACCAATATGTAGATATCATGCATATGTAAAAGAAACAATTTTATAACTTGAAACTTGAGATTTTATTTATAATAAAATTACAATAAGAAGGTAAGAGAAGATGTACAAAACTATTATGTACAAGACTCAGACCATAAATTAGGCTTACAGGGGTTAAGGGCTCAGAGGGAAGAGAGAAGAAGAGAATAAGAGGTACTTAACCAATCTGACTGTAAATGAAAATTGAGCCTTCCTTTTATAGAATAAGGAGAGACTGTTATATTTTATAACTATTACAACTTTTGAGTAAATTAACAGTAAAAGTACAGGTTACTATTCATGAATAGAGACTCTTTTCACTATTCACCATGTGAATATCTGATATTGTCCTGTTGTAACTTTGCTTTCGGTGGAAAAGCTGAGTGACTTCTGACTTGAGTGAGGCATACCTGTCGGATAGCTCTAGCACGCCTGATCTTGATGACTCATTGCTTGGTGGGTCCTGCTCTATTGGGAGCATGCGGGTGACTCATGCGAATGGGTCCTGAGCATCTTGGAGGTTGACGATGAATTGCTCATCATCATCATTAACTGAGTTAGATGGACTAGCTGAGGCTTCTTCTTGGAGTTTTTCTGTTCTCCGATGAAGAGCTTGAGCGATTAACTTGAGCTCTGCTGTCGAACAGTTCTGGATATCTGAAACATCAAATAAACCTGATCCTGCTGTAACTTCTTTGGATTTACTTGCTGATCCTTTAGTTGGAATGGATCGTACTAGGGTGACTGGGAATTCTTTAAGAACGTAACCAACAATTTTACTAACGTCAATTTTGTCCCACCATTTGATGAAGAACAATCTGACTACTGTAGGGACTGAGCAAATACTGGTTGCTGCTGAGGATTGACCAACGTCTGACTTAAATTCAATCTCAATTGTAGGGGTATGAATTTCATACTGCCACTTAAGAATCCATGGAACTTTATATTTGCTGACAAATTGAAGTGTAATTGGAACACTATCAAATTGTGGATTATGAGGGCATTTACAACTAAAATGAGTGACTGCATTTTCTAACTCTTGCGGGAAAATTTCTAAGTCTGATCCATGTCTGGACCACCATCGGTTGAACCAAATTAGGAAATGAGACCTAAATTTTTGATCAAATTGCACAAACCATGAGTGACCAAACGATTGGGTCTGGTATAGGAAGATATTATCCCATGCTTCAATGTAATCATAGTAGTTGAACTGAAGATCCTGATTATCTAACTGTTTAAGATCAGAGGGGTGGTTTCCCCAATCTGTCATTACAATGATTTGTTTAATGTATAGGGAATGGTAAATTGCTTTTGAACTGTCATTCCTGTCATAGATAGGTTTGATGAAAACTGATTCAGTTTGAACTAAAATGTCTTTGTAGTAAGCAAGGTTTTTGAAGGTGGCCCTTGGAATAAAGTGCCAGCCAGGAGGAAAGAATTGGGCGGCAAGTTTAACTGGGTCTTCTTTAAATTTCATATTGGGCTCAATATGAAATAGGTTTTGTTGCGAAATAGGGATATACGGGGAATTTTGACTAGTGTTGGGCCTTGGGTTAACTGTTTGAACACAACCAAACAGATCAACTAGTTTGGGTGGACTTGCAAGGACTGAGTTGTATGGTTTTGGGATGGTTCCTAAAACCTGAAATTTGCTAACTAATGGGGTCGTGGAACTTGGGTTAACTAGGAAAGGAACCATGGCTCCTTTTTGTTGACTTGACCTAGTTGGGCCAGATTGGCCGCCCTTTTGTTTTCCACTATTTTTGACACTCATTTGGGCTGACCTGATTCAATAAATTCTCGAGTTAGAAAGTCAGGAATAGAATTGTCTTCACCTTTAATATATTCTATATCAAATTCAAAGATACTGAGTAGAGATTGCCATCTGGCGAAAACATGCTTAAAAGCTATATTTTCAACATCCTTTTCTAAAATATATTTTGCCGATTTACAATCAATCCTGACTAAAAAATTTTGGTTCAAAACATCGCTTTGAAATTTATTTATGCATTTTACTAAAGATAAAATTTCCTTTTTAATTGTACTGTATTTAACTTGTGTATCATTCCAAACACCAGAGTGAAATCGGAAAAATTGCTCTTTGGAGGAAGGAGTGAGTTTTTGTTTGAGAATTCCACCAAAGCCTATTTCAGAAGCATCCGTTTCAATGATTTTGAATGCATTTTCATTTGAAATACCAAGACAGGGCAATGTCTTGACATATTTTTTGACTTGCTGAACCACTGAGGTATGAACTTTAGTCCATGGAGGGGGATTTTCTTTTAACCGCTGAAATAAAGGTTTACAGATTTTTCTAAGATCTTTGACAAATTCTCCAATATAGTTGAGAGAACCTAAAAATCTTTGAAGTTGAGTTTTGTTAGTAATTTCATCTGGGAATTTGTCTGCAAACTTGATTGCTCTATCGATGGGAGTGATAAGGCCATGATAAATATGATGACCAAGGAATCTAATTTTTGACTGAAAAAATATCACACTTGGTTGGCGAAAGAACCAAACCATTGACTTTGATTGCTTTGAAGAAGGCATCTAGATGCTTATGATGTTCTTCAATTGACTTTGAGAAAACAAGAATATCATCGATATAAACAATGATAAACTGACTGTAAGGAGTCAGAATAGTGTTAAGGATATTTTGAAATTCACTGGGGGCATTCTTTAGTCCAAAGGCTTGCACATTCCATTCGTAAATGCTGTCTTATACCTATCCCTTTCATCAATTTGCACTTGCCAGTATCCTGACTTAAGGTCGAACTTACTAAAAATGGTGGAATGACTTAACCTAGCAATAAGGTCTTTCTTAATGGATAATGGATACCTAATCCATTCTAGTACCTTATTGAGTGGTTTGTAATTGATAACTAACCTTGGGGCACCTCTTTCCTTTTGGGCTTCATTATTGACATAAAAGGCTGGACAAGACCAAGGTGATTTACTAGGCCTAATAAGACCTTTCTTAAGTAACTCTTTAATTTCAAATTTACAAAGTTCCATTTGTTCATGATTCATCTGTATGGGCCTAGCTTTGGTAGGAATAAGATGTTCCTTAAATTCTTTTGCATATGGAAGCCTAACAGTATAGACTTTCCTATGCCAAAAGGCATTGGGCCGATCTGAGCAAAGTTCCTTTGTAATATAACTCATCTTTTCTTTAATTTTTTGTTGAACAATCTCTCTAGTCAATTGTTCATCAATCTGTTTATATCTAATTTCATTTTTTAAGAATTTTAACTGAGATTTTTTACAGTTTAAGATGTTCAAGTTTTTTGAAATTGCATCATCTTGAATCATTCTTAAATCTCTTTCTTTAGGGTTAAGAATAAACCTAAACGTGATTTCTTCACCTAGGTGTCTGGTGGTTAACCCGGCAGAGGTAGTGACAAATGGATATAACAAATAGATAAATGGTAAACCCAAAATTATCTTATTTGTCATGTTTCTAATTAAAACAAAGGATGTTTTAAAGCATACTTTGTCTTGACAAATATGAGCTTTGGATAACTTATACTTGATGTCCATTTGACTACCATTTGCTGAATTAAGTCTCTCACTGGTCTTTTCATAATATTGAGTAGGAATAAGGCCTTCTTGGATACAATTCAAATCAGCACATGTGTCTACTAATGCTGGTAATTCAATTATGAAGTCCTTTTTTATAACTAGATTGATGTTAATCTACCATTTTTGAATAGTAACATCCTTAATTCTTTGAAGATAATTGTCTATCGAGACAATAGATTCTTCAACAGGTTCTTGCTCCTCATCTTTTGAGGAATCATTAACTAAAAGAGGCTGATCAATTTTAGACTCTCTAATTGCCTTTATTTCTTCTTGCAACTTAGGGATTTCTAATTTAATTTTAGAAATTTCCTTTTTAAATTTATTAACTTCTAGATTCAAGTCTGCAACTGTAACTACTTTGATAGGGGTTTTAAATCTATCGAGAGTCTTGTTAAGATTGAAAATTAGTTTATCTTGGCTTTTTCTTAACTTATTTTCTGAGGTTGAATCTTTGACCAAGAGATTTTTCAGTTTATCCATATACTGGGTTTTTAACTCAGGGTCATTTATTTTACTTATCAGGTCGATTAACAAAGACTGTTCTTCTTCATACTTTGTTAATACATTAACTGTCTTGACACAGCAACTGTTTGTACAATCTTTCATGCACAAGGTGACCTCATTACTATCACTATCCAATTTACTGCTATTACTAGAATTGTTTGATGGAATATCAGAGTAACTGTCGTCACTAAACTGATTTCCAATCCTAAATAATTCTAGGATTTGCTCAAAATATTCAACTGAAATATTCAATTGATTTAATTTCTTTTTAACTCTGCATTCATTTTTGTAATGTCCCTTCTGCCCACAATTGTGGCACACAATTTTACTTTTGTCAATCTTCTTATGACTAAATTTATGAGAAGTTTGTCTGTGACTTGGTTTAGATTTTGAATAATAATCATCTTTAGACTTATGTTGACTAGAATCATGTCTTTTATGAGATTTGTGATGACGTTTGTGTTTGTCTATATGACTATGCCTGGACTTATGCTTCATTCTAGATGGAGCAATTGAAGGCAAACCATATTGTTCACAGAATGTTCCTAATTCATATTTGGCCTTTTTCTTATCCTTTCGTGCTTGACGAGCAATTTTGAAGTCAATGCACATTTTTGACCCTTGCTTTGTTATTATGCTAACTAATTCACCATAAGTTAGGTTATCATAATCTATATAACCTAAATTTTTACTTAATTGTTCTCTAATTTTATGGGCAAATAAATTAGGAAGACCATTAACAAATTTTTCTTTCCAGTATGATTGATTGCTATCTGCTCTCATCATAACTCTGGAAATGAAGACTTCTTTGTACCATCTAAAATCACTTAAAGTGGGATATGAGAGATTACTGAGTTGATCAAGTATTCTCTCTGTTATATTACTGGGCGTGCCAATGAAATGTTTGATGATGGTAAATATTAAGGTATTTACCCCATCAGGGATTCCAGTCGCCGTCCCTTCAGCTAATACTGGGAAGCCCTCAGCATCAACTTGAACTGCATAAACAATGGCATTTCTAGATTCTTCAGTGAGATGTTTTTCCCACCAATATCTGAGAGTGCCGCTAAATCCACTGACAATTAACTCAACTATTTCTGGTTGGGTTAAACTATCATACGAAATCATGTAACTATTAGCAACCATTGACAAATGGCTTAGTTTGTTTAGAATTTCTTGCTCATTTAAACCATCAATATTCCATTCATAAAGCTTATTAGAAGAAACAGAAAATTGATTGTTTAGATTTCTATCTTCAAATTGTAAGTCAATTGGAGTCGGTCTTGATTGCCAATTCCCTTTTGAGTCAAACGTGACTTTCTTAACTTCATTTAAATCTGGCAAAGAATCAGAATCTGTGGAGTTGTCCTCCGATTCACGATGAACCCTCGCTGTTATTCACTTGATCAATAACAGTAAGTGTTTTACTAGATTCTGCCGTGTTCAATTTTTTAAAAAGCTTGTCTAAGGTTTGAGAAATTTCTTTATCAGTTTTAGGCAATCCCTAGCCATCGTGACTTTCGGGAAGTTTTAACAAAGGCTGCTCATTTTTAGCATATGGCTTTTTAGTGAATTTTTCTTCAAATTTTTCTTCAATTTTTTCTAACTGTTTACCTATAGTTGACAGACACTGGTTAGTAAAATTATTTTGTTCAATTATTTTTTTATCGTCTTTATTGCCATTTGAAACTTTGAAAGGACTGGCAATAACGATTGAGTTTTTAACCGAAATTTGGATTGTCTCAAGAGACGGCATGACCGAAGACACTTTGGAGTTATCTCCAATAATCCACGAATTTCTAGTTAACACATTACATTTTCCGAAATAGTTGTCATACCACTTGTAAAATGAAATATTAATTTGTTCTTTAATTAAGAATATTTTCCATTTATTTATTACTTTATCTCTTTCATTTTCAGGATGATTTTTCCTAAACCTGTGTCGTTGACTTTGGTTTTCTTTTGAATTAAAGTCAGCCACAAGGGAAGACCAATCTAACTTAATTTCCTTATTAATGACTAGTAACTGCTGATCAATATTATGGATCTCAAAATTTGATTGAGTGGGAGACATAACTTGTTCAGGACCATAGGTTGGTTGACTAGTCTGTCCTTCTTGATAAAGTCCTTTTATTTTAAAATCAGTCTTAGGAAAATCAAGATTTGAAATTTCACTAGGAATGTTAGAACAACTGTTCCTAGATCTGGGAATTAAAGATGGTGATGAAGAACTATCAACATCTTCAATAATTAAAGGCCTTCTAGTACGTTCAAAACTTATGTTTACCGTACCATCAGAAAATTGTCTAACGTTTTCAATATTTAGAAAATTATTTGAAATCGGTTTTTGTGGAACCTCTGTTGAGAGAGACCAATGACTTGGCAAGGTAATATCCTTCCAATGAATTGTTCTTAGAACTTGGATATTAGCATCCCTAGTACTACTTTGAATTAAGACTGTATGGTCTTTTGGACTTCTATTCAATGCATGTACGTTTAAATTAGTCTTAATTGTTTTGTAGTAAACTCTGTAAATTAAGGCTAATGGTTGAGAACCTTCCATCATAAAAGTGTTCTCTCCTGCAGTTTTTATATTTAATATTAATGCATGAATTAAGTTTGGATCACTTAGGCTTAAGGTGAGATTTGGAAAACAATTGAAATGGATCGGGCCATTATGTAAACTAGACTTGACCACACCTATGATGCTTGGGAAATATCTAAGAAACCTAGCATCTCTTAAGCATAAGTAAATACTTGAATTTACTCCCTTAATATTTAAAGGTTTAACTGCAACTTGAACTAAACCGACATATATGAAATTGTAACCTCTTTTTCTCTGTCTGATAATCATATCAGAAGAAAACAGGTGACAAGTTTCATGTTCTTTATTACTTGAGTAAACATTTTCAATAGTTTTAACATTATAGTCAACTTTGAAATTATCAGCAAACGATGACTGGCAAATCTCTCTTGGATATATCCTAGGGATATTCCAATTGTGAAAAGATTGACTAATGTCCTCATAACTCTTTTCTTCACTGTTGACTGTGTTGCTAACTGGGGGTATCGGCGGTATTGCCGGTGGTGTAACTACTATCCTACGGCTGGTTGTTGAATTGGATCTGAACAATCTATTCATTTTGATTCTATAATCTTACTAAATCTAACTAGTTTTATTCATCCATTCAAACATTCTTACACGACAAAGCCACGTACCCTAGTCCTATAGTCAAACGCCATACTCTGCCCTTCCTGGGACTTACACAGGCTACATTAACCTACCCGGACAAGAATGGACTATATATAAGAAGTTGACTTCTGAATAAAAACAACAAGATAAGGTAGAAGATAGTATCAAAAGAATAAATAATGTATGTATGTATTGTTGCTTTGCATGGAGGTTATGTATATGTATTAACATATTGAATTCTAAACTAATAATAGAAAATACTTGTTTTAATTTTAAAGTTATAGTATCTAAGTTATTATAATTTCATAAAAATCATTATAATTTCAGTATATTTATTAAATATAAATTAAATATAAAATAAATAAATAATAAGTATTAGTGTGTGTAAGATATGAAGTAGAAATGCGTTTGAGGTAGGATATTTTATCCTAATAATTTCTATTTGTTCTAAATTTATATTTAGGATTTGTTCGGCTAATATTTTCGTATTTCGCATCGAGGTAAGTGGCTTTCCGAACTATTTAGTATTTTTAAAATTATGGTTTGCTTATATGTATGCCTTAGAAATTGTTCGGATGCCTAAATGTACTGTTTCAAAATTGTTATGTTTTATTTAAGGCTTCCATTTAAATTAAATGTTATATTCTTTTATTTCAAAATTCGGATCAAGTATTTATTTTTGAACTGTGAAATGAGATTGTATGATTTTGAACTGTGGAAAAGTATTGTTTAGAATATCGATAAGATTGAGAAAAGATTTTTGAAATCCCTAGTCCGACTATGTATAGAACCTGTTATTGTTTACGTTTAGTTCCGGAACTAATATAGGACCTGCTAAGGCGCACACCTTTTAGGTGCCCTTCGGGGAGCGTGCATTTTTATAGATACCTTAGTATGGTGCGTGAACATTGACACTATCGAACTTTTGGGCCGTGTTACAGGGCTATTGTAACCTTAGTCGCTAGGGCTGTAGATTAAAAGATATATTATATACATTGAAATCATTTTTGAATTTTTTTAGTTTTGAAAGTATATATACTATTGTTATGTAACAAAAAAGATATTTCAAAAAAGTATTTTTGCAAATTGTACTTGATTCGGCTAGATAGGGAGGATTACTACTTGCTGAGCTTCATCGCTTTCTTCTTTTGTCGTTGAAATTGTAATAAGACTCTTATTTTCGGGGAGCTGCGTCTCCATTTTTGATTTTGATATTTGGTGGTTTTTCATTTGAAAATGGATTGAAAAGATGTTTATTTAATTTAAGATTATTATTGAATTATTTTATTTGGGCTGCGCTATTGATATTATTGCCTTGCGGGCCTTTGGGCTTGCGACGTGTAGCACTTCGGGCCTGTAACGGGTTCGGGGTGTTACACTCTGACTAAGTATAACCAGGAGTAGAAGAAGAAAAAGGGTGAAAATGAGAGTAATAAAGCAAGTGGTAGTAACAGTGGTGGTCAGAAGAGGAAGTTTAATGATAACAGATCTGCTGGAAATTAACAGGGAGGTCAGAAGAAGAAGGTGGAAGTGTGTGTTACATGCGGAGAGAATCATGTGGGAATTTTCCTGAAGGGGAAGAGGGTGTGCTACAATTGTGGTCAGGAAGGCCACATAGCGCTGAATTGTTCGAATCCGAAGAAGGGCGCTTGTTTCACTTGCGGATCGAAGGATCATCTGGCTAGGGATTGCCCCAAGAAGGCAGCAGGAGGAGCAGGAACAGGAGGCAACAAGGGGAACAGTGGTGGTAATACATTAACCATAACCGAATCAGCACCACCAAACTGACCTACCGCCAGGACTTTCAATATGACCATGCAAGATGCCGTGCAGTCTCGCGATGTGGTGTCAGGTATCATTCCGATCAATAATATAGATGCTTATGTATTATTTGATTCGGGTGCTACTTGTTCATTTATATCCGATGACTTTGCTAAGAACTTAGAATTGCCAAAGGAGGAATTAGATAACCCTTTGAATATAGAAATTGCGAATAGGGAGGTAATTCCTGTTAGGTACGTACGTAAGAACTGTAGAGTGAACATTAAGGGAAACGTGATGACAGTAGATCTGATCACAATCAAACTTGGGGAATTTGACGTTATTTTGGGTATGGATTGGCTATTCAATTATGGAGCGATAATTGATTGCCAAAAGAAACATATTAACCTTATAACTCCGTCAAAGGTAGTATTTTACGGCAGCAAGTCGCCTAGGCAAGCGAGTTGTCTGACGACGATGCAGGCCAGGAAGTTATTGAGACAAGGCTGTGTGGAATACTTAGCCTACATAGTTGATACTCGAAAAGAGAGTCCGAAATTAGAAGAGATACCTGTCGTAATGGACTTTGTAGACGTCTTTCCAGAGGATTTGCCAGGACTTCCGCCAGATAGGGAAGTTGAATTTGTAATTGATTTGGCCCCAGGAACTGCCCCGATATCGAAGGCTCCATACCGTATGGCCCCAGTAGAGATGAAAGAATTGACGGTACAACTGCAAGAACTTTTAGATAAGAAGTATATTTAGCCGAGCGTATCGCCGTGGGGAGCATCGGTGTTGTTTGTTAAAAAGAAGGACAGATCGATGCGACTTTGCATTGATTACAGAGAGTTGAACAAAGTCACAATTAAGAATAAATACCCGTTGCCAAGAATCATCGACTTGTTTGATCAATTGAAAGTAGCTAGATATTTCTCAAAGATAGATTTGAGGAGTGGGTATCATCAGTTGAAGGTGAGGAAGGAAGATGTACCAAAGACAGCGTTCAGGACTCGGTATGGTCACTACGAGTTTCTGGTGATGTCATTTAGTCTAACGAATGCTCCTGCAGTGTTCATGGACTTAATGAACAGGGTGTTTAAGCCGTTTTTGGACAAGTTTGTAGTAGTATTCATTGACGATATTCTAATTTATTCCAAAACCAAGGAAGAGCGTACAAAACATTTGAAGGCAACATTAGAAGCATTAAGAAGAGAGAAGTTGTACGCTAAGTTTTCAAAGTGTGAATTCTGGATAGAGCGGGTGCAATTTCTTGGACATGTGATCGACAAGGATGGGATTTCGGTGGATCCGTCAAAGGTTGAAACAGTGCTTAACTGGGATCAGCCGAAAACACCATCGGAAGTTGTAATATTCTGAACCCTAATAAAATTTGTATATGAAAATTATGTGTTTAATAAATAAAATTTCATGTTCTGACTTGGTATTATGTGATTGTGTATTTTACTTAAGAATTAGGTCAAATAAAAATTTTCCGCCAAGCAGTTGTGTCGTGCTTACACGGACAAAATGATTTGTCGTGCTTCCGGCGAATTCACCGAGAAGCGTCTCGACAAATTATTTTCGTAAGCTGTTGTGTCGTGCTTCGAAATGACAAAGTGATTTGTCATGCTTCGGAGTTAATATAATATTATATTAACTGATAAAATTCTAAAATAAGTTAATTAGGGTTTAAAATGTTAAACTGAATTAGAAACCCTAATTAAGAAACCCTAATTGGTAAAAGTTATCCGAATTGGCTAACTAAAACCCTAATTGTCATATAAGAGTCTTAATTGATATAATTAGGATCTAAGTAATGAATCATAATATTAATTATGAATCATTAAAACTTATATTAAAACCCTAAACGAAAGATTAAAACCCTAATTGTAGGATTGAAAACCCTAAACCCTAATTTGATACCCTAAAACCCTAATTTGATTCAAGAACATTAAATTATGAATTGATAAATCTTAATTATGATATAATAGCTTAATTAAGGTATTACTAAACATGATTAAACATCTTAATCATGATTAACAAAAATCTAGGTTTAATTAGTAGGTAAATAAATAAAAAATAAATTCTTAATAAATAGAAATTAAGCTAGGAGTGTGCTAGCTTGTGCTCAACACACTCCAGCACAAGTAGGTGATATAGATCAGATTTCCAGTAGCACAAGTTAAGTGGTTAAGATATTTATAGGGGCAAGTTAGTAAAAATGACCTAAAAACCCTAATTTCAAAGTTGCTATAAATAGAACATCAAGCTGACCATTTAACCTACGAAATTTACAAAGCTTATACACTTATAATCATACCATAACAAGCCTCTGCAATCACAAGCTCAGAATCAAAAGCCAGAAATCAAAAATTTGAAGAAAAAGGTGCAAAAACCCTAATTTTATGCTAGATCTTTAAGGTTGAATTAGATGTTATGTTTTAGTGTTTAGGAATACTTATTAACATGTTATTAAGTGATCTGGGCGGTTAAATCATGTTATTCAGTAAATCCTCGCCCCAACGAAGGAACAGTACTGAAATTTTAATTTTTTTTTATTTTCTTTGTGATTTTACTATGATGCTATAAACAAGTTTAAAACTTATATTAAGGTATGAAATGACTAATAAGATACCACGATGGTGGTTAAGCAAGTATTTAATTATTATCGAATGATAATCGAGATGTTACAATGAAATAGGATAAGATCGAATCTTAAAGTGTATGTTGTTCTGTAACTAATTATTGTTACCATTTTATAATCGAAATGTATAGGTCGATTAAAGAACGTGAATTATTTAAATCTATAATCTACGCACGAGGCAAGTTTTCTTCCTTAAATTTGTTATTTCCTTTAAAGCAAGTTTACTTTCATTGAGCAAACTTAATAACCTTAGCTTATTAATGTTCAAGCAAGGTAGTTATCATGGCAAGTGTTTATATTTACTTCAGCCATTTATTGTTCGATCATTGATCGTTATTCAAATCTTGAACAGAATTTCTATTGTACAAACTTTATTGATGAATCAATTGTTTAGTGACTAGCAAACCCTAACTGATTCAGCTAGTCCTTAGTTGATGAGCGTTCTAAAGACTTAGAATATTTTAAAGCTGCTCCAAACCAAGTTCCTTTTGGTACGGATTCTGATGCTAAACTGAGATGAACAACCCTAATATAGGGGATTAATTACGCGACAGCGTTGAAATATTTGTGCACAATACATTGTACAAAGGGCTGATCCCCCTGAGTACGAGATGGATGGTCCAATATCAATAAGACTGTTAAAGGTTACGGTAGAAATACTTGTTAACCTAGGATATAGTTCGAGGTCTTGAGACCCTCAGATACACTTTTATTCTTGAATCTACATTCAGTTCTTGAGCTAAACATTCTATTGAGCTTTCAGATTTTTGATTTGTCATTAGTTGACTTCAGAAAAACTATTGTTCCTCAGTAAGATTTATTCCAATAATCATATAAATGTTATTATTTTCATACTTGTGGGCAATTGTTTGCTCACTCTTGCATTAAAAACATTGCAGCTAAGACTAAGAAACCAGATGAGCCGTCCACTAGCAAAGGCAAGGGCAAGATGAGCAAATGAAGATGTTTAGTCTATTTGTTTTAGTTCTTTGTAAAAGACTTATTTAAATCTTATGGTTTAATTCCGGATTGATGTAATAGAGGTTAGATAACCTTGGATTTGTTTGATTAAGAGATTGGAGATATAACCCCCTTTTGTGGGAAGATATTTTATTCAGTTTAATTATATTATCTTAATCATGGGTAGTTAGTATTGAATGTATGCTATAGTGAACACCAAATCTGTGGAGTTGAAGTACCCGGATTTGGGGGTGTCACAGGTTGGTATCAGAGCTGATAGGTTATGAACCTTTAGGTGGGAAAACCTTAGGGTAGTAGCCTTTTAGGAAATAGAGAATATAGAGGTGATAAACTCTTATCGAGTTCTAAGAAATGGATTACGGAAATTCATAAAAGATAATAAAATGATTATGTGTTATGTGCTTATTTGATAACAAACTTATGTGCTCGCGAGTATTATCGAGTAGTAATTAAAACTTAAAATTTTGTTATCAGGATGACAGATATAGGAGGATCCAGCCAGGCTTGGGAGGAGGAGTCCCAGGATATTCATGTAGTTCGGGAGCAGCTAGTACAGAGGGAGCCATCCCCATTGATCACAGTTGTAGGTCCCGAGTACGAGCCTGAGATTGATCCTGAGGAGGATCTAGAGGAGGATGAGGAGGAGGAGGAAGACCCTGAGGAGATACCACTAACTTCCTTAGGTGTTCAGATATACGAGCAGGTGTATGACCGTAACATAGAGTTACAGGACAGAGTGGAGGAGTTAGAGGGGTAGCTGGCCGAGCGACAGACTGTCTTGGAGCAGAAAAACAATTAGATTGAGGAGCTCGATATACGTCTTGGGGACGTGGAGTGGAAGCTGGTTCATGAAGAAAGCCAAAAGGAGGAGTTAGAAAATCAAGTTGTGGAATGTCAAGCCGCTCTAGAGCAGAAGGATGTTGAGATCCAAGACCTTTCATCACGTCTTGCAGAGGTCGAGCAGAGACTAGCTCAGTCTGAGTACCGACGAGGCCGGTTGTTGGCTAGGAATGAAATTGTACGAGAAGAATTGAAAGAGGAGTCAGCTGATAAGTGCATATTATTCATTTATTTTTATTCCTTTATATCTAGTTTATTGCGTGTTTTATTGTGTATATGCACTTATTAGGTTATTTATTGATTTCAGGAGAATTCAAGGTCAAAAGTGGAAAAAGATGGAAAATTGGAGCTTAAAATACACATGGTGGCATTTTTGTAAATTCGAGGACTAGGGATAGCGCCAGCAGCGCTAGGGGCAGCGCTAGCAGCGCTACACACACCACCAGACACTGTACACCAGCGCTATTAGCGCCCAACACAGCGCCAGCAGCGCTACATCAGCGCCAACAGCGCTCAACCCTTCACAAACCAAGCGCCAGCAGCGCTAGGCACAACTTGAGCACACTGCATAGTAGCGCTAGCAGCGCTTGGGACAGCGCCAGCGGCGCTAGTTCGCGTTCTTAAGTACTAAAGGCCAGCTGAAGGAGGAAAATGAAGTTGATTCGGAAGAGGATTCTATTCATTATGATCAGATAGTAAGAAGGAAACTCTAAGTAGGAACTTGAGGACTTATATATATCTTATTCTATTTTTCTAGAGAGGGATCCTGGCAACTACACTTGTAACTCTAATAGGAGGAGATTGAAGGCATGTCAGGCTAAACTCTTACTTTCAGTTCTAAGGGATGTTGAATCTTTTTCATAATTAATGGTTTAATCAGGTTTTATTTATTTATTCCTTCTTGCATGAGATTTATTCTGATAATCTGTTTTTAATTGATTATATGTTATCTAATCTTTTGATTTGATTTGGCCAATTGAATTAATTTGATTGATACCATCTGCTAGATTAAGATATAGTATTAAGTAAACGATATTATGTCTGATCATAGGTAGCAATTGATAGTATTTGATTGTGGACAAGCTTTTGGATATTATTAAGATTATTATAAGGCAAGTTAAATAATTCCTGATTGTGCAATTGTTGCTTGGAATAACCAAATTCTCTCATTCTTTATGCTGCTGTTATATTAAATCTAGACTGATAGTTCTAGGTTATATGATAGTTAGAGTCTCTTGAGGCGATTGTCACATTAGATTTACACATAAGGAGAATTGCGGATAATTAGCGATTGCGGTTATCTAGGGTTATTAGTCTCATTGAAGGATAAATATTGTTAAACTTGATTTTCCCATAATTGTGATAAGGTGATACTGAACTGAAGAACTGAAGCTTTTTATTCATTGATCATTCTTAATTACTTTTGTCAGTTTAGTGAATCAAACTCAAAAAACCCCTCATTAATAGAAATAATAGGAATGCTAGAATAAGTAAAAGATTAATTCACTTCTCTGTGGGATCGATCCTTGCTTGTCATTATACTAAGTTTTGTGCTAGTAGAGTGTTAGTAAGGTATTAATTTTGGAGTGTTTTAAAACGACAGCTCCCAAATTTTGGCGCCGTTGCCGGGGAAGTGTTATTTATCTTTATTTATTCTTCATTTTATTTTATTTTATTTTTGTTCATTATTGTAGTTTATGACACGATCCCTCTCAATCCGGTGATTTGAATTTTGATCCAGAAATTGAGAAAACTGCACGCAGGCTAAGGAAAGAAGCTCGTCAAGCTCGAGGCATCACTGCAGAGTCAGACGAAATTCCATCACCGGGACTCAACATAGCACTTGAGTTACTGTCAAATACATCATCCACCGATTCAGAGAAGGAAGAAGAAATGGCGGTGCCAAATAACAACAGAACACTCAAAGAATTAGCCACTCCCAATCTTAATCAACAACCCTTGTGCATTGAATATCCTACTTTAACTGCTGCTTTTGAACTTAAATCGGGACTAATTCATCTTTTGCCTACTTTTCGTGGTCTCACAGGTGAAGATCCATACAAGCACTTGAAGGAATTCCATGTGGTGTGTTCCACCATGAAGCCACATGGAATAACAGAGGATCAAATCAAGCTAAGGGTATTTCCATTCTCACTGGGAGATCTAGCGAAGGACTGGCTGTACTATCTTCCTTCAGGGTCAATACAGTCATGGAATGACATGAAAAGGCTGTTCTTGGAGAAGTACTTTCCTGCTTCAAGAGTTGCCAACATCAGAAAGGAGATATGCGCCATCCGACAGTTCAACGGAGAGACACTGTATGAGTATTGGGAAAGATTTAAAAAACTGTGTTCCAGTTGTCCTCCCCATCAAATAGACGATCAACACCTGATTCAGTACTTTTATGAGGGATTATTACCAATGGATCGGAGTATGATCGATGCTGCCAGTGGATGAGCACTAGTAGATAAGACACCGGAGGCTGCAAGGACTCTAATTGCAAATATGGCTGCTAATTCTCAGCAGTATGGGACAAGGAATAACCATGCACCTGCAAGAGTGAATGAGATGACCACAAGCAACCTTGAACAACAAATTTCTGATCTAACTGTGCTGGTTAAACAAATGGCTACAGGAAATACACCAGCAACAAAAGTTTGTGGGATTTGCTTAATGACTGGTCATAGTACCGATTCTTGTCCGACATTGCAAGAGGATGAAACCGCACAGCAAGCTAATGCAGTGGGAAATTATCAAGCACAACCGCAGCGGAAGTATGACCCATATTCAAATACTTACAATCCAGGATGGAGGGATCACCCTAACCTTAGTTATGGAGGACATAGGCCACCAGCGCAAAGCATGTATCCGGTTAGACAACAAGGGTTCCCACAAGGCTCTCAACCAACTCAACCTCAATATCAACCTAGACAGGCAGCTCCTGCAAATCTTGGAAACATCTTTGGAAGACATGTTCAAGGCATTCATGACACAGACACACAGCAGTTCCAGCAGGAAACGAAAAAATTCTGTTCAAGACTTGAGAAATCAGATAGGTCAACTTGCCACCACAGTGGGGAGGTTGGATGCTCAGGGTTCAGGAAAGTTGCCCTCCCAAACAGTTGTCAATCCAAGGGGAGAATGCTAGTGCGAATTACACTAAGGAGTGGAAAGGAGTTGGAACTGGAGTACCCAAAAACAGTGACGAAAATTGAAAAAGAGAAGGCTAGTGATGAGATAGAGACACCGAGGGAAGCTGTTACCACATCTACTCCAGTTAAGACTCCACCGTTGCCGTTTCCACCTAGAACACACAAGACTTCAAAGAAGGAGGAAAAGGATAAGGAAATCTTGGAAACCTTCAGGAAGGTAGAAGTCAATATCCCTCTTTTGGAGGCCATCAAACAAGTGCCCAGGTATGCAAAGTTTTTGAAAGAATTGTGCACTAACAAAAGAAAATTGAAAGATGATGAAAAAGTCACTGTAGGAGAGAATGTGTCAGCAGTGCTTCAAAGGAAAATGGCCTCCTAAATGTAAAGATCCAGGAATGTTTACAATCCCATGCAGAATAGGTAATACCATATTTGAGAAAGCCATGTTAGATTTAGGAGCGTCAATTAAATGTCATGCCATTATCTGTATTTGCTTCTTTTAAATCTAGGACCTTTGAAACAAACTGGTGTTATCATTCAACTTGCTGATCGTACTAACACTTACCCTCAAGGGGTAATTGAAGATGTCTTAGTGCAGGTGAATCAGTTAATATTTCCTGCAGATTTTTACATTGTGGATATGGAAGATGATAGATCTCCAAATCCCTCGCACATCTTGCTAGGAAGGCCATTCTTGAAAACAGCAAGGACAATGATCGATGTACACAATGGGACCTTGACCATGGAATTTGATGGAGAGAAAATTCAGTTCAATATATATGACGTGAGGTACCCTAGTGATGTTGATCATGTTTTTGCCATTGACATCATTGATTCTATAGTGCAGGGATCTTTTGAACAAGACCACAGGGAAAGCTTGGAGATGGCTATTGCTAACAATTTGGACATGGATAAAGAGGAAGAATTTGAACAGAATCAAGAATTGAAGGAAGTTGTGGCTGCATTGCACTCTTTACCAAAATTCACAGATAAGTATGCAGTTCAATCAATTCAATTGCCTATTTCTCATAAAAAATTGTTACCATCTGTGGAGCAAGCTCCAATCTTAGAATTGAAACCCTTACCTGTTCACTTGAAATATGCATATTTAGGGACAAATGAAACTTTACCTGTGATTATTGCTAGTAATCTAACCAAAGTGCAGGAAGAGAAATTGTTGATAGTTCTAAGAGACCATGTCACAGTGTTTGGTTGGACGATAACAGATATCAAAGGTATAAGCCCCGCGATGTGCATGCATAGGATTCTTTTGGATGACGGAGCAAAGCCCACGAGAGAAGCACAACGAAGATTAAATCCACCCATGATGGAGGTAGTCAAGAAAGAGGTGATTATATTACTAGATGCAGGCATAATCTACCCCATCTCCGACAATCAGTAGGTGAGTCCGGTACAGGTAGTTCCGAAGAAGTCTGGAATAACTGTCATCACGAATGACAATAATGAGTTGGTGCCCACACGGATACAAACAGGATGGAGAGTGTGTATTGACTACAGGAAACTAAATGCTGTAACCAGAAAAGATCACTTTCCTCTTCCTTTTATTGATCAAATGCTAGAACGATTAGCGGGGCATACTTATTATTGCTTTCTAGATGGTTTTTCAGGATATAATCAGATCGTGATTGCACCCGAAGACCAGGAAAAGACCACATTCACGTGTCCATTTGGTACTTTTGCATACCGGAGGATGTCGTTTGGACTTTGTAATGCACCAGGTACTTTCCAGCGATGCATGGTAAGCATTTTTTCTGATCTTTTGGAAAATTGCATCGAGGTCTTTATAGATGATTTCACAGTACATGGTGATTCTTTGGATTTATGCTTGGAAAATCTAACGCGTGTGCTAGATAGATGTTTGGAAACTAACCTTGTTCTTAATTGGGAAAAGTGTCACTTAATGGTAGAACAGGGTATAGTGCTTGGTCATGTTATGTCAGCTAAAGGTTTAGAGGTTGATAAAGCTAAGATAGATATTGTGTCTGCTTTGCCTTACCCTGCTAGTGTGCGGGAGATTCGCTCTTTTCTTGGACATGCAGGTTTCTATCGGCGATTTATCAAAGACTTCTCCAAAATAGCTCTGCCATTATGTAAATTGCTGCAAAAAGATGTGGAATTCCAGTTCGATGAGACGTGCAAGAAGGCATTTGATATGTTGAAGAGCATATTGACTTCCGCACCCGTGATTCAACTGCCAAATTGGAATATTCCCTTTGAAATAATGTGTGATGCAAACAATTATGCAGTCAGAGCTGTTTTGGGCCAAAGAGTTGACAAAGTTGTCCACTGCCATTTATTATGCCTCTAGAACATTGAATGCAGCTCAGATTAACTACTCGACAACAGAAAAAGAACTTTTATCTGTTGTTTTTGCTTTAGATAAATTTCGATCTTATTTACTTGGCACTAAAGTTGTAGTTTATTCTGACCATGCAGCTCTCAGGTATTTGTTAACCAAGAAGGACTCTAAACCCAGGATTATCAGATGGATTCTGCTGTTGCAGGAATTTGACTTGGAAATCAAGGATAAGAAGGGAGCAGATAACTTGGTAGCAGATCACTTGAGTAGACTGGTGAGAGATGAGGAGGCACTACCATTGTATGATTCCTTTCCAGATGAGCGTCTCTTTTCTATTCAGGAGGAATTGTCGTGGTATGCCAATATTGTTAATTATTTGGCAAGTGCATTTATTCCCAATGAATTTTCTAAAAACCAGAAGGATAAGCTTAGGAGTGATGCTGGACATTATGTTTGGGATGATCCATATCTGTGGAAATTTTGTGTTGATCAGATAATACGTAGATGTGTGCCTAATACCGAAACATTGTCTATTCTAAATTTTTGCCATTCCTATGCTTGTGGAGGTCATTTTGGACCCAAACGGACTGCTCATAAAGTTTTAGAAAGTGGTTTTTATTGGCCAACAATTTTTAGAGACTCATATCTATTTTGTAAATCATGCGAGAATTGTCAACGAACAGGTAACATATCACATAGAAATCAAATGCCACAAACTCCCATTTTAATTGTTGAGATTTTTTATGTTTGGGGTATTGATTTTATGGGACCTTTTCCTGTTTTCTCATGGTAATGTTTTACATTCTCTTGGCTGTTGACTATGTTTCTAAATGGGTGGAAGCTAAAAGCCACCAGGACTGATGATTCTAAAGTTGTTGCAGATTTTGTCAAAACTAATATATTTGTCAGATTTGGAACTCCTCGAGCTATCATCAGCGATAGAGGAACTCACTTTTGCAACAGGATGCTAGCAGCACTTTTCCGGAAATATAATGTTTTGCATAAGATTTCTACATCTTATCATCCGCAAAGCAATGGTCAGGCTGAAGTATCCAACCGTGAAGTGAAATCGATTTTGGAGAAGGTTGTCAAGCCAAGCAGAAAAGATTGGAGTCTGCGGTTAGAAGATGCATTGTGGGCGTATAGAACTGCATACAAAACCCCCATTGGTATGTCTCCGTACAGATTGGTTTTTGGGAAGCCATGTCATTTACCCGTGGAATTAGAGCATAGAGCTTTTTGGGCGATCAAGCAATGTAATATGAGTTTGGATGACGCGGGAATGCATCGGAAGTTCCAGCTACAAGAATTGGAAGAGATGAGGAATGAAGCTTATGAGAGTTCTAGACTATACAAGAATAAAACAAAGGCCTTCCATGACAAGCAGATTTTGAGGAAAGATTTCACCGTTGGCCAACAAGTTCTCCTATTCAATTCGCGGCTGAAGTTATTTCCAGGTAAGTTGCGCTCTCGTTGGGAAGGTCCATTTGTTATTACTAATGTGTTCTCTCATGGTGCTATAGATGTAAAGAATCCAAAGACAGGGAAAGTATTCAAGGTCAATGGACATAGGCTGAAACCTTTCCGTGAAGGATTTTCGATGGAGAGTGTGGAGATGATAGACTTAGTGAATCCAAGTTATGAGTGATTGCGGAGAATCGATGTCGGGCTAACGACGTTAACCAAATGCGCTGCTTGGGAGGCAACCCAAGACATCAGATTTGCTTTTCTATCCCTTTTTATTTCTTTATTTGTTTTTTTTTTATCTCGTCTTTGCATGATTGTCTTACATTGGGGACAATGTAAGGTTTGAGTGTGGGGGAGGGGTTTAGGTAGGATAGTATAGGGTAGGTTTGCTTTAAATGTGAAAATCTGAGTTGTTTTGAGTTGTTTTGTGAAAAATTTGTGCTTGGTCAAGTTTTTAAAGGTTTTTGGTTTTAGAATGAAAATTGATGCTAATTGATAGAATTTGTTTGATGCTGAATTAATTGATAAAAGATGATAATGAAGTTAGGACCCATAGTTGACTGATTTAGATTGAGTTGGTATTGCATGAGTACTTGAATGTGAGATACATGTTTACTTGACTGGGTTAGTTGTGGAGTTGACTATGTACACTGCTTTCATGATTTAGAACTGTTTTTGCTTATCTTGTTTCTAGGATCATGTGAAGACAAAATCAAGAATTGGAAATTAGAAAAATTGAGAGCAAGAAAAAAAAAATTTTGTCTCAAAAGGAAAACATGTGGTGGGTTGAGATGGAGCGTAAAACGCACTCACCCATAAACACATGCAATGAGATGGAGCGTAAAACGCACTCGTTGGTGAGAAGAAAAGTGAGATGGAGCATAAAATGCACTCGCTTGAGAAAAGAACGAGGAAGGTGAAATGGAGCATAAAATGCATTCACCTGAATGAAGAAAAAATGAATGGCAGGAAAAAAAACATGTTCTGGTTGTGAGTCAGTGTGCATGGTTGTTGTTCCATATAAACTGAGTTGAGTATCTGTGTTAATCATAGGAGCTGCTTATGTGGTTTCAATTTGATTTAGAGATGTTAAGTGGGGACTGATGGGATTATTGTTATGAATTGATTGATGATGTATAGAATGAATTTCTGTTGATTGGTGTTAGTATTCATGGATGCTAATTGAATTTGAACCTTTGGGAGCTTGGTTGAATAGAATTCAAATGATTCCATTATAACCTTTGTTTGAGTTTACACGAGGACGTGTAAAGACTAAGTGTGGGGGAATTTGATAAGTGCATATTATTCATTTGTTTTTATTCCTTTATATCTAGTTTATTGCGTGTTTTATTGTGTATATGCACTTATTAGGTTATTTATTGATTTCAGGAGAATTCAAGGTCAAAAGTGGAAAACGATGGAAAATTGGAGCTTAAAATACACATGGTGGCATTTTTGTAAATTCGAGGACTAGGGATAGCGCCAGCAGCGCTAGGGGCAGCGCTAGCAGCGCTACACACACCACCAGACACTGCACACCAGCGCTATTAGCGCCCAACACAGCGCCAGCAGCGCTACATCAGCGCCAACAGCGCTCAACCCTTCACAAACCAAGCGCCAGCAGCGCTAGGCACAACTTGAGCACACTGCATAGTAGCGCTAGCAGTGCTTGGGACAGCGCCAGCGGCGCTAGTTCGCGTTCTTGAGTACTAAAGGCCAGCTGAAGGAGGAAAAGGAAGTTGATTCGGAAGAGGATTCTATTCATTATGATCAGATAGTAAGAAGGAAACTCTAAGTAGGAACTTGAGGACTTATATATATCTTATTCTATTTTTCTAGAGAGGGATCCTGGCAACTACACTTGTAACTCTAATAGGAGGAGATTGAAGGCATGTCAGGCTAAACTCTTACTTTCAGTTCTAAGGGATGTTGAATCTTTTTCATAATTAATGGTTTAATCAGGTTTTATTTATTTATTCCTTCTTGCATGAGATTTATTCTGATAATCTGTTTTTAATTGATTATATGTTATCTAATCTTTTGATTTGATTTGGCCAATTGAATTAATTTGATTGATACCATCTGCTAGATTAAGATATAGTATTAAGTAAACAATATTATGTCTGATCATAGGTAGCAATTGATAGTATTTGATTGTGGACAAGCTTTTGGATATTATTAAGATTATTAGAAGGCAAGTTAAATAATTCCTGATTGTGCAATTGTTGCTTGGAATAACCTAATTCTCTCATTCTTTATGTTGCTGTTATATTAAATCTAGACTGATAGTTCTAGGTTATATGATAGTTAGAGTCTCTTGAGGCGATTGTCACATTAGATTTACACATAAGGAGAATTGCGGATAATTAGCGATTGCGGTTATCTAGGGTTATTAGTCTCATTGAAGGATAAATATTGTTAAACTTGATTTTCCCATAATTGTGATAAGGTGATACTGAACTGAAGAACTGAAGCTTTTTATTCATTGATCATTCTTAATTACTTTTGTTAGTTTAGTGAATCAAACTCAAAAACCCCTCATTAATAAAAATAATAGGAATGCTAGAATAAGTAAAAGATTAATTCACTTCTCTGTGGGATCGATCCTTTCTTGTCATTATACTAAGTTTTGTGCTAGTAGAGTGTTAGTAAGGTATTAATTTTGGAGTGTAAAACGACAGCTCCCATCAGCTAAGCGGGTTAGAGCTAAAAACGCTTGGTTGAGGGAGGCTAACCGCGCAGATCGTGTTGAATGTGAGGTGCTGTCAAAGAAGGCCAAGATTGATGAGATGGAGTATATTTTACACACCACAGTAGATAGAGCTCAGGATCGAGTTCATCGTCATCCAGATATAATGGGTCGAAGGATGGTGACTCATATTATGGAGCAGGAACGCGAGGAAGCTGTGCGCCGTGGGATGTCATCGTAGATTAGGATTGGAGGTGCTATTATGAAATTTATGAAGATAATAAATTGTAAATCCCAGTTTTATATAATGGGATAGAATAATGATGTAGTCTTGGAACCTTATAATTTCAGGATAGATGATTTGATGTAAATAACTATGACGTTATTTTTATTATGTTTTAAAGTAGTAAATGAATAAAATGCGAAAGTTTATCAGATATGCTATGTGTTAAGTATTGTTTATAAATGTTTAAGTTAAGACTTAAATGTTTAAGTAATTGAGTAATAATCTAATAGCGTAAATTTTTAACAGTAAGATGCCGCCAAGAAGATAAACCCGTCAACAGACCCCTGAAGGATCTACCAATAACAATGAAGAAGTCAATGCTAATCCAATGCAGCAGCTGGTGAATCTACTAACGGGAGCATTTGCGAATCAACCCCAAGCCCAGGCCACGACTTTTAAAGATTTCAAGGCTGTTGGACCCCCAGAATTTCAAGGATCTATGAATCCGATCGAGGCACAAACCTGGGTCATGGATATGGAGAAGGTGTTTGATGTTGTTAGGGTCAACAAGGACCAGAAGACGACATTTGCAACATTCATGCTCAAATCAGAAGCAAGTTACTAATGGCAAGCTAATAAAACCCGAGGCGGGCAAGGGATAATACCGTGGGAACGATTTAAGGAAATATTTTTCGAGACCTATTTTCCGGCAAGCGCGCAGAATCAAATGGAGGTGCAGTTTCTAGAGTTGAAGCAAGGTACCATGGCAGTACCTGAGTATGCCGCGAAATTCAATGAGTTGGCGAGGTTTGCGCCATATCAGGTCAACACGGATGAGCGAAAGGCTAAAAGGTTTGAGCAGGGACTGAAGCCCTGGTTGTATAGCCGAGTTTCAATGTTTCAACTGAATTCATTTGCGGCAGTGTTAGAGAAGGCAATAATCGCTGAAGGAGGGAGTGATGCTTTGTCTAAATACAATCAAGAGCAGAAGAAAAAGAGGAGTGAAAATGATAATAAAGCAAGTGCTAGCCATGGTGGCAGCAATCAAAAGAGGAAGTGGAGTGATAGTAACTCTGGTGGCAGCCAGCAGGGAAGTCAGAAAAAGAAGGTGGAGGTATGTAGTAACTGCGGAAAGAGCCATGTGGGTGTTTGCTTAAAGGGTAAGAGAGTATGCTTTAACTGCGGTCAGGAGGGTCATATCGCACCGAATTTCCCTAGTCCGAAGAAGGGCGCATGTTTTATATACGGGTCGAAGGATCACTTTGCTCGGGATTGCCCTAAGAAAGCTACAGGTGGAGCTAGTGCAGGAAAGGGGAACAACAGTGGTGGCAATCTGACTATCACAGGACTGACGCAGCCCAATCGACCTACCGCTCGAACATTCAACATGACGGTGCAGGATGTTGTGCAGTCAAAGGATGTAGTGTCAGGTATCATTTCGGTCAATAGTGTAAATGCTTACGTGTTATTTGATTCGGGTGCTACTTGTTCATTTATATCCGAAGATTTTGCCAGAAAATTAGAATTACCTCAGGAAGAGTTAGATTACCCTATGAATATAGAAATTGCGAATAGAGAAGTGATTCCTGTTAAGTTTGTCCACAAAAACTGTCAGGTAGATATTAAGGGTCATGTGATGATAGTAAACTTGATCCCAATTCGTCTTGGAGAGTTTGATGTTATTCTAGGAATGGATTGGTTGTTCAATCATGGGGCAGTCATTGATTGTCAAAAGAAGTGTGTAAATCTTAAGACTCCGTCGAAGGTAGTATTTTATGGCAGCAAGTCGCCTAGACAAACGAGTTGTCTGACGGTGATGCAGGCCAGAAAGATGTTGGGACAAGGATGTGTAGGATATCTAGCCTACATAGTCGATACCTGAAAGGTGGGTGCAAAGCTGGAGGAGATACCAGTAGTTAGGGATTTTGCAGACGTGTTTCCTGATGATTTGCCGGGATTACCACCAGATAGGGAAATTGAGTTTGTAATTGATTTAGCACCGGGTACAGCCCCTATATCGAAAGCCCCATACCGAATGACCCCGGTAGAAATGAAGGAGTTGATGTTGAAATTACAAGAGTTGCTGGATAAAAAGTATATTCAATCGAGCGTTTCGCCGTGGGGAGCGCCGGTGTTATTTGTCAAGAAGAAGGACGGGTCAATGCGTCTTTGCATTGATTATAGAGAGTTGAATAAGGTCATGATTAAAAACAAGTATTCGTTGCCAAGGATCGATGACCTGTTTGACCAATTAAAGGGAGCAAGATATTTTTCAAAGATAGATCTACGAAGTGGGTACCATCAGTTAAAGGTGAGAAAGGAAGACATACCAAAGACGGCATTTCGAACTAGATTTGGTCACTATGAGTTTTTGGTTATGTCATTTGGTTTAACAAACGCACCTGCAACGTTTATGGACTTAATGAATAGAGTATTCAAACCATTTCTAGATAAGTTTGTGGTGGTATTCATAGATGACATTCTGGTCTACTCCAAAACTCAGGAGGAACACGTGGAGCATTTGAGGGTGACATTGGAGGCGTTAAGGAAAGAGAAATTGTATGCAAAATTTTTAAAGTGCGAATTTTGGTTGGAGCGTGTTCAATTCCTTGGGCATATTATTGATAAAGACGGGATTTCGGTGGATCCAGCTAAAGTGGAAGCTGTGATGAACTGGGATCAGCCGAAAACACCGTCAGAAGTGAGGAGTTTCCTAGGTTTGGCAGGCTATTACAGGCGTTTTATTCAAGATTTCTCCAGGATCGCCACTCCGTTGACGAATTTAACAAGGAAATCAGTGAAGTTCGTTTGGACGGAGAAGTGCGAAGGGAGTTTCCAAGAATTGAAGAAGAGACTAAGTTCGGCACCTGTATTGTCTTTGCCAGATGATACAGGAAATTTTGTGGTATATAACGACGCATCGCATAAAGGACTTGGTTGTGTGCTGATGCAAAACGGTAAGGTTATTGCATATGCATCGCGCCAACTAAAAGACTATGAAAAAGGGTATCCGACCCATGATTTGGAGTTAGCAGCCGTGGTGTTTGCTTTGAAAATCTGGAGGCACTATCTCTATGGGGAGAAGTGTGAAATATATACAGACCATAAAAGTCTGAAGTATATTTTCACACAGAAGGATTTGAATATGCGGCAGAGGAGATGGATAGAATTGATCAAAGATTATGATTGTGAAATTCTATACCATCTAGGGAAGGGTAATATGGTTGCCGACGCTTTGAGTAGAAAAGGTCCGGAGAAATTATTTTCGTTAACTGCTCAGGGAAGCTTGTAGCAGAAATGGCTAAATTGGAGTTAGAGGTGAAGGGTCTGGCAGAGCCTAATGAAAAATTGTTCCATCTGGAAACCCAACCAACTTTGGTGGAAAAAGTGAAGGAAGCGCAACTTCAGGATGAGGAATGTGTTAAGATACGGAAAAAGTGCTTGAGGGAGAAGAACTCAAATACAAAATCAACACCGAAGGGTTGCTGAGATTTGAAGGCAGAATCTGGGTTCCGTCAGTGCTGGAGATCAGAGAGGAGATTTTGAACGAAGCTCATAGCTCACGATTTTTGATACACCCGGGAAGTACAAAGATGTACTAGGATCTTCGCCAACACTTTTGGTGGCCAAACATGAAACGAGAGGTTGCTGAGTGTGTTGCGAAGTGTCTCACTTGTGAGAAGGTCAAAGCAGAGCATCAACGACCAAGTGGTTTGTTACAGCCCTTGGAGATACCAGAATGGAAGTGGGAGCATATCACAATGGACTTTGTGGTATGGCTTCCAACTACTCAGAAGGGTTATGACACAATATGGGTCATAGTTGACAGACTGACGAAATCAGCGCATTTCTTACCCATCAAAATCAGATTCACTTTGGATCAGCTGGCAAAGTTATACGTCAAAGAGATTATCTCAAGGCACGGTGTCCCAGTATCAATTGTGTCGGACAGAGATCCACGTTTCACATCAAAATTTTGGAGGAGTCTGCAAGCTTGTTTGGGAACGCAGTTAAGAATGAGTACAGCTTACCATCCTCAAAACGATGGCCAGAGCGAATGAACAATTCAAACGTTGAAGGATATGCTTCGGGCGTGCGTCATGGATTTTAAAGGCAACTGGGATGATCATTTACCTCTGGTCAAATTTGCCTATAACAATAGTCATCACGCGAGTATTGGAATGCCGCCATATGAAGCCTTGTATGGAAGGAAGTGCAGGACTCCGTTATGTTGGGACGAGATTGGTGAACGTCAACTATTGGGACCCGAGCTGGTACAACAAACTGCTGAAATTGTTAAGGTGATAAGAGCCCGATTGTTAGCTGCTCAAGACAGGCATAAGAAATATGCGGATCAGCATCGTCAAAATCGTGAATTTGAAGTCGGGAGTTTTGTGTTTCTCAAAGTGTCTCCCTGGAAAGGAAAAATCAAATTTGGTAAAAAGGGTAAACTCAGTCCGCGATTTATTGGACCCTTTGAGGTGCTGAAAAGAGTGGATGAGGTAGCTTATGAGGTAGCTTTACCTCCCGAGTTAGACCATATTCATAATGTTTTCCACGTATCGGTGTTACGACCGTATAAGCCTGATTATAAGCATGTAATAGAATATGAACCAATACAATTTGAAAAAGATTTATCCTATGAAGAGATACCTGTACAGATAGTAGACAGGAAAGAGCAAGTTCTTAGAAATAAAGTGATACCTTCTGTTAAGGTAATCTGGAGGAACCACAGTGCTGCAGAAGCTACGTGGGAACTCGAAGAGAAAATGATGCAGAGTTATCTACAATTGTTTGTTTAATCTTTGTATCGCGATTCTGGGGACAGAATCTTCGTAAGGAGGGGAGAATGTAACGGATAAATTAATTGCGTTGTGATTCTGGGGACAGAATCCTTTTAAGGAGGGAAGGATGTAACGAATGCAATTTTTGTGATTAAATAAAAATATTTATTGAATTATATAAATATTTTTATTAATTTATTTATGGAGTAAAATAAATAATTTATAAAGTTATGGTGAAAGAATTTATGTTAAATGTTATTTAAATGTGATTTGATGTGATTATTCTAATTTAATTTAATAATTAAATTAGATGATTAAATGATTTATTTGTATAGGATAATTTATTTGGTGTGTTGTATTGGTTAAATAAAATTATTAGTTAAAGTTTAATTAAATTTATTTTATAATAAGTTTAATTAAATTAAAAGTGTGACAATTAAAACTATATAATATAATGATTTATTAAAATAAATGGAAAGGGTTTTATTTTTGTTTAACAAACAGGGCCTTACGACCTTTGGTTGAAAAAAAAATGGATTATTTTCTTTGGCTCAACCAAACAAAGCCTAGCCTTTAGAATTCCATTATTTTTACTTGGTTTGCCAAACAAGGCCTAACCTTTTATTTTCTTAAACTGATAAATTTAAAAGTACGTTAAAGGTTCATCAGGTTCATCAGTTTAAAGAAAAAGAAGAAAAGAAAACAGAGCTTGAGAGTTCAGAGAAAAGAGAGAGCAAAAGTAGAGGGAAATTGAGAAAAAAAAAACTTGTGATTGAAGAGAATTCACCAAGTTCTTAAAACAATAGAAGGTATAATTCCTTTTTCCTCTTTGTTTCACTTTACTGTATATAGTTTTAGTTCTTGTATGTAAATTCAATTGCTAAAATACATGAATTATTTGATATACTTGTTGGTAAGCATGCATTAGTTGATTATATGGTGTTTATAAGCTAATTTGAAATATTTAGTCCATGAAAGCATGTCTAGAATAGAATTTTGGGTTTTACAGAGTTTTATTTCATGTATGGCATATATGTATGAAAATTGATGTTCAATTTGATTATTAACTGGTAAATTGACATTTGATTATGATTATATAATGAAAAATGAAAAGAATGCAAGTGGAATGGATTAAAATGGTTGAAAGATGAGTTTACAGTGGTTAATTTTATTAAAATGGCTAAAAGATGAATATTTGGTTCAAATAGTGAATTTTTGGATTCTAATTAGTTGATTAGGTGTATTATAATGGTTAAATTGGTTAGAAACATGTTGGGTAATTGTTTTCTAGCATATTTGATGTTTGGGTAAGTTTAAATTATGTATTTGGATGGTAGAATTCGGAAAATTTTGGCCTAATTTTTCACTGGTTCGCGAACTGTAGGAGGTGACTGCCGAGTCTCTCGCCCCGGCGAGAATATTGAACTGAGAATCTTCGCCCCGGCGAAGTCTCGCACTGGCGAGAATTTTGTTAAGGAAAATCTCGCCCCGACGAAGTCTCGCCCCGACAAGATATTTGTTCAGTAAATCCTCGCCCCGGCGAAGGAACAGTACTGAAATTTTAATTTTTATTTTATTTTCTTTGTGATTTTACTATGATGCTATAAACAAGTTTAAAACTTATATTAAGGTATGAAATGACTAATAAGATACCACGATGGTGGTTAAGCAAGTATTTAATGATTATCGAATGACAATCGAGATGTTACAATAAAATAGAATAAGATCGAATCTTAAAGTGTATGTTATTCTGTAATTAATTATTGTTACCATTTTATAATCGAAATGTATAGGTCGATTAAAGAACGTGAATTATTTAAATCTGTAATCTACGCACGAGGCAAGTTTTCTTCCTTAAATTTGTTATTTCCTTTAAAGCAAGTTTACTTTCATTGAGCAAGCTTAATAACCTTAGCTTATTAATGTTCAAGCAAGGTAGTTATCATGGCAAGTGTTTATATTTACTTCAGCCATTTATTGTTCGATCATTGATCGTTATTCAAACCTTAAACAAAATTTCTATTGTACAAACTTTATTGATGAATCAATTGTTTAGTGACTAGCAAACCGTAACTGATTCAACTAGTCCTTAGTTGATGAGCGTTCTAAAGACTTAGAATATTTTAAAGCTGTTCCGAACCAAGTTCCTTTTGGTACGGATTCTGATGCTAAACTGAGATGAACAACCTTAATATAGGGGATTAATTACGCGACAGCGTTGAAATGTTTGTGCACAATACATTGTACAAAGGGCTGATCCCCCTGAGTACGAGATGGATGGTCCATAGTCAATAAGACTGTTAAAGGTTACGGTATAAATACTTGTTAACCTAGGACATAGTTCGAGGTCTTGAGACCCTCAGATACACTTTTATTCTTGAATCTACATTCAGTTCTTGAGCTAAGCATTCTATTGAGCTTTCAAATTTTTGATTTGTCATTAGTTGACTTCAGAAAAACTATTGTTCCTCAGTAAGATTTATTCCAATAATCATATAAATGTTATTGTTTTCATACTTGTGGGCAATTGTTTGCTCACTCTTGCATTAAAAATATTGCAGCTAAGACTGTGAAACCAGATGAGTCATCCACTAGCAAAGGCAAGGGCAAGATGAGCAAATGAAGATGTTTAGTCTATTTGTTTTAGTTCTTTGTAAAAGACTTATTTAAATCTTATGTTTTAATTCCGCATTGATGTAATAGACGTTAGATAACCTGGGATTTGTTTGATTAAGAGATTGGAGATGTAACCCCCTTTTGTGGGAAGATATTTTATTCAGTTTAATTATGTTATCTTAATCATGGGTAGTTAGTATTGAATGTATGCTATAGTGAACACCAAATCTGTGGAGTTGAAGTACCCGGATTTGGGGGTGTCACAAACCCAACCCAAATAATCCACATAGGTCAGCATTTAAGGATTTTAAAACCATTGGACCATCTGAGTTCAAAGGAACTGCAGATCCAGTTGAGGCCCAAACCTGGATAACTGAGATGGAAAAGTTTTTCACTGTAACTAATGTAAGCGAAGAACAAAAGACCATATTTGCAACCTTTTTCCTAAAAGGGGAGACAAACGTTTGGTGGGAAACCACAAAAACTAGGGCCGGTGAAGGAGTAGTTCCGTGGATAAGATTCAAAGAATTATTCTTTGAAAATTACTTTCCACAAACAATGCAAGACAGAATGGAGGTGAAATTTCTAGAATTAAAGCAAGGGAAAATGATTGTACCTCAGTATACAGCCAAATTTAATGAATTGTCTCGTTTTGCCCCACATCAAGTAAACTCTGAAACAAGAAAAACTAGAAGATTTGAGGAAGGGTTGAAACCTCAGATAAGGAGTAAAATATCAATCTTCCAGTTAAAGACATTTTCAGAGATTCTTGAGAAGGCTGTCATAGCTGAGATCGAGAATGAAAATCTTCTCAAATTCCATAAGGAGAAGAGGAGTCAGAATGAAGAGGGAAAGTTCAAAGGAGAAGTCAGTACATGGAGTAATAATAACAATAAGAGGAAATGGGATACTACTTTTTCTACTAACTTTGGAAAAAAAAGGGAATAATTACAATAACAACAACACCACCAACAGAAACCAGAATAATAAGGTTGAACGTTGTGTCACCTGTGGAAAGAACCACCAGGGAGTATGTCGCCGGAAGGTGGTTTACTGTTATGGCTGTGGTCAGGAGGGCCATTATGCTTCTAATTGTCCTAAGAAAAACAATAATACCATCACTCAAGACAATCAGAATTTTAAATGTTATAATTTTGGCGCAACGGGTCACATATCTAGAAATTGTCCAAAGAATAGGAACCAAACTGTGGGAGGGAATCAAACCACGAACAACACCCTCAAACCAACAGTAGCGGGAGCTGGAGGTCCGAGTCGTCTAACCGCCACGACATTTAATATGACGATGAGGGATGTTGTTGCTTCACATGACGTGGTAACATGTATCATCCCTATCGACACTTTAAATGCATATGTGTTGTTCGACTCTGGTGCTACTTGTTCATTTGTGTCTAATAGTTTTGCTAAAAACTTGAAAATGCCATGTGAAGACTTAGACATATCTTTCAATGTGGAAATTGCCAATAGAGAGATAATTCCTGTTAAAACTGTATATAAAGATTGTAATGTAGAGATTAAGGGACACAAGTTTCTTGTGGACCTCTTTCCTATACTGCTAGGGGAATTTGATATAATCTTAGGTATGGATTGGTTGGTTAATCATAATGCAATGATTGACTACCATCTGAAACGTGTAAACCTGTTGACTGAGTCGAAGTCAAAGATAGTGTTCAGTGGTGGTTGTTCACCTAAGCGATCTCGATGTTTGACAGTAATGCAAGCAGAAAGATTACTTAGGAAGGGTTGTACAGGTAATTTGGCATATATAGTAGATACTCGAAAGGAAGGAGCAAAGTTAGATCAAATACCTGTAGTTAGAGAATTTTCGGATGTGTTTCCCGATGATTTACCAGGTCTACCTCCGGATAGAGAGATCGAATTTATTATCGATCTTGTACCTGGTACGACGCCAGTTTCAAAGGCACCGTACAGGATGGCACCAGTGGAGTTGAAAGAGTTACTTGTGCAGTTACAGGAACTCTTAGACAAGAAATACATATAGCCCAGTGTTTCACCTTGGGGAGCACCGGTATTGTTTGTAAAGAAAAAGGATGGAACGTTGAGGTTATGTGTTGACTATAGAGAATTAAATAAGTTAACCATAAAGAACAAATATCCTTTACCACGAATTGATGATCTGTTTGACCAGTTGAAAGGGGTCGAACACTTTTCGAAGATCGACCTACGATCAGGTTATCATCAATTAAAGGTAAGAAAAGAAGATGTGCCGAAGATAGCGTTTAGGACACGCTATGGACATTATGAGTTTCTTGTGATGTCTTTTGGATTAACAAATGCGCCGGCAACATTCATGGATTTGATGAACCGAGTGTTTAAACCATGCTTAGACAAATATGTCGTAGTGTTCATCGACGATATTTTAGTATACTCGAGAACAAAAGTAGAGCATGCTGAACACTTAAGAAATGTATTAGAGATATTATGCAAGGAACAACTTTACGCAAAGTTTTCCAAGTGTGAGTTCTGGTTGGAAAGAGTCCAGTTCTTGGGTCATGTAATTGACAAGAATGGAATAGCAGTAGATCCAGCAAAGATAAAGGCAGTTGTGAATTGGGAACAACCAACAACTCCAACAGAAGTACGAAGTTTTCTCGGTTTAGCAGGGTACTATAGGCATTTTATACAAGATTTTTCAAAAATAGCGACCCCGCTAACCAATTTAACTCGAAAGACAGTAAAGTACGTCTGGATAGATAAATGTGAAGAAAGCTTCTGAGAGTTGAAGAAACGATTGAGCATGGCACCAGTGTTATCTTTACCAAATGATACATGAGGTCTTGTTGTTTATAGTGATGCGTCACACAAGGGATTAGGTTGTGTGTTAATGCAACATGGGAAGGTAATTGCATATGCATCACGACAACTCAAAGATTATGAGAAGAGGTATCCTATGCATGATCTTGAGTTAGCCGCTGTAGTTTTCGCCTTGAAAATCTGGAGACATTACTTGTATGGAGAAAAGTGTGAGATATACACAGATCGCAAGAGTCTGAAATATATTTTCACACAGAAGGAGTTAAATATACAGCAGAGGAGATAGCTAGAGTTGATAAAAGATTTCGACTGTGAAATCTTATATCATCCAGGGAAAGCCAACGTCGTAGCAGACGCGTTAAGTAGGAAGAACCAAGAAAAGTTGAATATAATAACCAACAACGAGGTACTGATAAAAGAGTTTGACAAACTTGAGATCGAGGTAAGAGTTCCAGTGAATTCTACCCAAAAGTTATTTGTTGTGGATAATGGTTCAACTTTGTTGGAGAGAGTCAAACGACTACAGGAGACGGATGCAGAGTGTCAAAAGTGTAAGACTGAAATAACCCATAAGAAGAATAAGAAATTCAGAGTGGATAAGAATGGAGTACTGAGATACGAAGATAGAATTTATGTACCTTCAATACAAGAATTGAAAGATGAAATACTGAATGAAGCTCACAATTCTAAATTCGCTGTACATCCAGGGAGTACAAAAATGTACAAAGATTTAAGCCGACAATTTTGGTGGTCTAACATGAAAAGAGAAATAGCAGAGTGGGTAAGTAAATGTTTAACGTGTCAAATGGTTAAAGCTGAACACCAAAAGCCGAGTGGACTATTACAACTCTTAGAAATTCCTGAGTGGAAATGGGAACATATTACCATGGATTTTATAGTTGGTCTCCCAAATACCCAGAAAGGTCACAATGCCATTTGGGTAATTATTGATCGTTGATGAGTGTATTTTATATACACAAATTAGGTACTTTTAGCCTTAATAATTTGTAAGTCTTTAGCTATTTCGTTTGGTTTTATGTGTTGTTATCTTATTGTTGTGTAATGTACTTTTGTAGTACTTTTATATGTATTTGTGTGCTTTTATGTGTTTTTACGTTGTTTTGTAGGTATTGAAATAAAGGCCCCTTAGACCGTTACGTTTTTGGCTCGAATCTAGCATTTCCGCTGCTTGTTTCTCCATTTGACCCATGATGCAATCCGAATCTCTCAAAACTCAAAGAACGAAAGTTGTAGATTTTGATCTTAGCTTTCCAGAACATCCGGAATCATCCAATTTGAAGTTCGTATGAGAGAGTTATGGTCCTTTTACCATCGGATTTTGCATGAATTTTACACAGCAGCTGCTTCGGGGCCAATTTGTGTCTTGCTCTGGCCATTGTCGAGCTCCAGATATGGAAGTTGTAGAGCTACTTCTTAGCTTTCCATAGCCTCCTTAATCGCCTTAATCCGAGTTCGGACGAAGAAGTTATGGTCATTTTACCAACAGACGTCGAAACTGTCTCGCGGTACAGAACACCGCCGGGGTGAGAGCGTCGCCGGGGCGACGGAATTCAGGCCAAAATTGGCGCCGGGGCGAGAAACGCTTCTGACTTTGCGAATTTTTTGGTCCAAAACTCGGGAAATGCTAGGGTTTGAGACACCCATCTCTTATAACACCAAAGTGGCGGCTGGAACTTCATTCTAACACATACCCACTCATTCTAACTCATCCTAACACCTTCTAACACAAAATCTAGAGAGAGGAAGCTACCAAATACATCAAATTAGAGGGCCAAAGTGCTAAAATCAAGCTACATCAAGCAAGGCCAAGGAGCAAAAACATCAAGGATTGCAAAATCAAGGAGGAGAAGCTAGTGTTCATCATCAACCCATCAAACATCATATGAAAATCTACAAAAGTGGTTCTATCTCTAGTTTTCTCTTCTATTTTGTAATCCAACATGATGTATAATTTGAATATGATGTTATTTGTAGTTACCATGAACTAGAACTTATTTTCTAAGATTTCAATGGAACCCAATATGTAGTTTGAATTGAATGCTCTCTCTTGGATATTGGTTATTCATTTGTGAATTGGGTATAATAATTTATGCTTTATGGATTAATTGCCTAGCTAGTAATTACCTTGGGAACTTATATGGAATTGAGAGAGGAAGTATAGGTTGAGACCTTGTTATGATATCATGTGAAAATTAGATATTCCTATGGGTAATTTATGAAATTAAGTGACGTGTGTTTTATTTATTACCCTCATGAATGGATAATTTGATTGTATTTAGGATAGACATATATTTAAATACCACATGTATCCATTTGAAAATCATGCTTAATGATTTCCATTGCGAAAGTTGGTAATTGATAGGGTGATTAATGAGATTTGGTGACACGTGTCTTGTTGATTATTCTTGATATTGGATTCTTGTTAGTGTGTAGAATAGAGATATTTATACACCGCATTGGAAAATACGTATTTGACCATCGAGAGAGGCTTGTATATACTTGTAAATTCTCGGATAACAATCCTTGTGATTTAACTAGTTGAAAAGAGAGAGTTAGGATATTCAAGTGAAGTGTTGGGAGAAATTGTGATCTTAGACTTGTTAATATTTGATTTCATTATCTTAAAGCTTTCCATAGTTCTTTGATTATTTGTTATCTTCATTAATGCAAAACAACAAAAACAATCGTCTTACCAAATCAGCTCATTTTATACCCATAAAAGTCAACTTCAGTCTTGACCAGTTAGCCAAACTTTACATCAATGAAATTATTTCTAGAGATGGAGTACCTATTTCTATAGTATCAGACCGAGATCCCCGATTTACTTCAAACTTTTGGACAAGTCTCCAGAAACACTTAGGAACTCAGTTGAGGTTAAGCACAACTTATCACCCACAAACTGACGGTCAGAGTGAGAGAACCATTCAAACATTGGAGGACATGTTGCGCACTTGCATCATGGACTTCAAGGGAAGTTGGGAAGATCAATTACCTTTGGTAGAGTTTGCCTACAACAATAGCTATCATACCAGCATAGGAATGCCACCATTTGAAGCTCTGTATGGAAGAAAATGTAGGACACCGTTATGTTGGGACGCGGTTGGTGAGCGACAAATGCTAAGACCCGAAATAGTTCAGCAAACTAGTTCGAATTATACGAGGAAGATTACAAGCGACTCAAGATCGACAGAAGAAATATGCAGATCAACACAGGAAGCTACAAGATTTCGATATCAGTAGTCACGTGTTCTTAAAAGTTTCTCCGTGGAAGGGCAAAATCCGTTTCGGCAAGGAAGGAAAATTGAGCCCGAGATTCATTGGACCATTTCAAATATTGAGAAAGATAGGTGAAGTAGCTTATGAGGAAGCCTTACCTCCTGAGTTAGAACATATCCATAACGTGTTTCATGTGTCCGTGTTACGACCATACAAATCTGATTAAAAACATGTTATAGATTATGAGCCTATTCAGATCGAAAAAGATTTATCTTATGAGGAAATTCCTATCGAAATTATAGATAGGAAAGAACAACATCTACGAAATAAAGTGATCCCTTCAGTCAAGGTTATTTGGAGAAATCAAAACATAGAGGAAGCTACGTGGGAGCTCGAGAGTAAAATACGCGATAATTACCCACACTTGTTTTTATAATCTGTACTGTAATTTCGAGGACAAAATTCTTATTAGTGGGGGTGAATGTAATATTCTGAACCCTAATAAGATTTGTATATGTAAATTATGTGTTTAATAGATGAAATTTCATGTTCTGACTTGGTATTATGTGATTGTGTATTTTATTTAAGAATTAGGTCAAATAAAAAATTTTCGTCAAGCAGTTGTGTCGTGCTTACACGGACAAAATGATTTGTCGTGCTTCCGGTGAATTCACCGAGAAGCGTCTCGGCAAATTATTTTTGTAAGCTGCTGTGTCGTGCTTCGAAATGACAAAGTGATTTGTCGTGCTTCGGAGTTAATATAATATTATATTAATTGATAAAATTCTAAAATAAGTTAATTAGGGTTTAACATGTTAAACTGAATTAGAAACCCTAATTAAGAAACCCTAATTGGTAAAAGTTATCCGAATTGGCTAACTAAAACCCTAATTATCATATAAGAGTCTTAATTAATATAATTAGGATCTAAGTAATGAATCATAATATTAATTATGAATCATTAAAACTTATATTAAAACCCTAAACGAAAGATTAAAACCCTAATTGTAGGATTGAAAACCCTAAACACTAATTTGAAACCATAAAACCCTAATTTGATTCAAGAACATTAAATTATGAATTGATAAATCTTAATTATGATATAATAGCTTAATTAAGGTATTACTAAACATGATTAAATATCTTAATCATGATTAACAAAAATCTAGGTTTAATTAGTAGGTAAATAAATCAAAAATAAATTCTTAACCAATAGAAATTAAGCTAGGAGTGTGCTAGCTTGTGCTCAACACACTCCAGCACAAGTAGGTGATATAGATCAGATTTCCAGTAGCACAAGTTAAGTGGTCAAGATATTTATAGGGGCAAGTTAGTAAAAATGACCTAAAAACCCTAATTTCAAACTTGCTATAAATAGAACATCAAGCTGACCATTTAACCTACGAAATTTACAAAGCTTATACACTTATAATCATACCATAACAAGCCTCTGCAATAACTGTGACACCCCCAAATCCAGGTACTTCGTTTCCTCAGGATTTGGTGTTCACCATCCAAAAACATAACATCACATCTAACTACCCATTCAAATATAAATGAAAACTTTTAATAAAAATAGAAATCACCCATTAAGGGTTACAACATCATTCGTAAATAAATCCCAGGTTATCTAACCTTAAATAACATCAGTGCGGAAACATAAATTAATTCTATTACATAAACATCATTTAGTCAAATAAAACAAGTTTTCATCACTTGTTTGCTTTTCCTTTGCCCTTACTAGTAGATGGCTCATCAGTTCTTTCAACCTTAGCTGCAATGTTATTATGCAAGGGTGAGCAATGACTGCCCAACATGTATAATAACAACAGTAATAATAACATGCGAAATAATTAATGGATATTGAATATTCGAAGATTTAGCTTTTGAGTCAAGAATGTAAGACAAGATTCGAAAGAACGTCTGAGGGTCTTAAGACCACAAACTATGTCCCAGGTTATCAAGTATTTCTACTTTAAACCTTTAATAGTCGTAAGACTATATGGACCTTGCTTCTCGTACTCAAGGGGATCAGCCCTTTGTACCATATATGTGCACAACATCTTAACGCTAACGCGTAATAAAATCCCCTGTATAAGGGTTGTTCATCTCAGTTTGACATCGGAGTCCGCACCAAAGGAAGTTTGGTTTGGATTTACTTCACTAACGTTTCTAGAATTTAGAACGCTCATCAACTATGGACTAGTCGAATCAATAAGGTTTCACTAGTCAATCAAGGTTCAAAAGCTATAATTCGAGAATCAAAACTAAATCTCACAAAAGGTACGATTGAATACGTTCTATATAACTGAAGCATTATAAAGTGGGATTTAAAACGTCTCATTGAATCCATGAAATTGAATGGAATAGAAATAATAATTTGCTCGAGTAAGTAATAGCATTATGAAACATATATGATAAGAGAATTAAGTTTAAGAACTTGCGTAAACGTAAAAAGTAAGGATAAGATACTTGCCTCGTGCGTAGACTATAAATTTAAGACTCAAGTTTCTCTAATCAACCTATACATTCCGTTTATAAAACAGTAACAATAATTAGTTAAAGTATTATAAACACTTCAGAACTCATTCTCATTCAAAATTTCTATTTGAATAGCTCAGTTGACATCGAACAATCAATGGGTTTATGCTTACCACCCATTACAGTATTTTAACATTCATTTTATACATTAGCCTAAGTTTTAGGTATATCTACGATATCTACAAAATTCTCGCCGGGGCGAGAAATTTCTTGACAAAATTCTCGAAGAACGCAGTAACAGGCCAAAATTTCCAATCTTGTTATTCTAATCGTCAAATTAAACATACCCAGACACTATAATTCATAAATAATTGTTACCCAAGCCTTCTAGTATGATTCTAACAACTTAAATGGCATAAATCATGAAACTAAGAATCAAATTTAAGGTTTCTTATCAGTTTATCAAAGTTTCTACAATTTGGATAAAATCACACATAACAGGTTCGTTATACAACCAAATTGAACCGTTTAAAACTTGTTTTCTTCATTTATACATGCATAATCAAAGTAAGTTATTAATTTATCCAATTAACTAGCAACACAGACCTCAATTTCATACACTCAAACCATGTTCGTACACTGTACTACTCTGTAACTTTCTGAATTCTCATATAAACGAAATTTCACCGATTAAATTACTCGAAATCATATTTAAATCATATAAAACACATAAATACATGCTTACTAACATCTAACATCAAATTATTTAAAAACTTAGCCATACAATTTGGTTTACAGAGAACTCAGAACATGCATTCATGGAGAAAATTAAGAAAACGTAAATTAAAGGTTAAAGTCTAAGAATTACCTTTGATAATTATGCTAGATTATGCAAGATGGTGACAAGGTTTCTTCTCAATTCTCCAAATTCTCTCCTCTTTCTCTCAAGTTTTCTCTCTGGCTTGAATATGAATTACTGATAATGGAATACGTGAAAAACTAAATAGCAGAACATGGTGTCAGTTTAATAACTGGCACCAACTTCCACTAAGGCCATGTTTGGCTACTCATATATTCCTCACTTCTAATTTATTTTAATAAACTACTTATTATATAGTTTCATGTCACACTTTAATCAACTAAATAATCTTACTAAAATCAAATAAATAGAATAGAATAATTCTACATTAAATCACATAGTCATATAAATAAAATTCTCATTTATTAATAATGACAAATTATTAAGTCTCTAATTAATAATTAAATTAATTAGAAATAACATTATAATTATTTAAATAATATATTTAATCAAATAAATTCAATTAAACACATACTTTAAATATAAAAATTCTCCACATTAATCTAATTAAAATGACACATATAATTAAATTAATCTACCACAAATTCATCGATTAATCAATTAATTCAACAATCAAATCATCGAAAAATATTTATTCAATCAATAAATATTTAAAATAAGTTACAAAAATTCTCGTTCGTCACAATCACAAGCTCAGAATCAAAAGCCAGAAATCAAAAATTTGAAGAAAAAGGTGCAAAAACCCTAATTTTATGCTAGATCTTTAAGGTTGAATTAGATGTTATGTTTTAGTGTTTAGGAATACTTATTAACATGTTATTAAGTGATCTGGGCGGTTAAATCATGTTTTCATAACATCTAGATATCAAAATTAGGCAAAAATAGCTAACTGTTCTTGGTAGTCAAGAATAGTTTGACAAACCTTTTTGTCAGATCTTTTGATCGACTTAACTGTATGTTTGATGTGTTTTAAAGTATAAATTGATAGTATGCCATGTTAGGTTTAATATCCAATTTGTAGAAAGCTTAAATTATCTCACAGTAGCAAGTTATGGTTGGTCAAAACCCATTGACCGACCATGCAAACTGATTTCTGGGTAACCCAGAAATCGTTTGAAGATCCTGACAGTTTCCTGACAAAACTTTGAACAACCCAAATCATGCCTAAATAAACTTGTAAATGTTATTTCTTGGATTAGAGTTATAGTATGTCATGTAAACTATAATCTTGAAGCATTAAAACACCTAAACAATACAGAAATTGAAAGGAATTAATGGTTAAACTACGTTGACCGTTATGACTGTATGAGTTTTCTAGGTTACCCAGAAACTCAAGAACAGTTGAACGACCCTGTAGACACCCAAATTTTGCGCTTCGTATACTAACCATGACAGGAGGGCAAAATCGTCAAATGAACCGGCCTGTGAGGGCGAGGGATGCACAAGAACGAACATTCGACGCCACCGCGACGATTTACAACCGAAACCGACGTGACAGCAGGGCCGTCCGAAATGAGCCTGCCCGAATGATGCGGCACGTCTCCCAGTGATTCCCGGACTGCAAAATACAAACCTGTCGGTGAAAACTGACGTCACGACTCGCGAATCGAGGTGCGGCACGGAAATCGAGAAAATCAGCCCACCCAGCCGCGGATTGATCTGCGGCCAAACGAATAAAATAATGGTGGTGCGCACGGGACTCGAAACCAAGAAACCAGCTGAGTGCGATGGGGGGTGGGCCAGCCAGCCGCAGATCCATCTGCGGCCAGCCGCAGATCAATCTGCGGCTGCCCTAATGCAGCCTATTTCAGCTCATTCAGCATACAGGAACAAGGAGAGAGCAGCAGCAGCAGCGGCGGAAAAAGAAAGAAAAGAAGGAGAAAACAGCAAGAAAAATAGAGAGAAAAGAGAGAAAAGAAGTGAGAAATTTTACCCATTTTGTGAGATTACATCTCATATTTCCTACTCTATTCAATACACAAATTCATACATATTGTGGGGATCATTTGCAAGGTGAAAAATCCTTTGTTTTAGCATTTTGTTTTACCATTTTTGTTAAGCTTTTATCATCCAAATTATATTTAAATGTAGTTTCCTTGTGTATTGTTGTGGATCTATGGATTGAGGGCTATTAGGGAGGGTTCCCAAATGGAACGAAATTCCTCCTAATGGCCCGATGATATCCATTTGATGATTTTTTAGCTCGTTGTAATGATGTATCGTGCATAGGTTGTTTAGATTGCTATTTTAGGATCTTGTGGGTGTGTAGCGATTTTGAATGTGAGCCTAGGAGCGCGACCTCGTGGTCCAAATCCGATGATGGACATCTTTTGATATATGTAATAAATTCGATGTACCTTTCATTGTAAATATGTAATCGTCGGGCCTTAAAACGACGCCAAGGCGAGAATCGTGTTTAAGGCCCCGAAATAGTGAAACTTGTGATTGTAGGTGTTTGGGGTTATTTTGATGGCTTACATGCCCATGAATAGCTCCGACGCGTGTTTATGCTCGATTTGATTTATGAGACGAAATTGATTTCAAAGCCAAATGATAAGATCTTCATAAAATCAATCAAACTAGGCTATTAGCATCACGAGGTTAATAAATGGGAAATGCTAATGAATGTCGATTCCTATTTAACGAGAAAGCTAAGGAGAATCGTTTTCAAATATCATAAGGAATGATTTTGTCAAATAATTGACGTTTTATTAAACCGTTGTGCATAGGGTTAAAGAGATTCTAGAAGTTGCCCATCGTTTGAGTTACGAAAGCAACGTATAGATCTCGATTCCTATTTTGACGAAGGTTTAAAACTCTTGTTTCACCAAAACGACACCTAATGAAAATCTCATAGTTTTGACAAATTAAAATCAAACCTTTCTCATAAAGAATAAAGCTTTCTCGTGTATGCCGAAAAGACGCTCGAAGCGTTCTCAAATTAAAGCACGACTTTCCCTAAAAATCCAAATGATTCTTTCACACAAACTCACCACAACATTCATTAGGCACACACACACACACACGCACACATACACATTTCATGAATTAAAGGATAGGAAAACATCAAGGTTGCGGTAACCGTGCTTCACGGAAGTCGGGGGGTGCCTAACACCTTCCCCTCGCTTAAGCAAGCCCCCGAACTCTATGAATCTCGATTCGCAGACCAATTAATTCGGAGTCACATATGAGCCGGCGATTTACGAAAACGAAAATTCGGATGAGTTGGTACATCCATTTCAAATATACCAACTGGCGACTCTGGTTAATTGGCTCATCATAAAAAACGATCTTTCAAAACCCCGTCGACATCAATGCCGATCTTTTCCAAAGAATCATTAAATCAAAAGGCTAAAATTGGAAAAGACTAGAAAGAGAAAACCCGGCGTCGACAGCTGGCGACTCTGCTGGGGACATTAGAGGGCTTAAGCCGCGTTCAAATCTTGATGCTATCCTATCCTCTAAAATTCATAAATGTGTATGTACGTGCGATATTTTGACTTATTTTACTTATTGTTGTGTGTGAATGTGTGCCTTTTGTCCAAATGAATGAATGATTGAATGTGATGATTTTACTTTAAAGCAATCATTTGCATACGGTGAGGACGATGAATGTGAATGTATGTTGAGAGAGTACCTCCTCCTGAGGCGAACCTGTCGGTTGCTTATTACTGGACTCGAAGGGGCTGCTCCCCGGAGATGGCTCAGGAAACGCACCACCCATATCCGCTCCAATCGAAAGGATTCAGACGAGTAGATTGCGAAGATTTGGGGACCTTCATGCCGAAAAGCCCGCGAGAGTAGCCCTAGGGTAGGTCAGCCTCTGATAAACCTAACGGAAGGGAAGCTTCTTCATGCCCTTTTATCGTTCAGTCAAATAAATAAATGTCATGTAAATGGCATACAACTGTCATACCCTCATCATCATAATAAATATGTCCTGTATCATGTGATTACATCACCTGCACATATGAAGAGAATACTGACATGGTTTTGCATGAAGGCAATCCGTGCCACGTACCAAGGTTTTCTAAAAACTTCTAAATACTATCCTGTCATCAAACACTGACCTTGTTTTGCAGGATAAGATTAGAGAACCGAAAAAAAAAAAGAAAAAAAAAAAGAGAGAAAAAAAAAATGAATAAAAATCAGGCATCAGTGTTGACATGCATCTGCCAACTTGTAACTGGCACAGTACTAAACTACGGCCCTTGTTTGTTTTGTGAGATGGCCCCTAAGACCCAACTGAGAGGCCGTAAAGTCCATACTCCATCCATCCAAATGGCAGGAGCCGGTAGCCATGAAACACACTGGTTTCCCTAATTCACACATCACGGTACGAGATGAGCTTTAGGGGGGAAATTGCGGTACAGACTTGTCCGGCCTATGAGGATCAGATCGGAGAGATCTCCCATAGTGACGCCCTCCCTGAATGGGCTTGGTATCAAAACATTAAAGAGTTCCTTCGAGACAACTCCTTTCCCGAAAATGCAGATCTGACCGGGGAAAGAGAATCCAAGGATGGGCAGTGAAATTCTTCCTAAGCTACGGGACTACTGAGATATCTGGAAAGCCGAAGAAGCCCATAGATTAATGAACGAAGTACATGGCGATGTGTGCGGAGCCATATGAGCAGAACATTTTGGCAAAGAAAATCATGTGAACGGGTTACTACTGGCTAACCACGAAAACTGACTGCCATACTCATGTCAAGAAATGCCATCAATGCCAGATCCATGCCAATACGATCCATGCACCTCCTGATGAGCTCCATTGCTTGACCTCACCGTGGCCAGTTGGACCATGCAGCAGGTGATATCCAGGAAGGGGGTACATCCAGGAGGATGATAGCAGTGAATCCCGGCCAATAGAAGATCAATGGTACCCCGATTTGAGGCATTCTAGCCTGACAAGCAATAGGCCAAATTTGAAGGAGGATCACGATTTTGGTATAGAGCTAGATTTCGATCTGATGGGGATCGAGCAGGACGGGGCAGATATCGACAATACGCCTGGCGAGATCAGGGGATGGGTCGAAGGCAAACCCAAACCCGACTTAGACCAAACCTTCGCCATCAAACCTCAGAACCCCTGACGATCACAAAGAACCCGGAGTAGGGGCAAATCCGACCACACAAAAAAAAATCTCAAAAACCAAAAATCCCCCAAACCTTTCAACAAGTCAAAGGGCCGGATCTTTTGTCAGCCCAGCGAGATGCCGATGCAACCAGTACGAGGAAGATCACAAGAAAAGCAACTTAACACTGGGGCATTTGTCAACTACCCAAGAAATGATGACGTGCAATTTGGCACCCATGCGACAATCCCATCAACATGCATCATCATCATCAAATGCTAACTCATGTCAATTCAATCTTCAACGGTACGATCATCTGGCATTTGTCAGGCATAGTTTTCCCGGGATAAGATGATCCGCGTGAAAGAGGGGATTTTATTTGGCTTGATAGGAATCGGATTAATTCTGACAAGCAACCGTGGAGCACGATCGTGAGTATGATTAGACGAAGAAGGCTATCCAACCTTTTGATCGGGCACAAAGCCTTAATTCAAAGCAACGTTTGCGACAGAATCGACCTCATGTGACAACCTTCACTTGGCATTTGCACAAACTTTCAGTTGTGGGGTATAAAGCTATGACGACGTTGATGGCGATTAACACGTAGTCAGACAGTCAATGATTATCAAGCTAATATCAAGAAGTCAGACGGTAAATGATTATCAAGCTAATGTCTCGAATCGTGGCCTGGGTTATTCGAGTAATTAAGCCGAGGGGTGTCTCTACACCTGGTGCCCTAAAGCCATCTGGTTTGGGAGTCGCTGGCCCAACACTCGTTACATGGGTAACTCAGAGCCTAAGAAAACGAGCATTACAGTAGAGGAGGCCCGAGCAGATTCGAATCGTGGCATGAGCTACTCGAGTAATTAAGCCTAAGGGGTGTCTCTACATCTGGTGCCCTAAAGCCGTCTGGTTTGGGAGTCACCGGCCTAACACTCGCTACATGGGTAACTCAAGCCTAAGAAAGCAAATCTTGCGCAAGGTCAAGCAAAGAATGAATGGTGCAGACCACCAGCTTGTCTCGAACCGTGGCCTTTGTTACTCGAGTAAATAAATCCGAAGGGGTGTCTGCACACCTAATGCCCCAAAACCGTCTGGTTCGGGAGTCATTGGTCCAAAACTCGTTAAATGGGTAACTTTGGATAGCCTAAGAAAACGAGACAAGTGAAGTGGGCTGATAAAGAGAAAGGATAATACGAGAAAAAAAAAAACTCTCGGCCTTAAACAAGAAGTCATGAAAGAGAAACCCCTACTGAATGCTGCATCGCACAGTGCATTTGTCATATGACGTCAATCCTGCTAAGAACGTTGTCGAGAATGGAGACAGAATACCTTTGACGAGGGAAGGTAGTTCTTTTGAATTCGACCTTACTCACGTACAATGACCATGAATGCTTGAAGGTGTTCTTACGATTTCATAACTCGTCAAATAGTAAATCATCAACTCACGAGGGAATAAAAAAAAAAAGAAAAAAAAAAAAAAAAAAAAAAAAGAAAAAAAGAAAAAAAAATAATAATAAAACTTCCAATCTAGTACATTCACGGTTCACAACTTGCTAGATTATTTGATCAAAAGATATTCAATTTCATGTGCTTTAACTGCATTTTTGTCGAGATTATAATATCTTTGTGTTGAACTAACACTAACGGCCCGAGCCTTCAGGTATTGGCATTTGTTAGTCATCTGATATGCAGGATCTAGCAGGGCTGTGGATAACTCAGCACGATCAACATCGCGAGTTCTCGATAGGAATTCTTGGTAGCGACACGCACCAAGGCAAGGGCAGTTAAGAATCGTGAAATGGAAGGAAGCTGAGGCTGCACAGAACTTCTCTTCATTGGGCCTCTCCCCAATCCTGACTATCACTGCCTCGACATCCAAATGATCCACATGCATGAGCATATACGAGGATGATATAATGCTGGACAACAGTATATCGGCCGTCAGAAATGATCAAAAGGCCAAAGAGCCTAACATAGCTGTCGATCATTGCAGAGAGCAAAACAGACTGCCTCAACTCGATGAAATGAAGACGACCAAGAACAAACAGAGTACTAGTCCAGGGTTGAAGTCTAGAAACTACACCTCACGACGAGGCGTGATCCAGTCAAATTTTGGCAAACAGCGACGACTGTCGAATCATATCATTTGACTGAATAGGGGTCATTTCTATCTAAACATATATTGTGCACATGCATCTGTCCATAATATATCTGTCAGATCATGCATAACATCTTTTTCATGCATGCAGGTACGATCAAAATGAAAATCTTCAAGAAAGTTCAAGCACGTCGTTTTCAACCTCACGAATGATCAGACTGTGATGGCTTTTGCGGCATGATACGTGGACGATGTTGGTGGGTGATCCAGGACATGAAGCCGATCACACATCCCATCCAAAAAAGAAAAGAAAAAAAAAAAAAAAAAAAAAAGACAAAAAAAAAAAAAAACAACAAACCCTGGGAAGGGCTGAGATCCAAGCGAACCACGACAAAGATGGTGAGCACCCCTGGGAAGGGCTGATATCCACCAAAAGAAAAAAGACAAAAAACAACAAACCCTGGGAAGGGCTGAGATCCACGCGAACCACAACAAAGATGGTGAGCAACCCTGGGAAGGGCTGATATCCAAAAAAAGAAAAAGGACAAAAAACAACAAACCCTGGGAAGGGCTGAGATCCACGCGAACCACAACAAAGATGGTGAGCAACCCTGGGAAGGGCTGATATCCAAAAAAAGAAAAAGGACAAAAAAACAACAAACCCTGGGAAGGGCTGAGATCCACGCGAACCACGACAAGATGGTGAGCAAACCTGGGAAGGGCTGATATCCACAAAAAGAAAAAAGACAAAAAACAACAAACCCTGGGAAGGGCTGAGATCCACGCGAACCACGACAAGATGGTGAGCAACCCTGGGAAGGGATGATATCCACAAAAAGAAAAAAGACAAAAAACAACAAACCCTGGGAAGGGCTGAGATCCACGCGAACCACGACAAGATGGTGAGCAAACCTGGGAAGGGCTGATATCCACAAAAAGAAAAAAGACAAAAAACAACAAACCCTGGGAAGGGCTGAGATCCACGCGAACCACAACAAAGATGGTGAGCAACCCTGGGAAGGGCTGATATCCAAAAAAAGAAAAAGGACAAAAAAACAACAAACCCTGGGAAGGGCTGAGATCCACGCGAACCACGACAAGATGGTGAGCAAACCTGGGAAGGGCTGATATCCACAAAAAGCAAAAAGACAAAAAACAACAAACCCTGGGAAGGGCTGAGATCCAGACAATCGACCGGCGACGATAACCGGCGATTACGAGATGGATGTCCGGCGACGAAAACCGGCTCCGACGAGATAACCAACCGGCGACGATAACCGGGGGTTACGAGATGGGTGACCGGCGACGATACCCGGCCCCGACAAGACAATCGACCGGCGACGATAACCGGCGATTACGAGATGGATGTCCGGCGACGAAAACCGGCTCCGACGAGACAACCAACCGGCGACGATAACCGGGGGTTACGAGATGGGTGTCCGGCGACGAAAACCGGCCCCGACAAGACAATCGACCGGCGACGATAACCGGCGATTACGAGATGGATGTCCGGCGACGAAAACCGGCTCCGACGAGATAACCAACCGGCGACGATAACCGGGGGTTACGAGATGGGTGACCGGCGACGATACCCGGCCCCGACGAGACAATCGACCGGCGACGATAACCGGCGATTACAAGATGGATGTCCGGCGACGAAAACCGGCTCCGACAAGATAACCAACCGGCGACGATAACCGGGGGTTACGAGATGGGTGACCGGCGACGATACCCGGCCCCGACGAGACAATCGACCGGCGACGATAACCGGCGATTACAAGATGGATGTCCGGCGACGAAAACCGGCTCCGACAGGATAACCAACCGGCGACGATAACCGGGGGTTATGAGATGGGTGACCGGCGACGATACCCGGCCCCGACGAGACAATCGACCGGCGACGATAACCGGCGATTGCGAGATGGATGTCCGGCGACGAAAACCGGCTCCGACAGGATAACCAACCGGCGACGATAACCGGGGGTTACGAGATGGGTGACCGGCGACGATACCCGGCCCTGACGAGACAATCGACCGGCGACGATAACCGGCGATTACGAGATGGATGTCCGGCGACGAAAACCGGCTCCGACAAGATAACCAACCGGCGACGATAACCGGGGGTTACGAGATGGGTGACCGGCGACGATATCCGGCCCCGACGAGACAATTGACCGGCGACGATAACCGGCGATTACGAGATGGATGTCCGGCGACGAAAACCGACTCCGACAAGCGGTGACACCTGTAGAATCGTATCAAAAGACTGTACAGGGGTCATTTTTCATTTTAAATGTTGTGTCATATGCATTGAATAAGTGATAATTCTGTACGTGATCCATGCAGGTTAGGTGTCAAGGTCCTAGCCTATCAGAGTCAAAAGCAATGGTTGCCAAGAGCGGTGTGTGCGAGGACGAATTCCAAGGATGCCCTTCAAGGCTAGTCAGGAGAATAACTTCCTTTGATGACAATGGGATGGAATAAGGTGATTACGAGAGGGGTGACCGGATATGAGACCCGACATTCACAGGACAATCGACCGGATACGAGACCCGGCGATTATGAGACGAGCGACAGGTTAGGTATTGATGCATTGACACCTTTAGAAATGTGTTGCATACCTTACATCTTGCGTTACATCATAAGTTGTATGTGTTGCACTGTCATTCTTATGCACTGTCATTCATGCATCGTGTGTCTACTTCTTTATCATGTTCATTTCATTTAACATTTCATAAACATGATAAAGAGGGGCAGCTGTAAACACCCAAATTTTGCGCTTCGTATACTAACCATGACAGGAGGGCAAAATCGTCAAATGAACCGGCCTGTGAGGGCGAGGGATGCACAAGAACGAACATTCGACGCCACCGCGACGATTTACAACCGAAACCGACGTGACAGCAGGGCCGTCCGAAATGAGCCTGCCCGAATGATGCGGCACGTCTCCCAGTGATTCCCGGACTGCAAAATACAAACCTGTCGGTGAAAACTGACGTCACGACTCGCGAATCGAGGTGCGGCACGGAAATCGAGAAGAAAAATCAGCCCACCCAGCCGCGGATTGATCTGCGGCCAAACGAATAAAATAATGGTGGTGCGCACGGGACTCGAAACCAAGAAACCAGCTGAGTGCGATGGGGGGTGGGCCAGCCAGCCGCAGATCCATCTGCGGCCAGCCGCAGATCAATCTGCGGCTGCCCTAATGCAGCCTATTTCAGCTCATTCAGCATACAGGAACAAGGAGAGAGAGCAGCAGCAGCAGCGGCGGAAAAAGAAAGAAAAGAAGGAGAAAACAGCAAGAAAAATAGAGAGAAAAGAGAGAAAAGAAGTGAGAAATTGTACCCATTTTGTGAGATTACATCTCATATTTCCTACTCTATTCAATACACAAATTCATACATATTGTGGGGATCATTTGCAAGGTGAAAAATCCTTTGTTTTTAGCATTTTGTTTTACCATTTTTGTTAAGCTTTTATCATCCAAATTATATTTAAATGTAGTTTCCTTGTGTATTGTTGTGGATCTATGGATTGAGGGCTATTAGGGAGGGTTCCCAAATGGAACGAAATTCCTCCTAATGGCCCGATGATATCCATTTGATGATTTTTTAGCTCGTTTGTAATGATGTATCGTGCATAGGTTGTTTAGATTGCTATTTTAGGATCTTGTGGGTGTGTAGCGATTTTGAATGTGAGCCTAGGAGCGCGACCTCGTGGTCCAAATCCGATGATGGACATCTTTTGATATATGTAATAAATTCGATGTACCTTTCATTGTAAATATGTAATCGTCGGGCCTTAAAACGACGCCAAGGCGAGAATCGTGTTTAAGGCCCCGAAATAGTGAAACTTGTGATTGTAGGTGTTTGGGGTTATTTTGATGGCTTACATGCCCATGAATAGCTCCGACGCGTGTTTATGCTCGATTTGATTTATGAGACGAAATTGATTTCAAAGCCAAATGATAAGATCTTCATAAAATCAATCAAACTAGGCTATTAGCATCACGAGGTTAATAAATGGGAAATGCTAATGAATGTCGATTCCTATTTAACGAGAAAGCTAAGGAGAATCGTTTTCAAATATCATAAGGAATGATTTTGTCAAATAATTGACGTTTTATTAAACCGTTGTGCATAGGGTTAAAGAGATTCTAGAAGTTGCCCATCGTTTGAGTTACGAAAGCAACGTATAGATCTCGATTCCTATTTTGACGAAGGTTTAAAACTCTTGTTTCACCAAAACGACACCTAATGAAAATCTCATAGTTTTGACAAATTAAAATCAAACCTTTCTCATAAAGAATAAAGCTTTCTCGTGTATGCCGAAAAGACGCTCGAAGCGTTCTCAAATTAAAGCACGACTTTCCCTAAAAATCCAAATGATTCTTTCACACAAACTCACCACAACATTCATTAGGCACACACACACACACACGCACACATACACATTTCATGAATTAAAGGATAGGAAAACATCAAGGTTGCGGTAACCGTGCTTCACGGAAGTCGGGGGGTGCCTAACACCTTCCCCTCGCTTAAGCAAGCCCCCGAACTCTATGAATCTCGATTCGCAGACCAATTAATTCGGAGTCACATATGAGCCGGCGATTTACGAAAACGAAAATTCGGATGAGTTGGTACATCCATTTCAAATATACCAACTGGCGACTCTGGTTAATTGGCTCATCATAAAAAACGATCTTTCAAAACCCCGTCGACATCAATGCCGATCTTTTCCAAAGAATCATTAAATCAAAAGGCTAAAATTGGAAAAGACTAGAAAGAGAAAACCCGGCGTCGACAGACCCAGTTTGACCGGATCAAATCTCACACATGTGATGTTGTTTGATCTCAAATAAGACATGTCGTTACTCCCTACCATGTATACTGTAACGAGCAACAAAAATCTAAACCAAAATACTAACCAGTTGGAATTAATTTTAGGTCAAAAGTCACTATTTGACATTGACCAAGTGTTCTTCATGAAGAACACCTTTAGCGACAAAATTCATACTCAAACCCAGAAACTAGAAACCCTCTGAAGACTGTCGCTAAAGCCTTTTTGCGACGGTTTCCAATAAAAATTAATAAAAATTAATTAAATAAATAATAAATATTAAATAATTAATAATTATATTCGAAAATTTATTTTTAATTATAAAAATTTATTTTTAATATTTTTATATAAATCTAATTTATTATTTAATTTAATTAAATATTAAATAATAATTATAATAAATCATTCAATAATTAACTTATTTATTTAAAAATGATATTAAATCATTTAATAATTATATTAATTATTTAAAAATGATATTAAAGTAAATAAAATTATTATATGTAATAATTAAATAAAATATTAAATATTTAAATATTATTAATGATAAATAACTCATTTAAATAATATATTAAATATTTAAAAAATATTCTAAATGATAATTAAATCATTTAAATATTAAACTAAGCTTTGGAAATTATTATAAGTAATCATTAAATTATTATACTAATAATATAAATTCTAAAAATATTATTAATGACAAAATAAATCATTTAATTAATATTCTATCTGTCTAAAAATATTATAAATGAGAACTAAATCATTTAAATAATATTTTAGGTATCTAAAAATATTCTAAATGACAAATAAATTATTTAAAGAACATATTAAAGTTTTAAAAATTATTCTAAATGATAATTAAATCATTTAAAATTATTCCTAAACTTGTAAAATTATTTAAAAATACTTCCAAACTTATAAAAATTATTTAAAAATAATATTAAGCTTATAAAAATATTATAAATGATAATTACATTATCTAAACTAATATTTAAGCTTCCAAATGAAGTTTTATCGAATAACCTAAGTGTTTAACTGTCTAAAATCACGACCGAGATACCGAATCAACGTTGGACCTTAACGAAACTTGTCTAGAATAGCGCAATACATGCTAATATAAGTTCTAACGCTTATATTTGACAACGTAGACCACGTACGCTGACACCTTGTGTGAAATTGTGTTAAACGAACTACGCTAAGGCAAGTCTCCAAACCTTGTTACATTATGCAAGTATTATACATCTTGCTATATATCCATTGATACAAAGTTATTGCTTCTTGTTCAGCATAACTTAAGAAATGAATCATTATTCATATATTGTTTATTCGAGCGTAAATTGTTGTGTCAAACCAAATTATTTTGGTATGACATCTTATACTGAGAAATGGAACACCTTGATGTAAGGTGAACTAGAAAACCTTAAGATAAGGTGGTGACCGTTGATTATATATCGACATAAATTGTAGGATGATATGCATACTCCTAGGATATTGGTGAGGCTGATCCCCTACCAGATATCTGAAATCAAATGGTTCTAAGTCATTGAAGACTAATAGAACTAAATGAAATATATGGTTCATGTACAAAACCTTCAGTTATACATCATTGATATCTTTCAAATCAAACACATTATGTTTACATTTTTTTAAATGAACTTGCTGAGCATTTGTAGCTCATTCTTGTGCATATCTTCTTTGCAGCTTTAAATGATAATCCCAGCACTTCTGGGATAGACAAAGGAAAAGGACATGTTTACTACTCTTATTTACTGTTTTTGAATAATTCAAGTCTTTTATAAGGCTTTGTTGTAATAACTTAGTACCGAGAACGATGTAACCGAACTTAATGATATGTAATATATTATCATCCTTTATTACATCGAATGCGTTATACTCTGATCTTTACTTTCTTTAGCATAGTTGTACTAAGTAAATACAGTATTTATACGAACTATACATCTGAATGAGGGTATTTCAATGATATTAAAAGTCCTATAAGCTCTGAGGTTACACTTAATGAGCGTCGGCAAGGTGCCATCTTTACCGAAATGCGCCCCTCGGTTCTATGGATAATCTTATTGTTAATACTGTGAATGTCAGATAGATAGGGAACATAAATATGAAAGAGATATTCATTAGATATGAATCTATACATCCAAGTGAGGGTATCCAAACACAGATCACGTTTTGGCAAGAATTATCATCTGTTATAGGATACTGTGAACCTTGGATAGATAGAAGTCATATTTTATTGAATATTTATAGTTGTATAGAGATGTGAGCACCAGATCTGCTACAGGGAAGTGTAGAGAATTTGGGGGCATCACAGAAGTAAGGAGTTTCCTCGGATTAGCAAGTTACTACAGGAGATTCATTCAGGATTTTTCCAAAATCGCGACTCCGTTAACGAATTTGACTAGGAAGACGGTGAAATTCATTTGGACGGAGAAGTGTGAGGAAAGTTTTCAAGAATTAAAGAAGAGGTTGAGTACGGCGCCTATGTTATCTCTACCGGATAGCAAAGGAAATTTTGTGGTGATCAGTGATGCATCGCATAAAGGACTAGGTTGTGTGCTTATGCAGAACGGTAAGGTCATTGCGTATGCGTCACGACAATTAAAAGACTATGAAAAGGGGTATCCTACCCATGATTTAGAATTGGCCGCGGTAGTGTTTGCTTTGAAGATATGGAGGCACTATCTTTACGGGGAGAAGTGTGAAATATATACAGACTACAAGAGTCTGAAATATATTTTTACACAGAAAGATCTGAACATGCGTCAGCGGAGGTGATTGGAATTGATAAAAGATTACGAGTGCGAGATGTTATACCATCCGGGTAAAGCGAATGTTGTGGCCGACGCCTTAAGCAGAAAGGGTCGGGAGAAATTGTCTATGATTACCGCTCAGAAGGAGCTAATTACAGCAATAGCGAAGCTGGAATTGGAGGTGAAATTTCTAGAGGAGTGTGCCGAAAAATTATTTTAATTGAGAATCGGTTCAACTTTGGTGGATAGTGTTAAGGAAGCACAAATTCAGGATGAAGAATGTGAGAAAATCAGGAAAAGAATATCTGGAGGTGATGAAATAAAATTCAAAGTGGATAAAGAAGGAGTATTGAGATTTGAGTGAAGAATTTGGGTTCCGCCAGTACAAGAGGTTAAGGAGGAAATTTTGAGCGAGGCTCATAATTCAAGATATTCGATTCATCCGGGAAGTACGAAGATGTACCAGGATCTCCGACAGCATTTCTGGTGGTTGAATATGAAGAGAGACGTTTGTCGATTGTGTAGCCAAGTGTTTGACATGTCAGAAAGTTAAAGCAAAACATAAGAGGCCAAGTGGACTATTACAACCGTTAGAAATCCCAGAATGGAAATGGGAGCACATCACCATGGATTTCATAGTAAGTCTTCCAACGACTCAAAAAGGTTTCGACGCAGTATGGGTTATCGTAGATCGACTAACGAAATCAGCACACTTCTTACCCCATTAAGATTAGATTCAATATGGATCAGTTAGCGAAGTTATAGGTAAAGGAGATTGTTTCGAGGCACAGTGTTCCAATATGTATTGTCTCAGATAGGGATCCGCGCTTCACGTCGAACTTTTGGAAATGACTACAGGAATGCATGGGAACGCAGTTACGTATGAGTACGGTATATCATCCACAGATCGACGGACAGAGTGAAAGAACGATTCAAACACTAGAGGATATGTTAAGAGCTTGTATAATGGATTTCAAGGGAAATTGGGTTGATCATCTACCGTTGGTGGAATTTTCTTATAATAATAGTTACCACGCAAGTATTGGCATGCCACCTTACGAAACGTTGTACGACAAAAAGTGCAGAACTCCATTATGCTGGGATGAAGTTGGCGAACCTCAATTGCTAGGACCAGAAGTAGTACAACAGACTGCAGAAATCGTCAAAGTGATCAGGGCAAGATTGATAGCAGCTCAAGATAGACAGAAGAAATATGTCGACCAACACCGTAAGAATCAAGTGTTTGAGTCTGGTAGCTACGGTTTCTTAAAGGTATCTCCCTTGAAAGGGAAGATTTGTTTTGGTAAGAAGGGAAAACTGAGCCCGAGGTTCATTGCACCCTTTGAAGTGTTAAGGAGACTTGGAGAGGTCGCATATGAGGTAGCTTTACCTCCGACGTTAGAACAAATCCACAATATTTTTCATGTCTCGGTGTTACGACCATACAAACCCGACTATAAGTATGTCATAGAGTATGAACCCCTGCAAGTTAAAAAAGATTTATCTTACGAAGAAGAGCCTGTTCAGATAGTTGACAAGAAAGAGCAAGTGTTACGAAATAAAATTATACCTTCTATTAAGGTGATCTGGAGGAACCACAATGCTGAAGAAGTTACGTGGGAACTCGAAGATCAGATGATGAGAAATTATCTACAGCTATTTGCTTAGTCTATGTGTAGAGATTCTGGGGACAGAATCTTTGTAGGGGGGGGAGAATGTAACGGGACGAATTAATTGAGTCGTGATTCTGGGGACAGAATCCTTTTAAGGGGGGAAAGATATGACGAACGAGAATTTATAATTTTAATTTAAATATTTATGAATTAAATAAATATTTTCGATGATTTAATTATTGAATTAAATAATTAATTGATAAATTTATGGTAGATTAATTTAATTATACGTATTACATTAGTTAAATTGATGTGGATAATTTTTATATTCAAAGTATGTGTTTAATTGAGTTTATTTGATTAAATGCATTATTTAAAGAAGCATAATATTATTTCTAATTAATTTAATAATTAATTAGAGATTTAATAATTTGTCATTATTAATAAAGGAGAATTTTATTTATATGACTATGTGATTTAATGTAGAATCATTCTATTTTATTTAATTGATTTAAATGAGATTATTTAATTGATTTAAATATGTGACATTAAACTATATAATAAGTAATTTATTAAAATAAACCAAAAGAAGAGTTTTAATAAGCAAGCCAAACGAGGCCTTAATGGGGGTTAGAGTCAGTTAACCCATTATGGGATTAGCTGACTACCATACTCTGTATTTTATTTGATACGCTGATTCCATCATCAGTTTTAGAAACCAAGTCAGAGAGAAAATTGAGAGAAAATTTGGAGTTGAAGAAGAAATTTGGAGAATTGTGGAATTCCTAATTATTTTTTAGCATTCTAAACTATTAATTGAAGGTAATTTCTTAAATCTAAACTTTAATTACGTTTTTAAATTCTTACATGAAAGTATTCTATAAGCTATCTGATAATTAAATCTTATGTGAGAATTGATTGTAAGTTGTTTATAAATGTTTAAATGCATGTATAATCTACTGTTTAATGTTTATAAATTGTTTAATTGAATTAATTCACGAGATTATGCCCTTAATTGGAAGTTCTGGAATTTGCAGAGTAGTTATGTATGAATATGAACTATATGTATGAAATTTATAATTGTTTTGCATGTTAATTGGTTAAATTGATGACTAATCATGTTTATGCATGTAAAAACGAAGAAAACAAGAGTTTAATAGATTAATTTGGTTAAGAAACGAATTCACAGTGTTTAATTACATTAATTGTATCAATATGTAAATACAAAACATGAACAGTGGATTTTTTTTAGTCTTTATTTGGTTGTCTAGATTGTCTGTAATGTTGAAATCGCTGTGTATGTAATGCGTTTTGATTTTATAACACATATGATGAATGGGTAGACTTAAATTTGTTATTCGATGAAAAACTTTGGCCAAATTTGGCATTTTTCTGCGTTCTTCGCGAACTGCAGGAACAGGGTTTCTAGTTCACCGCCCCGGCGGTGGAATTACTCTAGGATTGCCGCCCCAACGGTGTCACCGCTCCGACTGTAGAAATGAACTAGTTTGGTCGCCCCGACGATGACCTCGCCCCAGCGCCCAAAATGAACTGCAATTGTCGCCCCGGCGGTAAGCTCGCCCCGACGAGACTTTGTGAAGAAACCCACCGTCCAGGCGGCAGAACAAAAAAAAAAGAGTAAAAAGAAGAGAGTAAAAATTTTCTTCTTTATTTGTGATCATGTTATGTTATCGTAGACATATCTAAATCTTAGACTAATATATTAATTGAATTATTAAATAAAATTGGATGAGAATGAGTCCTGAAGTGTTTATAATACTGTAACTAATTATTGTTACTGCTTTATAAACGGAATGTATAGGTTGATTAAAGAACGTGAATTTTAATTTGTAATCTACGCACGAGGCAAGTATCTTATCCTTACTTTTTATGTTTATGCAAGTACCCTTGATCTATTATTTCGTTGATAGTAAGCTTCGTAATAATGCCTCGATTTCAATTACGCAAGTTTCAGAACTTAATTCTCTTATCATATATGTTTCATAATGCTATTACTTACTTGAGCAAGTTATTATTTCTATTCCATTCAATTTCATGGATTCAATGAGACGTTTTAATTTCCTTTTTGTAATACTTCGGTCATACAGAACTTATCTAAGTCTACCTTTTGTGAGATTTAGTTTTTGATTCTCGAATGTCAATTACACCTTTTGAACCTTGATTGACTAGCGAACCCTTATTGATTCGACTAGTCCATAGTTGATGAGCGTTCTAAATTCTAAAAACGTTATTGAAGTAAATCCAAACCAAACTTCTTTTGGTGCGGACTCTAATGTCAAACTGAGATGAACAACCCTTATATAGGGGATTTTATTTACGCGTTAGCATTAAGATGTCGTGCACATACATGGTACAAAGGGTTGATCCCCCTAAGTACGAGAATTAAGGTCTATATAGGCTTACCACTGTTAAAGGATTAAAGTAGAAATACTTGATAACCTAGGACATAGTTCGTGGTCTTAAGACCCTCAGATGTTCTTTTGAATCTTGTCTTATAATCTTGACTCAAAGGCTGAATCTTCAATTATTTAATATCCGTTGATTATTTCACATGTTATTATTATTGTTGTTGTTGTACTTGTTGGGCAATCATTGCTCACCCTTGCATAATAACATTGCAGCTGTTGAAAGAGTTGATGAGTCATCCACTAGTAAGGGCAAAAGATAATCAAACAAGTGATGAAGACTTGTTTTATTTATTTAAATGATGTTTATATAATAGACTTATGTTATGTTTCCGCATTGATGTTTTATTAATGTTAGACGACCTGTGATTTATTTGATAAAGATGTTGTAACCCTTTAATGGGAGATTTCTATTTTAACTAAGAGTTTTCTTTTATATTTGAATGGGTAGTTAGATGTGATGTGATGTATTTGGATAGTGAACACCAAATCTTGTGGAAATTAAGTACCCGAATTTGGGGGTATCACAAAGTGTGTCATAGGACTATATTATAAGGGAAGTATAATAATAAATTAAAAGAGGTTTTGTTAGTGTGTACAGCCAAACAAGGTCTTATGACCCTTGGTTGGTGTAACTGATAAAGCTGGAGTTAGTGGGTGAATTAGTACGTGTATTAGTAGTTGTTAGTTTTCTAAGTCACGTATTCTTTTCATCAGTCTTTTTCCTAAGCCTAAGTCTAAGTTAGAGAGAAAGCAGAGAGAAAGAAGAGAGAACTTGAGAAAAAGAAATACACTGTGGTATCTAGAAGTGGAATTGGTGTAGCAAGAGGGAGTTTCAATCTTCTAACAAGCTTTAACAAGGAATTCAAGTAAGTAATTTAACTTTAAAACTCCATTATCATTGTTCTTAAGTGTTCTTCATGAAAACTTGAATTTCATGGCTTAATTGTGTAAAGATGGACTACAATTGTTAATATAGTCTTATAATATATTTTATGATGTTTGTAATGAATTTCAAAAACTAGAATTCATGAAATCATATTTTTAATAGGGATTTCCGTGTTCTTGAGTATATATGTATAATATGGCTGACTTTGAGTCTAAAATTGATATACAATTCATGTTATAATATGTAAATTGATAGAAGATTGTGATTGGATATTAAAAAAAATGAAAATAATGCATGTCTAATAATCTGATTTGGTTAAGAATTGAGGTTGTAGTGAATTGATTCGCTAATAATGTTGAAAAATGAAGAAATAGCATAAACATGGGTTTTAATCCTTTATAATTGGGTGTTTGATGTTGTGTTGTTGCTATAATGGTTATGTATATGTTGGGTTTTGATTGTGTGAAGTTTATATGTATTGGGTATGCTTAACTTGAAGTTTAGATAAAGAAATTTGAGTTTTTGGCCGTGGAACATTGCTGTGTCGCGAACTTCAGAATCTGATTCTGGGTTTCGGCACTGCCGCGCCGTTCTTAAGCTTAGATGTAGCGCTGCCACGCCGTGTTGTAGTGCAAAATGTAGCGTTGTCGCGCCGTTCGCAGATTTTGCCGATTTTGAGATTTGAAGTGTAAAACTTCTGTGAATGCAATTGTAACCTAATCTAATGAGTATGAAAATATTGAAAACAGATATTAAGGTGTTTTCTACATATTGTGAATGTGTATTTGAGGATTTAATGTTAAGAATTATTAAACTTCTTAATTATAAGATTTGGTTATGATATTTAGTCAAGACTTGTGTGGTATATGGTAGAGGATTTGTATTTGTTCTTTGTGATTAATTAAGAAGTTCTGAACTTATACTAAATTACCAAGTTGAGCTAAAGTGGGGATTTAACCAATAAGGTTAAATGTTTATGTATCTAATTTATATTGTGATCCTAATGATATATGTAGGATAAATCGGTGAATGTGTATTGTATTGTTAATCTATGCACGAGGCAAGTTTTCTACCCTTAACTTGTTATTTATATGCAAGTTTCTAAATTCTATCTCTTTTACATTAAGCAAGTTTCTTACCTCAACTTTTATTTGAGCAAGTTCTTATTCTTTAACTTGTTATTTTTATACAAGTTCTCTAACCCTAATCCTTATTAAGCATATTCATTATCGTTTATTGACCAAGTTCTGATTCTTATAAGTTCCTAAACCCTACTTTATGTTATATAAGCTTTAACCTTTGTTCCCTTATTTAAAAACAAGGTTGCTGAATTATTTTAAGTTTACAATTTCTACTTAAGCTTTCTAAATTCTTTCGAAAGCATAGCATTGCCATATGATGTTTATTCAGTTGTGAATTGTTGTTATTCCACTCTTGAAAATTGATTAGCATTGTTTAATCTTATATTATTACGTTAATTCTTTAACGGCTAGTAAACCCTAAACAATTCAACTAGTACATAAATGATGGGCATTTTAAATAATTCTTAATGATTCAGCTAGTCCATAGTTGATGAGCGTTTAAAGATTCATTTGATTCGACTAGTACATAGTTGATGAACGTTTAAAAGATCCCTTATTGATTCAACTAGAATCTAGTTGATGTGCATTTTAAAGATTTAGATTTCTTTGAAGTTAATTCCAAACCAAACTTATTTTGGTACGGAACTCAATGATCAAGCTGAGATGAACAACTCTGTATCAGGGGGATTAGTTTTAGAGTAATGTGATAGCATTAAAATGTTTGCGCAATACATTTTACTAAGGGTTGATCACCTGGAGTACGAGATGATGGTCCATATAGTCATTTAGACTGCTAAAGGTTACAGTCAAAACACCTGTTAACCTAGGACATAGATGATGATTATAGTCGTTTAGACTGTTAAAGGTTAAAGTAAAAATACTTGACAACCTAGATGTAATTCATGGTCTTGTCACCCTCAGTGAATTTCTTGATGTTGATATCTGTTGTTTAGTTTAATAGTTCATTATTTCTTTGAACTTCTTCTATCTTTTAAGTAAAGCTTATTGTTTCTGGTAAGAATATTTTACCAACTAAAGCTTAGTCGATTGTGATTCATATGCTATTATTGTACTCTATTATCTTGTGGGCAATTGTTCGCTCACTCGTGCATAGAACAAGGTAGATGAAAACAAGAAGTTTGAAGAGCCATCTACAAACAAGGGCAAAGACAAGATGTTGTAATAGTAGATGTTAATTAGTTTTATGTCATAAAGATTTTGTAATAGTCGAGATGGTGTTTTATGTTTCCGGAAATGATTTAATAAAGGTTAGATGACCTGGGATTAATTTAGTTATGATGATGTAACCTTCTTATGGGAGAATTTATTATTTAAGTTTTATTATATTGTTATTATCCTTTATTGTGGGTAGTTAGATGTGAAATATTATGAAGTTGTTTTTAAAGTGAACATCAAATCTGTGGGATTGAAGTACCCGGATTTGGGGGTATCACACAAGATACTATGATGATCTCAAGTCCAAGGATCACTTGTAGTACTATCACCAGAGGAATTCCTATTGATAGGCGAGTAAAACTCCATTAGGTATTTCTTAGCGAGTCACGTTCAGTGAACTTATTCTCCAATAAGCACCTACATATTTGCTTTAGTGTCTCCACACAAATGATTATGAGATCAATCATCCTCTTCATAAGAGCAAGCAACGTATGCAGTAATCTATCTGGATTACCTAATCCCCTTTTTAGTAATCCAATGATTAGGAACGATTTTAGTTTTAAGCTTTCTAAGAATTTAGATCTCATTAGCATGATCATCATCATGATTCTAAAAGCATTGCTTAAAACTATGGGTTTATCACATATTAAATAACAACACTATGTAGATAAAGTAAAATGCCTTTAATACTTTTATTAATAATCGAATAAAATTATAAAGTATATGCTACTTCATATCAAATATGATTGGCTTATATGCATACTACTTTTAATCTTCCACTTTGCACTAAAGCCAATCGCCATGGTATCTAATACTCTTTTTCTCTAAGTGACGATCATCCTGTTGTTAGATAAAGCTTCAGTAAATGGATATGCAATGTTGTTCTTGAGAGTCCACTATCTCGATAGTGACTTCTCCTCTTTCAATGATTTCTCTAATCAAATGAAAGTGTTGCAACACATGTTTGAATCCAAGATGAAACTTAGGAACTATTCCTACTTTTGTAATAACCTTTTTATCCAAACAATCAACTTGTAGCTTCATTGACAGCTATATATTTTGTCTTTGTCACTAAACCAGCAACTCTTTACTGTTCGGAACTTTTCCAATTCACTGCACCACCATTCAAGGTAATAATTTACCCTAAAGTGGATTTGTTATCGTCTTGGTCAGTCTGAAAAACTTGAGTCTGTTTAGTCCTCTAGTTTTAATTCAGACCCACCATGTATCTTTATTGATTGTAGCATTGGTGTGTCATTGCTTATCAGTAGTATATCAATCAAATAATAATAAGAATGTCACAGTGCTCCCACTGACCCTTTTGTAACCACTAGGTTCATTCTCCTTTTTGATAAAATCAAACTCTTTTGATTGTCTTATAAAAATAAATGTTCCATCTTTGAGAAGCCTGCTTCAATCCATAAATGGATCGATGTAGCTTACATACACGATTTGCTTCAACCTTTGAAACAAATTCCTCTGACTATATCATACATACATTCTCCTCAAGTCTTTATTGAGGAAGGACGTCTCCATATCCATTTGTCAGATTTCGTAATAATAAGCTACAATTGCAAGCAAAATCCGAATGGACTTGAGCATAGCTACTGGTGAAAAGGTTTCATCATAGTCAACTCCTTGTCTTTGTTTGAAACCTTTTGCAACCAGTCGGGCCTTATAGGTCTCTACCTTGCCGTCCGCTCCAGTCTTTTTCTTAAAGACCCATATACACCATCTAGGCACTATGCCTTTCGGTGGAGTAACCAGAGTCTATACTTGGTTCTCATATATGGAGTCCATTTCAGATTTCATAGTCATTTGCCATTTCTCTGAGTGTTTACTACTCATAGCCTCATCGTATATAACTGGATCATCATACTCTATGATGCGTACCTCATCATCATCCTCTATGATGAATACATACCTTTTAGGTATCTTCAGTACTCTTCCAAATTTACAATTCGGTTGTGGTACAATAGGTCTATCTACAGGTTCTTCGGTTTGACTTAAAGTGCTTTGTGGTTCTTGAACTCCTTTAAGATCTATTACCCTCCCACTAGCTCTTTTAATGATAAATACCTTATCTAAGAAAGAGGCGTGTAGGATTATAGTACTCTTATCCTAAACTTACTTTAGGCAATTCCACATATATCTACTTCATATTTTTGTCTCAAGCTTATCCTTTTGAAACCTTTTCACATAAGCTGGACAACCCCTTATCTTAATATACTTAAGACTAGGAATCCTCCCTATTCATAACTTTTATGGGGTCTTGGGACTGAATTTTGAGGTTACTTTATTTTGAAGATATACAGTCGTTTCTAGGACATAACCCTAGATAAATACTGGAATGTCGGTAAAAATTATTATGGATCGCACTATGTCGAACAAGGTACAATTTATCCTTTTAGACGTACCAATCAATTATTACGTATCATGAAGCGTCCATTATGAGAAAATACCATTTTGAGATGATCTAGAAACTCATTGCACAAGTATTCCTTCCTCGATCTCATCAAAGAATCTTAATACTTTATTAATTTGTTTCACTTCTGAATTCTTCGAACCTTTCAAATGATTCAGACTTGTATTTCATCAAATACATATATGATAAGTATAAAATATGTTATATTTTTATTTCTTAATGTCTAGTCTTTTATACTTATTTGACACCTAAATATACTCACTATTCTAATATTTTGATTTAGGTTGCAAATGGAGCTATTAAATGAAAAATGAGTTATTTCCGCACTTTTGAATTGTTTTGAAATTAGTCCGTCCACTTGAGGCTCCATTTTGTCCCTCGTCCAACCAATATCTCTCAAAGCTCAAAGAAGGAAAGTTGTAAATCTATTTCCTAGCTTTCCAGATCATCTTGAAACGCCTAAATCAGAGCTCGGATGAGAAAGTTGTGACCATTTTACCAACGGACGTCGAAGTTGAAAATTTCAGATCGTTTGGCTTTTGGACAAATTGACCTATGGGGCTTCGTTTGCGATTTGAATTGTGTTAGAGTTTCCAAATGAGAATGTGGTCTTCTTGAAGTTTTTAGTGGACTTCTCAAGCTTTCCAGAATGGTATGGTGAGCAAAAATCCGAGTTCATTTGGACCTCCAAATATTGCTTTTTAGACAGCTGATCCAAATCCCGCATGGAGTGGATTCCTGTTCGGACCAGTTGGAGTATTTGGGCCATAACTTGAGCTTCCCAACTCCAAATGAGGTGATTCAAAAGCACAAATTCATTAGAACATGCAGGGCTACAACTTTTATTCTTTGTCTAAGGTCCAATTCGGTGGTTTATAAATTTAAAATTGACTTACAAGGTGTTGATTAGTTTAGTAGCAATATCTAGACTTTTAGCACATCACATGTGCACGTTTTTGGGTGGCTTCTTCCTTGGTTGGCTGATGCACATGAGTAAATTGGGTGTTTAATCTTGACTTATGTTGATGGGTTAGCATACCATGAGTTCCTATAAATACGAAGTGAAGCTAGGCTTGTATTTTGCTAATTCACACAAAAAAACACCCACCATTCTCCATATTCCCCAAATTCTAGTGCAATTAGTAGGGAAAGAGGATCACCTCCATAGTGAGGTTGTTGTCCTCACCCCTTTTATAAATCAAGAAAGCATTCATCGGAGTTATTATGTTAGACTAGTTCCTTATTCAGTTCGAATGGGATGTTGAACCTTGTTTACAAGTAATGGTTTGATTAAGTATAAGCTATTTATTCCTTCTTATATGAAGTTCATTCTTGATTATCTATTTTAATTGTTGAATGATATTTATTTCGATTGGCTTAATGTGATCGATTAAGTCAATTTGATTAATTTCATCTACTAGACTAAGGGACAGTATTACGTGTAATTGATATTGTTCCTAATCATAAGTAGTAATTAGTGATACATGATTGTGGTCAAGCTTTTGAGTATTGCTATGATTATCGGAAGACAAGTTAAATAATCCGAACTTGTGTGATTGTTGCTTGGATTAGTCTAATTCCCTAGTTCGTAATGCTGCTATTATATTAAATCTAGAGAGCTTGTTCTAGGTTGTATAATGGTTAAAATCGTGTGAAGAGCTTATTTCATTAAGTGATAATCTAAGGGGAGTTTCGGGTAGTAGAGCTTGTTGCTACCTAGGGCTATTAATTTTATTGAAAGATAAATATTGCTTTACTTAATTATTCTATTGTTATAAAAAGGTGACACTGAACCAGAAGAACTGAAATCTTTAATTACTTGGTTATTCTTATTACTTTAAATTCTGTTCTTGATAATTAGTGAAATCAAATTATAAACCCCCCTTTTTGGTAAACAAAGCATGAATTTAGACTAATCACTCTCTGTGGGATCGATTCTTACTTGCACTGCTACATTATTATCTTTCGTAATAAGGTTTTATTTTTAGTTGCTTACGACAACACACCAAATTTTGGCGCCGTTGCCGGGGAGTGATTTTAGTTTAGTTTTCTTTGTTATCATTATTTTTATCTTTATTTATTATTTTTTTGTTGTACTAAGGTAATTTGAATTTTATTTGATTGTTTATGTCCAAAACTCGATCTACTAATCAAGGTGATTTAAAGTGTGATCCAAAAATAGAGAGAACCATTCGTAGATTATGGAAGGTAGCTCGGAAAAATTGTGAAGAGAAGGACACCATGACAGAAACCTAAACTTTGAAGGAGCTTGCGGCCCCTGCTTTGAATCAACAACCTTTATGCATAACCTTCCCTAATCTAGATGCTAATACTCATTTTGAATTAAAATCTGGACTAATACATCTTTTACCTACTTTTCATGGTTTGGCAGGTGAAGACCCTCACAAACATTTGAAGGAATTTCATGTGGTATGCACAAGTATGAAGCCTACCGGAGTAACGAAAGAACAAATCAAGTTGAGAGCCTTTCCATTTTCTCTAAAAGATTTGGCTAAGGATTGGCTTTACTATTTACCCTCTGGAAGTATCACAAAATGGGAAGAGATGAAAAGATTATTCTTTAGAAAAATATTTTCCTGCTTCAAGAGCAGCCAACATTCGAAAAGAAATTGGTGGTGTGAGGCAGAATAATGGAGAAACCTTATACGCGTATTGGGAACATTTTAAGAAACTATGTGCAAGTTGCCCCCATCATCAAATTAGTGATCAACTCCTCATCCAATACTACTATGAAGGTCTTTTATCTACAGATAGGAGCATGATTGATGCTGCTAGTGGGGGAGCTCTGGTGGACAAGACTCCCGAGGCTGCAAGAAATCTCATTGCAAATATGGCAGCTAATTCTCAACAATTTGGCAGTCGACATGATTTCTCACCTAGGAATGTGAATGAGGTAAAAGTTTCTGCTATTGAATAACAAATTGCAAGTCTAACTTCTCTTGTTCGTCAAATGGCTAAAGGAAACATGCCAGCAGCAAAAGCTTATGGTATTTGTTTGTTAACAAATCACAATACAGATGCATGCCCAACACTGCAAGAGGATGATACTATGCAACAGGAAAATGCAGTAGGGAATTATCAAGGACAATCCTAGCAAAAATATGATCCCTACTCTAACACTTACAATTTCGGATGGAGGGATCATCCCAATTTGAGCTATGGAGGTACTAGGCCACCAGTGGAAGGTGTTTTCCCAAATGGGCAGCAAAGTTTTCGACCAGCTCAACCACAGTACCAACCTAGACAAGCTACTCCTGTTAATTCTGGAAAACATCTCTTGAGGACATGTTCAAGGCATTCATAAATCAAAGACAACAATTCCAGCAAGAGACAAGGACTTCCATCCATAATCTAGAAAATCAGATGAGTCAACTTGCTACGACAGTTGGTCAATTGGACTCTCAAAGTTCAGGGAAGCTACCTTCTCAAACTATTGTCAATCCGAGAGAGAATGCACATGCCATAACTTTGAGGAGTGCAAAATAATTAGAAGCACCAAAAGCTACTGGTAAATTTGAGGAAGATAAGGCTAAGGAGGATGCAGAAATATCAAAGGTAAAACCTAACACTCTTGTTCAATTAAAGACTAATCCTTTACCTTTGCCTCCTAGGAATCTCAAAACTTCAAAGAAGGATGAGCAAGAGAAAGAAATTCTAGAAACTTTCAGGAAGGTAGAGGTGAATATTCCTTTATTAGATGCAATTAAGTAAGTGCCCAGGTATGCAAAATTTTTGAAAGAATTATGCACCAAAAAAATGGAAATTGAAAAATGATGAAAGAGTCATTGTTGGTGAGAATGTATCAGCAGTCCTTCAAAGAAAAATGCCCCCTAAATGTAAAGATCCAGGCATGTTTACAATTCCATGTAGAATAAATAATACCAGATTTAAGAAAGCTATGCTAGATTTAGGAGCTTCAATTAATGTCATGCCATTATCTATTTTTGCTTCTTTAAATTAGGTCCTTTGAAACAAACTGTTGTTATTATTCAATTGGTTGATCGTACTAACACTTACCCCCAAGGGGTAATTGAAGCTGTCTTGGTGCAGGTGAATGAACTAATCTTTCCTGCAGATTTTTACATAGTGGATATGGATGATGATAAATCCCCAAATCCTGCACATATACTTTTAGGGAGGCCATTTTTGAAAACAACAAGGACTATGATTGATGTGCACAATGGAACTTTAACTATGGAGTTTGATGGTGAAAAGATACAATTCAACACATATGAGGCCATGAGGTACCCTAGTGATATTCACCCTATTTTTGCTATTGATGTACTTGACTCTTTAGTGCAGAAGTCTTTTGAACAAACACAAAAGGAAAGTTTGGAGGTCTCCATCACCAACAGTCTGGAATTAGATAAAGAAGAAGAGATTGAACAGAATCAGGACTTGAAGGAGACTATAGTCACATTACATTCTTTACCTAAAACCTCAGCTAAATATGCAGTTTATTCTATTCAATTGCGTAGTTCTCATCAAAAGTTATTACCATCTGTTGTGTAGGCCCCAACCTTAGAACTGAAACCATTACCTGTACACTTGAAGTATGCATTCTCAGGGAAGAATGAGACACTACCAGTGATTATTGCTAACAATCTAACCAAAGTACAAGAGGACAAACTGCTCAGAGTCCTAAGGGACCATATAACAGTCTTTGGTTGGACTATAACAGATATCAAAGGTATCAGTCCTGCTACGTGCATGCATAGAATCCTTTTGGAAGATGGAGCCAAGCCTACTGGAGATGTACAAAGAAGACTTAATCCACCCATGATGGAGATAGTGAAGAAGGAGGTGCTAAAATTACTTGATGCAAGCATAATCTACCCCATCTCAGACAGTCAATGGGTAAGTCCAGTACAAGTACTACCAAAGAAATCTGGAATCACAGTCATCAAAAACGATGATAATGAGTTGGTTCCCACACGTATGCAGACAGGATGGAGAGTTTGTATTGATTACAGGAAGTTAAATGCTGTAACTAGAAAGGATCACTTTCCTCTTCCTTTTATTGATCAAATGTTGGAAAGATTAGCTGGGCATGCTTATTACTATTTTCTAGATGGTTTTCCAGGTTATAACCAAATTGTGATTGCACCCGAAAACCAAGAAAAGACCACATTCATATGTCCTTTTGCTACATTTGCGTATCGTAGAATGTCCTTTGGACTGTGTAATGCACCAGGTACCTTCCAACGTTGTATGGTAAGCATCTTTTCTGATTTTCTTGAAAACTGCATTAAAGTATTTATGGATGACTTCGCAATACATGATGATTCTTTAGATGTATGCCTCGATAATCTGACTTGTGTGCTAGATAGATGCTTAGAAACTAATCTTGTTCTTAATTGGGAAAAGTGTCACTTTATGGTGGAGCAAGGTATATTACTTGGCCATGTAGTTTCAGCTAAAGGATTAGAAGTGGATAAAGCTAAGATAGAAATTATTACTGTGACGCCCCCAAATCTCTACATTCCCCTGTAGCAGATCTGGTGCTCACGTGGAACTATACAACTATAAATATTTAATAAAATATAACTTCTAGTTATCCAAGGTTCACAGTATCCCATAACAGGTACTAGTTCCGGCCAGAACGTTGTCTGTGTTTGGATACCCTCACTTAGATATATAGATTCATATCTTATGAATATCTCTTTCATATCAATATTCCCTATCTATCTGACATTCACAGTATTAATGATAAGATTGTCCATATAAGACTCTCAACATCATTTAGATACCCTCATTCAGATGTATAGTTCATATAGACATTGTATTTAACTTAGTACAACTATTAAAAATTTAAAGATCAGAGTATAACGCATTCTATAATATAAAGGATCATAATATATTACATCATATTTTGTTCGGTTACAACATTCGTTATACTAAGTTATTACACAACAAGTCTTCGAAAGACTTAAAGTATTCAACAACAGAAATAAAACTTAATAAGCATGGCTTTTCCCCTTATCAGTCCCGGACGTGCCAGGGATATCACTTACAGCTGCAAAAGAAGATATGCGCAAGAATGAGCTACAAAATGCTCAGCAAGTTCAATATAAAAATGTAAACACCATGTGTTTGATTTGAAAGATGTCAATGATGTATAATTGATACTGAGGGTTCTGTACCGGAACCATATATTTCAAATTTGTTCTGTCAGTCTTCAATGACTTAGAACCTCATTGAGTTCGGATATCTGGTAGGTGATCAGCCTCACCAATATCCTAGGAGTATGCATATCATCCTACCCACACATTTTTGGTCAATTTAAGTTAATTGCCAATATTGGTCAATTCATTGAATTGCCAATTTAAACCTTATCTGAAGGTTTGTCGGACCACCTTCCATCTACGGTGTCCCTATTACTCAGTATAGATGTCGTACCAAAACAATTTGGTTTGACTCAACAATTTTAAGCTCAAACAATCAATAAATGATTTCATTTCTTAAGTTATGCTGAACAAGTAGCAATAACTTCACAATAATTGATAGCAAGACATAAATGAATTGCTTAATATAAATTGAGAAAAAGTTAGGACACTTGCCTTAGCGTAGCTCACTATAATTTAATTCAATCGGTCAACGCACGTAGTCTACGTATACAAATAATAAGCGTTAGCACGTATATAAACATGTATCACGCTAATTTAAACAAGTTTCATTAATGTTTGACGTTGATTCGGTATCTCGGTCGCATCCTTAATGGCTAAACACATAGATTGTTCGATAAAACTTCATTTGGAAGTCTAATTATTGGTCTAAATAATTTAATTATTACTTCTAACATTTTTAGAAGCTTGGTATTATTTTTAAATAATTTTCAGAAGCTTGGAAGTATTTTTAAATAATTTTACAAGCTTAGGAATATTTTTAAATGATTTAATTATCATTTAGAATAATTTTAAAACATTTAATATGTTATTTAAATAATTTATTTATCATTTAGAATATTTTTAGATATTTAAAATATTATTTAAATGATTTATTTATCATTTATAATATTTTTAGAAAGATAGAATATTATTTAAATGATTTATTTTATCATTAATAATATTTTTAGACTTTACTTTATCATTAAAATAATTTATTTATTACTTATAATAATTTTCAAAACTTAATTTAATATTTAAATGATTTAATTATCATTTAAAATAATTTTTAAATACTTAATATATTATTTAAATGATTTATTTATCATTAATAATATTTAAATATTTAATATTTTATTTAATTATTATATATTATAATTTTATTTACCTTAATATCATTTTTAAATAATTAATATAATTATTTAATAATTTAATATCATTTTTAAATAATTAAAACAATTATTAAATGATTTTTCATAATTATTAATTATTATTTAATTAAATTAAATAATAGTTCAGAATATATAAAAATATGAAAAATAATTTTTTTTTTATAATTAAAAATGAATTTTCGGATTTATTTATTAATTATTAATAATTATTTAATATTTATTTATTATTTTATAATTTATTTAATTAATTTTTATTTAATTTTATTTAAAATCCGTCGCTAAAGGGCTTTAGCGACGGTCTGCTTGATTCCTTAGTTTTCTGGGTTTGCTATGCATTTCGTCGCTAAAGGTGTTCTTCAATGAAGAACAGTTGGTCATGGTCCAACAGGGACTTTTGACCTCAAATTAATCCCAACTGGTTTGATGTTTGTGTTTGATTTTTGTTTGTTGTTATAGCCAACATGGCAGTGTACAACGACATATCAAATTTCATCTCAAATTATATCATATCATGCTCTAAATTTGATGGTCAAACCACCGGGTTCAAACTGTTCTTGAGTTTCTGGGTTACCCAGAAACTCAAGCAGTCATAACGGTCAACGCCTTTTGACCATTAATAACTTTGATTCTGTGTTTTCTAAATGTGTTTTGATGATTCAAGATTGTAGTTTACATACCAAATAACATGTTTAAAACAAGAAACAACATATTAAATATCATCTAGGTCATTTCTGGGTTGATCAAAAGTCTGACATTAAACTGTCAGACATTCATACGATTTCTGGGTTACCCAGAAATCAGTCTTTCATGGTCGGTCAATGGGTTTTGACCATTAATAACTTTCATCCTAGAGATAATTTAACCATGCTACAAGTCGGGCCTTAAAGCTAACATGGCATAGTACTGATTCAAACTTTAAAACACATCAAACAAACATTTTAAGCCGATCAAAAGCTCTGACAAAATAGCTTGTCAGACTGTTCTTGACTGCCAAGAACAGTTTGCTATTTTTTTTGGCTTGATTTTCATACCTAGATGTTATGTAAACATGTTTTGACCGCCCAGATCACTTATTAACACATTAACAAGTATTCCTAAACATCTAAAACACAAAAATTTTCCAGGCTTGAAGATCAAACATAAATTAGGGTTTTGTGCACCTTTTTCTTCAAATTTTGATTTCTGGCTTCTGATTCTGAGCTTGTGATTGCTAGGGTTTGTTTAGGCTGGTTATGAGAGTGTATAGGCTTTGAAATTTCGTGCTTAGCTGACCAGCATCTCATTCTATTTATAGGATGGGAAATTAGGGTTTCCTAAACTAATTTCCAAACTTTGCTCCCAAAAATATCTAACTTCTGAACTTGTGCTGCTTGTAATCTGGTGTGACTCACCTACTTAAGCTAGATATTTATAAATATCTGATTTGGTGTTCCTATCTTCTTTTAATTGGTTTAAAATTTTGATTTTTGATTTATTTACTTACTAATTAAATTTGATTTTTGTTAATCATGATTAGGATGTTAATTTAGGATTAGTAATATCCTAATTATGTTTATATAACATAATTATGGTTTTAGATTTCATAAATTAGGGTTATTAAACCAAATTAGGGTTTTAGGGTTTCTAATTAGGGTTTAGGGTTTTTAATCCTACAATTAGGGTTTCAATCTTTCGTTTAGGGTTTAATTTAATCTTAATGATTCATAATTAATATTATGATTCATTATTTAAATCTTAATTATATTAATTAAGATTATTGTACAATACTTAAGGTTTTAATTGATCAATTCGAACAATTATCACCAATTAGGGTTTTCAAATTAGGGTTTCTATTTTAGTTTATCATTTCAAACCCTATTTAACTTATTTTAGAATTGTATCAATTAATATAATATTATATTAATGTTGAAGCACGACAAAGCACTTTGTCAATTCCAAGTACGACACAGCAGCTTACAAAAATAATTTACCGAAACGCTTCTCGGTAAATTTACCGGAAGCACGACAAATCATTTTGTCCGATTAAGCACGACACAGCTACTTGGCGAAAAATTTTTATTTGACCTAATTGTTTAATAAAATATACAATAACATAATACCAAGTCAGAACAAGAAATTTCATTTATTAAACACATAATTTACATATACAGATCTTATTAGGGTTCGGAATATTACATTCACCCCCACTAATAAGAATTTCGTCCTCGAAATTTACAGTGCAGTCTATGAAAATAAATGTGGGTAGTTATCTCGCATTTTACTCTCGAGCTCCCACGTAGCTTCCTCGATATTCTGATTTCTCCAGATAACCTTAACTGAAGGTATCTTTTTATTTCGCAATTGCTGTTCTTTCCTATCCACAATTTCAATAGGAATTTCTTCATACGATAAATCCTTCTCGATTTGAATGGGCTCATAATCGATAACGTGTTTATAATCAGGTTTGTACGGTCGTAACACGGACACATGAAACACGTTATGAATATGTTCTAGTTCAGGAGGTAGGGCTACCTCATAGGCTACCTCGCCTATCTTTCTCAATATTTGAAATGGCCCAATAAATCTCGGACTCAATTTGCCTTTCTTGCCGAAACGTATTTTTCCTTTCCACGGAGATACTTTTAAGAATACGTGACTACCGACTTCGAAATCTTGTAACTTCCTGTGTTGATCAGCATATTTCTTCTGTCGATCTTGTGACGCTTGTAATCTTCCCCGTATAATTCGAACTACCTCCGCGGTTTGTTGCACTATTTCAGGTCCTAACATTTGTCGTTCTCCGACCTCGTCCCAACATAAAGGCGTCCTACATTTTCTTCCATATAGGGCTTCAAATGGTGGCATCCCTATGCTGGCATGGTAGCTATTGTTGTATGCAAATTCTACCAAAGGTAATTGATCTTCCCAACTTCCCTTGAAATCCATGATGCAAGAGCGCAACATGTCTTCCAATGTTTGAATGGTTCTCTCACTCTGACCGTCAGTTTGTGGATGGTATGCTGTACTTAGTCTCAACTGAGTTCCTAAATTTTTCTGAAGACTCGTCCAAAAATTTGAAGTAAATCGTGGATCTCTATCTGATACTATAGACACAGGGACTCCATGTCTAGAAATGATTTCATTAATGTAAAGTCTGGCTAATTGGTCTAGACTGAAGTTGATTTTGATGGGTAGAAAATGAGCTGATTTGGTAAGACGATCTACAATTACCCAAATGGCATTGTGACCTTTCTGTGTGGTTGGAAGGCCAACTACAAAATCCATGGTAATATGCTCCCATTTCCACTCAGGAATTTCTAAGGGTTGTAATAATCCACTTGGTTTCTGATGTTCAGCTTTAACCCTTTGACACGTTAAACATTTGCTTACCCATTCTGCTATTTCTCTCTTCATGTTAGACCACCAAAAATGTTGGCTCAGGTCTTTATACATTTTTGTACTCCCTGGATGTACAGCGAATTTAGAATTATGGGCTTCATTCAGTATTTCATCTTTTAACTCTTGTACTGAAGGTACCCAAATTCTATTTTCGTATCTTAGTACTCCATCCTTATCCATTCTAAACTTAACATGCTTTTCATGAGTCATTTCTGCCTTATACTTCTGACATTCTGCATCCGTTTCCTGTAGTCCTTTGACTTTATCCAATAAAGTCGAACTACCCTCCATGACAAATAACTTCTGGGTAGAGTTAACTGGAACTCTCACCTCAATCTCAAGTTTGTCAAACTCTTTTATCAGTACCTCGTTATTAGTCATCACATTCAATTTCTCCTGATTCTTCCTACTTAATGCGTCTGCTACGACGTTGGCTTTCCCTGGATGATATAAGATCTCACAATCAAAATCTTTTATCAACTCTAGCCATCTCCTTTGCCTCATATTTAACTCCTTCTGTGTGAAAATATATTTTAGACTCTTGTGATCTGTGTATATTTCACACTTCTCCCCGTACAAGTAATGCCTCCAAATTTTCAAGGCGAATACTACGGCGGCTAACTCAAGATCATGCGTAGGATACCTCTTCTCATAATCTTTGAGTTGTCTTGATGCATATGCAATCACTTTCCCATGTTGCATTAACACACATCCTAATCCCTTGTGTGATGCATCACTATAAACAACGAGGCCTCCTGTATCATCTGGTAAAGATAACACTGGTGCCATACTTAACCGCTTCTTCAATTCTTGGAAGCTTTCTTCACATTTGTCTGTCCAGACGTATTTCACCGTCTTTCGAGTCAAATTGGTTAGCGGGGTTGCTATCTTCGAAAAATCTTGTATAAAACGCCGATAATACCCTGCTAAACCGAGAAAACTTCTTACTTCTGTTGGAGTTGTTGGTTGTTCCCAATTTACAACCGCTTCTATCTTGGCTGGATCTACCGCTATTCCATTCTTGTCAATTACATGACCTAAGAACTGGACTCGTTCCAACCAAAATTCACATTTGGAAAACTTTGCATAAAGTTGTTCCTTGCGTAATATCTCCAATACGCTTCTTAAGTGTTCAGCATGCTCCTCTTTTGTTCTCGAGTATACTAAAATATCATCGATGAACACTACGACAAATTTGTCCAAGCATGGTTTAAACACTCTGTTCATTAAGTCCATGAATGCTGCCGGCGCAATTGTTAATCCAAAAGACATCACAAGAAACTCATAATGTCCGTAGCGTGTCCTAAACGCTGTCTTCGGCACATCTTATTTTCTTACCTTTAATTGATGATAACCCGATCGTAGGTCGATCTTCGAAAAGTATTCGGCCCCTTTCAACTGGTCAAACAGATCATCAATTCGTGGTAAAGGATATTTGTTCTTTATTGTTAACTTATTTAATTCTCTATAATCAATGCACAACCTTAATGTTCCATCCTTCTTCTTTACAAACAACACCGGTGCTCCCCAAGGTGAAACACTTGGTTGTATGTACTTTTTATCTAGGAGTTCCTGTAGCTGTACAAGTAACTCTTTCAACTCTACTGGCGCCATTCTGTACGGTGCTTTTGAAACTGGCGCCGTACCAGGTGCTAGATCGATAACAAATTCGATCTCTCTATCCGGAGGTAAACCGGGTAAGTCATCTGGAAACACATCCGGAAATTCTCTAACTACAGGTATTTGCTCTAGCTTTACTCCTTCTTTTCGAGTATCTACTATATATGCCAAATAGCCTGTACAACCCTTCCTCAGCAATCTCTCTGCTTGCATTACTGTCAGACAGTGAGATCGTTTAGGTGAACAACCTCCTTTAAACACTACTTTTGACTTTGAATCAGTCACTAGATTCACCCGTTTCCGCTGGCAGTCAATTATTGCATTATAATTACCCAGCCAGTCCATGCCTAAGATTATATCAAATTCCCCTAATTGTATAGGAATGAGGTTCACAAGAAACTTGTGTCCCTTAATCTCTACGGCACAATTCTTATAGATGGTTTTGACGGGAATGATTTCATTGTTTGCGATTTCCACATTAAAAGGTGTGTCTAAATCTTCGCATGGCATTGACAATTTCTTAGCAAAGCTATTAGACACAAATGAACAAGTAGCACCAGAGTCGAACAACACATATGCATTTAAAGTGTCGATAGGGATGATACCTGTTACCACGTCTGGTGCAGCAACAGCATCCCTTGTCGCCATATTAAACGTTCTTGCGGTTGGACGACCTGGACCTCCAGCTCCTGCTACTACCGGTTTGGGGTTATTGTTTGGGATTTGGTTTCCTCCCCCAGATTGGTTCCTATTCCTCGGGCAATACCTAGACACATGCCCCGTTGCACCACAAGTATAGCAGGTAACATTCGGGTTACCCTGACGAGTATTATCATTACTCTTTTTGGGACAGTTAGGGGAAAGATGTCCCTCTTGTCCACAATGGTAACAAGTAATTACCCTATGGCGACACACTCCCTGGTGATTCTTTCCACATGTGGCACAACGTACCACCCTATTATTATTGTTCTGGTTTCTATTGTTGTTGTTATTGTAATTGTTATTATTGTTGTAATTGTTACCTCTCCTCACAAAGTTTGTAGGAACAGTGGCATCCCACTTCCTTTTGTTATTGTTAGTACCCCCCTGTACTAACTTCTCCTTTCAACTTTCCTCCCTCATTCAAACTTCTCTTTTCCTTATGAAATTTTATTAACGCTTCATTCTCGTTTTCAGCTATAATAGCTTTCTCGAGAATTTCTGGAAAAGTTCTCACTTGAAATACTGACAATTTGCTACGAATTTGGGGTTTTAATCCCTCTTCGTATCTCCTAGTCTTTCTTGCCTCTGTATCAACCTGGTGTGAGGCAAATCTGGCTAATTCATTGAACTTGGCCGTATACTGGGATACGGTAAGTTCTCCTTGCTTTAATTCTAAGAATCGTACCTCCATACGATCCTTCATCGATTGGGGAAAATAATTTTCAAAGAATAATTCCTTAAACCTGGTCCAAGGAATTATATCCTCACCTGCACGAATTTTTGTATTTTCCCACCAATGATTTGCCTCACCCTTGAGGAAGAAGGTGGCAAAGATCGTCTTTTGATCTTCGCCAACGTTAGTTACCCGGAAAAACTTTTCTATCTCGGTAACCCATGTTTGCGCCTCAATTGGTTCCGCGGTTCCCTTAAATTCCGGTGGTCCAACAAGTTTAAAGTCCTTGAATATTGTACCCTGTGGATTAACTGGTGTGGGTTGAGGTGGTGGACGATTTTGTAAGGTTTCTAAAAGGATATTTACTAATTGTTGTGTGGGATTTGGCTCGGTGGTTTCAGTTCGGGCTTGGGCTCTTCGTCCTGATGCCATGGTTCTAAAATATAGAAAAGCAAGTATAAATACAAAGATATGCTTACATAGAACTAACACTTTGATTATATAAACACAACTTGTATATAACATGCAACAGCGATTACATAACCGACTAGTAGTTATACTACTACTAGTTATTACAAGGATTTCCTATTTTACAACTCAAAATTTTGATATCGTACTAAGTACAACACATAAACTTAGACACTACTAAACTGCGCTATTACGCATCCCCTTATCAGCATCTCGTATCATGTGACCGACTACTGCTCTATCAATCATATATTCTTCCTTCGCCTCTTCCACCGGATACCTAAACACTCGTCGCTCTAGGCCATCAAATGCCGCCTTACTCTTCCTATCGGCTCTGTATGCCTGCATCTGTGCCTCCTGTTTCTCCCTCTGTGTGTCCTGAAGGAGTATCCTCAAACGCCGAGTTGTATCTCGCTCACTCTCCAATAATCCGGCCACTATGTTTGCCCGAGAGTTAGCAGCTTCTAACCCTACTGTTGACTGCTGTACCAATTGAATAACTATTTCTTCGTGTCTTTCGACACTCATCATCTGGCCTGCTCCAATATCCTCCTCAGGATCAGGGTCTACTAACTGCCCATCTACCAGGTTCTCTGCCTCCTCTGCCTCTAAGATCTCCTCATCATGAATAAACTCCTCCTCCTCTGGGTCTTCATCCTCTAAATCTAGTTCAGGGGTAGCTGGCTCGTAATCAGGCACCTCATCGGGCTCACTGTCGGATAACCATCCTATGTGTTGGTTTACTCCAGCCATCCTACAAAAGAATTTTAATTTATTTAGTATCTATGGGAAACAAATTTACACATAAGATAAAGCTTTTAAGATTATTTTATGTATCATTAAGTATTTTACGGACTCAAACACTACAAAAAAATGGTGATTCAGCAACAACCAGTTTTTGTTGCTAAAGATATAAAATTCCGTTGCTAAATGTCATTTGCAACGATTTTTCGGTCGTTGGACCATTCGTTGCGCAATGAGCGTTGCTAATTGTCTAGCAACGAAATTATTTTGATCGTTGCAGAAAGTAAGATATTTCGCAACGAAAGTTGGTTTTCGTGTAAAAACATAGATCATTTAGCAACGAAATATATTGTTGCAAATTTATTAAGAAATTGTTATTAAAAAGCAACTGTCGTTGCAAAATCTTTCTAATTGGCAACGAAAATAACCTTTTTTTTGTCAACGAAGATAAAATTTCGTTGCGGTTGAGACACTTTTGCCAACAATGTTTGTCGTTGCTGAACAGTATGAAAATTGTTGCCTTAACTAGTTTTCGTTGGTGATTGTCTACTTTTTGGCAACGATGTTCGTTACTAAATGTACAAAATATATCAGCCATATACTATTTTGCAACGAGATTATTCGTTGTCGTTGATCTTGTTATGGATAATTATGATCAATTGGCAACGATAATGTTCGATGCTGATTATTCTTCTAGAACAGCAAAAGTTGTCGATTAGCAACGAAACTATATGTTGTCGTTTGCTTTATATGTACAACGAAAGTTGTTATGATTTGCAACGATATAAATATTGCATTTTTCTTTATGTAACGAATGTCGAAATTATTTTACAAACAAAATAAATTGTGGCTCAATGACCCCATAACAAATTATAACAGAAGTACAAAAAACTTAAATATTATTAATTAAATAAAATTATCTGGTACATGATCATTTTACAATCAACTATCTAAATAATTTATTGAGGCACATGTACAAAGTTGGCGCCTTCAACAAACTGCCCATGAAATACCAGATCACTACTTAACTAGGGAAAGAACTATTCAGTCCAGTACACGCATGACGGCTACATGCTTTCACATCATTCAGAGCATGAGTGCACAAGGTGGAGGGATTACCAAAATTGACACGCTTCAAGAGATACTTCATCATTAAGGTGCTTATTTACTTGCAACATGTATTCAATTACATTCCCCATGCATGGCTGTAGTCACATGAATAACAAAAGATGAAGAGGAGAGGGATGCAAGTATAATGAAAGACGTTAAATATATGAAATTAGATGAATTAATTCAGTTTCTTTGTTTGAACACACAAATGAATTCCTTACTAACAAAAAACAATAAATACTTGAGTGAAGTATTGGACCTTTAATGGGTAATGAGAAGCAAAATTACTGTTTGTATCTCTTTTTGGAACCACAAGGGCAAAAGCACATTTATACTTATTTGCCCGCTCTTAACCAAGTTTGACTGAACAACATCCATTAGTGTTGATCCCCTCAGCTTTTGGATCTGCAAATAGTTTATGAGGAAACTAAATTTGGTTAGACCAAATCAGGATGCTCATCAATAATATAATATTTCCTCTTTTTTAGAAGAAGAATCGGATTTAATACCATTGGTAAAAGCTCTTTTAAGCATATTTAAAGTCTATATGCAGTGAATGTGAATATGTAAGAGGAATGTGCACTAAATGAGTTCCAAATAGCCCATATATATAAAAGGTAATCATGATACGTATATTAACAAGCATGGCATTGATCAGATAGGGGGTCACCAAAGAACACATACACAAGTAAACATTTAATGCTGAATAGAGAACTATAATTAAAAAAGTAGTCAAATTCATCAAATCAATCAACCAGTTCAAATTGAAGCACAAGAACAAAAATAATGGAATGAACAAAAATATCTCAGTAAATAAATACAGCAATACTAATCGCATGGTGATGAAACCTAATCGCAGTGCAATCTGACTTCTGTATTGAACTCTTAAACTGTCGGAGAAAGCAAAGCTGAAACAACAAACAAAAAAAAACAAACCATAGTAACATATAACACCGGACCAAGTAAAGAAAAGATTAGGCATGATTTCTGTTGAAAGGTTACTAAAGCCAGCCTTTTTAAGTTGTCCCTTTTCTGATTAAAGAGTGTGTGTCTACAATCTGTAACATAGTAACATAATTTCTGTTTTCTGTATGGAGTTTTGTTTATTAATGAAATTAAATAATTATTAGTAACCGTATTTAATACTTCATATAAAACAGAAGTAATTGCACGTGCCTTATTCAGCTACTGTCTGTCAAAGTTCGGGCTCAATTTCAGACTAATTTCAACTAGCAAGACTAATAGTATTATTATAATTCACATATAAATATAAATATATAAGATCTAGCAGAGTAGGGTCAATTACCTATTTTCCAAGTTACACTCTCCACTATGCTTGATAATGTAGTCTTTGTACTCACGATAAACACGTTTGAGTTCACGTATATCACTCTTTTCCTTCCTTTTTGTTTATAGTAAGTTCTTCATCCTGTAAAATTCAAAGCAAGAGAAATAGGTCCTATAATGTAAGGCCTCCAAGGAAAGTTTGAGGATAAGAAACGAAGGCTTACAAGAAATATATGTCTGCTGGTATTCCTCAATTCAGTTGAAGGTTTCAGCTTATATGATGGGGCATAAATACCCATATACCAAAACTAATTAATTTATAGATATTGAAGAAGTGGTTGAATTGAGGGTTTCTACAACCAATGGAGATAATACTATTTAAAGATACTCTGCATGTTCTAGAAGTTATAGAATGAACATTCAGGGATTCTTTAAAGAGGAAAATTTTCAGTATGTCGATTTTTAAGATAAAACCAGATTTTAGGAGTACATCAACAATTCTGCAGAATATAGGAAGTTACTTTTTCAAATTTGAGGAAGGGATTTGCAGAAAGCCTAAATATTAAGCAGGAAGATGCACAAAGCCTCGTACAGCTTTGAGGAAAAATAACTAATTTAAGGAAGTTCAAGAAAGCATGCAACAATTGGGGGCCCAATGAGTTTACCACATGGGAAATGACAACAGAATGCAATAACCCACCTGCTCAATTATTTGATGAAACAAAATCCCAAAGGCCAAAGCATTATGTAATTCAATATAAAGTTTATAGCTCATAATCACTTACTGAATATATGACTGCGTAAAAGTAGTCGTGTAAAATAGTTTTTTGGCAAACAGAGTGAAGGCAACAAATTTTACCATCCAAAGCAAGACTCCAAACTTTCCTCCACCCAAAGGTCAAATAGATGAACGATAGTCTGGTTCGGAGAGGACTCTAGGATTCATTATAGAGCTTAAAGAGATGAATTTAATATCGACTATTGTTTCCCTCTTCTTACAGCTTACACTCATAGTTATATAAAAGCCCTCTCTTAAATGTTATAACCATCCTAATGGTTTCTTAATCTAAAATAAGAATCTCATCCCGGTTTATAAAGTGGTCCTTATGTTCTGAGATAACTATAATTTATCAACACTAATCCCATACCATAAGAATCAGTGAAGGTTAAGAATACAAACACAAGTCAATCCAACTTCAATTAGCAATTTAAAAAAAAAATACATGACTAATAAACAGCCACGATTGAATCTAGTAATTAAAATTCTTGATGAAATTCTTATCCAGATTACCTCAACTCCAAGTCGCCAATTCTATGTATGTACTGAACACCAGTCTGTTGGATATACTTTCAGAAATTTCAATATCAATTATATTGCTAAAGTCTAGTTTAAAGAGAGGTTGACAAAGCTCTAAAATGTTCTAAGATTTCAGTTTCCTTTTCCTATCGTTTCCATCTGCTCTTTCCAGACTAGATGACAAAAAAGTTCTGCTTATACAACACCTCTCTAAGGTTTTCCAAATTCTCAAATTATAATTTGAACCCGAACAGGTTTCACTTCATCACTCTAAAATCTAAACACAAATATGCATACATAAACTAAGGTAATCAATACATATATAGAGAGAACACCTGCAGATCTTCAGGAAGATACTCGTGTTTCATGGAGAGATCCATGGCACGCAACAACCGCTGGTTTCTAGCATCAATGATTTCACGAGTCAAGCGTCTAAGCGCTTCCTTGATGTCCAAATCTTCATACGGATCGTACAGATCCTCAAATCTCAACCCTAATTTTTACCAAATTCAACATCCAAACACAAAAATCATCACTGAAATTTGTCATTGCTGTAAATCTATAGCGATATATATAGACATAAATGGGGGGAAAGGAAGGTTAATTACCGAATTTGCGGAGACTTTTAGAGACAGAGTTTTTGTGCATAGCTGCGAGAAAGTTCTTTGATGGATTCAACAGCCACGATGACAGCGCCATCTTCGATTGATTTCACTTCTCTAATCTCTCTTGTTCGTCAATATCCCAAGCTCTCGTCGCTCGAAGGTTATCGGCCTCCACCCTATACAAAAATCTAATAAGTGCCGTCCGTTTTAAGTCAATTTGATCTGAAGGCCATAATCACTTCGCTCATAGTTGTCATCACCAACTTTTCATCCATGGGATTAAGCATAAGTAATATAAAATTTTAATTCCGAAAATTAAAACAATATTTTAAAGCTATTTTTTTGTTTATTTGTATAATTAATTATTTTACCAAATATTATCTTTGCACTACAGTATTTAATTAGTATAACACATACACATACTTATAGAATTTATTATAGCATACATTATATTATTTTATAAAAAAAATTATATACCTTTGCTATTTAAAAAATATTTCTAGTAAACTAATGTATATATCAATATATTAATTATGATTATCTAAAAAAATTAATATTTTTTTTAAAAAAATATTTCAATTCATAATACCCTATCCGTATTTGTATTCAATATTCAACGGATTTTAAAAATACTATATGTATTCGGTATTCGAAATAATATCCGAATACGGATAATATCCACTTTCGTTTATTTTATTTCTAACGAACATATTATTCGAATATTCGGGTATCTGAATTCGTTTATCAGTTACCTAATAAACAATTCATTCAAATTATTTAGAAAAATAAAAAAAATTGAATAATTACTGATCACCATTTAATGTTTAAACAATACATATTAATTAAACATCATAATCATAAAGGAAAGGAAAATGTCAAGCACGTTATCATCCATCATTGATGATCATAAAAATCAATCAAAATTTAAACATCCTATAGAAAGTATCAATTAACAACATTTTCAATGAAGGATAATACTAATTTATCTTTCACTCTTATTCTTGCATGCAAGTTTTAAAAATAAAATATTTGTAACAAACTAATAACAATAGTTTTGTTCTTTAGTATATCATTTTCTCATTAAATGAACATTTTAGATATTTTACACTTTACAATAATAAAAATACATTAATTAAAATTAAATGAATCCATTTCAATTTATTAATATTATATTAAAAATATTATTTTCTGTTTTAAAATAATTTTCGTATGATAGTAAAAACTAATTATTATATATGTAAGGAAGGTTATTTGAAAAAATTATGTTTGCATAATATATGATGATTGATAATTAAATTATTAATATATATATATATACACACACACACACACACAAGTTATTCGGATACGAATTCCGGATACAGATACAAATTCGAATATCTGATACCGGATATCCGTTATCCGTCGAATATATTTACGGTCGGATGTTAAACAAATACGAATACGCATATATCCGTATTCGTATCAGTTTATTTACGGATACCTTAAGATCGAATACGAATATATTCAATTTGTTTCGAATACGAATAATATCCGTTTTTTATGAATACGGATACGGACGGGTACGAATTTTCTGGTAATCATTTACCTCCCTGGGGAAGAATACTAAAAAAATTGGATCCCATCTAACATCTTCAATCTTGTAGAATTTTCACGAGGGAACTGATATTTTCACATGAAAAAAATGATATTTCCATATGATCCTTCTCACATGAATAATAAGTGGATCCCACATTCACGTGAGAAACACTCATGTGGAGCTATCATTTTTTCATGTGGAAATATCAGTTTTCTTTCCATAATCTTCCAACCTTTCATTAAAATAAAATAAAAATACTATTCCTGTACGTTTTAAATTTAGAGATACATTTTGACATTTTAAAGTTAATTTAATAAAACATATCATTAAAATTGAAGAGAATTTACTCAGATTTTGAAATCAACAAATATGATAATTATTAGTTAGTTTACAATTAAATAGATTTGTAGTAATTTTGAATTTGATAATTGTACAAAATTAAATTTTAAAAAGTCAAAAGGTATCTCAAATTATGAAAGTAGCGTAGGCCTAGTAATTTTTACACTGTTAGAAAATTAATAAGCTTCTTTTTTTATTATAAAAGAAAAGAAAGGAATATAAAAGTATTAAATTTAAATAACTACTTTAATTTTTTTAATTAAGTTTAAATATCAATTTTTTATGAAGGGAGGAGAAAAGTTGTATACTTTTCTTAAAGCTCTCTTTTTAAACTTTCATTTCTCTTTTCCCCTCTTTATTTATAAAATCTCGGCGGCTCATGAAGAAGAGAAATGGAGAAAAAGGAAGAAGAAGAGCAAAAATTTTGGACGAAAATTATAATGATGGTTGCATAATTTCTTAAAGATGGGAATAAGCAATCGGTAAAGGAACTGCAAATTGAAGATATAATGGTTCAAGCTGAACACAACCTGAAGAATCAAGGAAAAAGAGATGGAATAATATGCGAAAACCTTGGGTAGGGAAACCTAATTGTAGGAGAAAATTTCGCTGGTTGTCAATGAAGAAAAACGGTGCGAAGAACGGATTTGAAGTGAATTCTGGCGCATTATTTGCTGAAAATGGTGAAGAAGTGGCATCTGTGGGTTCAAAAAAGAGAGAGAATTGAAGCTCAGGTAACTTTTTTTCATTGTAGTTGTATAAAATATATTGATTTTTATAATCATATCCTTTGTAAGCTATGGTTAACTATGCAATTTGGAGTTATTATATGCTTTTAATAACTCATTTGATATGTAATGATGCAAGAATTAGAATAATATTAGCTTTGTTTAATGAATTGGATTAAAGTTTGGTTGTAGTTACATGTATTACGAGGTTTCTATTACATATATTAGTATATTTGAGTGAAATATATTAGTCCCCCATTTCACATTAAGAGTCCCATGTTTGTCATCCTGCAACAGATGCAAGTGGCCTCCCTACTTCTGGTGTTACTTGACGTTACAATTTAACCACACCATAGCAATTGTAGGGGTCCTTAGAGTAGTCATGAGTCACATATTTTCTCTATACTAATCTTTTATCTTTTCAAGTGATGGGAAACAAATATTCAGAAAGGAACTTTTCATTATTGAAAGGAACATGGAATAGGTTTTAGATGTCATTACTCACTACTGAGAACAGAAACATTTATTTTTTATTGAGTTGTAACTTGCAAACTGAGTTTAGCACACTTTGTAAGAAGTAGTTCATATATCAAAGCTGTCACACATAAAACAAGAATTTAAAGATTCACCCAACATTATCGACTTCAAATGATGAGAAAGTAAATATGTAATGCAATACTATTAGCGGTTATTACCCTGGCGGCGCAAGTACCATTTCTTTGCGCGTCTTATTTAAAGAGTATCCTTAACAAATTTCAACTTTGTCTGGAAGCCAAGTCTTCTCTAAGAGGTTGCTCCATCACTTCAGAAATCCTCCTGAGAAAGCAGTAAATTCATTATGGCATCTGAATGACTGGGGTTGAAGATATTTCCCTGAGCCTGATTCTGATTATAGAAGGTATTAGCGTTTGTGATCAGCATGTCTACTGGTAAAAGAACCTTATTATCGTTTCCTTCTTCACTATCTTATCGGAAACAATGAGATTATTAAACCTATTTCCCTCACTAAATTCAATTAAGCCTATTCCTCACTAAATTTTGTGGTCAGCATGTCTCCTGGTAAAAGAGCCGGTGATGACTGTCGCGAATGAAGGGAGGATGATGAACACAGCCATAGAGCATTGGTGCAGGACAAGTTTCTTAATCTTAACACTTCATCTTTAGCTTTATAAAAAGGTTGCCACAAACTTGTCGAAGATATATCTAGTTAGTGGTTTCTTTTATTCAATTTAATCTTTGACCGACACTGTTATAGACAAGGTTCATCTACTAAAGAGCTGTACAGTCTACTTCTGCTGTTACATCTCTCACTGTCAATATATGTATATTTATAGATGTTTGCGATATGGGTGGTATAGGGGTGATTATTCCGAGAGGGTGATTTTGAATGGTGGATGCTGATTACAATTTCACCATTCAGATATTTGATTAGAAAAATTATTGTAATATCATTGCACCAGAGACTTGGGTATCAACACAAAAGTTGCTAGCAGTTACCCTATTTTTAGCTGTAACAAGCTGCCTCCTTTTTCCATCAAGATTAATAAAGGCATCACTGTAACTGGCGCTGCTGCCATGTGTTTTTATCAGTCATATTCAGCTTTTATCAGTTATATTCAATTCTGAACACCTTAAGTTACTGTACAAATAGCTTCATTGTGTTTCATCCGCATCCAATGCAAAAGGGCCTCTTAATGAACTTTTGTTCCAAATCTTCAAAGTTCTTTAATTATTTGTCAGCATAGTCTTTCCAAACTGTATACATTTTGTGTAGACCTAGTCAGCTCTTGGCCTCTCAATCCATCCTCAAACTCATAATCACGGATTCACGGTCGATTTGAGGTATGCCTCCTCGTTATTTAAAAATAAAAATAAATAATGGACTGCAGAACAGAGATATTGCAACTTTCATTTTGCAGTATTGGTTCAATTCTGGGATGCAGAGCAGAGATATTGCAACTTGACGTCACAGATGTTAAAATGGACTGCTTTCTGGCTGACGGAATCTGAGTAGTCTATAGCTGTCTTCAGCTTGTCAAAACATGAATCATGATGATCATCAAGGAAGCACAAACAACATGATGACCATTTGCTGAATTGACAAAGAACAAATTACATGGTCGTAATTTGCTGCATAGATGCTACTCACCAAGTGAGTTACAACTTACATGTTAAAGAAGGGTGGCAGTCACCCCTTGTAATGTTCTACAAAAAAAGTTGTATGTACTAAATTGATTCTAATATAAACCTAAACATTTGTGTAAACCTTAATTTTTGAAAATATTGGGATCAAATCACAAATTTAAATTTTGAGAGAATTTATGTAGTTTTTATTTATTTATTTATTTTATTATTAATTGCACATCCGAATTGATTTGTTGTTAGCAGTTGCACAACAGAAGCTCCTACAATCTCAATGTTTTTATTAATTGTACAGGTGGATGCATAATCTTTTGATGATTTCATGCAATATATTATTATGTGTTAAAATGAAAATTTTGGTTTATTTGGTAGAAAAACTTTATCATTTTTTCTTTTGAATGTCAATTTTAATCATTTGGGCTAATATTTTGTGATGGTAATATTTTCATAGAACTTATTGTTTTCTACTATTGCACTCTGTATTTGCATGATGCTATACAACAGGAGGTACATGATTGGAGTTGATCCGCTTGATTGTATGAATAGACCTTTGCAGGAACAATGGATCTTCATTTATCATAGAAGATGGGCTGGTCATTTTAACATTAGGTGATTGCAAATAGCAGCTGCTTGTTTAGTCCCCGCTTTCTCCAGCACCCAGGCTGAATTCTATACCATTTTGTTAGCTTTACATCATGCTTTATTGCTTTATACTTCTGTTTTATGGATGTAGAAATCCAATATTACTCTGTTTAGTTTTAATTTCTTTGTTAATTGACTAAGTTTAGCTGTTCTTCATCTTCAGCTTCTGTTTTTTTTTATAAATTATTATTATTTATTTATTTATCATAATATATGGTTACAAGTTAAAGCCTCTCAAAGGAGGTTCCAGTAGCATCTAAAACAACCAGACCATGAATCTGTCCATGATAAACTGCTATAATAGCCCGGTAAGGAGGACTGATTTTCCACATTTCTCCCCTTGATATAGAGCAGAGCTGATGCCTCCATTGAACTAGTCTCTGTAGTCACGTTACCAAATAATTACACAGCAAAAACAATAATAAAAAAATAGAAATAAAAAATAAAAGAAAACAAATATTCATTGAGACAAATTTATGTGCTTTGCGGGTCAACGATAAATCAGTCTCACTACCTCAGAAAAATGTATAAAATGTAAAACAACGAGTTATTCAAAAAGAAATAAAATAAATAATAATTTAAAATTGCAAAACGATGCGCTTAGGAAAAAAAGAGAGAGGGTGAAATGTGCTTATTTGAGGTTATCTTAATTTAGGGCAACATTTTAGTAGTCGTTGCAAAAAATTGTACAGAATACGCAACGAAAGAAAAATTGTTGACAATGAATGTGGTTCATATTAGGCTACGAAATATAGCAACAAAAAACCTTTTGTTGCCCATGATGAGGAAAAATCAAGTGGCGGGAGATAAATTTTTACCGCCAACACATCGGCAACAAAAAAAATAAATAGGCAGGAATTTTTTTTCCCCGCCAACGAATTGGCAACGACCTATGAATTTCGTTACGAAAAACGAAAGCCTTTCACAAACTGCAACGAATGACAAATTTCGTTGCTAAACATGCATTTTTTGCAACGACTTTATAAATCGTTACCCGAAAAATCGTTGCCGAATGTCCATTTTTTTGTAGTGAAAGACTATATTCTAAGGTATTTCCTAACTACCTTAGAGCTATAATCTACAGCTCTGATACCAACCTGTGACGCCCCCAAATCTCTACATTCCCCTGTAGCAGATCTGGTGCTCACGTGGAACTATACAACTATAAATATTCAATAAAATATAACTTCTAGTTATCCAAGGTTCACAGTATCCCATAACAGGTACTAGTTCCGGCCAGAACGTTGTCTGTGTTTGGATACCCTCACTTAGATATATAGATTCATATCTTATGAATATCTCTTTCATATCAATATTCCCTATCTATCTGACATTCACAGTATTAATGATAAGATTGTCCATATAAGACTCTCAACATCATTTAGATACCCTCATTCAGATGTATAGTTCATATAGACATTGTATTTAACTTAGTACAACTATTAAAAATTTAAAGATCAGAGTATAACGCATTCTATAATATAAAGGATCATAATATATAATTACATCATATTTTGTTCGGTTACAACATTCGTTATACTAAGTTATTACACAACAAGTCTTCGAAAGACTTAAAGTATTCAACAACAGAAATAAAACTTAATAAGCATGGCTTTTCCCCTTATCAGTCCCGGACGTGCCAGGGATATCACTTACAGCTGCAAAAGAAGATATGCGCAAGAATGAGCTACAAATGCTCAGCAAGTTCATATAAAAATGTAAACACCATGTGTTTGATTTGAAAGATGTCAATGATGTATAATTGATACTGAGGGTTCTGTACCGGAACCATATATTTCAAATTTGTTCTGTCAGTCTTCAATGACTTAGAACCTCATTGAGTTCGGATATCTGGTAGGTGATCAGCCTCACCAATATCCTAGGAGTATGCATATCATCCTACCACATTTTTGGTCAATTTAAGTTAATTGCCAATATTGGTCAATTCATTGAATTGCCAATTTAAACCTTATCTGAAGGTTTGTCGGACCACCTTCCATCTACGGTGTCCCTATTACTCAGTATAGATGTCGTACCAAAACAATTTGGTTTGACTCAACAATTTTAAGCTCAAACAATCAATAAATGATTTCATTTCTTAAGTTATGCTGAACAAGTAGCAATAACTTCACAATAATTGATAGCAAGACATAAATGAATTGCTTAATATAAATTGAGAAAAAGTTAGGACACTTGCCTTAGCGTAGCTCACTATAATTTAATTCAATCGGTCAACGCACGTAGTCTACGTATACAAATAATAAGCGTTAGCACGTATATAAACATGTATCACGCTAATTTAAACAAGTTTCATTAATGTTTGACGTTGATTCGGTATCTCGGTCGCATCCTTAATGGCTAAACACATAGATTGTTCGATAAAACTTCATTTGGAAGTCTAATTATTGGTCTAAATAATTTAATTATTACTTCTAACATTTTTAGAAGCTTGGTATTATTTTTAAATAATTTTCAGAAGCTTGGAAGTATTTTTAAATAATTTTACAAGCTTAGGAATATTTTTAAATGATTTAATTATCATTTAGAATAATTTTAAAAAACATTTAATATGTTATTTAAATAATTTATTTATCATTTAGAATATTTTTAGATATTTAAAATATTATTTAAATGATTTATTTATCATTTATAATATTTTTAGAAAGATAGAATATTATTTAAATGATTTATTTTATCATTAATAATATTTTTAGACTTTACTTTATCATTAAAATAATTTATTTATTACTTATAATAATTTTCAAAACTTAATTTAATATTTAAATGATTTAATTATCATTTAAAATAATTTTTAAATACTTAATATATTATTTAAATGATTTATTTATCATTAATAATATTTAAATATTTAATATTTTATTTAATTATTATATATTATAATTTTATTTACCTTAATATCATTTTTAAATAATTAATATAATTATTTAATAATTTAATATCATTTTTAAATAATTAAAACAATTATTAAATGATTTTTCATAATTATTAATTATTATTTAATTAAATTAAATAATAATTCAGAATATATAAAAATATTAAAAATAATTTTTTTATAATTAAAAATGAATTTTCGGATTTATTTATTAATTATTAATAATTATTTAATATTTATTTATTATTTTATAATTTATTTAATTAATTTTTATTTAATTTTATTTAAAATCCGTCGCTAAAGGGCTTTAGCGACGGTCTGCTTGATTCCTTAGTTTTCTGGGTTTGCTATGCATTTCGTCGCTAAAGGTGTTCTTCAATGAAGAACAGTTGGTCATGGTCCAACAGGGACTTTTGACCTCAAATTAATCCCAACTGGTTTGATGTTTGTGTTTGATTTTTGTTTGTTGTTATAGCCAACATGGCAGTGTACAACGACATATCAAATTTCATCTCAAATTATATCATATCATGCTCTAAATTTGATGGTCAAACCACCGGGTTCAAACTGTTCTTGAGTTTCTGGGTTACCCAGAAACTCAAGCAGTCATAACGGTCAACGCCTTTTGACCATTAATAACTTTGATTCTGTGTTTTCTAAATGTGTTTTGATGATTCAAGATTGTAGTTTACATACCAAATAACATGTTTAAAACAAGAAACAACATATTAAATATCATCTAGGTCATTTCTGGGTTGATCAAAAGTCTGACATTAAACTGTCAGACATTCATAAAACGATTTCTGGGTTACCCAGAAATCAGTCTTTCATGGTCGGTCAATGGGTTTTGACCATTAATAACTTTCATCCTAGAGATAATTTAACCATGCTACAAGTCGGGCCTTAAAGCTAACATGGCATAGTACTGATTCAAACTTTAAAAAACATCAAACAAACATTTTAAGCCGATCAAAAGCTCTGACAAAATAGCTTGTCAGACTGTTCTTGACTGCCAAGAACAGTTTGCTATTTTGGCTTGATTTTCATACCTAGATGTTATGTAAACATGTTTTGACCGCCCAGATCACTTATTAACACATTAACAAGTATTCCTAAACATCTAAAACACAAAAATTTTCCAGGCTTGAAGATCAAACATAAATTAGGGTTTTGTGCACCTTTTTCTTCAAATTTTGATTTCTGGCTTCTGATTCTGAGCTTGTGATTGCTAGGGTTTGTTTAGGGCTGGTTATGAGAGTGTATAGGCTTTGAAATTTCGTGCTTAGCTGACCAGCATCTCATTCTATTTATAGGATGGGAAATTAGGGTTTCCTAAACTAATTTCCAAACTTTGCTCCCAAAAATATCTAACTTCTGAACTTGTGCTGCTTGTAATCTGGTGTGACTCACCTACTTAAGCTAGATATTTATAAATATCTGATTTTGTGTTCCTATCTTCTTTTAATTGGTTTAAAAAATTTGATTTTTGATTTATTTACTTACTAATTAAATTTGATTTTTGTTAATCATGATTAGGATGTTAATTTAGGATTAGTAATATCCTAATTATGTTTATATAACATAATTATGGTTTTAGATTTCATAAATTAGGGTTATTAAACCAAATTAGGGTTTTAGGGTTTTCTAATTAGGGTTTAGGGTTTTTTTTAATCCTACAATTAGGGTTTCAATCTTTCGTTTAGGGTTTAATTTAATCTTAATGATTCATAATTAATATTATGATTCATTATTTAAATCTTAATTATATTAATTAAGATTATTGTACAATACTTAAGGTTTTAATTGATCAATTCGAACAATTATCACCAATTAGGGTTTTCAAATTAGGGTTTCTATTTTAGTTTATCATTTCAAACCCTATTTAACTTATTTTAGAATTTTATCAATTAATATAATATTATATTAATGTTGAAGCACGACAAAGCACTTTGTCAATTCCAAGTACGACACAGCAGCTTACAAAAATAATTTACCGAAACGCTTCTCGGTAAATTTACCGGAAGCACGACAAATCATTTTGTCCGATTAAGCACGACACAGCTACTTGGCGAAAAATTTTTATTTGACCTAATTGTTTAATAAAATATACAATAACATAATACCAAGTCAGAACAAGAAATTTCATTTATTAAACACATAATTTACATATACAGATCTTATTAGGGTTCGGAATATTACAGTTACTGCTCTGCCTTACCCCGCAAGTGTGCGGGAGATCTGTTCTTTCCTTGGCCATGCAGGCTTCTATCGTAGATTTATTAAGGACTTCTCGAAAATAGCTTTGCCATTGTGTAAGTTGCTGCAAAAGGATGTGGAATTCCAATTTGATGATGAGTGTAAGGAGGCGTTTGACAAATTGAAGAAGCTATTAACCTCAGCACCGGTAATACAACCACCAAACTGGAAGTTGCCATTTGAGATCATGTGTGATGCAAGCAACTATGCAGTAGGAGTTGTCTTAGGCTAAAGGGTTGACAAAGTTGTTCATGCCATTTATTATGCTTCTAGGACTCTAAATGCTGCTCAGATTAATTACACTACAACTGAAAAAGAACTATTATGTGTTGTATTTGCTTTAGATAAGTTTAGATCGTATCTGCTTGGTACTAAAGTTGTAGTTTATTCTGACCATGCCGCTCTCAAGTATTTACTAACCAAGAAGGAATCCAAACCAAGAATCATTAGATGGATTCTATTGCTACAAGAATTTGACTTGGAGATCAAGGATAAGAAGGGAGCGGACAACTTGGTGGCGGATCACTTGAGCAGACTGATTAAGGATGAAGAGGTGCTACCATTGCATGATTCTTTTCTAGATGAGCATTTATTTTCCATTGATGAGGCTATACCTTGGTATGCCAATATCGTGAATTACTTAGTGAGTGCATATGTTCCTAGTGAGTTCTCTAAATTCCAAAAAGAAAAGTTTAAGAGTGATGCCAAATATTATATATGGGATGATCCATACTTATGGAAATTTTGTGCTGACCAGATAGTTAGAAGGTGTGTGCCTAAAAGTGAGTTTTTATCTATTCTAACCTTTTGTCACTCTTATGCTCGTGGAGGCCATTTTGGACCTAAAAGAACAGCTCATAAAGTTTTAGAATGTGGTTTCTTTTGGCCGACTATTTTTAAGGACTCTTATCAGTTCTCTAAGTCATGTGAAAATTGTCAAAAGATAGAAAATATATCAAGTAGGAATCAAATGCCACAAACACCTATTTTAATTGTTGAAATTTTTGATGTTTGGGGTATTGATTTTATGGGACCATTTCTTGCTTCTTATGGTAATGTTTACATTCTTTTAGCTGTTGATTATGTTTCTAAATAGGTGGAAGCTAAAGCCACAAGAACTGATGACTCTAAAGTTGTTGCAGATTTTATCAAGTCTAACATATTTGTCAGGTTTGGAATGCCAAGGGCCATAATCAGTGACAAGGGAACCCACTTCTGTAATAAGATGTTAGCGACACTATTCAAGAAATACAATGTGATGCATAAAGTTTCTACATCCTACCATCCATAGAGTAATGGGCAGGCTGAGGTATCCAACCGAGAGGTCAAATCCATTTTGGAAAAAGTAGTCAAGCCGAGTAGAAAAGATTGGAGTCTGAGGTTAGAAGATGCACTTTGGGCCTATAGAACAGCTTACAAAACTCCAATAGGTATGTCACCTTATAGGTTAGTGTTTGGGAAACGATGTCATCTACCAGTGGAGTTAGAACACAAGGCTTTTTGGGCAGTTAGACAATGTAATATGAGCTTAGATTCAGCTGGAGTCCATAGAAAGTTGCAGTTGCAAAAGCTAGAGGAATTGAGGAATGATGCATACGAGAGCTCTAAAATTTACAAAGAGAAAACAAAAGCCTTTCATGACAAGAAGATTACTAGGAAGAACTTTGTTGTTGGACAGAAAGTTCTCCTTTATCATTCAAGGCTAAAATTATTTCCAGGTAAGTTGCGCTCCTATTGGGTCGGGCCATTTATTATTACTGACATTTTTAATCACAGTGCAGTGAAAATTCAAAGTCCAAGCACAGGGAAGATTTTTAAAGTGAATGGTCAAAGGCTCAAACCCTTCTATGAAGGATATCAAATGGAAAATATTGAGCTGTTGGATTTGGTGGATCCAGTTTATGAAGATTGAGAGGTTTAATGTCAAGCCAATGACAATAAACAAAGGCGCTATTTGGGAGACAACCCAATGGGAGTTCATTTCTTTTTATTTTCGCATTTATATTTCGGTTATGTTGTTTTTCTTTTCTTTGTATTTTACTTTACATTAAGGAGAATGTAAGTTTTAAGTGTGGGGGAAGGATTTAGGGTGTTTTTAAAAACAATAATATAAGAAAATAAAAAATTTTAAGTTTGAATTGTGAATTTTGTGGGTATATTCTCTACAAACCCTGACGAGACAAAACTCGTCCACTTGGGGTTACCTTGGGGTTTAAATTCTTGTTGTACATACTAAGTGCAATCGTGTTTCCTACGAAAATGGGGTAATTTTTAAAATAAGTCACTTGAGCAATGAGTTAATTTGGATTTTGATTTTTGACCAATGATAAAATCTTGATTCTCGTTGATAATATTTTGGAAAATTGATAGACGTTGTGTAGTTTGAATTTGGTTTTCTTTGTTAATTTTTACTTTATTTGAGACCCTTCAATTATTTTTGCACTTGTCTATTTGGTCGACCTAGTTTTAATTTGGAAAGGATTATTTATTTATTTATTTATTTCGATTGAATGTCGAGGGGAGAAATTCTTAAACTCTATCATTTGTTTGATCATAACTTGAAGTAAACATGAGGTTTTATTTAAGAAAGGGGAAATGATTTAGGCAAAAGTTAGATGTTTGATTTAACAATAAAGAAGAAAAAGAAAAATTATGATTCATGTGGTGAATTGAGATGGAGAGTTGATGAGTGTGTTTTATACACACAATTTGGGTACTTTTGACCTTGATAATTTGTAAGTCTTTGAGTACTTTATGTGGTTTTATTGTGTTTTTATCTTATTTTTAGATATTGTGGTTTTATATTGCTTTTATATGTTTTGTATTGTTTTTATGTGTTTTTACTTAGTTTTGTAGGAAATGGAGCAAGTGCTAGTTGATCACCAACGCTCGTGGATGCCTAGTTTGCCATTTTAAGCCTAACATTGACATAGCAGCTGCTTGCGGCTCAATTTCAACCATGATCCAATCCGAATCTCTCAAAACTCAAAGAACGAAAGTTGTAGATATTAATCTCAGCTTTCGGAAACATCCGGAATCATCCAATTTGAAGTTCGTATGAGAGAGTTACGGTCATTTTACCATCGGATTTTGCATGAATTTTACACAGCGGCCACTTCGAGCTCAATTTCACCCTTTCTCCAGCCATTATCTTTTTGAACTCCAAATATGGAAGTTGTAGAGCTACTTCTTAGCTTTCTATAGCCTCTTGAATCGCCTTATTTCAAGTTCGTATGCGAATGTTATGACCATTTTACTAACAGACGTCAAAGCTGAGTCGAGTGATAGCACGCAGCGCGCGGGCGCGCGGAATGGGCGCGGGCGCACCGTGTCAGGCGGCATGGGCGCGCGGCTGGGCAGCGGCATGGGCGTGGGCGCACCAGCCAGCGTGCGGGCGCGCCTGACTTGTCAGATTTCGCGATTTCCAGCCCCTTTTGGTCATTTTTCATGGGCTAAGCTAGGGTTTTACATTGGGCACTATAAATATAACATGTAGCCTCCATTTTATGGGATCCTAGAGTTCCAAAATCAGATTTAGAGAGAGAGAGAGAGGAAGCTTGGAGCAAAAAGAGGGAGGCCATGGCCATTGGCCATGGTTCTTCTAAAGCTTGGAGGAGCTTCAATGGAGGTGCTTCAATGGAGTTTCATCCAACAACAATGGGGAAGCCATCCTTTATCTTTCTCTTTCTTTTTCCTCTATGTAATTAGTTTTTAATCTAAGATTGTAATTGAACCCATTGCTTATTTGAATTGATTTCTCTTCCTTTGATTATTGTTACTCATGTGAATTGGTTATCATAACTTATGCTTATAGATTAATTGCTTGGCTCGTAATTACCTTAGGAACCTATATGAACTTGACAAACGGATTATAGTGTTAAGACCTTGTTATGATATCATGCGAAAGTTAAAGATTGTTGTGGGTGATTAATAAGATTTAGTGACGTGTGTCTTGTTGATTATCCTCAATGATAGGTAACTTGATAGTATTTAGGATAGACATATACCTAGATACCGTGTGCAACCAATTGAGAGTCTAATCTTAATGACTTACTATATGAAAGTTGGTAATTGAAAGGGTGGTTAATGAGATTTAGTGACATGTGTCTTGTTAATTATTCTTGAAATTGGTTTCTTGATAGTGTGTAGGATAGACATATACCTACATGCCGCATTAGGAAGATTCGTAATTGACCATCGACAGAGGCTCTTACGTAATTGTGATTTCTCGGATGTCAATTCTATGCGGTTATTGATCTAAAAGGAGAGTTAAGATATTTGAACAAAGCATTACACGCCAACTGTTTGATAAAATGCTTGAATGGGGAAAATTGTAATCTTAGACCTTTATCTATCTATTTATCTTATTTATATGTCATGCAATTTAGTTGTAACCTTTATCCATCACTTGAATTGAAGAGTTTGATTTAGATCGAGTCGATATTGAGTTAGTACTTGGGGATATATTAGAGTTAATTCCCTATGGGTTCGACAACTCTCTCTTATCACTTTATTACTTGTTGACCGCGTATACTTGCGCGTATTTATCGGTTGCGAAATCGACCAACAAGTTTTGGGCGCCGTTGCCAGGGAATTATTCTTCTAATGTTTTCCAATATTAATTTCAATTGATTTTATCTTAATTTGAACTTCTATTTATGTTTTAAATAAAGTCGGGTCGAGGACTATAAATCAAACGCTTCTTGGGAGGCAACCCAAGTCTATTGTTTTGCTTTTGCTTGATTGCATTTTAATTTCTTTAGTTAATTATTTTTAGGTGCCGATTATCGTGCAAAATAAAATACGCTCCCAGCTTTGAGGACTTGAAAGATGATATCAATGGCACTCAACACGTTCTCAGGGAAGTCTTCTATTTTAATTTTTCCTTTTTCAGACATTGAGGACAATGTCAAGTTTAAGTTTGGGGGTAGTATCTAGTATTTGTGTATTTTTAATTTAGTATTTGTGTTTTTTTAATTTAGTATTTATGTGTTTTTAGTGTATTTTTCAAAAAAAAAAAAATTTAGGATGTGTCTCTTGAGCATTGTTTCAATTTGGTTTGAACTATAATTTATGGTCAATGATAATAGCTTGATTGAATAGATTCTAACTCATGGAAAAGGGACATATGTTGCTTAGTCGTTGTGCTTAATTTTGTTGTTGGTTATTGTTTTGCTCATGTATCCTTTCACTTTTTATGCACTTACCCATGAGTATTGAGCTAATCGTATGCTTAGAGAAGACTTTTATAACCGAATGCTTGTGGAAAATATCTATAACCTCTAGTACTCGTTTAAACATCACTTGAAGTAAGGTATCCAAATTTGTTGTTTTTGATTTGTTGGTCATGTGGTGAGTTGAGATGGAGCGTAAAACGCACTCACTCATGGACATACGCTTAGGGGAGATAGAGCGTAAAACGCACTCTCTTATTTTTGTGACAAAAGAAAGAAAATATTGTATTACAAATCTTGCAGGGGGTTGAGATAGAGCGTAAAACGCACTCGCCCATATGAGCGTGCTTAAGGTTGAGATGGAGCATAAAATGCACTCACTTAGAGCCCTTGAGTAAAATTTTTGGAATTGTGATTTGTATACCTTTGTATTGAGTGATGTGTTTAGCATGTTGTTTTGGGGTTTATTTTGATTATTTCATAAGGTAATATGGTTACATAAGTTCATCTAAGCTTGGTTGGTTTAGTGCTATTGGGTACTCACACACACACACGGAAGGGGCCTAAAGCAAGATATGACTAGCTAATTGATATTTTAGACTTGCAACGTTTTGGCTATTTTCTTGAGTTCCATGTGTTGATGCCTTTGAGACCATTATCGGCTTATTAATTCATTGCTCAAGTTAGGTTGTATTAGAAGCGTGTCAATTGTGTAGTTTAGGTTTGTTTTGCTTGAGGACAAGCAAAGATTTAAGTTTGGGGGTATTTGATGAGTGTGTTTTATACACACAATTTGGGTACTTTTGACCTTGATAATTTGTAAGTCTTTGGGTACTTTATGTGGGTTTATTGCGTTTTTATCTTATTTTTAGATATTGTGGTTTTATATTGCTTTTATATATTTTGTATTGTATTTATGTGTTTTTACTTAGTTTTGTAGGAAATGAGGAAGTGCTAGTTGATCACCAACGCTCGTGGATGCCTAGTTTGCCATTTTGAGCCTAACATTGACATAGCAGCTGCTTGCGGCCCAATTTCAACCATGATCCAATCCGAATCTCTCAAAACTCAAAGAACGAAAGTTGTAGATATTAATCTCAGCTTTCGGGAACATCCGGAATCATCCAATTTGAAGTTCGTATGAGAGAGTTACGGTCATTTTACCATCGGATTTTGCATGAATTTTACACAGCGACCACTTCGAGCTCAATTTCACCCTTTCCCCAGCCATTATCTTTTCGAACTCCAGGTATGGAAGTTGTAGAGCTACTTCTTAGCTTTCTATAGCCTCTTGAATCGCCTTATTTCGAGTTCGTATGTGAAAGTTATGACCATTTTACTAATAGACGTCAAAACTGAGTCGGGTGATAGCACGTAGCGCGCGGGCTCGCGGAATGGGCGCGGGCGCACCATGTCAGGCGGCATGGGCGCGCGGCTGGGCAGCGGCATGGGCGCGGGCGCACCAGCCAGCGTGCGGGCGCGCCAGACTTGTCAGATTTCGCGATTTCCAGCCCCTTTTGGTCATTTTTCATGGGCTAAGCTAGGGTTTTACATTGGGCACTATAAATATAACATGTAGCCTCCATTTTATGGGATCCTAGAGTTCCAAAATCAAATTTACAGAGAGAGAGAGAGAGAGGAAGCTTGGAGCAAAAAGAGGGAGGCCATGGCCATTGGCCATGGTTCTTCTAAAGCTTGGAGGAGCTTCAATGGAGGTGCTTCAATGGAGTTTCATCCAACAACAATGGGGAAGCCATCCTTTATCTTTCTCTTTCTTTTTCCTCTATGTAATTAGTTTTTAATCTAAGATTGTAATAGAACCCATTGCTTATTTGAATTGATTTCTCTTCCTTTGATTATTGTTACTCATATGAATTGGTTATCATAACTTATGCTTATAGATTAATTGCTTGGCTCGTAATTACCTTAGGAACCTATATGAACTTGACAAACGGATTATAGTGTTAAGACCTTGTTATGATATCATGCGAAAGTTAAAGATTGTTGTGGGTGATTAATAAGATTTAGTGACGTGTGTCTTGTTGATTATCCTCAATGATAGGTAACTTGATATTATTTTGGATAAACATATACCTAGATACCGTGTGCAACCAATTGAGAGTCTAATCTTAATGACTTACTATGTGAAAGTTGGTAATTGAAAGGGTGGTTAATGAGATTTAGTGACATGTGTCTTGTTAATTATTCTTAAAATTGGTTTCTTGATAGTGTGTAGGATAGACATATACCTACATGCCGCATTAGGAAGATTCGTAATTGACCATCGATAGAGGCTCTTACGTAATTGTGATTTCTCGGATGTCAATTCTATGCGGTTATTGATCTAAAAGGAGAGTTAAGATATTTGAACAAAGCATTACACGCCAAGTGTTTGATAAAATGCTTGAATGGGGAAAATTGTAATCTTAGACCTTTATCTATCTATTTATCTTATTTATATGTCATGCAATTTAGTTATAACCTTTATCCATCACTTGAATTGAAGAGTTTGATTTAGATCGAGTCGATATTGAGTTAGTACTTGGGGATACATTAGAGTTAATTCCCTGTGGGTTCGACAACTCTCTCTTATCACTTTATTACTTGTTGACCGCGTATACTTGCGCGTATTTATCGGTTGCAAAATCGACCAACAAGAGTAAAACGCACTCATTCATAAACACGTGGCATGCGAGATGGAACGTAAAACGCACTCATTCATAAAGACATGGCATGCGAGATGGAGCGTAAAACGCACTTGTTGGTAAGACGGAGCATAAAATGCACTTACCGAAGGAAGAAAAAGCCTCTTGATCCTCTGCTGTTATTTACTTAGTATTGTGAAAATAGGTGTTTAGAGGTTTTTCTTTCTCCTTCACTACTTTGATTTCATAAATTTTTCTTAGTTTTAATTGGTTTGATACATATGGATTCACACACACGAGAAGGGTTAAGAGTAGAGTAAGATTGATAGGTAAGCTTGAATTTTAGATGAAATAGTATTTTGAAGTTTTTCAAGAATTACTGTTTTGAATCTTTGAGGTCAATGTTGAAGTTCATTTTAATTTGTGGATCAAGGTTGTCAAGTTTGATTAATTGAATTTTGTGTTATAGTTTATTTTTGTTTTGCCCGAGAACGTGCAAAAGATAAGTGTGGGGGAATTTGATAAGTATAAAATATGTTATATTTTTATTTCTTAATGTCTAGTCTCTTATACTTATTTGGCACCTAAATGTACTCACTATTCTAATATTTTGATTTAGGTTGCAAATGGAGCTATTAAATGAAAAATGAGTTATTTCCGCACTTTTGGATTGTTTTGAAATCAGTCCGTCCACTTGAGGCTCCATTTTGTCCTTCGTCCAGCCAATATCTCTCAAAGCTCAAAGAAGGAAAGTTATAAATCTATTTCTTAGCTTTCCGGATCATCTTGAAACGCCTAAATCAGAGCTCGGGTGAGAAAGTTATGACCATTTTACCAATGGACGTCGAAGCTGAAAATTTCAGATCGTTTGGCTTTTGGACAAATTGACCTCTGGGGCTTCGTTTGCGATTTGAATTGTGTTAGAGTTTCTAAATGAGAATGTGGTATTCTTGAAGTTTTTAGTGGACTTCTCAAGCTTTCCAGAATGGTATGGTGAGAAAAACTCCGAGTTCATTTGGACATCCAAATATTGCTTTTTAGACAGCTGATCGGAATCCCGCATGGACTGGATTCCTGTTCGGACCAGTTGGAGTATTTGGGCCATAACTTGAGCTTCCTAACTCCAAATCAGGTGATTCAAAAGCCCAAATTCATTATAACATCCAGGGCTACAACTTTTATTCTTGTCCAAGGTCCAATTAGGTGGTTTACAAATTCACAATTGGCTTACAAAGTACTGATCAGTTTAGTTGCAATATTTGGACTTTTAGCACATCACATGTGCACGTTTTTGGGTGGCTTCTTCCTTGGTTAGCTGATGCACATGAGTAAATTGGGTGTTTAATCTTGACTTATGTTAATGGGTTAGCACACCATGAGTTCCTATAAATACCAAGTGAAGCTAGGCTTGTATTTTGCTAAGTCACACAAAAAAACACCCACCATTCTCCATATTCTCCAAATTCTAGTGTAATTAGTAGGGAAAGAGGATCACCTCCATAGTAAGGTTGTTGTCCTCACCCCTTTTATAATTTAGTAGGGAAAGAGGATCACCTCCATAGTGAGGTTAGTGTCCCCACCCCTTTTATAAATCAAGAAAGTATTCATCGGACTTATTATGTTAGACTAGTTCCTTATTCAGTTCGAAGGGGATGTTGAACCTTGTTTACAGGTAATAGTTTGATTAAGTATAAGCTATTTATTCCTTCTTATATGAAGTTCATTCTTGATGATCTATTTTAATTGTTGAATGATATTTATTCCGATTGGTTTAATGTGATCGGTTAAGTCAATTTGATTAATTTCATCTGCTAGACTAAGGGACAGTATTACGTGTAATTGATATTGTTCCTAATCATAAGTAGCAATTAGTGATACATGATTGTGGTCAAACTTTTGAGTATTGCTATGATTATCGAAAGACAAGTTAAATAATCCGAACTTGTGTGATTGTTGCTTAGATTAGTCTAATTCCCTAGTTCTTAATGTTGCTGTTATATTAAATCTAGAGAACTTGTTCTAGGTTTTATAATGGTTAGAATCTTGTGAAGAGCTTATTTCATTAAGTGATAATCTAAGGGGAGTTTCAGGTAGTAGAACTTGTTGCTACCTAGGGCTATTAATTTCATTGAAGTATAAATATTGCTTTACTTAATTGTTCTATTGTTATAAAAAGGTGATACTGAACCGGAAGAACTGAAATCTTTAATTACTTGGTTATTCTTATTACTTTAAATTCTGTTCTTGATAACTAGTGAAATCAAATTATAAACCCCCCCCTTTTGGTAAACAAAACATGAATTTAGACTAATCACTCTCTGTGGGATCGATTCTTACTTGCACTGCTACATTATTATCTTTCGTAGTAAGGTTTTATTTTTGGTTGCTTGCGACAGCACACCAACATATTCAACTCTTTGAATGACCATCTCCTTTTCTTTAACTAGTTTGTTCAATTTGCAAAATTATTTTCATGTAAGTCAAGTATACAAAGTCTATCAAGTAATCTTCCAGTTTCAAACAAAATATTATCATTATAAATAGAACAATTATTATTCTTAAATATAATGCCAGAACTTTCCTTATCCAACAATGGAAAGACATAATGTTTCTAATGAGAACTGGAGATAATAACAACTTATTAACTTAATAGACTTATCCGTAGGCAACGTAAACTATAAGTTCCTACGGCTAATGCAGCAACCATTGCTCCATTCCCTACACGTAAGATTACTTACTTTTTGTTTAGCTTTCTACTTCTGTTTGTTCTCTGTATTAGATTGCATATGTGAGATCTACAGGCGGTATCCAATAGCCAAGTAGAACCTTGACTTATAGAAAACTTTATTTCAATCATAAACAAACATGTATCTGTAATCAAAGCTTCATTAAGCTTCTTCTGGTTAGCCTCTACACGATACTCCTCGTAGTTTCATTTCTAGTATCCAGACTTATTGCAGTGGGAGAAAACTCTTTCGCTATCTGCATCAGTTTTGTTCTTATTGTCCTTTGTTTTTGCCTTTCCTTATACCTTCTTTGAATTATTCTTCCTTTCAGAAGATCCTTTGGCCCTTTTCCGCTTCTTGGAAGAATCATTTACCAGTAAAACTTGATCTTTCTTAGTTGGAAAGTGACTCTTTACAGCTTTCAACATATCTAAGCAACTCAAGCAGGCTAATATATAGCTTGTTCATGTGAAAATTCACAACAAATTGTGAAAAAGAGTCCGGGAGTGATTGCAAGATTAAATCTTAGTTCAACTCTCCATCCATGACAAAACCCTATTGTCCTAATTATTCAATTAAATTAATCATGTTAAGGACATGTGTCTGTACTGTAGTGTCATCGGTCATTCTAGATCGGAAGAGCTCCTTAGATATCTGATATCTAATAGTCCTACTTTCTTCACCATTCAACTCGTTGAAGGTGCAGGAGTATAGTAGGAGAATCCATAGTTTCATGCTGACACTGAAGCTCGTTCTCATGGATGCGAGCATGATGCATTGAGCCAACTGTGCATTGTTGGTCGATTTCACAACCGAAAAATACGCGCAAGTATACGCGGTCAACAAGTAATAAAGTGATAAGAGAGTTGTCGAACCCACAGGGAATTGTTCTAGTGTATCCCAAGTACCAACTATATATCGTCTCGATTTTATTTAGACAATTGATGATTTGAATTTGTTGTTGTTTTGTAATAATAAGGGATATGGAAAGCGTTAAAATAATGAAATCTAATGTTAACAAGTCTAATATTACAATTTCTCCCAACACGTCATTTGAATATCCTAACTCTCTCATTTGAATTAATTAACAACATATAATTGCCAACCGAGAAATCAAAGCTACTTATAAGCCTCTGTCGATGGTCAAATTTGAATCTTCCTAATGCGGCATGTAGGTATATGTCTATCATACACACTATCAAGAGACTAATTTCAAGAACAATAACAAGACACGTGTCACTAAATCTCATTTACCGTCCCTTCAATTACCAACTTTCACATAGGAAGTCATTAAGAGTAGATTCTCCATTGGTTGCACACGGTATCTAGGTATATATCTATCCTAAATACTATCAAGTTACCTATCATTGAGGATAATCAACAAGACACACGTCACTTAATCTCAGTTAATAACCCACAATAATCTTTAACTTTTGCATGATATCATAATAAGATCTAAACACTATAATCCGTTTGTCAGGTTCATATAGGTTCCCACGGTAATTACTAGCTAGGCAATTAAGAAATGAAGCATAAATCATGATATTTAATTCACAAATGAGTAATTAATAGCAAAGAGAGAGAAATCAATTCAAACTATGTGTTGGGTTCCATTGAAATCTTAGAATACAAGCTCTAGTTCATGGTAGCTAAGAAAAACATCAAACACATTGTGTACATCATGAAATAGCAATACAAATTCAAAGGAAAGCAAGAGATAATAAAACCCATTTAGAAGATAATCATGTGTTGCTTGCTTAGTTGATGACAATCTCTAGCTTTTTCTCTTCATTTGGCATTTGTTTCTCTTTTTGCTCCTTAGCTTGTTGCTGGAATTTCCTTGAATTGCAGCCCTCAAGCTCTTCTTGATGAAGTATGTGCAGCCTTCCAAGGTCTAGATATGCCTTGACAATCCTTTCCTTCTTGGTTCTTTGGCTTGTGCTGAGTTTTTTCTTGTTCTCGACGCCGGTCCTCGTCTTTTCCAATTTTAGCCTTTTGATTAAATGATTTTTTGGAAAAGGGTCGGCATTGATGTCGACGGGGTTTTGAAAGATTGTTTTTTATGATGAGCCAATTAACCAGTGAAATGGATGTCGACGGGGTTTTGAAAGATCGTTTTTTATGATGAGCCAATTTGAAATGGATGTACCAACTCATCCGAGTTTTCGTTTTTTTTATATCGATGGCTCATATGTGACTCCGAATTAATTGGTCTACGAACCGAGATTCATAGAGTTCGGGGGCTTGCTTAAGCGAGGGGAAGGTGTTAGGCGCCCCCCGACTTCCGTGAAACACGGTTACCGCAATCTTGATGCTTTTCCTATCCTTTTAATTCTCAAAATGTGTGCGCGTGTGTGTATGTGCGTGTGTGTGTGTGCTTATGTGAATGTTGTGATGAGTTTGTATGAAAGAATCATTTGGGGTTTTTTATGGAAAGTCGTGTTTTGGGAGTGCTTTAGATTGTCCTTCGGCTTATACGAGCAAGCTTTATGAGAAAGGTTTGATTTTAATTGTCAAAACTATGAGATTTTCATTAGATGTCATTTTGGCAAAAACAAGAGTTTTCTAAACCTTCGTCAAAATAGGAAACGGGATCTATACGTCGCTTTCGTAGATGACGGGCAACTTCTAGGATCTCTTTAACCCTATGCACAAAGGTTTAATAAAACGTTTAGTTTATTCATAAAAACCATTTTTTGGTGATGTTTGAAAAACGATTTTTTAACCTTCTCGTTTGAATAGGAATCGACATTCATTAGCACTTCCAATTTTAACCCTCCTGAAGCTAATAACCTAGTTTGATTTATTTTAATGAAAAACCTTCATCGTTTAATCTTTGAAATCATTTTTTCGTGTCACAAAATCCAATCAAGCAAAGCCACGCGTCGGGGCTATTCATGGGCATGTAAAACCATCAAAATAACCCCAAACGCCTACAATCACAAGTTTCACTATTTCAGGGCCTTAAACCCGACCTCCGACTTGGTATCGTTTTAAGGCCCGACGATTACATGTTTACAATGACGAATGCATCTACCCGATTACATACATCCAAAAATGTCCATCATCGAATTTGGACCACGGGGTCGCGTTCCTAGGCTCACATCCGAACTTGTTGCACAACCGCAAAATAGATACAACGTAAATAAACAACCATGTGATGCCTAATGCTCTAGGATATCTTACAATAACAATTGAAATACACTACGAATGACCCATTACCGTAATAGCTAAAATTTGCACGAAACGGACATCATCGGGCTATTAGGGGGAATTTCATTCCGATGAAACCCTCACTAATAGTCCCTAATCCATGGTTTCACAATAACATGTAAGAAAGCTACATTCAAGATAATTCGGATGACACAAAGCTTGGCAAAAATGGTATAATAAAATGCTAAAACAAAGGATTGTTCACCTTGCAAATGATCCCCACAATATGTATGAATTTGTGTATTGAGTAGAGTAGAAAATATGAGGTGCAACCTCACAAAATGGGTACAATTTCTCACTATTTCTCACTATTTTCTCTCTTAATCTTTGCTGTTTTCTTGCTGTTTTTCTCCTTCTCCCGAACTGCTGCTGCTGCTGGATTCTTCCTCCTATTTCTGTATGCAAAATGGCCTGATAAGGCACTGCCAAGGGCAGCCGTAGATCAATCTGCGGCTGGCCGTAGATTGATCTGCGGCTGGCCCTTGGTTCTCCCCCCAGCCGCGCTCGAGTCCCGTGTCGTCTCGAGTTCCGTCCTTGGCCGCGGATTGATCTGCGGCTGACTGTGCTGATTTTCTCATTTTTCGTACCTCGTCTCGATTTTCGTGTCGTACCATTGGTTTCCGTTGAAGGGCTTGCATTCTGCAGTCCAGAAACCGCCAGGAAACGTGCCATGTCATCTGGGTAAGCGCAGTGATCAGTAACCGACTCCCGACGTTCGTTTGTTGTCGTGTCGGCTTCGATCTCGTCCCGTAGTGGTTGCTTTGAGTGTTCGTCTTTATGTCCACCTTTTATTCTCGTGTGCCGGGTCAATTGATGATTTTGCCCTCCTGTCAGGGTTAGTATAGGAAGTGCAAAATTTGGGTGTCTACAGCTGCCCCTCTTTATCATGTTTATTAAATGATAAATGAAATGAACATGATAAAGAAATAGACACGTGATGCATGAATGACAGTGCACAAGAATGATCGTACATACATCACGCAACACATATAGCTTATGATGCAACACAAGATGTAAGGCATGCAAAATATTCGCAAAAGGGTGTCAATGCGGATGATCGTCTCGACGGGGTCGGGTCTCGTATCCGGTCACCCATCTCGTAATCGCTGGGTCTCGTCGTTGGTCGATCGTCTCGTCGGGGCCGGGTCTCGTCGCCGGTCACCCATCTCGAAACCGCCGGTTATCGTTGCCGGTCGATCGTCTTGTCGGGGCCGGGTTTCGTCGCCGGTCACCCATCTCGTAATCGCCGGTTATCGTCGCCGGTCGATCGTCTTGTCGGGGCCCGGTTTCGTCGCTGGTCACCCATCTCGTAATCGCCGGTTAACATCGCCGGTCGATCGTCTTGTCGGGGCCGGGTTTCATCGCCGGTCACCCATCTCGTAATCGCCAGTTATCGTCGCCGGTCGATTGTCTTGTCGGGGCCGGGTTTCGTCGCCGGTCGCCCATCTCGTAATCACCAGTTATCGTCGTCGGTCGATCGTCTTGTCGGGGGCCGGGTTTCGTCGCCGGTCACCCATCTCGTAACCGCCGGTTATCGTCGCCGGTCGATCATCTTGTCGGGGCCGGGTTTCGTCGCCGGTCACCCATCTCGTAATCGCCGTTTATCGTCGCCGGTCGATCGTCCTGCGAGTGCCGGGTCTCGTATCCGGTCACTCGGTCGAATTGAGAAGCCGTGTTCGACATCCGATTCATCAAAATCTCGTATTTTATTACCAAATTATGAGTTAAATGGGCTTTAGGATCGATTAAGCTTGCATTGGACAAGGGGAAACCACTGGGCCCAGCCGCAGCTGGATCTGCGGCCAGCCGCAGATTGATCTGCGGCCAAGATCGGGGCTATAAGCGCCCAGCCGCTTCCCAGATCTGTCACTTTCATTCGTACCCCACGCGATTTTCAGACCTTTGCACGCCATTTTGCCGAGTTTTCCAACCTTTTTTGCAAAAACCGCTCTGGTTAGATCGATCTACGCGTTACAGGTAACACTTTGACCGATCGTTTTCCAATTTCGTCAATCTTTTGCTATACATTTGGCTATTTGCATGGTTAGAGATAGAAATGTATGCTTTATAATGCTATGCTATGTATTATTGTATATACATGCTATGTATCAACTGCGTGAGTCCTATCTTATGCTCATGATGCGGACACACATATCTGTTGTTTCTTTTTGAAAGAAAATCATGCATTAGGGTCATTTTTCATGCTGCAATTATCCATATAAATGTAATTTTGATCTGTTGTGGTTTGGGTTCTTTGAAAAACATGCTTGGCTATGCATGGGATGTCCATTTTATAGACGAAACTCTGCCAAAATTTTTATTTTTATTTTATTTTATTTTTTTAACATGCATCATGCTGCATTAATACTATGATGATGATAGGAAATTATAATGTTTGTGACATAATTCAAAATAGAATTTACCTTCCCTTTCGCCTGTTCTATTCCAGCTATAGATCCTGACACTCCTAGTAGCTCCACTGCGTCTCGGACCTCAGGCGTTCGTCGCCGTAGGGCTGTACCTGCCCCTGCTTTACCTCGGGCTCGCCAGGCTAGCCGACTGGCGGAGGCTGTCATCTGGCCCGATCATCCCGATGTTGAGGAGGCTGTTCTTCCGGACGCTGCGGTAGAGGGGCCCTCCTCTAGCACACCAGCTCCCTCTTCTCATCGCGCCCTATCTGGCGACTCTGTTCAGATACCCGATCTGTTGGGTCGGGATCTCCGTCGTCACCCCTCCGCATCTCTTGTAGCTAACGAGGTATGCTTAAAGTACTCCTCTGAACTCATTCCCCAAATTTTGTTTAGATCTGGACTGATCCATTCATTTTTTGTCACAGGTGCCCGAGTTCACCCAGCCGAGGGGTAACTGGTTCAACATCTACTCCCTCTACACCGCCTTGCATAGCGATTACCGTGCGGTGGTGGATTCCTGGGGCTTTCGTCATTTCTTCACCATCATTCCGCGCCAGTGCCCCTGGGGTTATATGCGAGCTCTGTCCGAGAGATGGTTTCACTAGACCCAGTCCCTTCACCTTTTGGACTGTGAGGTCGTGTTGACTCCCTGGGACTGGAGGTACATCACGGGTATCGAGTTCACTGGATCCCGCGTCCCTCTGGATCTTGACATCACTCCCGCAGAGGTCAGACTTTTACTGGGTTTCGCTGCGGATGACAGGGTCTTCAAGGCCCGCAGCATTCGGTCTGGAGCTTTGGTCGTGGACGTTGTTGGAGGCATATATGCGGCACCATTCCCAGCAGATCGGGCCACTCGTGATATTCTACTTCGACGTCTGTTCCTGACCATTATGAGGGGTTGTTTCCTAGGGAACAACTCCTCTACCATCCATTTCAGCGTCGTCGGAGCCGTTAGGGATGTGGACCGGATCGGCGATTATGATTGGGGGTCCTTCACCTTTGCCTACTTCCTCCACGGTCTTTGTCTACGCTCGGAGGGTCAGACAGATGCTTGGCTCAGATTCTACCACTTTCTGCTGGTGAGCCTTCTTTTCCTCTTTTCTTACTGTATTCCTCTTCATTTTATTTCTCTTTTCTGCATTTTGACAGTTACTCTTGCCTTGTTTCTGTTCACAGTTCTGGGTCTACGAGCGACTTCCATGCCTGAGGCCTGTCACGACCCTCGGCTTGGACACTTATCCCAGGGGTCGTCGGTGGCACCACAACACCTTGGAGGAGGTCCCTGTATCTGGCAGCTTTGCACACTGCCGCATTCAGCTGGAGCTGATCACCGCTGCAGATGTCGTCTGGACTCCTTATCTTTTGGAGCATCTGGCTGTGGGGTTCACTGATGGATATCCTTCTGGCCCGGAGTTCGCACTTTCCACCCGCCGCCTTACTTTGCAGAGTGTCGGGGGCTGGGTGATGTATCTGGGAGAGCGTGCATTCAGATGCGTCACTAGAGAGATCCGCATCCCCCACTCCCTTCCTTTCACTACCTCTTGGCCGTTGGATTCTCAGCCTTCGGAGATCATGCTCGCGGGGGAGGATGGTCGGATGCTTTCTACGGCTCCCAGTACGAGCGAGGCCTTTCGCATCTGGTGGGTGCCCCGCACCATCGGTCCTCAGACTCGAGCCACATTCTTTCTTGGAGACATGGTTCCTGGCTTGGTGATAATGACCGATTGGGCTGCCTGTGTTCGGAGTCCCACTCACGCTGAGCAGATTGCCACTCTGACCCGTCAGGTGGATCAGCTATCCCTATATCTTCGGGTGTTAGGTCGGACCCCAGAGGATGCTTACGCCGACGATCCTGACAGTGCGGGTTATGATGCAGGCCCGAGCTCATCTGATGCCACAACGCAGCCATACATTCCTGACATGAATTTTGGACCTCCGACTTCGAAGACTCCAGGGGATCAGTTCGAGGATCCCGCCTTCTTGGATGACCTTACTTTTGACTAGATTAGGCTAGGATATGGCTTTTGTACCTGCACCTGTTTAGATTTCTTTTCCATTTCATGCACTATGTATTGAACTTTTTATTCATTTATGCACAGTTTTTTATCCTTATGAAATTCAATTGCTCTATTATTAACTGTCCGATGCATGCTTTTATTTATGGATAGAGAATGACCCCTGTACAGTCTTTTTGATACTATTTTTTCACAGATGTCGTCCTCAGATGTCGTGGTACGTTTGGATCCCATTCCTCCCACAGGGTTGGTTGGCAGTCTCCTCCGCTGGTTGGACAGTTTATCGCCGGCCGACAGGGTTATCGCAGATGGCCTTTTGGGACATTCTTGGTCCTTATTATCCTTTCAGGTGCCAGCGGGCTTTGTGGAGGGTATTCTGAGCTATTGGGCCCCTGACCGTCAGGTGTTCAGATTAGGGACAGTAGAGCTGACCCCCACTCTCAAGGAGTATTCTCGCTTTACCGGCTTGCCTTTGGATAGACCTTGTGCTAGGGTCACAGCTGGTTCCATGCGCCGTCAGTTCTTGACTTTCACCGGTTTGCGGAGGACAGTCTTGTTATCGGTGATCACCTCAGATCATCTAGTTCCCCTACATTTCCTGATTGACCGATTCGGCTCACCCAACAGTTTTCACCTATTTTCTGGTGATTTTTCTGTATCCGAGGAGCGCTGGGGTGCTTTGAGATTAGACGTTTTGATGGCCTGTGTCATCTCAGTTTTGTACTTGCCTGCAGGACCCGATCAGTTGGACATGCGGGTTATCGCGGCCGTTAGAGCCCTTCAAGAGGATCACACCATTCTTCCCATGATATTGGCGGATACCTACATGTCAGCCTCATATTGCCAGTCTTTCCGAGGCAGAGTATTCAGAGGGAGCTCGACTTTGTTATACGTGTGGTTCATGAGTCATCTCAGTCCCATCGGCCATTTCCGTCGCCAAGGGTTTTGCTTCAGCCATGACATAGCCACACAGTTTTCGTTTCGTCCCGTGAGCTGTACTGATGTGGCCTCCTGGACATCATTTTTGTCAGTCATTGAGGATCCCTTTCATCTCCTGGTCTATTCGGGTTATTGCTCCTTTATGAGCTTCTTGACTCACGTGCCCAGCCTGGATTTCATCCCTATTGCTAGCTTGAGGGGCGTGACGACTTATCATCCCTTGGCAGTTACATGGCAGTTTGATCAGACACAGGATTTTCACCCTTTCACGGGTGCAGCCGCCTACCGATTCCTTATATCATCCCAAACAGAGAGGTATCTACTGCGGGTATACGATCTTTGGTCTCGCAGGATCCTTGCCGAATATAGTGAGGGCTGCCACATCTAGACATTTGCTTACGTGCAGTGGTTGCGCGGAGACTTGGATCCGGCTGGTTTGAGTCAGACTGGGGCCTTTGATGATTCTGGAGTGATTTTCCCAGATGATACCACAGATCATTCCATCTCAGCTGATTCTGCCCCAAGTCGGGTTACTGAGGATACCCGACTCCGCCTGGCCTTGATTACTTCAGCTAGTTTCAGATTTGTAGATTATTTTATTTCCTGCATAGACTATGTTAATTTCATCGGTTATTGAAGAAGAAATCTTGTAACAAAATGCCTTATATATGTAGACATGCATTTAAATTTAGTCATTTTCCCTTTTTGTCGTATCGTTGCCTTTCATTTGATCTTCATTTTCTCCAGCTGACCATGATTTTGACATTTCGCTTTCCTTCTCTTCTCCAGTCTTGATGGAGATTTGACAGATATTACCGCACACCCTGTCGATTTCATCAGATTGGGTCTTAGATTTTGGATAACTGTCTGGTTGGATCAGGGTTATGTTATTTGGGATGAAGCTGATTAGGCGGCTGGTTTCGGGAAGGTTTTGAGGGTGTAGGAAGGTTCATCTTGCTGTTCGGAATTGGTTTTGTTTAGGGAAAGGATTATTTTTAAGGGATCGGACTGCGCCATGGTGGCTGCCTACGTACCCCCACAAGTCGGGAGATCAGGTCCTACGTAGTTCGTTTCTTAAAGAAAAAAGGAGAAACTGATGATTCAAGCGTAGAACCGCTTCACCGAGTCGGAATTGAGGGGTTGTGGAAATACCTCACCATCCATTTCTTGCAATATGAGGGCTCCTCCGGACAGCACTTTCTTAATCACAAATGGTCCTTCCCAATTCGGGGCAAACTTCCCCTTGGCTTCGTCTTGACAAGGCATGACTCTTTTTAGCACCAAATCATTTTCCTTGAACTTCCTAGGTCTTATCCTTTTGTCGTATGATCGAGAGATCCTTTGTTGATATAACTGACCGTGCCAAATAGCAGCCACCCTCCTTTCATCAATTAGGGCCAATTGGTCATATCGACTTTGCATCCAATCCTCCTCTCTTATCTGAGCATCGATCACTATTCTGAGGGACGCCATCTCAACCTCAATTGGCAGAACAGCCTCCATTTCATACACCAAAGCGTAAGGGGTTGCCCCTGTAGAAGTACGCGTTGACGTTCGGTATGCTAGCAGGGTGAGGGGTAACAGATCCGGCCATCCCCGATGATTAGCAGACATTTTCGCCATGATCTTCTTGATGTTCTTATTTGCAGCCTCCACTGCCCCATTCATCTTGGGACGGTAAATAACAGAATTGAGGTGTTTGATCTTAAACTGGTCGCACAATCCCTTCATGAGGGCGTTGTTCAAATTCTTGGCATTATCGGAGACCAAGACCTCAGGCTGCCCGTATCGACAAATGACATTATTCCTGATGAAACCGACGATGACCTCCTGAGTTACTTTGGGGAAAGAAGCTGATTTTACCCATTTGGTGAAGTAATCGATCATGACAAAAATGAATCGGTGTCCGTTGCTTGCTTTGGGCTCTATTGGTCTGATTACATCCATTCCCCACATTGAAAATGTCCACGGGGAGGTCATACAGTGCAGTTCATTGGGAGGCATATGGATCACATTACCGTGCGCCTGGCATTGGTAACACCGTTTGACATGATCATCGCAGTCGACTTTCAGTGTTAACCAATAATGCCCTGTTCTCAAGATCTTTTTGGCCAGCATCGGTCCACTCATGTGTGGCCCACACACTCCACCATGTATTTCGTTCATAATCCTTTGGGCATGCGTTTCATCTACGCATTGCAACAGTCCCAACCCAGCATCCCTCTTGTAGAGTGAATCCCCACTCAGGTAAAATTTCATTGCCATCTTTTGAATTCTCATCCTCTCAGCTCGGCCTGCCTGGTCGGGAATGGATCTATCCCTCAGATATTCCCTTATGTCGTGATACCAAGGCTGCTTTGGCAAAATCACCTCGTCTGATAATACTGCAACATGTTCCTCATATGCCGGGGCATTCTGGACTGCTATCTCAATCTGTGGAACGTCCCTGTTCTTGATTACGTGGATTAAGGAAGTCAGAGTTGCCAATGCATCGGCAAAATCATTCTGTCCCCGGGGGATATGTCGGAAAGCAATATCTTCGAACTCTTGCATCAATTGGATAACACAACGATGGTTTGGAAGTAGCCGGAGCTCTTTTGTGTTGTACACCCCGATCGCCTGTCTGATTACCAGTTCTGAATCCCCGAACACCGCTAGTCTCTTCACTCCCATGTCGCGGGCTAAGCGGAGTCCCAATATACATCCCTCGTATTCAGCTGTGTTGTTTGAATTGTTGAACTGCAATTTAGTGCCCATAGGGTATTGCTCTCCGGTGATAGAGACCAGGACCGCTCCGGCCCCTACCCCCTCAGTATTCATGGCACCATCAAAATACAGCTTCCAGAACTGCCCCTCGTCATCATATTTCGTGTGTGATACCCAAAATATATCTTCGCCCGACAGAGGAGTTTCTAACAGCTCCATCCCCCCTGACGGCGTTTCCGCCAACTGATCCGCAATTCCCTGCCCTTTCATGGCTTTCTGAGTTACGTATACCATGTCGAACTGTTGTAAGATTAACTGCCATCTTGAAAGTCAACAGTTCAACATGGGCCTTTCAAAGATATATTTCAAGGGATCCATCCTCGATATCAGGTACGTAGTATGCCCATGGAGGTAGTGCTGTAATCTCCCTGCAGCCCAGGCCAGAGCACAACAGGTCTTCTCGATGGAAGGGTAATTCTGTTCACATTGGCTAAATCTCTTGCTAAGGTAATAGATGGCCTGCTCTTTACCCGCCTCATTCTTCTGTCCCAGCATACATCCCATCACGATGGCATTGACCGATATATACATAAACAGAGGGGTCCCCTCTTTCGGGGGTACCAGCACTGGTGCCTCTGTCAGCTGCTTTTTAATGGTCTGAAAAGCCTTTTAACATTGCTCATTCCATTCTTGGGAAGCACCTTTCCTTAACAATTTGAAAATTGGCTCGCATGTAGTCGTCAAGTGGGATATAAAACGGCTGATGAAGTTTATTCTTCCGAGGAATCCTCTTATCTCCTTCTCTGTGTGAGGTGCCGGCATATCCACAATGGCCTTAATCTTTGCTGGATCCAACTCAATGCCTCGATCACTAACCAGGAATCCCAAGAGCTTACCCGACTGCACTCCGAAAGCACACTTTGCTGGATTGAGCTTCAAATTATACTTTCTGAGTCGATCGAATAGCTTTTTAATATGGGTTATATGGTTAGATTTTACCCTTGACTTCACGATAATGTCATCCATGTAGACCTCTATCTCCTTATGCATCATGTCGTGGAACAGGGCCATCATGGCTCTCTGATAAGTAGCTCCCGCGTTTGTGAGACTAAAAGCCAATCGTCTATAGCAAAAGGTGCCCCAAGGGGTGATGAACGCGGTCTTTTCCCGATCTTCTTCCGCCACCATTATCTGATGATACCCCACAAAGCAATCCACAAAAGAGTACATCTCGTACTGGGCTGTGTTATCCACCAGGATGTGTATGAAAGGCACCGGGAAGTTATCCTTGAGACTGGTCTTGTTTAGATCTCTGTAGTCTACACATACCCTCACCTTCCCTCCAGGCTTAGCCACTAGGACTACATTGGACAGCCATTCTGGGTAAGTGGACACCATAATGATTCCAGCCCTGAACTGTTTGATGATCTCTTCCTTCACTTTTAAGCTCCACTCAGGTTTCAACTTCCTTAGTTTCTGCTTGACAGGACTGAAACCCTCCTTGATGGGCAACCGGTGTACCACAATGTCGGCGGACAATCCGATCATATCCTCATGAGACCAGGCAAAGACATCCTCATATTGGCTTAGCAACTCAGTTTTTTCTGCTTTCTGGCTAGGGGTAAGGTCCGTCCCTATCTTGAGTTCTTTTGGCTTGTCAGGGGTTCCGATATCTATAGTGATGGTTTGGTCTAAGTTGGGTTTGGGTTTATCCTCGACCCATCCTTTGATCTCGTCAGGCGCGTCGTAATAATCTGTCTCGTCTTGCTCAATGCCCATTAAATCGAAATCCAGCTCAATGTCAAAATCATAATCATCATTCAAATTTGAAAGACCGTTTGTTAGGCAAGGATTACTCAAATTGGTACACCTGACATGAAACAAAATACTTGTCATATATAAGTTATTTTCCACAACGATCACATTTTCAGATAACATGAAGAAACGACATAATTATGCAAAATACAAAACAACAAAAATAAACTCCTTCACCCTCCCATCCTCTGGGGTCTATCACCCTGACGTCGGGTTTTACCCTTGTTTGGATATCACTGGTTTCATGGTCCAATTGTCGATGGTCAGGTCAGATGAAATGCGCGGGATAAAAGGGGGCTTCACATTGGACACTTCCCCGATGATTACGGCTACGTCGCCTGAGTCCCTCTTCCTACCTTCTTCAGGAATAATTAGCCCTGCCCAATCGATGATAGGCACATCTTGTTGGGCTCCCGGTGGCGTGACAACATCCGTCCCCTCTCCATTGCTTGTTAATTGTCCGGGGATATAGCACCTGGTTTCAAACTTTTGCGCGACCTCCTGTAGGAAACTTTCCCTCTTGGCCGACTCATCACTTGCGGGGGTTAATTCTTCATCCCCTAACTCAATCACAGGCTCGCTAGTCCCCTGTTCATTGTTGACCTTGGTCACCGGACTGCCAGCCAGTCGAATCGGGGTCGCGCCTTGACGGCGCCTCCGTGCTGTGCCTTCAGGATATCCCAACCCTACTTTACCTATCTGATGGGGTAGTTGAATGGGCTCAGTGATTCCTTGATTGCTCCTTCCTAACCCCTGTCCAGGCTGGAATTTCATTTTCATCATTTCTTTTGCAACGAAGGTGAGTTCTAGAGAGACCTTAGGTTTCATGGCTGGGGTTCCCAGGCATCTGTAGTGGGGAGTGCTGATTTCCAACGCCTGAAAACTGGCAGGTGCCGCCGACTCGTCCACATTAATCACTGGCAGGCCATTCCTGGGAGGAGAAGAGTCATCACATTCTGCCGAGATCGTTACCAGATTCTCATCGATGATTAGTTTGATTTGTTGGTGTAGCGTGGAAGGAACTGCCCCGACCATATGTATCCACGGCCTCCCCAATAACAGGTTATAACTGGCCGCAATGTCTAGGACTTGGAAAGAGATATCAAAAGTACAAGGTCCTATTTCCATCGGCAATTCTATCTCTCCAATTGTATCCCTCCGGGAAACATCGAAGGCTCGCACCACCACATGACTGGCCCGTAGGCGCTTGGGATTGATGTTCATCTTCTGCAATGTACTGAGGGGACATATATTCAACGCCGATCCCCCATTAATCAGCACCCCATTCATGACATAACCTGAGGAGATTACCGCAATATGCAACGGTTTTCGATGCCCCCTTCCTTCCTTGGGGATATCATCATCTGTGAATGATATTACATCACTCTCCAACAGATGGCCCACCAGATGGCCGAAACCTTCCTTGCTAATTTCTTTGGGAACGTATGCCTCCTCCAGGACTTTCGCCAGACTTTTGCAGTGATCATTGGACGATAACACCAAGTCCATGATTGATGTCAGGGTCGACTCCTCGCTTAATATCTGGATCCCTCTTACTTCCGGATGATCCATCCTCTTCAGGAATTCTATGGCTTTCTCCTCGGAGATCTCTTCATTTTTCTTCGTTTTGTTCTCAAGGACTCGTCCAGGAAGATACAAAGGATTCCCCTTTGTTGTCACAGAAGCAAAACTGGCCGCTTCCTCTGACACCCCCCCATAATTCCATGGTACCGTCTTTAGACTGTGGACAGGGATTTGTGGCCTCGCTGCAAGGGTGAGGGGTTTTGGAGCTGTTAACTTGACAGCCCCCCCTGTGATATTTCTGCTTACCCCCATCAACCTAATTGGCGCTCCCCGCGCACTCCCGTGATCACTTATCATGTTGATCATTTCATTAATTTTCTTCACATAATTCAACCTTGGCGGCCCCTCGGCTTCACTGGCTTCTGCCACATTGACCCCCCCTCCATCATGCCTAGGCAGGGGATTGATTTTAACATTTGGGGAGTCTGGCTGTTCCACCACAATTTCCCCACTATCAATCAAGTTCTGAATTCTTTGCTTCAGCGTCCAACATTCCTGCATGTCATGACCAGGGGAACCTGAGTGGTATGCGCATCACTTGCTTGGGTCAAATCGTCTTCCTTTCGGGTCACTCGGGGGCGCCAAATCGACTATCTTCTTTTGGGCTATCAATACCGCTAAAATCCACTCAAGAGGATCCCCGAGTGGGGTGAATACTCGATTTTGCGAGGTCTCGAATCTCCTTCGCCCTTCCGCCCTCTGATCAGTGAAGTTAGGCTATCAGGATGACCCCACCCTCTGCACCTGTACTGGAGGATTGTTTTCTGTCTTTCTAGATGATCCCTGCAGGATGAGGGAAACATCTTCTTCCTTCTTCTTTTTGACCCTACGGGAAGTGCTGCCATAGTTTCCACTCTGTATTTGTTCTGCAGCTGTTTCCAAAGCCGTGAAATCCCGAATCTTGCCAGACTTCAAACCCATACCCACCATTTGTCCGTGTTTAATCATCTTGTCAAAAGGCCTACCAATCCCTGATATAACCCGCTCATAATAAGGGGCCTCTTGAATATCCACGAAGGTCATCACCATTTTCGACTCACTCATTGAGGGATTCACCTGTGCAGCCATGCCCCTCCATCGCTGTGCATAATCCCTGAAGGATACCCTGGGTTGCTTCTTAACTTTTGTCATTTGGTATCTATCAGGGGCCATTTGTGCCTGGAAGCTATACTGTGTTAAGAAGGTGTGGGCCAACTCCTCCTAATTGTGGATCCGGGCATTATCCAGACGGGCATACCAGATTCTCGCTTCTCCCGTCAAACTCTTTTGGAAAAGTTGCATCCTTAGACCCTCGTCTTCTGTATAAGATCTCAGCTCCCCAATGTAGATTTTCAAATGGGTATAAGGATCCCCCTTTCCATTGTATTTCTCAAATTCGGGAATTTTAAATTTCTCCAGGTATCTGGTTCCGGGGAAGACACATAGATCTGAATAATTAACCCTGCCTAGGGACCCTATGCCCTTCATAAATTGGATGGTTTCCTCCATTTGTTTCATTTTCTTTCGCAGGTCATCCGTATCTCCCTCTTCCGGGATAGTAATCACTGTCTTGTTAGGTACGGGAATGGCCTTTGGGACGACTGGCTCGCCCTTAGGTTGGGGTGGATCCTCCTTTGGTGGATCCTGCCTAGGTAGCAATTGTTCCCTCTACATCATGGCCATTTCTAACATCTGCTTTTTAAAGTCATCAAATTCCTCCCTAAATATGGAACCAAGATTAGTAGGTGGAAGATCAGCCATTTCAGATGTAGAGTTTTGAGCCCTTTTAGATTGCGAACACATTTGAGGAGCAATCCTATAGAAACAACGGTTCAAAGTTTAGTCCTGGGTAATGAGAGGATATGGATGCATGCTAAAGCTATAACTTTTTGTGTTTTGGGTTTTTTAATCTTTCTCTGCAAAACAACATGTTAACGATCCCTTATTGTAATAATAAATGCTAGATTCGACTTTATTATGCTTCCCCAGCTGTCATATATACGCGCAACAATAGGGGAGGCATATATGAACATTGAATGTGATCATGACATTTATACGCGCGAATGTAAAAGGGCATGAAGAGACTATTCCTGCGCTGGGTTAATCTGAGGCTGACCTATCCTAAGGCTACTCTCGCGGGCTTTTCGGCATGAAGGTTCCCAAATCTTCGCAATCTACTCGTCTGAAACCTTTCGATTGGAGCGGATTTGGGTGGTGCGTTTCCTGAGCCATCTCCGGGGAGCAGCACCTTCGAGTCCAGTAATAAGCAACCGACAGGTTCGCCTCACGAGGAGGTACACTCTCAACATACATTCACATTCATCGTCCTCACCGTATGCAAATAAATACTTTAAAGTAAAGCAATTCCATTCAATTATTCATTTATTGGACAAAACACACATTCACACAACAAAAAAATCAAAATATCGCATGCGCACACATATTCATGAATTTTAAATGATAGGATAGCATCAAGATTTGAACGCGGCTTAAGCCCTCTAATGTCCCCAGCGGAGTCGCCAGCTGTCGACGCCGGTTCTCGTCTTTTCCAATTTTAGCCTTTTGATTAAATGATTTTTTGGAAAAGGGTCGGCATTGATGTCGACGGGGTTTTGAAAGATCGTTTTTTATGATGAGCCAATTAACCAGAGTCGCCCGCTGGTATATTTGAAATGGATGTACCAACTCATCCGAGTTTTCGTTTTTTTTATATCGATGGCTCATATGTGACTCCGAATTAATTGGTCTACGAACCGAGATTCATAGAGTTCGGGGGCTTGCTTAAGCGAGTGGAAAGTGTTAGGCACCCCCCGACTTCCGTGAAACACGGTTACCGCAATCTTGATGCTTTTCCTATCCTTTTAATTCTCAAAATGTGTGCGCGTGTGCGTATGTGCGTGTGTGTGTGTGCCTATGTGAATGTTGTGATGAGTTTGTATGAAAGAATCATTTGGGGTTTTTTATGGAAAGTCGTGTTTTGGGAGTGCTTTAGAATGTCCTTCGGCTCATACGAGCAAGCTTTATGAGAAAGGTTTGATTTTAATTGTCAAAACTATGAGATTTTCATTAGATGTCGTTTTGGCAAAAACAAGAGTTTTCTAAACCTTCGTCAAAATAGGAATCGAGATCTATACGTCGCTTTCGTAGATGACGGGCAACTTCTAGGATCTCTTTAACCCTATGCACAAAGGTTTAATAAAACGTTTAGTTTATTCATAAAAACCATTTTTTGGTGATGTTTGAAAAACGATTTTTTAACCTTCTCGTTTGAATAGGAATCGACATTCATTAGCACTTCCAATTTTAAGCCTCGTGAAGCTAATAACCACGCGTCGAGGTTATTCATGGGCATGTAAACCATCAAAATAACCCCAAATGCCTACAATCACAAGTTTCACTATTTCGGGGCCTTAAACCCGACCTCCAACTTGGTATCGTTTTAAGGCCCGACGATTACATGTTTACAATGACGAATGCATCTATCCGATTACATACATCCAAAAATGTCCATCATCGGATTTGGACCACGGGGTTGCGTTCCTAGGCTCACATCCGAACTTGTTGCACAACCGCAAAATGGATACAACGTAAATAAACAACCGTGGGATGCCTAATGCTCTAGGATATCTTACAATAATAATTGAAATACACTACGAATGACCCATTACCGTAATAGCTAAAATTTGCACGAAACGGATATCATCGGGCTATTAGGGGGGATTTCATTCCGATGAAGCCGTCACTAATAGTCCCTAATCCATGGTTTCACAATAACATGTAAGAAAGCTACATTCAAGATAATTCGGATGACACAAAGCTTGGCAAAAATGGTATAACAAAATGCTAAAACAAAGGATTGTTCACCTTGCAAATGATCCCCACAATATGTATGAATTTGTGTATTGAGTAGAATAGAAAATATGAGGTGCAACCTCACAAAATGCGTACAATTTCTCACTATTTCTCCCTATTTTCTCTCTTAATCTTTGCTATTTCCTTGCTGTTTTTCTCCTTCTCTCGAACTGCTGCTGCTGCTGGATTCTCCCTCCTGTTTCTGTATGCAAAATGGCCTGATAAGGCACTGCCAAGGGCAGCCGCAGATCAATCTACGGTTGGCCGCAGATTGATCTGCGGCTGGCCCTTGCTTCTCCCCCCAGCCGCGCTCGAGTCCCGTGTGCTCGAGTCCCGTGTCGTCTCGAGTTTCGTCCTTGGCTGCGGATTGATCTGCGGCTGACTATGCTTATTTTCTCGTTTTCCGTACCTCGTCTCGATTTTTGTGTCGTACCGTTGGTTTCCACTGAAGGGCTTGCATTCTGCAGTCCGGAAACCGCCGGGAAACATGCCATGTCATCTGGGTAAGCGCAGTGATCAGTAACCGACTCCTGACATTCGCTTGTTGTCGTGTCGGCTTCGATCTCGTCCCGTAGTGGTGGTTTTGAGTGTTCGTCTTTATGTCCACCTTTTATTCTCGTGTGTCGGGTCAATTGACGATTTTGCCCTCCTGTCAGGGTTAGTATAGGAAGTGCAAAATTTGGGTGTCTACACTTGTATTGCAGCACTTTTGCTCTCAAATTGATGTTTTAGTGTGGCCTCCCAATCCTTATATGTGAAATATGAAGCCCCCAATGAGATATTATATAGTGCCTCCATGAAAAACCCTAGCCAAACATCAGATTTTGGGTCAAAAAATGAGCTGGAATCGCACTAGGAGCTCAAAAGATCGCACTCAGCACGCCCGCGCCCAGCCCCTGGCCATGCCGCATGCCCACAGCACGCCCACGCCGCGCGCGCGCTGGCTGCCTGGTGCCAGTCGCCGCGCACCCGCGCCCAAGGCCTGTAGCCCGACTCAGCTTTGACCTCTGTTAGTAAAATGGCCATAACTTCTTCGTCCGAACTCGGATTAAGGCGATTAAGTAGGCTATGGAAAGCTAAGAAGGATCTCTACAACTTTCATAACTAGAACTTGACGAGATAATGTCCAGAGAAAGGCTCAAATTGAGCCCGAAGCAACTGCTGTGTAAAATTCATGCCAAATCCGATGGTAAAATGGTCATAACTCTCTCATATGAACTTCAAATACCTCTGGTCATAATATCTCATTTTAAATGTATATAGCCTTGTGTGTGCACAACAAACTATATATAAATAAATAGATAGACAACTATTGCCAATTACATTACCATGTAACTCCTTATATTTTGCCTCTTAGATTATAATGGTCAAGTGTGTGCACATCCGAACTAAAATAATCTAAGTTAAGTCCAACCTAGCACTTCCATATATGTGAAGAGAAAAAGACTGTCTTTGTGTGTGCACAACAAAGTAGTAATGTTCAATTCCCTAACAAGCATAAAATGTGATAAAACAACATCTTAAATATTTAATACTCGCCTTGTGTGTGCAAAACAAACTCATATTAAATATTTAATACTCTATCGTTTTACCATGCTAGAAGGCGACGTTCAATATTCCAAATATCTTTGAACGCTTAGGACTTAATATTATTTCTTTAAGAGGCTTGTTATTATTTGTCTCATCTTGTTTAGTGCGCATAAACACACACACAGATATATATATATATATATATATATATATATATATATATATATATAATACACGTCATATTATTTAACATGCGAAACATTTTGGATAATATATAATATATATATATATAGAGTAAGCATGCACATATAGAATACTATATTCTACCCAGATTGATTATGGACTTTTATTCTAGTTTGGTTTACTAGAGGCACCAACTAAACCAAAAGGTCAAACCTAGGGTGCAAGAATTAAATTTAAATATAACTATTACATTTAAACCTGGGCTCCATTACAAACGGGTCTTCAAGCGCTCCTTGCTCATTTGTCTCCAATTCTTCAAAATAATTCTAAGTAATCCTATTACATAAACTATTTATAATAATAGAAACCTTGATCAGCAGTCAAGGGGAAGTACATAGGAGAGAGATATAATTTACATCAATAAAAACTAGAGAAGACGAGGTACGCATACCCTATTTATAAAAACTCATTCATTCAAACATCCTCTAAAATAAATCCAATCACACATTGGTCAGTAGTCCATAATCAATCCCATTTATTATCATACATATCTCCATATGCATCAATAAATAACATTCATCTAATGAATAATAAAATCATTCCATATATACATTGATATCATTTAATGGGCAATTTAAAGTTGCATGAAATCTAATACCAAATTAAATTAGTTTGCATGAAATCCAATTTCAACTCCAATTTGTTTAGTATAAAATCCAATTTCAACTTTAATTGGTTAACATGAAATTCAATTATGAATCAAAATAAACTCTTTTATTTTAATACAATTTTAAATCAAAATAAACTCTTTTATTTTAATTTATCCAATTTTGAATAAAAATAAACTCATTTATTTTTAATCAAATTTCAAATAAAAATAAACTCCTTTATTTTAATTAACATAGAATCCAATTTCAAGATTAAAATAACTCTCTATTTTAATTATAAAACCATGTAAAATAACTCTTTATTTTAATTCTTGAAAAATTGCAAAAAATTATCAAAATCGCAAAATTCTGCATAGTGGCGCTGCGGCGCCGGTTTTATGAAGGAAAGTTGTGCTGCGGCGCCGGATCGTGTCTGGCATGGGGATACAGCTCTGCGGCACCATGTCTAACAAAGGGACACGACGCCGACTTCTAGAAACTATTTTCTAGTTTTCCCTGCAGTCGCGAATTTGATTAGTTTTTCATCCAAAACTCGATTTTCTGCAATTGTTTTCAAAACCCATGATTTTATAAAATATATTATGCCCAATAAATTGTTCCAAACACATACCCATACATATACGGAATCAAAACAATTAATAATTCGCATAAAGTCTGGCTTTGATACCACTGTTAGTTTTTAATAATACGCAAGCATGCAATCAAATTACATAAATAGAGCGGAAGCGCGATAAAATCAGATTTTAAAATTTTATACAAACCATCACCATGATCTTTCTTTATGCATATGTCGACGCCGGGAATTGTCGCTCCTTTGGTGATTATTACCCTTTCCAATTTTAGCCTTTTGATTAGATGATTTTTTTGGAAAAGGTCGGCTTTGAATGTCGACGGGGTTTTGAAAGATCGTTTTTTATGATGAGCCAATTTGACCAGAGTCGCCAGTTGGTATATTTGAAATGGATGTACCAACTCATCCGAATTTCATTTTTTTGTAAATCGCTGGCTCATATGTGACTCCGAATTAATTGGTCTGCGAACCGAGATTCATAGAGTTCGGGGGCTTGCTTAAGCGAGGGGAAGGTGTTAGGCACCCCCCGACTTCCGTGAAACACGGTTACCGCAATCTTGATGCTTTTCCTATCCTTTAATTCTTAAATGTGTGTGTGTGTGTGCCTATGTGACTGTCGTGCTTTCTTTTGAGAATGCTTTAGAATGTCATTTGGCTTAACGAGAAAGCTCTATGAGAAAGGTTTGATTTTAATTGTCAAAAACTTATGAGATTTTTATTAGGTGTCGCTTTGGCAAAAACAAGAGTTTTCTAAACCTTCGTCAAAATAGGAATCGAGATCTATACGTTGCTTTCGTAAATAGCACGGTGGGTAACTTCTAGGATCTCTTTAACCCTATGCACAAAGATTTAATAAAACGTTACTTATTTTTATAAAATCATTTTGTGATGTTTGAAAACGATTTTTCCTTTAGCCTTCTCGTTAAATAGGAATCGACATTCATTAGCATTTCCAAATTTTAGCCTCGTGGTGCTAATAGCCTAGTTTGATTAATTTTATGAAAATCTTATCGTTTAGCTTTGAAATCAATTTCGTCTCATAAATCAAATCAAGCATTAAAAATGCGTTGGGGCTACTCATGGGCATGTAAGCCATCAAAATAACCCCGAACGCCCACAATCGCATACTTTCACTATGACGGGGCCTTAAACACGATTCTCGCCTTGGCGTCGTTTTAAGGCCCGGCGATTACATTTTTACAATGAAGACTACATCGCTCCTACTACATATATCAAAAGATGTCCATCATCGGATTTGGACCACGGGGTCGCGCTCCTAGGTTCACATCCAAAATCGCTACACACCCACAAGATCCTAAAATAGCAATCTAAACAATCTATGCACGATACATCATTACAACAAGCTAAAAATTCACCAAATGGACATCATCGGGCCATTAGGAGGAATTTCGTTCCATTTGGAACCCTCACTAATAGCCCTCAATATATGGATTCACCACAATATACAAAAATAACTACATTTAATATAATTCGGATGACAAAAAGCTTAACAAAATGGTATAACAAAATGCTATAACAAAGGGTTTTTCACCTTGCAAATGATCCTCACAATATGTATGAACTTGTATATTGAGTAGAGTAGAAAATATATGATGTATAATCTCACAAAATGGATACAATTCCTCACTATTTTCTCCCTTTTCTCCCTTGATTTCCTCTTCTTTTCTGCTGTTTTCTTCTTCTTTTTCGAGCTGCTGCTGCCGCCTCCTCCTCCTCTTTTTTTCTCGATGAAAATTGACCTGATAAGGGGTTGCCCTAGGCAGCCGCAGATTGATCTGCGGCTGGCCTCGGTTTCCCCGCGCCCGCTGCGCACTTCAGCCGTCCGCCGCGCACTACCATTATTTTAATCGTTTGGCCGCAGATCAATCCGCGGCTGGGTGGGCTGATTTTCTTGATTTTCGAGCCGCACCCTGATTCTCGTGTCGTATCGCTGATTTTCGCTTAAAGGCCTGTATTTTGCAGTCCGGGAACCGCTGGGAAAAGTGCCACATCATTCATGGGTGCTTGTTTCGCCCGTCGTCGTGTCAGCCTTGATCGCAAGTCGTCGTGGTGGCTTTGAGTGTTCGCACTTATGTCCTCCTTCTGTCTCGTAGGCTGGGCTAATTGACGAATTTGCCCTCCTGTCAAGGTTAGTATAGGAAACGCAAAATTTCGTTGTCTACAGCTGCCCCTCTTTATCATGTTTATGAAATGTTAAATGAAATGAACATGATAAAGAAATAGACACCTGATGCATGAATGACATTGCATAGGAATGACAGTACATACATGATGCAACGCATATAGCTTATGATGCAACACAAGATGCAAAGCATGCAAAATATTCGTAAGGGTGTCAATGCCTCACGCAATCGTCTTGTCCGCGCCGGGTTTCGTATCCGCTCGCTCGTCTCGTAATCACCGGATATCGTCGCCAGTAGATTGTCTTGTCGGGGCCGGGTATCGTCGCCGATTGGTTGTCTTGTCGGGGCCGGGTATCGTTGCCGGTCACCCATCTCGTAACCGCCGGGTATCGTCGCTGGTCGATTGTCTTGTCGGGGCCAGGTATCGTCGTCGGTCACCCATCTCGTAACCGTCGGGTATCGTCGCCGGTAGATTATCTTGTCGGGGCCGGGTATCGTCGCCGGTCACCCATCTCGTAACCCCCGGGTATCGTCGCCGGTCGGTTGTCTTGTCGGGGCCGGGTATCGTCGTCGGTCACCCACCTCGTAACCGCCGGGTATCGTCGCCGGTCGATTATCTTATCGGGGCCGGGTATCGTCGTCGGTCACCCATCTCGTAACCGCCGGGTATCGTCGCCGGTTGGTTGTCTTGTCGGGGCCGGGTATCGTCGCCGGTTGGTTGTCTTGTCGGGGCCGGGTATCGTCGCCGGTCACCCATCTCGTAATCGCCGGGTATCGTCACCGGTCGATTGTCTTGTCGGGGCCGGGTATCGTCGCCGGTCACCCATCTCGTAATCGCCGGTTATCGTCGCCGGTCGATTGTCTTGTCGGGGCCGGGTATCGTCGCCGGTCACCCATCTCGTAATCGCCGATTATCGTCGCCGGTCGATCGTCTTGTCGGGGCCGGGTTTCGTCGCCGGTCACCCATCTCATAATCACCGGTTATCGTCGCCGGTCGATCATTTGGATCTCAGCCCTTCCCAGGGGTTTGGTTGTTTGGATCTCAGCCCTTCCCAGGGTGTTAGTGGTTTGGATCTCAGCCCTTCCCAGGGTGTTAGTTGTTTGGATCTCAACCCTTCCCAGGGTGTTAGTTGTTTGGATCTCAGCCCTTCCCAGGGTGTTAGTGGTTTGGATCTCAGCCCTTCCCAGGGTGTTAGTTGTTTGGATCTCAGCCCTTCCCAGGGTGTTAGTGGTTTGGATCTCAGCCCTTCCCAGGGTGTTAGTTGTTTGGATCTCAGCCCTTCCCAGGGTGCTCAGCATCTTGTTGTGGTTTGCTTGGATGCTTTCCCAGGTTTGCTCACCACCTTTGTTATGGTTTGCTTGGATGCCTTCCCAGGTTTGCTCACCACCTTGTTGTGGCTTGCTTGGATGCCTTCCCTGGTATCGCGATGGCATTTACCGATATATACATAAACAGAGGGATCCCATCTTTCGGGGGTACCAGCACTGGTGCTTCAGTTAGTTGCTTTTTAATGGTCTGAAAAGCCTTCTAACATTTCTTATTCCATTCTTGGGAAACCCCTTTTCTTAACAGTTTGAAAATGGGCTCGCATGTAGTCGTCAAATGGGATATAAAACGGCTGATGAAGTTTATCCTCCCGAGGAATCCTCTTATCTCCTTCTCTGTGTGAGGTGCCGCTATATCCACAATGGCCTTAATCTTTGCTGGATCCAACTCAATGCCACGATCACTAACCAGGAATCCCAAGAGCTTACCCGATTGCACTCCGAAAGCACACTTGGCTGGATTGAGTTTTAAATTATACTTTCTGAGCTGATCGAACAGCTTTTTGAGATGGGTTACATGATCAGATTCTTCCCTTGACTTTACAATAATGTCATCCACGTAGACCTCTATCTCCTTATGCATCATATCGTGGAATAAGGCCATCATGGCTCTTTGATAAGTAGCCCCTGCGTTTGTGAGGCCAAAAGCCAATCGCCTATAGCAGAAAGTGCCCTAGGGGGTGATGAATGCGGTCTTTTCCCGATCTTCTTCCGCTACCATTATCTGATGATATCCTGCGAAGCAATCCACAAAAGAGTACATTTCGTACTGGGCTGTGTTATCTACCAGGATGTGTATGAAGGGCACCGGGAAGTTATCCTTGAGACTGGCCTTGTTTAGATCTCTGTAGTCTACACATACCCTCACCTTTCCTCCAGGCTTAGCCACTGGGACCACATTGGACAGCCATTCCGGATAAGTGGACACCATAATGATTCCAGCCCTGAACTGCTTGATGATCTCTTCCTTTACTTTTAAGCTCCACTCCGGTTTCAACTTTCTTAATTTTTGTTTGACAGGTCGGAAACCCTCCTTGATGGGTAATCGGTGTACCACAATGTCGGTGGACAATCCGATCATATCCTCATGAGACCAGGCAATGACATCCTCATATTGTTTTAGCAACTCAGTCATTTCGGCTTTTTGGCTGGGGGTAAGGTCCGTCCCTATCTTGAGTTCTTTTGGCTCGTCAGGGGTTCCAATATCAATGGTGACGGTTTGGTCCAAGTTGGGTTTGGGTTTATCCTCGACCCATCCTTTGATCTCGTTAGGCGCATCGTCGTAATCTGTCTCGTCTCGTTCAATGCCCATTAAATCGAAATCCAGCTCAATGTCAAAATCATAATCATCATTCAAATTTGAAAGACCATTTGTTAGGCAAGGATTACTCAAATTGGTACACCTGACATGAAACAAAATACTTGTCATATATAAATCATTTTTCACGACGATCGCATTTTCAAAATAACACGAAGAAACGACATAATTATGCAGAAATAAAACAACAACAAAAATGAACTTCTTCATTCCCCCATCCTCTGGGGTCTACCACCCTGACGTCGGGTTTTACCCTTGTTTGGATATTACTGGTTTCATGGTCCAGTTGTCGACGGTCAGGTCAGATGAAATGCGCTGGATAAAAGGGGGCTTCACATCGGACACTTCCCCGATGATCACGGATACGTCACCTGAGTCCTCCTCCCTATCTTCTCCAGGAATAATTAGCCCTGCCCAATCGATGACAGGCACAACTCGTTGGGCCTCGGGTGGTGCGATAATATTCGTCCCCTCCCCACTGCTTGTTGATTGTCCGGGGATATGGCACTTGGTTTCAAACTCTTTTGCGACCTCCTGCAGGAAACTTTCCCTCCGGGCCGACTCATTACGTGCGGGGGTTAACTCTTCATTCCCTGCCCCAATCACAGGCTCGCTGATCCTCTGTTCATTGTCGACTTTGGTCACTGGACTGCCAGCTAGTCGAATCGGAGCCGCACCCCGGCGGTGTGTCCGTGCTACGCCCTCATGGTATCCCAACCCTGCTTTGCCTATCTGCTGTGGTAGGTGGATGGGCTCGGTGATTCCCTGACTGCTCCTTCCTAACCCCTGCCCAGGCTGGAAGTTCATTTTTATCATTTCCTTTGCCACAAAGGTAAGTTCGGGAGAGACCCTAGGTTTCACAGCTGGAGATCCCAGGCATCTATAGTGGGGAGTGCTAATCTCCAGTGCTTGAAAGTTGGCAGGTGCTGCCGACTCATCCACATTGATCACTGGCAGGTCACTCCTAGGAGGAGAAGGGTCATCACATTCGGCCGAGATTGTTACCAGATTCCCATCGATGATTAGCTTGATCTGTTGGTGGAGCGTGGAGGGAACTGCCCCGGCCATGTGTATCCATGGCCTCCCCAATAACATGTTATAGCTGGCTGCAATATCTAGGACCTGGAAATATATATCAAAAGTACAGGGTCCTATCTCCACCGGTAATTCAATCTCTCCCATTGTATCCCTCCGGGAACCATCGAAAGCTCGTACTACCACATGACTGGTTCGTAGGCGCTTGGGGTTGATGCTCATCTTCTGCAAGGTACTGAGGGGACAGATATTCAATGCCGACCCTCCATCAATCAGCACGCCATTCATTATATAACCCGAGGAGATTACCGCAATATGTAGTGGTTTCCGGTGTCCCCTTCCCTCCTTGGGTATGTCTTCATCCGTAAAGGATATTACATCGTTCTCCAATAGGTGGTCCACTGTTGGTCGATTTCGCAATCGATAACACACACGTGCAAGTATACACGGCCCACAAGTAATATATGATAAGATAAGAGTCGAACCCACAGGGAATTGTGACAAATAATAACCAAGTACCAATCGTATATCAATTTGATCTAATTTAAACGATGAAGGTTTGATTGTTTGTTGATTGTTGAGTTCACAAGTTAAGTAATGAGTAAAATACGGTGAAATATCAAGATAGAAAGGTCTAAGATTACAATTTCCCCCAACACGTCATTTGAATCTCCCTACTCTCTCTTTTCAATCAGTTATAACATACGAATTGACAACCGAGAAATCAAAACTACATAAGAGCCTCTGTCGATGGTCAATCACGAATCTTCCTAAGCGGTGCATAGGTATATGTCTATCCTATACACTATCAAGAGACTAATTTCAGGAATGATTAGTAGACACGTGTCACCAAATCTAATTAATCCTCCCCTCAATTACCAACTTTCACATCGGAAGTCATTAAGACTAGATTCTCAATTGGTTGCATGCGGTAATTAGGTATATATCTATCCCAACTACTATCAAGATACCTATTATTGCAGATAATTAATAAGACACACGTCACTTAATCCAATTAATGACCCACAACAATTTATACTTTCACATGTTATCATAACTAGGTCTTAACCTATAATCCGTTCGTCAAGTTCATATAGGTTCCCACGGTAATTACGGGCCAAGCAATTAATCTAGAAGCAAAGGTTATGACAATCAATTCACACATGCATAACTAAAATCAATAGAGAGAGAATTCAATTCAAATTAAGTGTTGGGTTCCATTGCAATCTTAGAATAGAAGGTTAGTTCATGTTAGCTACAATAAACATCATTTTCAATTGATACATTGTCAAATTCGAATTACAAAGAAGATAGAAATCTAGAAATGAAACCACTTTTGGAGCTATTGAGTTGGTGTTCCTTTGGTTGTTGATGGTTTCCAACTCTCCACCTTGGCCTTGCAATTCTTCTTGACTGAGTTCCTTGGCTTTTGGCTTGATTTAGCTTGATTTGCAGCCTTGAGCTCTATTGGTTGATGTATATTGTAGCCTCCCTCTTTCTAACTGTCCCTTTGACAAGGCTTCACTTCTTAGTTCTTTAGCTTTTGCTGAGTTTTCCTTGTATTGCAGCACTTTTTCTCTCTATTTTGATGTTTTAGTCTAGCCTCCAAAACCCTAGATGTTGAAATATGAAGCCCCAATGAGATATTATATAGTGCCTCCATGAAAACCCTAGCAAAAATCAGATTATGGGTCAAAAATCCGCTCAGATTGCACCAAAAGGCCAGCTGGAATCGCACTCAGCACGGCGTTGGCGCGCCCGCACGCCAGCGCGCGCGCCCGCGCCTGGGCCGCACGCCCAACGCCGCACGCCCACACGCTGGCTGCCGCACGCCCGTGTCGCGCGCCCGCCGCGCCCAGCGCCTGGGCCGCACGCTGGCCGCACGCCCACGCCTGCTGCCCCGCACGCCCGCACCGCGCGCCCGCACGCCAGCGCGCGCGCCCGCGCCCAGCGCCTGGGCCGCACGCTGGCCGCACGCCCAACTGCCGAGTGCTGCCGAGTCCGCCGAGCCCCGCGCGCGCGCGCGCCCAACGCCGAGGCTGCCGAGGCTGCCGAGCGCCCAGCGCCCGCGCCCGCCGCACACGCCCGCACGCCTAGCGCGCCAACACGCCCGCACGCCCAGCGCGCACCCGCACGCCGCGCCCATGCGCCCGCGCCCAGCGCCTGGGCCGCACGCTGGCGCCCCCCGTCTGCCGCACACGCCCGCACACGGCCGCACGCCCAGCGCGCCAACACGCCCGCACGCCCAGCGCGCGCCCGCACGCCGCGCCCATGCGCCCGTGCCCAGCGCCTGGGCCGCACGCTGGCGCCCCCGTCTGCCGCACACGCCCAGCGCCTGGGCCGCACGCTGGCGCCCCCGTCTGCCGCACGCCGTGCCCGCGGCTTGGTCGACGCCGCACACCGTGCACGCCTTCCAACGCCGTGCACGCCCAACTTCCAAATGTCATCAAATTAAGCCCCGAGCATCGCCAAACATAAATTTTCACCGTGTTATCATTCGGGCACGGATATCTAAGCACGGGCTTGGCCGACGCCGTACGCCGTGCACGCATTCCGACGCCGTGCACGCATTCCGACGCCGTGCACGCCCAACTACCAAATGTTGTCAAATTAAGCACCGAGCATCGCCAAGCACAAATTTCCATCATACTACCATTCGGGCACAGACGTCCAGGCACGGACATTGAGTCAATACAAACAACGATCCGAGCGGTCTTTCTTTCAATTCCTACAAACATAATGAAAATGCATCAAAGTAATATAAAAACATGTAAAAATAACTAAAAACTAATTTATGTAGAAATAAGATAAAAATACATAAAAACCATATAAAATACCTAAAGACTTGCAAATTATCAAGGCCAAATGTACCCAAATTGTGTGTACAAAACACACTCATCATCCACCAGCTGGCCGAAACCCTCCTCACTAATTTCCTTGGGCACGTATGCCTCCTCCAGAACCTTCGTCAAGGTTTTGCAATGCTCATTAGATGACAACACCAAGTCCATGACTGATGTTAGGGTTGACTCCTCATTTAAAATCTGGATGATCCATCATTTTCAAGAATTCTATGGCCCTTTCTTCGGAAATCTCTTCATTTTTTCTCTTTTGGCTTTCAAGGACTCGCCCGGGAAGATACAAGGGGTTCCCCTTTGTCGTCACCGAAGCACAGTTGGCCGCTTCCTCTGGCATGCCCCCATAATTCCAGGGTACAGTCTTTAGACTACTGATAGGGATTTGCGGCCTTGCCGCAAGGATGATGGGCCTCGGAGCCGTCAACCTGACCGGTCCCTCCGTGCTATTCGTACTTACCCCTATCAACCTGATGGGCGTTCCCCATGCACTCCCATGATCATGTATCACGTTGATCATTTCCTCAATTTTCTGCACATAGTTCAACCTTGGCGGCCCCCCAGCTTCCCTCGCCTCTGTCGCATTGACCCCCCCTCCATCATGTCTTGGCAGGGGATTTGCCTTAACATTCAGGGAGTCTGGCTGTTCCACCACAATTTCCCCACTGTCAATCAGGTTTTGGATTCGATGCTTCAACGTCCAACAGTCTTGTGTATCATGGCCAGGGGAACTGGAGTGGTATGCACATCGCTTGCTCGGGTCAAACCTTCTACCCTTTGGGTCACTCGGGGGTGCCAGACCAACTATCTTCTTTTGGGCTACTAATACCGCTAATACCTGTTCAAGCGGCTCCCTGAGCGGGGTGAATATTCGATTTTGTGAGGCCTCATATCTTTTTCACCCCTCTGCCCTTTGATCTGTGAAGTTTGGCTGTCGGGATGACCCTACCCTCTGCATCTGTACCGAAAGATGGCTTTCTGTTTTTCTGGATGACCCCTGTAGGATGAGGGAGACATCCTTTTCCTTCCTCTTTTGGACCCTCCGGGAAGTGCTGCCATAGTTTCCATTCTGTATTTGCTCGGTAGAAGTTTCTAAAGCAGTAAAATCCCGGATTTTACCCGATTTCAACCCCATATCTACCATCTCTCCATGTTTAATCATTTCAGCAAAGGGTCTTCCTATCCCCGAGATGACTCGTTCATAATACGGTGCCTCCTGAATGTCTACAAAAGTCATCACCATCTCCGACTCGCTCATCGGGGGGTTCACCTGTGCGGCCATGCCCCTCCATCGTTGCGCATATTCCCTGAAGGATTCCCTAGGTTGCTTCTTAACCTTTGTCATTTGGTACCTGTCAGGGGCCATCTGGGCCTGAAAGCTGTATTGGGTTAAGAAGGTATGGGCCAATTCTTCCCAGTTGTGGATTCGGGCGTTGTCAAGGCGGGCATACCAAATTCTTGCCTCCCCCGTTAAGCTTTTCTGGAACAGCTGCATTCTCAACCCCTCGTCCTCGGCATAAGACCCGAGTTCTCCAATGTATATTTTCAAGTGTGTGTAGGGGTCCCCCTTCCCATTGTATTTTTCAAACTCGGGGATTTTGAATTTCTCCGGGTATCTGGCTCCGGGGAAGATACATAAATCTGAATAGTTAACCCTGCCGAGGGACCCTATGCCCTTCATAGATTGGATGGTTTCTTCCATTTGTCTCATTTTCTTCCGCAAGTCATCTGTATCTCCCTCTTCCGGGATAGTAATCACTATTTTGTTTGGTACGGGAATGGCCTTTGGGACGACTGGCTCGCCCTTAGGTGGATCCTCCTTAGGTAGTTCCTGCCTGGGTATCAACTGCTCTCTTAGCATTATGGCCATTTCTAACATCTGCTTCTTAAAGTCATCAAATTCCTCCCTAGATATGGCACCGGAATTGGTAGATGGAGTATCAGCCATTTCAGATATGGAGTTTTGGGCCCTTTTAGACTGTGAACGGGTTTGAGGAGCAATCCTACAGAAACCAAATGTGACTCCGAATGTGACTCCGAATTAATTGATCTGCGAGTCGAGATTCATAGAGTTCGGGGGCTTGCTTAAGTGAGGGGAAGGTGTTAGGCACCCCTCGACTTCCGTGAAACACGGTTACCGCAATCTTGATGCTGTCCTATCCTTTAATTCATGAAATGTGTATATGTGCAGGTGTGTGTGTGTGTGTGTGTGTGCTTATGTGAATGTTGTGGTGAGTTTGTATGAAAGAATCATTTGGATTTTTAGGGAAAGTTGTGCTTTAATTTGAGAATATTTCAGAACGTCGTTTCTATTAATACGAGAAAGCTCCCTCTTTTCATGCAAAAGGTTTGATTTTCATTGTCAAAAATTATGAGGTTTTTTATTAGGTGTCGTTTTGGCAAAAACAAGAATTTTAAACCTTCGTCAAAATAGGAATCGAGATCTATACGTTGCCTTCGTAAAATGATGGGCGATTTCTAGGATATCTTTAACCCTATGCACAAAGGTTTACTAAAATATTTCATTTCATTCATAAAAGTCATTTTTGATGATTTTGAAAATGATTTTCCTTGGCCTTCTCATTTAATAGGAATCGACATTCATTAGCATTTCCAAATTTTTAGCCTCGTGATGCTAATATCCTATTTTGATTGATTTTAGAAAAAGATCTTTATCGTTTAATCCTTTGGAATCATTTTGGTGTCACGAAATCTAATCAAACATAAACACGCGTCGGGGCTATTCACGGGCATGTAAGCCATCAAAATATCCCCGAATGCCAACAATCACATATTCCACTAATATGAGGCCTTAAACCCGATTCTCGCCTTAGCGTCGTTTTAAGGCCCGACAGTTACACGTTACAAAACAAGCATCTTGAATCTATTACATACACCAAAACGTCCATCATCGGATTTGAACCACGGGGTCGCTTTCCTAGGCTCACAACCACGATTACTACACGCTCACAAAATGAATACTACAATAATAACAACGTGGATTGCCTAACACATCCTAAAAATACAATCAATTAAACTACGCCTAATATATATCCATAAACAAGCTAGAAATTTCACCAATTGGATATCATCGGGTTATTAGGAAGAATTTTGTTCCAATGGAATCCTCACCAATAATCCCTAATCCATGATTATTCAACAATATTCTTGAAAATTACAATTTAATTTAATCACATGACATGATAGAAGTTGCAAAAATAAGGAGATTTTCACCTTGCAAATGATACCAAAATGATGAGTCAATTTTATACCTATAAATTGAGTATTTTTAGCTTGATGATTTGTGAGTTTTTGAGTAATTTATATTCTTTTTTATGTGTTTTTATCTTATTGTTATGGAATATGTCTTTGTATCATTTTTATGTATTTTTACTTTATTTTGCAGGAAAAAAGAATAAAAGGGTATTAGGATCAATGTCCATAATTTATCATTGACATAGCAGCCCATTGAGATCCAATTTCGTCCTTGGTCCAGCCTTTATCTCTCAACGCTCAAAGAAGAAAAGTTGTAGATCTATTTCTTAGCTTTCCGAATCATCTTGAAACGCCTTAATCGAAGTTCGGATGAGAGAGTTATGACTATTTTACCAACGAACGTCGAAGCTGAATATTCCAGAAAATTACTTGGTTGGACAGATTGACCTCTGGAGCTTCATTTACGATTTCGATGGTGTTAAAGTTTCCAAATGAGAATGTGTTCTTATTGAAGATTTTAGTAGACTTCTCAAGCTTTCCGAAATGGTATGGTGAGCAAAAATCCAAGTTCATTTGGGCCTCCAAATATTGATTTTTAGATAGCTAATCCGAATCCCGCCTAGACTAAATTCCTGTTCGGACCAGCTGGAGTATTTGGACCATAACTTGAGCTTCCCAACTCCAAATCAGGTGATTCAAAAGCCCAAATTCATTAGAAACTCCAGGGCTACAACTTTTATTCTTTGTCCAAGGTCCAATTCGGTGATTTGCTAATTCAAAATTGGCTTACAAGGTGCTGATCAGTTAGTTGACAGATTTGGATTTTTAGCACATCACATGGGCACGTTTTTGGCTTGTTATTTGCTTTGGATGGCTGATGCACATGACTTAGATTAGTTGTTGGATCTTGACCATCTTGTATCCTTGAGTGCCTATAAATAGCAAGAGGTGTTTCAACACCAAGACACCAATTCACACACTAATTCACCACCAATTCATACATCAATTCCTTGTATCCATTCTCTACATTAGTTTGTTAGTATAGGAGTAGGGAGAGGAAGTAGACCTCCAAGGGGAGGCTACTCTCCTCTCCATTTTTATAGTTCAAGAGCAAGCAAGAGATCAACATTTATGGAAGCGAAGAATCAAAGGCGAAGGTTTGGAGATTGAAGATTGTGATCCGAAGTGACAGCCGGATGTCAAAACATAGTTTTTCTTCTCTCAACTCTTCCTTTATTTTTTATATTCTATTATTGTTGAATATCTTGTAAATTATATTTGCCTATTTGCTATGAACTCTTCTCTTTTATTTTATTTAGTTCCAATGGGATGTTGAACTTTTTATACATTATTTGTTCCTTCTTATATGAAGTTCATTCTCGATAATCTGTTTTAACAGTTGAATGATATTTATTTTGATTGATTTAATGTGATCAGTTAAGTTAATTTGATTAATATCATCTGCTAGATTAAGGGACAGTATTACGTGTAATTGATATTGTTCTTAATCACAAGTAGCAATTAGTGATACATGATTGTGGTCAAGCTTTTAAGTATTGCTATGATTATTGGAAGACAAGTTAAATAATCCGAGCTTGTGTGATTGTTGCTTGGAATAGTCTAATTCCCTAAATCTTAATGCTGCTGTTATACTAAATCTAGAGAGCTTGTTTCTAGGTTGTATAATGGTTAGAATCTTGTGAAGAGCTTGTTTCATTGAGTGATAATTAAGGGGAGTTTCGGGTAGCAGAGCTTGTTGTTACCTAGGGCTATTAATTTTATTGAAGGATAAATATTGTTATGATAAGGTGATATTGAACGGAAGAACTAAAGTCTTTATTTTATTCTTATTACTTTAATTCTGTTTTAGTTAATTAGTTAAATAAAATTCCAACCCCCCCTTTGGTTCACAAAGTATAAATTTAGACTAATCATTCTCTGTGGGATCGACTCTTACTTGCACTACTACATTAATATCTTTTGCAGTAAGGTTTTATTTTTGGGTGTTTGCGACAGCACGTCAAATTTTGGCGCCGTTGCCGGGGAATGATTTTAGTTTTATTTTGTGCTTTTGTGAACCTTATTTCATTTTAGCAATTTTTTATCTTAATTTAAACTCATATTGCTTTTTAATTTTGCAGGGACTCTTGACTTGTCCATGGTGATCTCAAGGTCTCAAATAAGAAATAAAGAAGTCGGGCTGACGACTATAAACCAAGCGCTACTTAGGAGGCAACCTAAATTTCGCATCTCTTTCATCTAATTTTATTTCACTTGATTTTATTTTTGTTAAGTTTTATCTATCGTGTTAGGTCATTCTACAGTTCCAACGCCCCACGATAATTGACATAATTTCAGGGAAGTCCTTTGCATTTGATTCGTTTATTGCTTACATTGAGGACAATGTCAGTTTTAAGTTTGGGGGTAGTATTTAATATTTGTGTTTTTTATGGTATTTAGTATTTGTGTGTTTTTATAAAAAAAAAATATGATTTTTTAAGGGTCATTATTTTTAAAATGTATTTCTTGAGCATTGACTTGATTTAGAACTATGACCAATGATAAATAAAAAAAAAAAAAAAACTTGATTAAATAAATTGTAACTCATGAAAAATGGACAAATATTGCTTAGTCTGTGTGGTTAACTTTTTTGTTGGTTATTACATTGCTTGTGATCTCTACCTCATTTGAGCACTTATCCATTTGTAATGAACTAGTGGTACACTTAGAGAAGACTTATATATGACCGAATGCTTGTGGGAGATATCAATAAACTCTATAACTCGTTTAAACATCACTCGAAGCAATGTAATCAAGTTAATTTGTTGGTCATGTGGTGAGTTGAGATGGAGCGTAAAACGCACTCACTCATAAACACGTGCTTAGGGGAGATAGAGCGTAAAACGCACTCACCTATATAAAAAAAAAAGAAGAAGAAGAAGAAGCAATTAATCGCAAATCTTGCAATGGGATAAGATGGAGCGTAAAACGCACTTACCTAGAGTCTTTTGATCTTAATTTTGATTTATCTACATTAGCGGTGAGTGATGTGTTAAGCATGTAGTTGTTGGAGTTTAGTTTCCTTCATAAGGTAATGTGGTTAGATAAGTTCATCCGAGTTATACTTGGTTTAGTGCAAATGGACACACACACACAAGGAAAGGATCTAAAGTGAGGTATGACTAACAAGCAAGTTAAAATCCTAGACGTTGCGATATTTTGAAAGTTTTTCTAAAGTTATCATGTGTTGACATCTTTGAGGTCATTTTCCAAACTTTATGTCTCATTGCTCAAGTTAGGTTTTATTAGAAGAGTTTTAAGTCTTATTTTTGTATTTGTTTTGCTTGAGGACAAGCAAAGATTCAAGTTTGGGGGTATTTGATGAGTCAATTTTATACCTATAAATTGAGTATTTTTAGCTTGATGATTTGTGAGTTTTTGAGTAATTTATATTCTTTTTTATGTGTTTTTATCTTATTGTTATGGAATATGTCTTTGTATCATTTTTATGTATTTTTACTTTATTTTGCAGGAAAAAAGAATAAAAGGGTATTAGGATCAATGTCCATAATTTATCATTGACATAGCAGCCCATTGAGATCCAATTTCGTCCTTGGTCCAGCCTTTATCTCTCAACGCTCAAAGAAGAAAAGTTGTAGATCTATTTCTTAGCTTTCCGAATCATCTTGAAACGCCTTAATCGAAGTTCGGATGAGAGAGTTATGACTATTTTACCAACGAACGTCGAAGCTGAATATTCCAGAAAATTACTTGGTTGGACAGATTGACCTCTGGAGCTTCATTTACGATTTCGATGGTGTTAAAGTTTCCAGATGAGAATGTGTTCTTATTGAAGATTTTAGTAGACTTCTCAAGCTTTCCGAAATGGTATGGTGAGCAAAAATCCAAGTTTATTTGGACCTCCAAATATTGATTTTTAGATAGCTAATCCGAATCCCGCCTAGACTAAATTCCTGTTCGGACCAGCTGGAGTATTTGGACCATAACTTGAGCTTCCCAACTCCAAATCAGGTGATTCAAAAGCCCAAATTCATTAGAAACTCCAGGGCTACAACTTTTATTCTTTGTCCAAGGTCCAATTCGGTGATTTGCTAATTCAAAATTGGCTTACAAGGTGCTGATCAGTTAGTTGACAGATTTGGATTTTTAGCACATCACATGGGCACGTTTTTGGCTTGTTATTTGCTTTGGATGGCTGATGCACATGACTTAGATTAGTTGTTGGATCTTGACCATCTTGTATCCTTGAGTGCCTATAAATAGCAAGAGGTGTTTCAACACCAAGACACCAATTCACACACTAATTCACCACCAATTCATACATCAATTCCTTGTATCCATTCTCTACATTAGTTTGTTAGTATAGGAGTAGGGAGAGGAAGTAGACCTCCAAGGGGAGGCTACTCTCCTCTCCATTTTTATAGTTCAAGAGCAAGCAAGAGATCAACATTTATGGAAGCGAAGAATCAAAGGCGAAGGTTTGGAGATTGAAGATTGTGATCCGAAGTGACAGCCGGATGTCAAAACATAGTTTTTCTTCTCTCAACTCTTCCTTTATTTTTTATATTCTATTATTGTTGAATATCTTGTAAATTATATTTGCCTATTTGCTATGAACTCTTCTCTTTTATTTTATTTAGTTCCAATGGGATGTTGAACTTTTTATACATTATTTGTTCCTTCTTATATGAAGTTCATTCTCGATAATCTGTTTTAACAGTTGAATGATATTTATTTTGATTGATTTAATGTGATCAGTTAAGTTAATTTGATTAATATCATCTGCTAGATTAAGGGACAGTATTACGTGTAATTGATATTGTTCTTAATCACAAGTAGCAATTAGTGATACATGATTGTGGTCAAGCTTTTAAGTATTGCTATGATTATTGGAAGACAAGTTAAATAATCCGAGCTTGTGTGATTGTTGCTTGGAATAGTCTAATTCCCTAAATCTTAATGCTGCTGTTATACTAAATCTAGAGAGCTTGTTCTAGGTTGTATAATGGTTAGAATCTTGTGAAGAGCTTGTTTCATTGAGTGATAATTAAGGGGAGTTTCGGGTAGCAGAGCTTGTTGTTACCTAGGGCTATTAATTTTATTGAAGGATAAATATTGTTATGATAAGGTGATATTGAACGGAAGAACTAAAGTCTTTATTTTATTCTTATTACTTTAATTCTGTTTTAGTTAATTAGTTAAATAAAATTCCAACCCCCCCTTTGGTTCACAAAGTATAAATTTAGACTAATCATTCTCTGTGGGATCGACTCTTACTTGCACTACTACATTAATATCTTTTGCAGTAAGGTTTTATTTTTGGGTGCTTGCGACAGCACGTCACAAAATTGTGTAGAAACTTGTGTATTGAGTGAAATATGAGACGTATTGATAGAATCCAACAACAAGGGAAAATTCCTCTCTTTTTCTCTCAATTGTTGCAAGAATTTTTGCTATTTCTCTCTATTTTTGAGCTAAAACTGCTGCTGTTTTTCTTCTTCTTCCGCCAAAACTGCTACTGTCTCTTCTGCAGGAGGAAATGAGCTGAAATAGGCTGGCTGGCCCACCTCCCATCGCACTCCGCTGATAGTGCTGATTTCCTGGTTTCCGTGCTGGCGCACTCACTTGGCCGCAGATCAATCCGCGGCTGGCTGGCTTGACTTTCTCAATTTTCGTGCTACGCCTCAATTTTCGTGCCGTGACGCTGGTTTTCGCTGACAGGTTCGTATTTTACAGTCCGGAAATCATTGGGAGGCATGCCACACCTTCCGGGAATGCCAAATTCGGATAGCCTTGCTATCACGTCGATTTCGGTTGCAAATTGTCATGGTGGCGTCGAGCGTCCGTACTTTTCCCATCTTTTGCTCTCGCAGGCCGGTCCATTTGACGAATTTACCCTCCTGTCAGGGTTAGTATACGAAGTGCAAAATTTGGGTGTCTACATCAAGGTTAGTATAGGAAACGCAAAATTTGGGTGTCTACACATAATTATTAATTAAACGAAAAAGATGGAGAATAAGAATTATACCCTTGTAGAATTGTAGCTTCCTCGGGTACAAGTTCACCTCCAATTCCTTTACGTTCTCCTTGAATTCTACCGACTAAAATTCCTTTCTTTCATTAATGTTAGCCACCCAAGTATTTGGCCTCTAGAGGTGATCCACCAAGAAATAATATTTGTCAAAAAGATGAATGTTGACAAAACTCTAGTTTCTATCTCTATAGAAATTGTAAGTACTCTCCACAATTCTAATACAAGAGTGTAACCCTAATCTATGATAAGACTTCTCTTATTTATAGATATAGGAAAACCATTCCCTAAACTATTTAGGATTAGGGTTTCTATTCTAATTAAACTCCTTTAATAAAATTAAACTCCTAATCTACTTAGGAATTCATGAGAGAGTACTTCTATTATTTAATTCCCAATCCCTATTAGGAATTAAATAATAGTAATAGTAATAATAATAATAATAATAATAATAAGACTCCTCTTATTAATTTATATTTAATATTTCTAAAATATTAAATAATAAATATTAAGTTATTTAATTTATTCTATCTCAATAGACTAAATTAAATACACTTAACTTATTATTACAATTATGTCATTTACTTCTTAAATAAATATTTTCCTTTTGCGGTGTGACCCTTTAGGTTCTCTATATTAAACCGGTTGTGAATAAATCAATTAGAACAATTCTAATCTTATTTAAATAAATAAATTAAACTATTTAATTCATTTAAATAAATAACATTTATTCTACAATAAGGGTAAGCCCCCTTAGCGATCAACGACTATCCAGATAATATAGATTTCAACATTAATCAGAAAAGAACCTTTCAGTGAATAGTTACCATACAATTCAATCCTTCTACCATACAATGTCCCAATTAAATATAAGACATGAAATTAGTATCAAGTCTTATTTTATTTAATTATATGTATTTCGATTTACAAATGCGCAACTCTAAATAATGCAAATTAGAAACTCCTTTCTAATTTCATTCTGCCTTGGCCAAGGACTACTGAGTTGTCATTTATCGAATCACATAGGACATTCACATATTTTACTAGATGTGGTAGATTCTTTGTTGATCATTCACCTATCTCCATGTACAACTTATTATACTCAATCATATAACTTGATATATTCTAAAGGTCTTAAGGAACATGTCAAAGTATAACTCATCATACACAAGATACTATGATAATCTCAAATCCAAGGATCACTTGTACTACTATCACCAAAGGAATTCCTATTGACAGGCGAGTAAAACTCCATTAGGTATTACTTAGCGAGTCATGTTCAGTGAACTTATTCTCCAATAAGCACCTATATACTTGCTTTAGTATCTCCACACAAATGATTATGAGATCAATCATCTTCTTTATAAGAGGAAGCAACGTATGCACTAATCTATATAGATTCACTAATCCTTTTTTTAGTAATCCAACGATTAGGAACGATTTTAGTTTTAAGCTTTCTAAAAATTTAGATCTCATTAGCATGATCATCATCACGATTCTAAAAGCATTGCTTAAAACTATGGGTTTATCACATATTAAATAACAACACCATGTAGATAAAGTAAAATGCCTTTAATACTTTTATTAATAACCGAATTAGATTACAAAGTATATGCTACATCATATCAATTATGATTGGCTTGTGTGCATACTACTTTCACAAACTTCCTTTAGTACGGACTCTAATGTCAAAGCTGAGATGAACAACTCTTGAACAAGGGATTATATTATGCAATAACGTTAAAATATTTGTGCACAATACATTGTACGAAGGGCTAATCCTCCGGAGTACGAGATGGATAATCCATATAGTCTATAGGATTGTTAAAGGTTACGGTAAAGATACTTGATAACCTAGGATATAGGTCGTGGTCTTGTGACCCTTAAATGTACTTTTGATCTTGCTTTCTAATCTTGATTCGAAAAGTCGAGTTTTCTATTGAGCTATTAGTTCCTGGTTATCGTTGACTAATTTTAGGAAAAATTATATTATTCAATTGAAATATATTTATTGATTATTTTTATGTTATTATTGTTACTGTTATCCTGGTGGGCAATTGTTTGCTCACATAAAAATATTGCAGCTAAGGTTGAAAAGCCCAAGGAGCCATCGACAAGTAAGGGTAAGGGCAAGATGAATAGATGATCAGTTTACTTTTATTTGTTAAAGCTTATGTAATGAGACTTAATTGTTATTATGCTTTTATTCCGCAAATGATGTAATAAAGGTTAGATGACCTGAGATTTTATTTAAGATGTAACCCTTTAATGGGAATATTGTTTATTAAGTTTATTATTATCCTTTATTATGGGTAGTTAGACGTGATTGTTTTGGACAATGAGCACCAGATCTATGGGATTTAAGTACCCAGATTTAGGGGTGTCACAAGTTGGTATCAGAGCTATAGGTTATGAACCTTAGGTGAGGAAACATTAGGCTATAACCTTATAGGAGATCAAAAATATAGTGGTAATAAACTCTTATCGAGTTCTAAGAAATGAATTAAGGAAATTCATTAAAGATAAATAATTAAATGATTTATGTGCTTACTTGTTAATAACTTATTTACTCGCGAGTAGTATCGAGTAGTAATTAAGACTTAAAATCTTTGATGACAGGATGACTGATATAGGAGGATCTTGTGACAACCCGGATTTTCGAGAATAATTATAATAAGAATTTAATATAAAATGATTCTTATTATGAGTCGAGTTTGAATTTATATGTGTTATATATATTTATGTGATTTAATTGGTGAGCTTAATATGTATATATATAAATGTGAAATATATACATAGATTCAAAATGAATGAGTTAATAGTTAATTATTATAACGATCGCGAGTCGTGGATAACTGGATAATCCGAGCTTATGAATATTATTGAATAAAATAGACTTTTATTAATAATATTATGTGTTAAGCGTTTAAAGGTTATATTATGACCTAGATTATATGTACGCGATGATTAGTATGTATGAAAGCGTTCGTATAAGCTAATTTGGCGGTTTCGAGAAATATCGCTAGAGTACTATTTATTGGATTAAATAAATAGTTGAAGGATAATATTATTCAACGAGTTATTTGTTGTAAAGACGCTAACCCAAATTATGGGCGAGATGTATGTGCGATGATGTATATAATTATGGGGAGTTAATCGTGAAGAGCAGCGATCGTGAATCGTGAATACCCTTGTAATTTGGGTTTACTAATATTATTAAGTGGATTAAATATTATATTTTTAGGTGACGTGTTTTAAGGTTATTTTATAACCTGGATGATGTCAATGTATGAATTTTTATGAGTTATTGAACCGTAGGAGTGAGTAATTGATTTCACGAAGAATCGCAAAATCACTATTTGCGGGGCACATTTCCCGAGACACTATTCACGCCATAATATTTTTGAGTCTTTTTCGATTTTAATAAATTTCATAAATACGTGTATGCGTACGAATAATTTTTCCAAGCGTCAGAAATTTTGTTTGCGCTGATACGTGATTTTATCCGTATCCGAAATATGTTATATGGGTGTTCCGAATATTTGGACAAATCCCACAATAATTATTTTTATGCATCCCAATATTTATGGTTATTGATGACTAGGTTTTAATCTACGAGTTTGATATGTCTGTTGGCTTATTCTTTACTTTGTTTTTAAGTGTTTGGTAGCTTTTTATTTGTTTTGCATTGGTTTTGTAGGTCATGGCTGGCTGCAGGATCAAAAGAGCAAAAAATGGCTGGGTGCAGGTATTCTCGCCGGGGCAAGAATTTGTGAGTCATGTTTCTCGCCGGGGCGAGAACTTTTGCCCTGAACTTCTCGCCGGGGCGAGGAAGCGGCAGATGGGAATCCTGATTTTGCTGGAATGCTGTTACTTTGGAAAGATGAAAGTGATCAAGGACTCTTGCTATTGAGGGACAAAAGGAGTATATAAATAGAACATCAAGACTTGGATTAAGGGAGAGACTCATATTCAGAGATTAACTTTCAAAGCTGAGCAAGGAGATTGGAGAGCGAGTCAAGCCTCGTGAGAAGTTCAGATTGGAGAGCTAGAGATTATACTGAGTTTTCTTTTAATCTTTATCCTCTGATTTGTAATTAATAATGATGTTTTGTCTTGGTATTCTAGTTTTTATTGTCCGTATGAACTAAATTCTTAGTTAAGGCTACAATGGAACCAGTTATAATTATGAGTTAATTATCTATTTGATTTCAATTGTTCAATTTGATGGGAGTTGTATATCTTATTTTATGCTTATTGATTAATTGTTTGGCCGACAATTAGCGGGTTACTTTAGATGAATTCGGGAGATGAAATCTAGGGTTAGAACTGGATAAGATAGCATGTATTCTGATTATTTACATGTGTTGAATAATTGGATTAGTGAAGTGAATAGGAATATTACTTTGCTGCATGTGACAACTAGAGATTGGTACTTAATAAATTTAATCCTTTGGCTTTGCATAGGAATATCGTAGAGTTAATTGGATTAGATAGACTTATTTGATCACTTGGAAAAGGGCTTATAAATACAATTGAATTTTCGTTAACAACTCCATTGAAGTGAATAATTGGGAGACATAGATAACTGATTTATGATAAGTAGTTGGGGATATTGTAGTCTTAACCATCTTAAATCTGAATTTCAACCTTTGAATTACTTGTTAGTGTTAGTTTAATTTTAATTATTACCAACTAAAAACGCAAATTGTGATTGTTTAATAGAATAGGCACAATTAAGATTGATAATTGGAGATTTAAAATACAGTAATTCTCTGTGGGTTCGACACTATATCTTATCACTTTATTACTTGTTGATCGTGTACACTTGCACGTAATTGTTGATTGTAAAATCTGACAACAAATTTTTGGCGCCGTTGCCGGGGAATTATTTGTGTTTATAATTTTTAATATCAGTTTAATTAAGTCTGTTTTAGTTAAGCAAACTTATTTTTCTTTTGTTTCTTGTTCAGGTGTCTTTTGATTCGTTTATGCAAACGCGATCAAAACAACCGGAACTCGTGTAGTGTGAGGATAATCTTGAGAACAAGCTTCGTCAGTTGAGAAAATTCTGTCGGGAGACACTTGAGAAAGAGAAAATGGCTAACGAAGAACAAAAATCATTGAGGGAATATGCTATGCCTAAGATAGATGACATCAAGTCAAGCATCACGAGGCCAGCCATCACTGCTAATTCCTTCGAGATCAAGCCGAGTACAATTTAGATGATTCAGAATTCAGTATAGTTTGGGGGATTAGCCAACGACGATCCTAATGCACACTTGGTTATCTTTTTTGAGATTTGTGATACATTCAAATATCCTAATGTATCTGATGATGCGGTGAGATTACGTCTGTTTCCATTTACACTAAGGGATAAAGCAAAGAGTTGGTTGCACTCACTTCCACCGGGGTCCATCACAACTTGGGATGACTTGGCCCAGAAATTCCTCGCAAAATTCTTTCCGCCAGCTAAGTCTGCTAAGTTGAGAAACGATATTTCTACCTTTGAGCAAAGTCATGGAGAGTCACTGTCCGAGGCTTGGGAAAGGTTCAAAGAGTTATTGAGAAGATGTCCACATCATGCGTTACCCAAGTGGCTGAAGATTCAGTCATTCTACAATGGGTTGATTAGTAACACTCGAGCAAGTATAGATGCAGCTGTGGGGGGAGCTATTATGGATAAGAATTTTGATGAAGCTTTCACCTTGTTAGAGACTATGGCTGCAAATAACTACCAATGGCCGACGTCGAGAATGAATCACCAAAAGGTAGCTGGAGTTTTGGAAGTAGATGCGGTCACGGCACTAACAGCTCAGATGGCGGCCATGTCTAAGAAGATTGAAGCTTTGGAAGAATCGAAAGTCCAGCAAGTAGCCTATGTGTGTGAGCTATGTGCAGGTGCACATCCAACGGAGTATTATGCCATTAATCCGGAATGGGTACAGTATTTGGGGAGTTATAACAGACCGCAACAACCATATCAGAATGCTTATAATTCGGGGTGGAAGAATCATCCGGGTTTCTCTTGGAGCAATAACACTCAGATTCAAAATCCTGCTCCAAGATCACAGAATCCCCCAGGTTTTCAGAATCAAGCTCCACCACAGGCAGAAAGAAAACCAAGTTTAGAAGAATCGTTGGCAAGGTTTATCACGGCATCTGAGAAAAGAATGAATGATCAAGATAAGCTTTTAACTCAGGTAGATTTGAACATGAAAAGCCAGGCAGTGTCCATTAGGAACTTGGAAAATCAGCTGGGACAGTTGGCTCACGTCTTGAATACTCGACCACAAGGAGCACTTCCAAGCGATACAGAGGTTAACCCAAGAACGGATGGAAAGTAACATTGCAAGGCTGTCACCTTAAGTAGTGGAAAAGAGCTCCCTGATGCGGTTAAAGGAAATTCTAAACCAAAATCAGTTGTGGAGAATGAGGATGAGGAAGCCCCGATAAAAAGTAAGGTGAATGAATCAGAAAAGGTGAAGGACACAGGTTCAGAGGCAAAGTCAAAGGAACTCAAGTCAGATAGTGTAGTGCCCCCCGTACCATTCCCTCAACGATTGCAGAAGGCCAAGCTAGACAAGTAATTTTCCAGATTCTTAGATGTTTTCAAGATACTGCACATTAATATACCGTTTGCAGAAGCCCTGGAATAGATGCCTAGTTACGCAAAGTTCATGAAGGATGTTTTGTCAAAAAAGAGGAAATTGGGTGAATTCGAGACGGTGGCACTTACCGAGGAGTGTAGCACAATTTTTCAAAATAATTTGCCACCTAAACTAAAGGATCCAGGAAGCTTCACTATTCCATGTGTGATTGGTAACCAGTTCTCTAGAATGGCATTGTGTGACTTAGGAGCTAGCATCAATTTAATGTCGTTATCAGTTTACACTCAGCTTAGGCTAAAGGCACCAAAATCGACAAACATCAGCTTGCAGTTGGCAGACAGATCAATGACATATCTGAGGGGTATTGTGGAAGATATTTTGGTTAAAGTCGATAAATTCATCTTCCCGGCTGATTTCATCGTTTTGGATTACGAGGAGGATAAGGAGATCCTCATCATTTTAGGTCGTCCATTCTTAGCAACAGGGAGAACGTTGATAGATGTACAGAAAGGTGAATTGACAATGAGAGTTCAAGATCAGGAAGTCACCTTTAATGTGTTTAAATTGATGAAATTCCCTAAGGAGGGCGAGGAATGCTTACGGATAGACCTGCTTGATGAAATCGTGAATGAACAAACCATGGCAATTATTGTTGACGATCCATTAGTAGCTGCTCTGGTTGGGATAGATACTTTTGATGATCCAAATGAGTGGGATTATGTCAAGGTTCTAGACTCATTACCTATTCCTCGGAAATTTAGCAGGCAATTTGATGTACTTGACCGGCCGAACGAAGGAGAAAAGAGGCCCAAACCGTTAGTGGAAGAGCCACCTGTGCTTGAGCTTAAACCTCTTCCATCTCATCTACGGTATGCTTACTTGGGAGACTCGGACACACTACCAGTAATAGTTTATGCGCATTTGAATGAATCTCAAGAAGAAAAACTATTAAGGGTTTTGCGTGAGTATAAAACAGCAATTGGGTGGACAATAGCAGACATCAAGGGAATCAGTCCGTTATTTTGCATGCATAAAATTCTGCTTGAAGAAGGAGCAAAACCGGTTATTGAGCAACAAAGAAGATTGAATCCGATTATGAAAGACGTGGTGAAGAAGGAAATTATTAAGTGGTTAGATGTCGGTATTATCTATCCAATTTCAGATAGTGCTTGGGTAAGTCCCGTACAATGTGTGCCTAAAAAGGGAGGAATGACAGTGGTTGAGAACGAAAACAATTATGAACTCATTCCTACAAGAATAGTTACAGGTTGGAGAGTGTGTATGGATTACCGCAAATTGAACAAAGCTACGCGCAAGGGTCACTTTCCTTTGCCATTTATTGATCAGATGTTGGATAGGTTGTCCGGTCATCAGTTCTATTGCCTTCTCGATGGATACTCAGGATATAACCAGATAGTGATAGCTCCGGAGGATCAAGAGAAAACAACTTTTACATGTCCTTATGGAACGTTTGCATTCCGGAGAATGTCTTTCGGGTTATGTAATGCACCAGCTACATTCCAGCGATGCATGATGGCTATCTTCTCGGATATGGTTGAACAAAATTTGGAGGTATTCATGGATGACTTCTCTGTATTCGGTGATAGTTTTGACTTGTGTCTTAATAATCTCATCTTAGTACTGAAGCGTTGTGTGGAGACGAATCTGGTGCTTAATTGGGAAAAGTGCCACTTTATGGTGCGAGAAGGGATTATTCTGGGGCACAAAGTATCCGACGCAGGTCTAGAGGTGGATAGGGAAAAGATCGAAACCATTGAAAAGCTACCTCCACCGACATCTGTAAAAGGCATTAGAAGTTTTCTCCAACATGCAGGATTCTACCGTCGATTCATCAAGGATTTCTAAAAAATTTCAAAACCATTGTGTTCACTTGTTGAGAAAGATGTTCCCTTCATGATGGATCAATCTTGCATCGAAGCCTTCGAAGTGCTGAAAAAGAAGTTAATCACAACCCCGATCATAGTTGCTCCCGATTCGACTTTGCCTTTTGAGTTGATGTGTGACGCAAGTGATTATATAGTGGGAGCTGTGTTGGGTCAGCGAAGGGACAAGGTTTTTCACACCATTTACTACTCAAGTAAGACACTCACAGAAGCTCAATTAAATTATACTACTACAGAGAAAGAGTTACTTGCAGTAGTATTTGCATTTGACAAGTTTCGAGCATATCTGATTGGAACAAAGGTGATAGTCTACACTGATCATTCAGCTATCAAGTACTTGATTGCTAAGAAGGATGCCAAACCTAGGTTGATTCGATGGGTCCTCTTGTTGCAAGAATTTGACTTGGAGATTCGAGATAGGAAAGGTACGGAGAATCAAGTGGTTGATCATCTTTCAAGGTTAGAGAATGCCGACATGCAGAACAAGAATCATGTGGTAATCAATGAGTCGTTTCCAGATGAACAGTTATTTGGTATCAACACCGAAGTCCCTTGGTATGCTGATTATGTGAACTTCCTAGTCGGTAATGTTCTCCCGCAAGATTTCACTTCTCAGCAAAGAAAGAAATTTCTCCATGATGTCAAACAGTACTTCTGGGCTGAGCCATTCCTCTTAAAAACTTGCGCGGATCAAATGATTCGACGTTGTGTGCCACAGGAAGAAATGGAGAGTATATTGACTCATTGCCATTCGTCAGATTATGGAGGCCATTATGGAGGAGAAAGAACTGCAGCAAAGGTGTTACAGTCGGGATTTTTCTGGCCTTCGTTGTTAAAGGACGCCCATCTCTTTGTGCTTAAGTGTGATAGATGTCAATGGGTTGGAAATATCTCGAAGCGGCACGAAATGCCTCTCAACACCATCCTTGAGGTTGAACTATTTTATGTTTGGGGTATTGACTTTATGGGGCTGTTTCCGTCATCATTCAACAATCAATACATACTTTTGGCGGTAGATTACGTGTCAAAATGGGTCGAAGCACTTGCATTACCCACCAATGATGCCAAAGTGGTTCTACGGTTCCTGCACAAGAATATCTTTACTAGATTCGGTACACCAAGAGCCATAATCAGTGACGAAGGTACTTATTTTTGTAAAAAGCAGTTCACTAAGTTGTTAGCTAAGTACGGAGTCAAACACCGGATTGCTACAGCTTATCATCCCCAAACGAATGGCCAAGTAGAGGTTTCGAATCGGGAAATTAAGCAAATTCTGGAGAAAGTGGTAAACCCGACTCGTAAGGACTGGGCAATGAAACTAGACGATGTTTTATGGGCATATCGCACTGCTTATAAGAATCCCATCGGAATGTCGCCGTATCGTATGGTTTATGGGAAAGCATGTCATTTACCGGTCGAACTTGAGCATAAGGCCTATTGGGCAATTCAAAAGTTGAACCTTGATCTTCAAGCCGCTGGTGAGAAAAGGTTGCTCCAATTGAACGAGATGGAGGAATTTCGCCATCATGCCTATGAGAATGCCAAGCTGTACAAAGAAAAACTCAAAAGGTGGCATGACAAACGGATTGTGGATCGGAAGTTTGAATCGGGACAAGCTGTGCTATTGTTCAATTCCAGACCGCGGTTATTTCCTGGGAAGCTGAAGTCTAGATGGTCAGGCCCTTTCATTATCACTGTTGTAGGATCTCATGGGGCAATTGAAGTCTAAGAGCCGAATTCAAAGCGCTCATTCAAAGTAAACGGTCAGAGACTCAAACATTATTGGGGAGGCGATGTGGATCGACAAGTATCAGTGATTCACCTTTCTACTCCCGATCAAGCTGAAGCCTAATACTGCTGAGAAAGTCGGGCTGACGACTATAAACCAAGCGCTTGATAGGAGGCAACCCAATCATGATATTTTATTGCTTTCATAGAATTAGTATAGTTAATATATTTTTTTAGGACTAGTTTCAGTGTTTCCGTTTAAATTTGGTCTTCAATCTTCCGTGTTTAACTCATTTATGTTGTGTTCATTGAAACAGGGATACAGTCTATGGGAATGCTTTAGAAGGAGGAAACATGTTCATTGGGATGGTACAAGAGAGGACAAGAGGATCAAGAGGGAAAAGCAGAAAAAAAAAATTTCAAGTCTGAGGATTCTCGCCTCGGCGAGAAAATTGCACTAAGGTTTCTCGCCCCGGCGAGAACCTCTCTATTGAAGCTCGCCCCGGCCTGGATTTTTCTCGCCCTAGCCCCAACCTCTCTGCCAATTCTCGCCCCGGCGAGGTTCATAAGCCTATTTTCTCGCCCCGGCGAGAATCGCAGATTCAGATTTTAAAACCCGATTCTAAATTGGGTTTTAACATTCCAACTCCCATGCAACTTCTCCAAAACACTATTTCTCCTTCTCCAATACTAACCCAACCCAAATCCCTCCAATTTCACTTCTAATTTCTTTCCAATTTCTTTCCATACTTGGATTCCTACGCAAACCCTAAATCATACCACTATAAAGACATACTCTAGCCCCTTTTTAACCCATCTCTATTTCAATAGGAAGCATTCGCGGTGGTTTTTCAGATCTCAAGTAGCTTCATCGTTGCATGCAAGTGTTCTAGGGTTTGCTTATCAGATCTATTCCATTGGACTGTGCTTCTATCAGTTCGGAGTTAGAAAAGTTGGAGTTTGGGGGGAGTTGTTATTGCATAGCAAATTAAAGTGTTTGGGTTGTTTGTTCAGTGATCAATCATGGCTCCAAAGAGGCCTCGTGGTGAGGGATCATCGTCTACTCCATCCAGGCAACCAGTTTTTGATTGAAGAAAGTTTGCCAGTGCAGAGGCGGCTATCAGATACGAAACATATATATCGGGTAAAGCTCTAACTCCCGAGCGCGGTCTCACGCCTGATGAGGTGGTTGATGGGGAGATGATGCATCAGATAGTCGAGAGGGGATGGGAGACATTCACTGCCCATCCGACGCCTGCATGTATAGCTATAGTCAAAGAGTTTTACGCTAATGCAGAGGACGCGGCTACATGCGAGGTTACAGTCCGAGGGAAGACAGTGTCCTTCAGTGCCCAAACGATCAATGAGTATTACAACTTGAGGCCTGATTTACGTTGTAGATACACTTGATTCCTTGGGGAGGGGCCCAATGTGGAGAAGGTAGTTACTGACTTATGCAGGCCTGGGACGACATGGATATCTAGAGGGCCACGTGCTGCACATATGTTCCATAGCAAGGACTTGAGTCGGTATGGTAAGGTCTGGTATGCCTTCCTTTCGGCTAAACTGATGCCATCACAGCACGTGAGTGATTTTCCCAAGGAGAAGGCTTTGTTACTGTATTCTATTATGACAGGGATTGAGATAAATGTCAGTCAGTTGATTAAGGCGTCGATTCGCCGCACTATACGGACCTTGCATAGTCAGGGTGGTTTACCCCACCCTTCATTGATATGTGGATTGTGTCTTCGTGCGGGAGTTCGTTGGGGAGCTGAGGAAGCTTTGCAGCAGCCATTGTTGGTGTTGGACCACCGTCTGATTGCACGCTATAAGGAATGGGATGGCGGTGAGTAACATCCTCGTGGTATGGGTTACATAGTTCATTCTCCTGCTGCTGAAGAGGAACATGAATCTGATGATGATGAGGGTGCGGGTCCTTCGGTAGGTCCTTCCACTTCTACTGGGCCAAGGAAAGCCAAGTGCAGCCTCCAATTTCGAGAGTTGCAGTGTCTTATTGATTCCCATCATAAGACCATATTAAGGCAGAACCAGCGATTGGCGGATCGACAGGAGCATATGTATGCGTACCAGCAGAGTTGCACCCAAGCCATGGCGAACATGTACTCCAATATGCAGCCGATGATGGATCCTGTTCAGTTTCCTGCAGCCCAGCCATTGCCAGTTTTTCCACCACCGTCCCCAAATGGCGATGATGAGTTCGAGCCTACTTCTTGAACTGCTAGGGGAGTCCTCTATTTTTAACTTTCTTTATTTTTCGCGCAATGAGGACATTGCTGAGTTTGAGTTTGGGGGGTGTGTTTGCATATTTGCATGTTAGCTGCATCATTTGAATCTTTAGTTTTAATTGCATGAGTATTATTTTAGCATAGTTTGTATTCAGTTATGTTCAGTTATTAAAAAAAAATAAAAAAAAATTACTAGTGTAGGATCATAGAATACTACATTTAGGGGTATTCAAGCAATGTATTGATGGAAGTCATTTAGGGATGGCCGATGATGAAATTTGATTAGTTCTACTATAGTTTAACGGGATGGATACTTATTGCTAAATCTGGCGTTTAACTGTTTTAGTTGTGGTTATTTGAGACCCTTGGTTTTTACTTGTTCACGAATATGTATCGAAGTAATTGGGAGATGATTCTTCTTTCGTGTATTACGTGCTCATATGTAGATATAGACTGTTATAACTTGTTGGATCTAAAAAAAACAAAACAAATGAATTTTTTTTTGAATAAATACTGCTTCGATGTCTGTCTAAGTGCAAGGAAATGATGAATTAATGAATATAGACAGATAAGAGCAGGTCTTTACTAAGTTTGTCTTTGTGGCCGGTGTCATTTGAATGAGTATACCCTTAGGAGATGTCTTTACACTCAGCGCCCTAAAATCGTCTGGTTTGGGAGTCGTTGGTTGAAAGTTCGCTACACGGGTGGCACTGAATAGCCTAATAAAGATGAACATTGCACTAGTCGAGATATATGATGAGATGGAGCGTAAAACGCACTTGTTTTAAAAAAAAAGAAAAACTGAGAAGACAAGTGAATAGCAAGTTGAGCTTAAAAGCAAAATCTGTGAAATTTGTTTCTTTTTGAGCATTGTGATACCTAGAGTTGAATTCATATCCTGGTTGGTTTGATATATGTTATACACTTATGGAAGGGTTGAGAGTGATGCATAACTGCTGATGGTTGGCTCTTGGTTGGTATGAGGTTGAAATTCTGTTGAATTGGTAGTTACTGGTTTCTGAGGTCGGATTTTTATGATGTCTATTGATTACTTGCTTGAGTATAGTTAGACACACATTTGCATTCATGTTAGTAGCTAGTCTAGTTGGTGTTTTGTTTTGTGTTTTGCTTGAGGACAAGCAAAGTTTTGAGTTTGGGGGTATTTGATGAGTAGGTTTTAATCTACGAGTTTGAGATGTCTTTTGGGTTATTCTTTACTTGTTTTTAAGTGTTTGTTAGCTTTTTATTTGTTTTGCATTGGTTTTGTAGGTTATACTTGTCTGCAGGATCAAAAGAGCAAAAAATGGCTGGGTGCAGGGTATTCTCGTCGGGGCGAGAATTTGTGAGTCATGTTTCTCGCCGGGGCAAGAACTTTTGCCCTGAACTTCTCGCCGGGGCGAGGAAGCGGCAGATGGGAATCCTGATTTTGCTGGAATGCTGTTACTTTGGAAAGATGAAAGTGATCAAGGACTCTTGCTATTGAGGGACAAAAGGAGGATATAAATAGAACATCAAGACTTGGATTAAGGGAGAGACTCATATTCAGAGATTGACTTTCAAAGCTGAGCAAGGAGATTGGAGAGCGAGTCAAGCCTCGTGAGAAGTTCAGATTGGAGAGCTAGAGATTATACTGAGTTTTCTTTTAATCTTTATCCTCTGATTTGTAATTAATAATGATGTCTTGTCTTGGTATTCTAGTTTTTATTGTCAGTATGAACTAAATTCTTAGTTAAGGCTACAATGGAACCAGTTATAATTATGAGTTAATTATCTATTTGATTTCAATTGTTCAATTTGATGGGAGTTGTCTATCTTATTTTATGCTTATTGATTAATTGTTTGGCTGACAATTAGCGGGTTACTTTAGATGAATTCGGGAGATGAAATCTAGGGTTAGAACTGGATAAGATAGCATGTATTCTGATTATTTACATGTGTTGAATAATTTGATTAGTGAAGTGAATAGGAATATTACTTTGCTGCATGTGACAACTAGAGATTGGTACTTAATGAATTTAATCCTTTGGCTTTGCATAGGAATATCGTAGAGTTAATTGGATTAGATAGACTTATTTGATCACTTGGAAAAGGGCTTATAAATACAATTGAATTTTCGTTAACAACTCCATTGAAGTGAATAATTGGGAGACATAGATAACTGATTTATGATAAGTAGTTGGGGATATTGTAGTCTTAACCATCTTAAATCTGAATTTCAACCTTTGAATTACTTGTTAGTGTTAGTTTAATTTTAATTATTACCAACTAAAAACCCAAATTGTGATTGTTTAATAGAATAGGCACAGTTAAGATTAATAATTGGAGATTTAAAATACAGTAATTCTTTGTTGGTTCGACACTCTATCTTATCACTTTATTACTTGTTGATCGTGTACACTTGCACGTAATTGTTGATTGTAAAATCTGACAACAGTTATACCCATTTTTATTTTGGGTGGAGTTATTTACCAGTTTTGGTACAAAAGTGGGAGTTTTCGGATATAATTTGGTGTATTTAGGTATTTATTTTGGCTTGTTACTCCAAGAGGGAACTAATTCCCCAATTTAGACCAATCAAATAAGAGAATGGGGGAGTATTGCCAGCAAGTTCATTGAGCCATTAACCCATTTCTCCCACTTCTTCCCACAATTCCTCTACTTCTCCGAAATAATTCATTCCCTCCCATTCCATTCCTAATTGCTTCAGCTGATAGAGAGAGAGAGAGAGAGAGAGAAATCTGCAGCAAAGAGGAAGAGGAAAGAAGGAGAAGGTCGCCGGAAAAGTCGTTGGAAAAGAGAAGAAGGTCACCGGAAAAAGGAAGGAGGAAGAAGAAGAAGAGAATCCAAGCAAGGAGAACCCCCAAAACAAACACTAGCCGAGCTCCTTAGCATCTAGGAAGGATTTACAGAGGTAAACACCAACCAAATCCTTTTCATTCGATTTCTTGTTAAGTTTTTCAAGTTTTCTTAGTTTTGAGCTCCTAAGCTTGTGGGTCGGATTTGTGTCGATTCTTGTTGTTTTTGTTTGTGTTGGATGTTTGTAAATGTTGTTAAGAGGTTATATAAGCCATTAATAACATCAAAGTGGAACAAAAACGCAATAAATCCGTACCTATGCTTAAGGAGGATGAAGAACATGAAGAACAATGAACTTTGGACATGAACTTGGGCATTTGGACGATTTAGAGGACCTTGTAGCTATGATTTCGTGTTTGTTTAATTCATTTATTGTTATGATATTGTACTTCCATGGGTTATGAGTTTAACCCAGTTAGAATGGAGTAAAAAGGGATTAAAACAAAGTTTTGGTGATGATTTTTGTGAAGAACACCAAGAACACCAAGAACACGAAAATATAGCATGAGTTGATACTTTGGCCTAAGATATGGCCATGTTAATGTTAATGTATAGCTCTAAAATTTTGATATGTTGTAGCTCTATGTCTTAGGAGTCCATAGAGTCCAAAATGGACCAATTTGAAGGTGTATAGAAGGAGTTATGGTGGTTGGAAGCAAGATAGGTCTAGAACACCAAAAAAAAACAGAGTATTCCGCGAAGCTGGGCAAACGAGCACCATAATCTACTGCTTACAGCGCTGGGGTGCTGGTATTAGGTTTGTTTTCAGCGCCGGGGCGCTAGGCCTCAAGTGGGAAAAGTCAGTTTTGACGTCCTTTAGTAAAACGAGCATAACTTTGTCATACGAACTCGGATTGAGGTGATTCAAGATGATTCGGATAGAGGACGAGTAGACCTACAACTTTCGTTCTTTAAGTTTTTTAATTTGAGGTCTGTAGCATGGCCTAAATTGGCCATTTATAGGACTGATGTGTATTTGGAAGCAATCAGAGAGTGTCGGGCATGCGCGTAAGTACGCGTAATGCTCCCGACAATGTTAAATGATGTTCTAAGTTCTAAAACATGATTATTATGATATATAATGATACTTAATATTAACCATTGAGTATTAGACAATTTGAGTGGGCATGCTAAGCATACGCAATCGCGTGTCTCTTGGACATTGGAATAGGCAAGTGTGGCGTACGGACATGCAAACGTCGTAACGCCGTAACAAGTGTGTATAACCTTTTTTAATATTTTGTTTCTAATAATAATGAAACATTATAGAGTGTTATAACCCAATGTATGAGCATGCTAATCATATTCTAATGAGGCGAATCGGGCGTGGGGCGTTTAAACGTCAAAATGCCGTGTAAAGTGTTAATGAACTTAAATAATGTTTCGATTCAAATGAAACGAACATTATAAGATATGGGATGGGGTTAATGTAACCAATAAGTATTCATAAGAGTCGTAACGTTTTCAAACGATGCGACATCGAGTAACGTTTTAGAGTTAATCGTGTTTATTAATTTATAATGCACGAACAATATGAGATAAGAGTTGTTATATTGTAAACTATTATATGAAGCCTTTTTAGTGGCTAATTGGTATTTTATTGTTAAATAAATTGTGTAGGATATTTGAAGGACGAGCCATCATAATTTAGCAAGGAACGCTTAAAGGCAAGTTCTTTCAGTAACTTGTTGACTTGTTTAAATGTATTGATGTACATGACTTGATTACTAAATCTTTCACTATTATGTGGATTATAAGCGAGCATGATTAAAGTGTGCACAATGTGAAATTATGTGACTATATTGTTTTATGTGGAACTTGAATTATTGTAAACATACAATGTGAGATGCATGAAGTATGCTATGAGATGCATGATGCATATATATTGATGAATTGTATAAGATTTATAATGCATGAGTAAGATGCATATTATGAAGAATCATGATGCATGGATAAAATGCAAACTTATGTGTTACGTGAAGCATGAAATGTGAAAACTGTTAGTTCTTGCTGAGCCGTCGTGCTCATTCTTGCAAAATAAAACTTTTGCAGATTTTACGATGCAATGCAATTATCTTGATATCGTGGTGATAAGGATTAGAAATGCATGGAAACAGGAAGGTTGCTAAATATTTCTTTATTGTAATTATTTAGTTGCAATGACGGTATATGATGTACGTGAATTTGACTATGTAAACCTTGAGTTATAAATGGAGGTTATCCATTATAGTAGTAAGATGAGGTTATGTTAGTTACTTGTTAAAGTAAACTAGAAGGATGACGATGATGTATAAAGGACATTTTTATAATGATTGTTTGGTTATTGAATAACCTTGCGAATATTCAGGGATCAAATAAGTCAGAATTTGAACCTTGCGTTCACATATGAGATATTGTAAAGGATCATGGTATTTACTCGACCTTGATCATAAGTGTAGTATTTAAAGGTTACAAAATTTGGAATTGTAATAAAGAGTGGGATGGTAAGTTTTAATACTTATTGTTGTATAGTACTGCTATGTACAACATGAATAGAATTATATTTGTGATGTTTATTAAATGATGTTTTAGTTATGGTTCCGAGGCTTGGGACGACAATATTTATATTATATCAATGTAAATATTTTTATTATTCCGCAATGAGTTATTGTTAGAATGATATATGAGTTGCACAGTGATGTACCAAATTCGTGGATAAGGTAACCCGAATTTGGGGGAGTCAAAGATCTAGTTTGGATAGGGAGGATGAACCCCAAGAGGTTAGGGATATTCATGTGGTGAGTGAGCAGTTGATAGTTGTACCAGAGCCAATAGCCGAGGTAGCAACTGATAGCGAATCAGAGGATGAGCTGGAGGAGATGGGGTGTAACGCCCCCGAAACTCGGGTCTTACCTTGAAACCGAGTCCGGCGCGTCACGGTACAACCCATGCAACATAGGCTTACTACAAGTATGTAATTACAATAATATAACAACATATCCTCATCTAATCCCAAGCACGAAGACCTTAAATAAAACACTTATGATCAAGGTTGAATAAATACCATGATCATTTACAATATCTCATGTGTGAACGCAAGGTTCAGATTCTGACTTTATCCAATCCCTGAATATTCGCAAGGTTATTCAATAACCAATACATTCGTTATAAAAATGTCCTTTATACAACATCGACATCCTTGTAGTTTACTATAACAAGTAACTAACATAATCACATAATAAATACTATAATGGATAACCTTCATTCCTAACTCAGGGTTTACATAGTCAAATTTACGTACATCATATACCGTCATCATAGCTAAATAATTACAGTAAAGGGACATTTAGGAACCTTCCTGTTTCCATGCGCCTCTAATCCTTATCATCACGATATCAAGATAATTGCATTGCATCGTAAATCTGCAAAAGTTTTATTTTTGCAAGAATGAGCACGACATAAGTTTGCATTTTCACATTTCATGCTTCACGTAACACATAAGTTTGCATTTTATCCATGCACCATGATTCTCATACTATGCATCTTACTCATGCATTATAAATCTTATACAATTCATCCATATATATGCATCATGTATCTCATAGCATACTTCATGCATCTCACATTGTATATTTACAATAATTCAAGTTCCACATAGAACAATATAGTCACATAATTGCACATTATGCACACTTTAATCATGCTCTCATATAATCCACATAATAATGAAAGATTTAGTAATCAAGTCATGTACATCAATACATTTAAATAAGTCAACAAGTTACTGAAAGAACTTGCCTTAAGCGTTCCTTGCCAAATTATGATGGCTCGTCCTTCAAATATCCTACACAATTTATTTAACAATAAAATACCAATTAGCCACTAAAAAAGGCTTCATATAATGGTTTATATTATAAACCCACTTCATATCTTATAATGTTCGTTTTGTTTAAATTGAAACACTATTTAAGTTCTTTAACACTTTACGCGGCGTTCCAACGTTTACACGTCACACACCTAATTCGCCTCCTTTGCATGTGCTTAGCATGCTCATACATTGATTTATAACACACTATCATGTTTAATTATTATTAGAAACATAATATTAAACAACATTATACACACTGGTTACGGCGTTACGACGCTTGCACGTCTATACGCCAAACTTGATTATTTGAACGCCCAAGCGACATGCATTTGCGTACGCCTAACATGCCCATTCAATTTATCTAATACTCATTGGTTAAGTTAAGTATCATTATAAATCATAACTTCATGTTTTAGAATTTAGAACATCACTTTACATTGTCGGGAGCATTACATGTGCTTACGCGCATGCCCGACACCCTCCGATTGCCACCAATTACACATCAGTCCTATAAATGGCCAATTTAGGCCAATCTACAGACCTCAAATTGAAAAATATAAAGAACGAAAGTTATAGGACTACTCGTTCTCTTTCCGAATCATCTTGAATCACCTCAATCCGAGTTCGTATGAGAAAGTTATGCCTGTTTTACTAAAGGACGTCAAAACTGACTTTTACCACCTTAGGCCTAGCGCCCCGGCGCTGTAACTAAGCTTAAAACCAGCGCCCGGCGCTGTAACTAAGCTTAAAACCAGCGCCCCGGCGCTGTATGCAGAAGATTATGGTGCTCGTTTGCCCAGAAAATGCAAATTTCTTCCTTCGTGCAAATCCGGCCTTTCTTCACTCCAACCTTCATAACTTCCTCTATACATGTTCAAATTGGTCCATTTCGGACTCTATGGACTCCTAAGACATAGAGCTACAACATATCAAAAATTTAGAGCTATCCATTAACATTAACATGGCCAAATCTTAGGCGAAAGTATCAACTCATGCTATATTTTCATGTTCTTGGTGTTCTTGGTGTTCTTTACAAAAATCATCACCAAATCTTTGTTTTAATCCCTTTTTACTCCATTCCAATTGGGTTAAACTCATAACCCATGGAAGTACTATATCATAACAATAAATCAATTAAACAAACACGAAATCAAAGCTTACATGTCCTCTAAAATTCGTCCAAATGTCCAAAGTTAATAGTTCTTCATGTTCTTCATCCTCCTTAAGCATAGGTACGGATTTATTGCGTTTTTGTTCCACTTTGATGTTATTAATGGCTTATATAACCTCTCAACAACATTTACAACCATTCAACATAAACAAAACCAACAAGAATCGCAAGAAAACCGAAAACCCATCACAAAAGCTTGAAAAGCTTACAAAACTCAAAAATGGGGAGAGAGAAGGTTTGAAGAGGATGACTACCTCTTGAATGATTCTCCTTGATGCTACTGGACTCTACAAGAGCTTGAAGCTCTCCCTCTTTCCTCTTCTTGGCCTCCCGAGCTCCACCTTCTTCTCCTCTTCTTTCTCCCGCATGCTTCTTCTTCTCTTCTTGTTCTTGTTCTTCTTCTTTTTCTTCTTCATTTCCTGCAACTTTCTCTCTCTCTCTCTCTCTCTCTAAATCTGCAGCAATAAGGTATGGAATGGGAGGAGAGAAAACTTGAACAAAAGCTTTGGAAGGAAATGAGGGAGTTGGGGGCTCTAGGCAATTGCCGGCTCCTCTCTCCTCTCTCTCTTTTGATTGGTCTAAAATGGGGGAGTTGGTTCCCTCTTGGAGTAACAAGCCAAAATAAGTACCCAAGTACACCAAATTATATCCGAAAACTCCCACTTTCGTACCAAAACTGGTAAATAACTCTACCCAAAATTAAAATGGGTACTCCCATAATTATTGGGATGCATAAAAATAATTATTATGGGATTTGTCCATTTATTCGGAACACCCATATAATACCTTTCGGATACGGATAAAATCACGTATCAGCTCAAATAAAATTTCAGACACTTGGAAAAATTATTCGTATGCGTACACGTATTTATGAAATTATTCAACATTGAAAAAGACACAAAAATTTTATGGCGTAAATAGTGCCTCGAGAAACGTGCCCCGTAAATAGTGATTTTGCGATCTTTCGCAGAATCAATTATTCACTCCTACGATTCAATAACGCATAAAACTTCATACATTGACATCATACAGGTTATAAATTAACCTTAAAACTCGTCACATAAAAATAATATTTAGTCCATTTAATAATATTAATAAACCCAAATTACAAGGGTATTCACAATTCGCGATCGCTACTCTTCCCGATTAACTCCCCATAATCATATACATCAACGTACAATAAATAACTCGTCCAATAATATTATCCTTCAACTATTTATGTAAACCAATAAATAGTACTCTAGCGATTTTTCTCGAAACCACTAAATTAGCTCATACGAACACTTTTACACTTACTAATCATCGTCAACACATAGTCTAGGTTATAATATAACCTTTAAACTCTTAACACATAATATTATTAATAAAAGTCTATTTTATTCAATAATATCCAGAAGCTCGAATTACCAAGCTACCCACGACTCGCGATCGTTACAATAATTGACTATTAACTCATTCATTTTGAATCTACGTATATATTTCACATTTATATATATACATATTAAGCTCACCAAAAATCACATAGACATATATATAACACATATATATTCAAACTCGAATCATAATAAGAATTATTCTATATTAAATTCTTATTATAATTATTCTCGAAAATCCGGGTTGTCACATCTTTCCCTCCTTATAAGGATTCCGTCCTCGGAATCACAAATATCAAACCTCTTACTCGGTTTTCGTCTAATTTCTTCCGAAATTTTATCGTTGAATAATTTCAACGTTGAATAATTTCAACGTATTACTATAACATAGATTTTATATAACCTATTTAATCTCTGAGTATTATCCTATGTTTAACCCATCAATTTCCTTTTCTAAGGATCATTGTATGCCACAATCATCATAATAATTTAATATCATGATTTACTAACTCATAAACATTCGGGATATTACATTCACCCCTTCTTCTAAGAATTTCGTCCTCAAAATTTCAACGCATTCATCTTTGCTTATTCTACCCATCAAAACTAGGTTTTCAATCTAACCTTTACACTGTCCTCTTTCAAGGATTCACTTAAAATTGTCGCATTCTACGACTACTCCTCCCTGGGAAAATTACCCTTCCCACAATCAGTTTCCCAAATAATAGGAACCTTCAACAATTGTTTAATAATTGTGAAGTAACTTGAACAAGTAGGAAATAAAATATTCCTTAAAAACTTTTCATATTATGCTGAGGGGCCATAAAGACCATGACCACAGAGGTTTACGGGTATTACTACCCCTACCGATTTCAATTATGAAAAAGGTAATCTACCCCTGCTGGGGGCCATAAAGAACATGAACATTGAGGTTTACGGGTATTACTACCCCTACCGATTTCAATTAAGAAAAGGTAATCTACCTCATAAAGACCATGAACATAGAGGTTTACGGGTATTACTACCCCTACCGATTTCGATTAAGAAAAAGGTAATCTACCTCCGTACGCCAGGTGATCAGCCTTTAGTACTTTGACGTTGTGCACAACTTTCTAGCTAAACGACTATATACGTTTGCTTGACCACCATAGGGTCAGTCGGGATTATTCCGACATCAAATACCCCAATAATAGGGTTGTTCACCTCAGCTTACTACACAATTCCGCACCAAAACAATTTAGTTTAGGCATAAATTCTCAAATAATGCTTGCATAAACATATTTCAACATTTGTCTAGCCGAATCAAATAGCTTAGACTTTTGTTAACAATCCGGACATCAATCGAATTATTTTAGCCAACTCAATTGGCATACTTTTTCGTATTTTAAAGAAAACAAAAATCATTTTATGACTACATGATACCGCACTGTTTCTACAGTCCGTTGAGGATTCCGTCATTTCGTGATTTTGTCATACTACATCATACCATAGTGGGTTGACGATATTATGATCACATCCAACACTAGGTTAATCTGCATTGATGACTCCATCATCTGTCATTCTACACCAGGTTTCATGATGCATTGATGACAATTTAAAAATACATTTTGATATTTTCAAATCAACTTTGTCTAGCCGAAACTATTAGCATAGACATATGAATAATAGTACATTTAAAATCCTTGGTCCAGAAATCTGGCCCCATACATTTTTCGAAGAGCAAAAGTGCAAATGTCAGCACAAAGTCAATAAATTTCGAAGTCTAACATAGCTAGAAGATTTGGAATATCCATGTCTCCTCATCAACTTCAATTTTTCCCATTTCTCCACTATTTAATAATTCTATCTATTTCTAACTCCATCAATGCTCATCATTTTGAGAATTCACAGTTCTAAATCCACAACCTTTCGATACCCCAATATAGTTTATCAAACTTACCACAAATTATGAGTTCAGGAACTTACCACAATCATATGGGTTTAGGAACTTATCCTAGTCAGACCAAAATCGTCCATTCGCTGAGGGGTTCCACCATACCATATGATTATGAGTCACAAACTTACCATATGTGGGAGTTTAAAGAACTCGCACCTAATCTTAATATTCTCTAACTATCAAATATAAATATGAAAAAAGAATCACCTTCTCGTCATACGTATAGCGATAGCGCGATACCAGGTTCCAATGATTATCAATATAGGAAGCTAAGTGATTGTCGAACCTATCACAATCCCCTGCCCATACAAGGAATTGGTCAACTCGGCCACTAATCAATATAGGAAGCTAAGCGGTTGTTACACCAAGCACAAATTCCCCGCCCATACAAGAAATTGTTCAACTCAACCACTATACCGATATAGGAAGCTAAGTGGTTCTCAAACCAAGCACGAATCCCCCGCCCATACAAGGAATTGTATAACTCAGCCACTAACATGAGTCCTCAAATGAAATCACCCCCAATCCTAGCTTACTCGTTGCTTAACAAGAATTTAATTCGTGTTTCATCATCCATAACTCTTCTCGAGTTTAACTCATACTATCTCATAGTACCATCTATCTATAGCATTGAGCTAAAATTTTCAATCATTCAATTGATCATCTGTCATTCTATGACTTAATCTAATCACATCGTGATCTTACTCTACAATCGTTCTACATTACGATATTCCTTATCATACGATCGTTTCATCCTACGATCTTTTATACTCTTCTTCTCTAATCATAATATATGATTTTATTGCATTTTTGTCTTATAAACCTCGTCTATTAATAAACACTTGTCATCTTTATCATTGGAGTCAGGTAACTCCTAATTCGCATCTTTTATAACTCTTCAAGATTCCTCTTTGAATCTTCTTATTTATAACTTAATCCATTTCTTTATGCATTCATCTTAAACATCTGCTATAGATCTGTTCATGATCTACTACTATTCTTTCTGCTTTTTCAAGAATCTTATCATAAGATATCTCTTATCATTTATTTTCATTTAAGACTGGGTAATCTTTCTCTATTCATTTCAAAGCACATTTATTAAACATGCTTCTTGTAGTACATAATACTTTGCATGTTATAACACTTACATAACATATCTCTCTAATACTATACATATGGGGATTTATAACAAAAACATATCTCTTAACTATCTTCATCATTATCATCTTCCTTCACTACGGTTATAGCCTAAGGTACTCTTACCTAAGGTTTATAACCTATCAGCTCTGATACCAACTGTAACGCCCCCGAAACTCGGGTCTTACCTTGAACCCGAGTCCGGCGCGTCACGGTACAACCCATGCAACATAGGCTTACTACAAGTATGTAATTATAATAATATAACAACATATCCTCATCTAATCCCAGGTACGAAGACCTTAAATAAAACACTTATGATCAAGGTTGAATAAATACCATGATCTTTTACAATATCTCATGTGTGAATGCAAGGTTCAGATTCTGACTTTATCCAATCCCTGAATATTCGCAAGGTTATTCAATAACCAATACATTCGTTATAAAAATGTCCTTTATACAACATCGACATCATTATAGTTTACTATAACAAGTAACTAACATAATCACATCATAAATACTATAATGGATAACCTTCATTCCTAACTCAGGGTTTACATAGTCAAATTTACGTACATCATATACCGTCATCATAACTAAATAATTACAGTAAAGGGACATTTAGGAACCTTCCTGTTTCCATGCGCCTCTAATCCTTATCATCACGATATCAAGATAATTGCATTGCATCGTAAATCTGCAAAAGTTTTATTTTTGCAAGAATGAGCACGACGGCTCAGCAAGAACTGACAGTTTTCACATTTCATGCTTCACGTAACACATAAGTTTGCATTTTATCCATGCACCATGATTATCATACTATGCATCTTACTCATGCATTATAAATCTTATGCAATTCATCCATATATATGTATCATGTATCTCATAACATACTTCATGCATCTCACATTGTATATTTACAATAATTCAAGTTCCACATAGAACAATATAGTCACATAATTGTACATTATGCACACTTTAATCATGCTCCCATATAATCCACATAATAAGGAAAGATTTAGTAATCAAGTCATGTACATCAATACATTTAAATAACTCAACAAGTTACTGAAAGAACTTGCCTTAAGCGTTCCTTGACAAATTATGATGGCTCGTCCTTCAAATATCCTACACAATTTATTTAACAATAAAATACTAATTAGCCACTAAAAAAGGCTTCATATAATGGTTTATATTATAAACCCACTTCATATCTTATAATGTTCGTTTTGTTTAAATCAAAACACTATTTAAGGTCTTTAACACTTTACGCGGCGTTTCAACGTTTACACGTCACACACCTAATTCGCCTCCTTTGCATGTGCTTAGCATGCTCATACATTGTTTTATAACACACTATCATGTTTCATTATTATTAGAAACATAATATTAAACAAGATTATACACACTGGTTACGGCGTTACGACGCTTGCACGTCTATACGCCAAACTTGATTATTCGAACGCCCAGGCGACATGCATTTGCGTACGTCTAACATGCCCATTCAATTTATCTTATACTCATCGGTTAAGTTAAGTATCATTATAAATCATAACATTCATGTTTTAGAATTTAGAACATCACTTTACATTGTCGGGAGCATTACATGTGCTTACGCGCATGCCCGACACCCTCCGATTGCCACCAATTACACATCAGTCCTATAAATGGCCAATTTAGATCAAACTACAGACCTCAAATTGAAAAACTTACAGAACGAAAGTTATAGGTCTACTCGTTCTCTTTCCGAATCATCTTGAATCACCTCAATCCGAGTTCGTATGAGAAAGTTATGCCCATTTTACTAAAGTATGTCAAAACTGACTTTTACCACCTGAGGCCTAGCGCCCTGGCGCTGTAACTAAGCTTAAAACCAGTGCCCCGGCGCTGTATGCAGAAGATTATGGTGCTCGTTTGCCCAGAAAATGCAGATTTCTTCCTTCGTGCAAATCCGGCCTTTCTTCACTCCAACCTTCATAACTTCCTCTATACACGTTCAAATTGGTCCATTTTGGACTCTATGGACTCCTAAGACATAGAGCTACAACATATCAAAACTTTAGAGCTATCCATTAACATTAACATGGCCAAATCTTAGGCCAAAGTATCAACTCATGCTATATTTTCATGTTCTTGGTGTTCTTGGTGTTCTTTACAAAAATCATCACCAAATCTTTGTTTTAATCCCTTTTTACTCCATTCCAATTGGGTTAAACTCATAACCCATGGAAGTACTATATCATAACAACAAATCAATTAAACAAACACGAAATCAAAGCTTACATGTCCTCTAAAGTTCGTCCAAATGTCCAAAGTTAATAGTTCTTCATGTTCTTCATCCTCCTTAAGCATAGGTACAGATTTATTGCGTTTTTGTTCCACTTTGATATTATTAATGGCTTATATAACCTCTTAACAACATTTACAACCATTCAACACAAACAAAACCAACAAGAATCGCAAGAAAACCCAAAATCCATCGCAAAAGCTTGAAAAGCTTACAAAACTCAAAAATGGGGAGAGAGAAGGTTTGAAGAGGATGACTACCTCTTGAATGATTCTCCTTGATGCTACTGGACTCTACAAGAGCTTGAAGCTCTCCTTCTTTCCTCTCCTTGGCCTCCCGAGCTCCTCCTTCTTCTCCTCTTCTTTCTCCCGCATGCTTCTTCTTCTCTTTTTGTTCTTCTTCTTCTTCTTTTTCTTCTTCATTTCCTGCAACTTTCTCTCTCTCTCTCTCTAAATCTGCAGCAATAAGGTATGGAATGGGAGGAGAGAAAACTTGAACAAAAGCTTTGGAAGGAAATGAGGGAGTTGGGGGCTCTAGGCAATTGTCGGCTCCTCTCTCCTCTCTCTCTTTTGATTGGTCTAAAATGGGGGAGTTGGTTCCCTCTTGGAGTAACAAGCCAAAATAAGTACCCAAATACACCAAATTATATCCGAAAACTCCCACTTTCGTACCAAAACTGGTAAATAACTCTACCCAAAATTAAAATGGGTACTTGTAACGAATGCAATTTTTGAGAATTAATAAAAATATTTATTGAGTTATATTTTTGTTAATTTATTTAGTTAATAGATGATTTATTAAGCTATTGTGAAATAAATTTATGTTGAGTTAATTGTGTTAATTGTTACTTGAATATGATTTGTGATGATTATTCTAATTTAATTTAATAATTAAATTAGATGATGAAAAGAATTATTTGAATAAATGATTTATGTTAATAAATAATTTATTTGAATAATATAATTTATTTGGTGTTTTTCTTAAATAAAATTATTATTTGAGTTAGTAATATTTAATTGAATTTATTTAATAATAATAAGTTCAATTAAATTAAATGTGCGACATTTAAAACTATATGTTATAATGTTTTATTAAAATAAATGAAAGGAGTTTTAATTTAGTTTTTCCAAACTAGGCCTTATGACCTTTCGTTGGAAAAATGAGTTATTTTAATTGTGTTTTACCAAACAAGACATAAGAATAATAGGTTATTTTTATTAGTGTTTACCAAACAAAGCCTTATGGCTTTTGAAAATCCTAACTGATGATTCAATTTAAGGATTTTACGTTATTATCATTTAAAACAACAATTTTTATTATTTTTTTAAAATCATCAGTTTATATTTTTAAGTTATATCAGTTTTCATTTTGTAAAAGAACGTCAGTTGAAAGAAAGAAAAGAAAAGAGAAGAACAGAGAGAAAAGAGAAAAAAGAACTACAGAGAAAAGAGAGAGTTCTGTGAAATTTGAGAAAGAAGAGAGCTTGTGAATTTTGAAAAGAAGAGATTGAAGGTAGAAGTTCAAGCAAGGAGACTGTTAATCAAGCTTTTCTTTTAATCAAATAGAAGGTATAATATCCATCTCTGTATATCAATATTTGGTTCTTTGTAAAAATATTCATTGGCTTAATATGTGATTTTTTTTATTATAATTGATAGCTATGTGAATTAGATGATTACGTGATGATTATATGATGATTAAAACTCTATTTGAAGGTTTTAATTCATGAAAATATATTTTAGAATTTAATTTTAGTTTTTACAGAGCTTTGTTTTATGAAAATGGCAAAAACATGGTTATTTTATAAAACAGTGAATTTTTGGTTTTAAATTGATTGATTATGTATTTTATAATGCTTAGGTTAGTTAGAAACATGTTGGATAATTGTTTTCTAGCATATATGATGTCTGGGTATATTTAGTTTGTGTACTGGATGGTAGAATTCGGAAAATTTGGCCAAAATTGGCCTAAGTTTTCACTGTTCGCGAACTGTAGGAGACGACTGCCGGGTGTCTCGCCCTGGCGAGAAAAAATGAACTGTTAATCTTCGCCCCGGCGAAGTCTCGCCCTGGCGAGAAATTTTGTTAAGAAAAAGCTCGCCCCGACGAGGTCTCTCCCCGGCGATATATTTGTTCAGTAAATCCTCGCCTCGGCGAGGGAACAGTACTGGAATTTTTTTTAAATTTTTATTTTCTTTGTGCTTTTATTATGATGCTATAAACAAGTTTAAAACTTATATTAATGTATTAAGTGACTGAAGAAATGCAATGATGGTTGTTAAACTAGTACTTGTTGACTATGGTATGCTAAATGAGATGTTATAATAAAAGGATAAAAGCAAGGTTAAAGTGTATATTATTTTGTAACTAATTATGTTACCATTTTATAATTAAATGTATAGGTTGTTTAAGGATCGTGAGATATTTAATTTGTAATCAACGCTTGAGGCAAGTTTCTTATCTCAACTTATTACTTTTATGTTGAGCAAGTTTTTCTATCTTAAACTTGTTATTTCATTTAAAGCGAGTTTACTATCATTGAGCAAGAATATTTACCTTAGCTTATTGTTAATCAAGCAAGGTTACTATCATGATTATATACTTAAGCTTTACTCCAATCATTGATTGTTATTCAAACTTCGAGTATAGTTTCTATTGAACAAACTCTATTGATGAATTAGACTAGCAAACCCTTATTGATTCAGCTAGTCCTTAGTTGATGTGCGTTTCAAAGACTTAGAATGTTTTCTATACTTGTTCCAAGCCAACTTCCTTTTTGGTATGGATTCAGACGATAAACTGAGATGAACAACCCTAATATAGGGGATTACTTACGCAACAGCGTTAAAATGTTTGTGCACAATACATTGTACAAAGGGCTGATCCCCCTGAGTATGAGATGATGGTCCATAGTTTATTTGACTGTTAAAGATTACAGTAGAAATACTTGTTAATCTAGGACATAGTTCGAGGTCTTGTGACCCTTAGATATAATTTCTAAATCTTGAAATCTATCTTTCCTTGAATCGAGCTTTCTAACGAGCTTTTAGACTTTGATCATTTATTGACTGAGATTTAGAAAACTGTTATTCCTCAGTTGAAATCCTTTTCATTTAAATATTGTTGTTATCGTACTTGTGAGCAATTGTTTGCTCACTCTTGCACTAAACATTGCAGCTAAGCCCGAGAAGCAGGACGAGCCGTCAACCAGTAAGGGCAAGGGCAAGATGCAAAAATAGTTCTAGATTTATTATTTATTTGATAATCATTTGTACCAGACTTGTTTTAGACTATATTTTATTCCGTATTTGATGTATTAAGGTTGTGGTGACCTGGGATTTTTAATTATTGATGTAATCCAGTTTGGGAGATGATTAATTAAGTTTATTTTAATTGCTTAATTATGGGAAATTAGATGTGAATGAATGAGATAGTGAACACCAAATCAGTGGGAATTGAGTACCCAGATTTGGGGGTGTCACAGGTTGGTATCAAAGCTGATAGGTTATGAACCTTTAGGTGGGAAAAAAAAACCTTAGGGTAGTAGCCTTTTAGAAGATAGAGAATATAGAGGAGATAAACTCTTGTCGAGTTCTAAGGAATGAATTACGAAAATTCATAAAAGACAACAAAATGATTATGTGCTATGTGCTTATTTGATAACAAACTTATATGCTCGCGAGTATTATCGATTAGTAATTAAAACTTAAAATTTTGTTGTCAAGATGACTGATAGAGGAGAGCCCAGCCAGACTAGGGAGGAGGAGCCCCGAGATATTCACGTAGTTCATGAGCAGCTAGTGCAGAGGGAGCCATCTCCATTGGTTACAGTTACAGGTCACGAGTATGAGCCTAAGACTGATCATGAGGAGGACCCTGAGGAGGATCCTGAGGAGGACCCTGAAGAGGTTGAGGAGGAGGAGGAAGACCCTGAGGGGATATCACTATCTACTTTGGGTGTTCATATGTACGAGCAGGTGTATGATCGCAACATAGAGTTGCAGGATAGAGTGGAGGAGTTAGAGAGGCAGCTGGCGGAGCGACAGACTGCTTTGGAGCAGAAGAGCAGTGAGATCGAGGAGCTAGACATACGTCTTGGAGATGTGGAATGGAAGCTGGTTCATGTAGAGAGTGAAAAGGAGGAGTTAGAGGAACAGGCTGCAGAACGTCAAACCACTCTAGAGCAGAAGGATGCTGAGATTCAAGACCTTTCATCACGTCTTGCAGAGACTGAGCAGAGGCTAGCACAGTCTGAGTATCGACGCGGACAGTTGATATCCAGGAATGAGATTGTACGAGATGAGTTGAAAGAGGAGTCAGCTAAGCGGGCGAGAGCTGAGATAACTTGGCTGAGGGAGGCTGATCGCGCAGATCGTGTTGAGTGTGAGATGCGGTCAAAGAAGGCCAAAATTGATGAGATGGAGTATATTTTTCATACTACCATGGATAGAGCTCAAGATCGAGCTAATCGTCATCCAGATGTGATGGATCATAGGATGATGACACGCATTATGGAGCAGGAACGCCAGGAAGCTGTGCGTCGTGGGATGTCATCATAGATTGTGATTAGTTATGTTATTAGGAAACTATGAAGTGAATAATTGTTAATCCCAGTTTCTATAATGGGATAAAATAATGATGTAATCCTGAAACTTTATGATTTCAGGATAGATGATGTAAATAACTACGATGTTATCTCTATTATGTTTTCAGGCAGTAAATGAATAAAATGCAAAAGTTTATCAGATGTACTGTGTGTTAAGTGTTTTATATAAATGTTTAAGTTAAGACTTAAATGTTTAAGTAATTGAGCAATAGTCTAATGCCGCGAATTGTTTTTAACAGTAAGATGCCTCCAAGAAGACAACCAACACGTCAACAGACCCCTGAGGGATCTACTAACAACGAAGAAGCCAACGCTAATCCCATGCAGCAGTTGGTAAATTTGTTAACGGGAGCCTTTGCAAATCAACCACAAGCTCAGGCTACAACCTTTAAAGACTTTAAGACTGTCGGACCTCCGGAATATCACGGGTCTATGAATCCGATAGAGGCTCAAACGTGGAATATGGAAATGGAGAAGATGTTTGATGTCGCTAGAGTCAGCGAGGACCAGAAGACGACATTTGCAACCTTTATGCTGAAATCAGAAGCTAGCTACTGGTGGCCAGCAAATAAGACTCGAGGTGGCCAAGGGATTATTCTGTGGGAGCGATTTAAAGAGATGTTTTTCGAGACCTACTTTCCGGCAAGTGCTCAAAATCAAATGGAGGTGCAGTTTCTGGAACTGAAGTAAGGTACCATGACGGTACCTGAATATGTTGCAAAGTTTAATGAGCTTGTGCGGTTTACGCCATATCAGGTCAACACGGATGAGCGGAAGGCTAGGAGATTTGAGCAGGGACTGAAACCCTGGTTATATAGTAGAGTTTCGTTGTTTCAACTGAACTCATTTGCGGCAGTGCTGGAAAAGGCAATTATCGCTGAAGGAGGCAGTGATGCTCTGTCCAAGTATAATCAGGAGCAGAAAAAGAAGAAGAATGAGAATGAAAACAAAGCAAGTGGTAGCCATGGGGGCAGTAGCCAAAAAAGAAAATGGAATGATAGTAACTCTGTGGGAAGTCAGCAGGGTAATCAGAAGAAGAAGATGGAGGTGTGCAGCAACTGTGGAAAGAGCCATATGGGTGCTTGTTTGAAGGGTAAGCGGGTGTGCTTCAACTGCGGGTAGGAGGGGCATATCGCACCAAATTGCCCTAATCCAAAGAAAGGAGCATGTTTCATCTGCGGGTCGAAGGATCACTTTGCTCGGGAGTGCCCTAAGAAAACAACTACAGGTGGTGCCAATTCAAGAAAGGGAAATAGCGGTGGTGGAGGCAATCTTACTATCACAGGACCCACGCAGCCTAATCGACCTACCGCTCGAACATTCAACATGACAGTGCAGGATGCTGTGCAGTCAAAGGATGTAGTGTCAGGTATCATTCCAGTCAATAATGTTAATGCTTATGTATTGTTTGACTCGGGTGCTACTTGCTCATTTATATCCAATGATTTTGCTAAGAAATTAGAGTTACCCCAAGAAGAATTAGATTACCCCATGAATATAGAAATTGCGAATAGGGAGGTGATTCCTGTTAAGTTTGTCCACAAGAACTGTCAGGTAGATATTAAGGGTCATGTGATGACAGTAAACTTGATCCCAATTTGTCTTGGGGAGTTTGATGTTATTTTGGGTATGGATTGGTTGTTCAACCATGGGGCAGTTATTGATTGTCAAAAGAAGTGTGTAAACCTTATGACTCCGTCAAAGGTAGTATTTTACGGCAGCAAATCGCCTAGACAAACGAGTTGTCTGACGATGGTGCAGGCCAGAAAGATGTTGAGACAAGGGTGTGTAGGATATCTAGCCTACATAGTTGATACCCGAAAGGTGGGTGCAAAACTGGAGGAGATACCAGTAGTTAGGGATTTTGCGGACGTGTTTCCTGATGATTTGCCAGGATTACCGCCAGATAGGGAAATCGAGTTTGTAATTGATTTAGCACCGGGAACGGCCCCTATATCGAAAGCCCCGTATCGAATGGCTCCGGTAGAAATGAAGGAGTTAATGGTGCAGCTGCAAGAGCTGCTAGATAAGAAGTATATTCAACCGAGCGTTTCACCGTGGGGAGCACCGGTATTGTTTGTTAAGAAGAAGGATGGGTCAATGCGTCTTTGCATTGATTATAGAGAGTTGAACAAGGTCACGATTAAAAACAAGTATCCATTGCCAAGGATCGATGACCTGTTTGACCAACTGAAGGGAGCAAGATTTTTTTCAAAGATAGATTTACGAAGTGGGTACCATCAGTTGAAGGTGAGAAAAGAGGACATACCAAAGACGGCATTTCGAATCAGATATGGTCATTATGAGTTTTTGGTTATGTTATTTGGTTAAACGAATGCGCCTGCAGCATTCATGGACTTAATGAATAGGGTGTTCAAACCATTTCTGGATAAATTTGTGGTGGTATTCATAGACGATATTCTAGTTTACTCCAAAACTCAGGAAGAACACGTGGAACATTTGAGGGTCACATTGGAGGCGTTAAGGAAAGGGAAATTGTATGCAAAATTTTCGAAGTGCGAATTTTGGTTGGAACGTGTGCAATTTCTTGGGCATGTGATTGATAAGGACGGAATATCGGTAGACCCATCAAAAGTCGAAGCTGTGATAAACTGGGATCAGCCGAAGACACCGTCAGAAGTAAGGAGTTTCCTAGGTTTGGCAGGATATTACAGGCGTTTTATTCAAGATTTCTCCAGGATCGCCACTCCGTTAACGAATTTAACAAGGAAATCAGTGAAGTTTGTTTGGACGGAGAAGTGCGAAGAGAGTTTCCAAGAACTAAAGAAGAGACTAAGTTCGGCACCTGTGTTGTCTTTGCCAGATGATACAAGAAATTTTGTGGTGTATAGCTACGCATCGCATAAGGGACTTGGTTGTGTGTTGATGCAGAATGGTAAGGTTATTGCATATGCATCGCGCCAACTAAAAGACTATGAAAAAGGGTATCCGACCCATGACTTGGAGTTAGCAGTTGTGGTGTTTGCTCTGAAAATCTTGCGGCACTATCTCTATGGGGAGAAGTGTGAAATATACACAGACCATAAAAGTCTGAAGTATATTTTTACACAGAAAGATTTGAATATGCGGCAGAGATGGATAGAATTGATCACAGACTATGACTGTGAAATTCTATACCATCCAGGGAAGGCTAATGTGGTTGTTGACGCTTTGAGTAGAAAGGGTCGGGAGAAACTACTTTTGTTAACTGCCCAGGAGGAACTTGTGGCGGAAATGGCTAAGTTGGAATTAGAGGTGAAAAATCTGGCAGAGCCTAATGAAAAATTATTCCAGATGGAAACTCAACCAACTTTGGTGGAAAAAGTCAAGGAAGCACAACTTCAGGATGAGGAGTGTGTTAAGATACGGAAAAGAGTGCTTGAGGGAGAAGAGCTTAAATATAAAATCGATACCAAAGGGTTGCTGAGATTTGAAGGCAGAATCTGGGTACCGTCAGTAGTGGCAATCAGAGAGGAGATTTTGAATGAAGCTCATAGTTCAAGATTTTCGATTCACCCGGGTAGCACAAAAATGTACCAGGATCTTCGACAACATTTTTGGTGGCCAAACATGAAACAATAGGTTGTTGACTGTGTTGCGAAGTGTCTCACTTGTCAGAGAGTTAAAGCGGAGCATCAACGACCAAGTGGTTTGCTACAGCCCTTGGAGATACTAGAATGGAAGTGGGAGCATATCACAATGGACTTTGTGGTAGGGCTTCCAACTACCTAGAAGGGTTATGACGCAATATGGGTCATAGTGGATAGATTGACAAAATCAGCACATTTCTGGCCTATCAAAATCAGATTCACTTTGGATCAGCTGGCGAAACTATACGTCAAAGAGATTATTTCGAGGCACGGCGTTCCAGTGTCAATAGTGTCAGACAGAGATCCACGTTTCAACTCCAAATTTTGGAGAAGTCTGCAAGCTTGCTTGGGAACGCAGTTAAGAATGAGTACAGCGTACCATCCTCAAACCGATGGCCAGAGCGAAAGGACAATTCAAACGTTGGAGGATATGCTTCGGGCGTGCGTCATGGATTTTAAGGGCAACTGGGATGATCATTTACCTCTGGTCGAGTTTGCCTATAATAATAGTCATCACGCTAGTATCGGCATGCCACCCTACGAAGCATTGTACGGAAGGAAATGCAGAACTCCATTATGCTGGGATGAGGTTGGTGAACAACGACTATTGGGACCCGAGCTGGTACAACAAACTGCTGAAATTGTCAAGGTAATAAGAGCCAGACTGATAGCCGCTCAAGACAGACAAAAGAAGTATGCTGATTAACACCGACAAAATCGCGAATTTGAAGTCGGCAGTTTTGTGTTTCTCAAAGTATCTCCCTGAAAGGGGAAAATCAGATTTGGTAAGAAGGGTAAGCTGAGTCCGCGATTCATTGGACCCTTTGAAGTGTTGAAACGGGTGGGTGAGGTAGCTTATGAGGTAGCTCTACCTCCTAATTTAGGCCACATTCACAACGTTTTTCATATATCAGTGCTACGACGGTATAAGCCCGATTATAAACATGTAATAGAATATGAACCAATACATTTTGAAAAAGATTTATCCTATGAAGAGATACCTGTACAAATAGTAGACAGGAAAGAGCAGGTTCTTAGAAATAAAGTGATACCTTCTGTTAAGGTAATCTGGAGGAACCACAGTGCTGAAGAAGCTACGTGGGAACTCGAAGACAAAATGATACAAAATTTCCCTCAATTATTTGTCTAATCTTTATATTGCGATTCTGGGGACAGAATCTTTGTAAGGATGGGAGAATGTAACGGACGATTTAATTTCGTTGTGATTCTGGGGACAGAATCCTTTTAAGGAGGGAAAGATGTAACGAATGCAATTTTTGAGAATTAATAAAAATATTTATTGAGTTATATTTTTGTTAATTTATTGAGTTAATAGATGATTTATAAAGCTATTATGAAATAAATTTATGTTGAGTTAATTGTGTTAATTGTTACTTGAATATGATTTGTGATGATTATTCTAATTTAATTTAATAATTAAATTAGATGATGAAAAGAATTATTTGAATAAATGATTTATGTTAATAAATAATTTATTTGAATAATATAATTTATTTGGTGTTTTTCTTAAATAAAATTATTATTTGAGTTAGTAATATTTAATTGAATTTATTTAATAATAATAAGTTCAATTAAATTAAATGTGCGACATTTAAAACTATATGTTATAATGTTTTATTAAAATAAATGAAAGGAGTTTTAATTTAGTTTTTTCCAAACTAGGCCTTATGACCATTCTCGTTTGGAAAAATGAGTTATTTTAATTGTGTTTTACCAAACAAGACATAAGAATAATAGGTTATTTTTATTAGTGTTTACCAAACAAAGCCTTATGGCTTTTGAAAATCCTAACTGATGATTCAATTTAAGGATTTTACGTTATTATCATTTAAAACAACAATTTTTATTTTTTTAAAAATCATCAGTTTATATTTTTAAGTTATATCAGTTTTTATCTTGTAAAAGAACGTTAGTTGAAAGAAAGAAAAGAAAAGAGAAGAACAGAGAGAAAAGAGAAAGAAGAACTAAAGAGAAAAGAGAGAGTTCTGTGAAATTTGAGAAAGAAGAGAGCTTGTGAATTTTGAAAAGAAGAGATTGAAGGTAGAAGTTCAAGCAAGGAGAGTGTTAATCAAGCTTTTCTTTTAATCAAATAGAAGGTATAATATCCATCTCTGTATATCAATATTTGGTTCTTTGTAAAAATATTCATTGGCTTAATATGTGATTTTTTTTATTATAATTGATAGCTATGTGAATTAGATGATTACGTGATGATTATATGATGATTAAAACTCTATTTGAAGGTTTTAATTCATGAAAATATATTTTAGAATTTAATTTTAGTTTTTACAGAGCTTTGTTTTATGAAAATGGCAAAAACATGGTTATTTTATAAAACAGTGAATTTTTGGTTTTAAATTGATTGATTATGTGTTTTATAATGTTTAGGTTAGTTAGAAACATGTTGGGTAATTGTTTTCTAGCATATACGATGTCTGGGTATATTTAGTTTGTGTACTGGATGGTAGAATTCAGAAAATTTGGCCAAAATTGGCCTAAGTTTTCACTGTTCGCGAACTGTAGGAGACGACTGCCGGGTGTCTCGCCCCGGCAAGAAAAAATGAACTGTTAATCTTCGCCCCGTCGAGAAATTTTGTTAAGAAAAAGCTCGCCCCGGCGAGGTCTCGCCCCGGCGAGATATTTGTTCAGTAAATCATCGCCTCGGCAAGGGAACAGTACTGGAATTTTTTTAAAAATTTTATTTTCTTTGTGCTTTTATTATGATGCTATAAACAAGTTTAAAACTTATATTAATGTATTAAGTGACTGAAGAAATGCAATGATGGTTGTTAAACTAGTACTTGTTGACTATGGTATACTAAATGAGATGTTATAATAAAAGGATAAAAGCAAGGTTAAAGTGTATATTATTTTGTAACTAATTATGTTACCATTTTATAATTAAATGTATAGGTTGTTTAAGGATCGTGAGATATTTAATTTGTAATCAACGCTTGAGGCAAGTTTCTTATCTCAACTTATTACTTTTATGTTGAGCAAGTTTTTCTATCTTAAACTTGTTATTTCATTTAAAGCGAGTTTACTATCATTGAGCAAGAATATTTACGTTAGCTTATTGTTAATTAAGCAAGGTTACTATCATGATTATATACTTAAGCTTTACTCCAATCATTGATTGTTATTCAAACTTCGAGTATAGTTTCTATTGAACAAACTCTATTGATGAATTAGACTAGCAAACCCTTATTGATTCAGCTAGTCCTTAGTTGATGTGCGTTTCAAAGACTTAGAATGTTTTCTATACTTGTTCCAAGCCAACTTCTTTTTTGGTATGGATTCAGACGATAAACTGAGATGAACAACCCTAATATAGGGGATTACTTAGGCAACAATGTTAAAATGTTTGTGCACAATACATTGTACAAAGGGCTGATCCCCTTGAGTACGAGATGATGGTCCATAGTCTATATGACTGTTAAAGATTACAGTAGAAATACTTGTTAATCTAGGACATAGTTCGAGGTCTTGTGATCCTCAGATATAATTTCTAAATCTTGAAATCTATCTTTCCATGAATCGAGCTTTCTAAGGAGCTTTTAGACTTTGATCATTTATTGACTGAGATTCAGAAAACTGTTATTCCTCAGTTGAAATCTTTTTCATTTAAATATTGTTGTTATCGTACTTGTGAGCAATTGTTTGCTCACTCTTTCACTAAACAGTGCAGCTAAGCCCGAGAAGCAGGACGACCGTCCACCAGTAAGGGCAAGGGCAAGATTTAGAAATAGTTCTAGATTTATTATTTATTTGATGATCATTTGTACCAGACTTGTTTTAGACTATATTTTATTCCGCATTTGATGTATTAAGGTTGTGGTGACCAGGGATTTTTAATTATTGATGTAATCCAGTTTGGGAGATGATTAATTAAGTTTATTTTAATTGCTTAATTATGGGAAATTAGATGTGAATGAATGAGATAGTGAACACCAAATCAGTGGGAATTGAGTACCCAGATTTGGGGGTGTCACAGTACTCCCATAATTATTGGGATGCATAAAAATAATTATTATGGGATTTGTCCATTTATTCGGAACACCCATATAATACCTTTTGGATACGGATAAAATCACGTATCAGCTCAAATAAAATTTCAGACACTTGGAAAAATTATTCGTACGCGTACACGTATTTATGAAATTATTCAACATCGAAAAAGACACAAAAATATTATGGCGTAAATAGTGCCTCGAGAAACGTGCCCCGTAAATAGTGATTTTGCGATCTTTCGCAGAATCAATTATTCACTCATACGATTCAATAACGCATAAAACCTCATACATTGACGTCATACAGGTTATAAATTAACATTAAAACTCGTCACATAAAAATAATATTTAGTCATTTAATAATATTAATAAACCCAAATTACAAGGGTATTCACGATTCGCGATCGCTACTCTTCCCGATTAACTCCCTATAATCATATACATCAACGTACATATATCTCACCCATATTTTGGGTTAGCGTCTTTACAATAAATAACTCGTCCAATAATATTATCCTTCAACTATTTATTTAATCCAATAAATAGTACTCTAGCGATTTTTCTCGAAACCACTAAATTAGCTCATACGAACACTTTTACACTTACTAATCATCGTCAACACATAGTCTGGGTTATAATATAACATTTAAACTCTTAACACATAATATTATTAATAAAAGTCTATTTTATTCAATAATATCCATAAGCTCGAATTACCAAGCTACCCACGACTCGCGATCGTTACAATAATTGACTATTAACTCATTCATTCTGAATCTACATTTATATTTCACATATATATATATATATACATATTAAGCTCACCAAAAATCACATAGATATATATAACACATATATATTCAAACTCGAATCATAATAAGAATTATTCTATATTAAATTCTTATTATAATTATTCTCGAAAATCCGGGTTGTCACAACTTTCCCTCCTTATAACGATTCCGTCCTCGGAATCACAAATATCAAACCTCTTACTCGGTTTTCGTCTAATTTCTTCTGAAATTTTATCGTTGAATAATTTCAACGTTGAATAATTTCAACGTATTACTATAACATAGATTTTATATAGCCTAAGGTACTCTTACCTAAGGTTTATAACCTATCAGCTCTGATACCAACTGTAACGCCCCCGAAACTCGGGTCTTACCTTGAACCCGAGTCCGGCGCGTCACGGTACAACCCATGCAACATAGGCTTACTACAAGTATGTAATTACAATAATATAACAACATATCCTCATCTAATCCTAGGCACGAAGACCTTAAATAAAACACTTATGATCAAGGTTAAATAAATACCATGATCGTTTATAATATCTCATGTGTGAACGCAAGGTTCAGATTCTGACTTTATCCAATCCCTGAATATTCGCAAGGTTATTCAATAACCAATACATTTGTTATAAAAATGTCCTTTATACAACATCGACATCCTTGTAGTTTACTATAACAAGTAACTAACATAATCACATCATAAATACTATAATGGATAACCTTCATTCCTAACTCAAGGTTTACATAGTCAAATTTACGTACATAATATACCGTCATCATAGCTAAATAATTACAGTAAAGGGATATTTAGGAACCTTCCTGTTTCCATGCGCCTTTAATCCTTATCATCACGATATCAAGATAATTGCATTGCATCGTAAATCTGCAAAAGTTTTATTTTTGCAAGAATGAGCACGACGGCTCAGCAAGAACTGACAGTTTTCACATTTCATGCTTCACGTAACACATAAGTTTGCATTTTATCCATGCACCATGATTCTCATACTATGCATCTTACTCATGCATTATAAATCTTATGCAATTCATCCATATATATGCATCATGTATCTCATAGCATACTTCATGCATCTCACATTGTATATTTACAATAATTTAAGTTCCACATAGAACAATATAGTCACATAATTGCACATTATGCACACTTTAATCATGCTCTCATATAATCCACATAATAATGAAAGATTTAGTAATCAAGTCATGTACATCAATACATTTAAATAAGTCAACAAGTTACTGAAAGAACTTGCCTTAAGCGTTCCTTGCCAAATTATGATGGCTCGTCCTTCAAATATCCTACACAATTTATTTAACAATAAAATACCAATTAGCCACTAAAAAAGGTTTCATATAATGGTTTATATTATAAACCCACTTCATATCTTATAATGTTTGTTTTGTTTAAATCGAAACACTATTTAAGTTCTTTATCACTTTACGCGGCGTTTCAACGTTTACACGTCACACACCTAATTCGCCTCCTTTGCAGGTGCTTAGCATGCTCATACATTGTTTTATAACACACTATCATGTTTCATTATTATTAGAAACATAATATTAAACAAGATTATACACACTGGTTACGGCGTTATGACGCTTGCACGTCTATACGCCAAACTTGATTATTCGAACGCCCAGGCGACATGCATTTGCGTACGCCTAACATGCCCATTCAATTTATCTAATACTCATTGGTTAAGTTAAGTATCATTATAAATCATAACATTCATGTTTTAGAATTTAGAACATCACTTTACATTGTCGGGAGCATTACATGTGCTTACGCGCATGCCCGACACCCTCCGATTGCCACCAATTACACATCAGTCCTATAAATGGCCAATTTAGACTAATCTACAGACCTCAAATTGAAAAACTTAAAGAACAAAAGTTATAGGTCTACTCGTTCTCTTTCCGAATCATCTTGAATCACCTCAATCCGAGTTCGTATGAGAAAATTATGCCCGTTTTACTAAAGGACGTCAAAACTGACTTTTACCACCTGAGGCCTAGCGCCCCGGCGCTGTAACTAAGCTTAAAACCAGCGCCCCGGCGCTGTATGCAGAAGATTATGGTGCTCGTTTGCCCAGAAAATACAGATTTCTTCCTTCGTGCAAATTCGGCCTTTCTTCACTCCAACCTTCATAACTTCCTTTATACACGTTCAAATTGGTCCATTTCGGACTCTATGGACTCCTAAGACATAGAGCTACAACATATCAAAAATTTAGAGCTATCCATTAACATTAACATGGCCAAATCTTAGGCCAAAGTATCAACTCATGCTATATTTTCATGTTCTTGGTGTTCTTGGTGTTCTTTACAAAAATCATCACCAAATCTTTGTTTTAATCCCTTTTTACTCCATTCCAATTGGGTTAAACTCATAACCCATGGAAGTACTATATCATAACAACAAATCAATTAAACAAACACGAAATCAAAGCTTACATGTCCTCTAAAATTCGTCCAAATGTCCAAAGTTAATAGTTCTTCATGTTCTTCATCCTCCTTAAGCATAGGTACGGATTTATTGCGTTTTTGTTCCACTTTGATGTTATTAATGGCTTATATAACCTTTTAACAACATTTACAACCATTCAACACAAACAAAACCAACAAGAATCGCAAGAAAACCCAAAACCCATCACAAAAGCTTGAAAAGCTTACAAAACTCAAAAATGGGGAGAGAGAAGGTTTGAAGAGGATGACTACCTCTTGAATGATTCTCCTTGATGCTACTGGACTCTACAAGAGCTTGAAGCTCTCCCTCTTTCCTCTCCTTGGCCTCCCGAGCTCCTCCTTATTCTCCTCTTCTTTCTCCCGCATGCTTCTTCTTCTCTTCTTGTTCTTCTTCTTCTTCTTTTTCTTCTTCATTTCCTGCAACTTTCACTCTCTCTCTCTCTCTCTCTAAATCTGCAGCAATAAGGTATGGAATGGGAGGAGAGAAAACTTGAACAAAAGCTTTGGAAGGAAATGAGGGAGTTGGGGGCTCTAGGCAATTGTCGGCTCCTCTCTCCTCTCTCTCTTTTGATTGGTCTAAAATGGGGGAGTTGGTTCCCTCTTGGAGTAACAAGCCAAAATAAGTACCCAAATACACCAAATTATATCCGAAAACTCCCACTTTCGTACCAAAACTTATAAATAACTCTACCCAAAATTAAAATGGGTACTCCCATAATTATTGGGATGCATAAAAATAATTATTATGGGATTTGTCCATTTATTCGGAACACCCATATAATACCTTTCGGATACGGATAAAATCACGTATCAGCTCAAATAAAATTTCAGACACTTGAAAAAATTATTCGTACGCGTACACGTATTTATGAAATTATTCAACATCAAAAAAGACACAAAAATTTTATGGCGTAAATAGTGCCTCGAGAAACGTGCCCCGTAAATAGTGATTTTGCGATCTTTCGCAGAATCAATTATTCACTCATACGATTCAATAACGCATAAAACTTCATACATTGACATCATACAGGTTATAAATTAACCTTAAAACTCGTCACATAAAAATAATATTTAGTCCATTTAATAATATTAATAAACCCAAATTACAAGGGTATTCACGATTCGCGATCGCTACTCTTCCCGATTAACTCCCCATAATCATATACATCAACGTACATATATCTCACCCATATTTCGGGTTAGCGTCTTTACAATAAATAACTCATCCAATAATATTATCCTTCAACTATTTATTTAATCCAATAAATAGTACTCTAGCGATTTTCTCGAAACCACTAAATTAGCTCATACGAACACTTTTACACTTACTAATCATCGTCAACACATAGTCTAGGTTATAATATAACCTTTAAACTCTTAACACGTAATATTATTAATAAAAGTCTATTTTATTCAATAATATCCATAAGGTCGAATTACCAAGCTACCCACGACTCGCGATCGTTACAATAATTGACTATTAACTCATTCATTCTGAATCTACGTATATATTTCATATTTATATATATACATATTAAGCTCACCAAAAATCACATAGATATATATAACACATATATATTCAAACTCGAATCATAATAAGAATTATTCTATATTAAATTCTTATTATAATTATTCTCGAAAATCCGGGTTGTCACATGGGGTCTGAGACGGAGTCGAAGTCAGAACCGGTATCCGCAGTGAAAGGTTTCTTCCAGATGTGGACGCATATGAATAACCAAACTCAGAACACTAAGATGGTAAATAAGATACGAGAGTTGGGGGTGAAAGTTCGAGACCTCCAGATTAGTAACCAGTTAGTGCGACCTTTTTGGGAGGAAGAGATTAGGAAGCGGTTAAGGGCTGAAGATCAGGTGGAGGCCCTGAAGGAGGAGTTAGCGAAAAAGAAGGAGTAGTTTGATAGTTTAATGAAACAGTGATGTAAATATTTAAAATTCCAACTTTTATTTAAGTTATGGAATAAATGATGTAAATCTCGAGTGTTGATATAAATAATGGGATATGATGATGTAATCCTGAAATTTTATTATTTCCAGATAGATGATGTAAATAACAATGATGCTAACTATGTTATGTTTCAAAGCAGAAATGAATAAATATTAAAGTTTATTGGGTTGTGTTATGTGTTATTTTAAAATATTTAAGATAAGCTTCAATGTTTTAGTACGTGAATGAATAATGACCTAATAGCGTAAGATTTCAAACAGTAAGATGTCGCTAAGAAGAAGACAGTCACGCTAACAAACCTTTGAGGAGTCTACGAATAATAACGAAGTTGATGCTAACCTGATAAGTAGGTTTCATACCTACTTATTGGATACTTTTTGGTTTCATTTGATGCTTTTCTAATAGCTATCTAGTGTAATTTCATGCATTTTTTCCTCTCTTTCGGTTTTTGATTCACTATTCTCATTATACGGCTTTTGCATAGTTTTTGGTACATTTGGCTCGGGATGTTGTGCATTTGTGGATGGGTGTTATTGATTGTTTGTTGATTGTTCAGGGCATGGGAGAAGAGAAATTATCCAACAGCAGCACTGCAGCAAACTGGCATCCGGCGCAGCTGCGCCCCTCCTGCTCATTCCTTGCCCCCGGCGCAGCTGCGCCCCTTGTTCAAAGGGCGCCGGCGCAGCTGCGCCTGTCGCCAGCCAGCCATGCAGCACGTTCCATCCAGCGAAGCAGCATTATCAGAAAATGGGGTGGTGCCTGATTTTGAGGATTTAGTGGGTTCGAACTTTTGTAGTGGGAATCATAATAAGTCAAAATAAGACAATTCATGCATGCATTATTAGCCAATTTTGGGAATTCAATTTGCAGCTCTACTCCTACACGAAAATAGATTAGTTACTGTATTCTAGCTAAAAACTTGAAAATCATCAGCTGAGCATGATTTGCATTGGGGAACTGAAGAATGGAGCTATATGGATGCTGAATTGGAGATTGGGAGCAAGAAATCAACTATCTACACAACTTGGAAAATCATCAGAAGTTGCAGAACGGAACAGGGAGCTTGAATATTTTCTATTTCTGATTAATTTTTCTATTCTGTAATTATGATGATGAACCAATTGTGCATGATGAACTCTATTATTGTTATTATGAACTAAATCTAATTCTTGGGATTATAATGGATCTTTTGCTTGATTAAGAATTGAAGTGCTTCCTTATTTTTACTAGTTGGTTGTGAAATGAATGTCTAGCATAATCTATACTCCATGTTTAATTGCTTGATCACCAATTACTGTGATAATTTATATGGAATTGAGAAAGGAAGTATAAATTAAGATCTCATTATGCTAGCATATGTTCATAATTATTACATTCCTCGTGAAATTATGTTTCGTGCTTAGGATAGAGATATACCGAAGCACCATGTGTGGTCATTTGAAAACTTGTTCTTAAACCCGTTTGATTGTAATTCACATAGAAATATAGTGCGTTAGTCATCTAGGGTGTTCACATTCATTCTATCAATTGTGGATTTAATGTGATATGGGTATGGTGCATCGAGAGATGGCCATATTTTACTTTCGTGTTTTCGACCAACATTCCATAATAACCAACTAGCAACAATAGGAAGCATGGAAATCTAAATCGGCATTAAGTGAAATTATAATCCCAAGCATATCAAATCTGTAATTTGTACCGCTAAATTTGTTTTAATTGTTTCATTAGTAATTATTAGACTATTTCATCACTAAAACCGCTTGTTTAAAGAGACCAAACTAATTACAAAATCGGTGTTTGTAGTCATAAATGCAATTCATTTCCTCGTGGGATCGATACTTTACTTACTTTATATTACTTGTGGATCGCGTGCACTTGCGTGTATGAGTTTTATTTGTTATACATACAAATATACCAACAAGTTTTTGGCGCCGTTGCCGGGGAATTGCAATTGCGTTTATAACTTTCATCATCAATTTAAATTAGATTGGTTTTAGTTAAACAAATTTGTTCTTATCCTAATTCTATTTTATTTTCTTCTACATTGTGTTAGGTACTCTTGAGTAGTGTATGCATACTCGGTCGAAGAATCCTAACCTATTGCCTTTTGTGGACAACATTGAAAAAAGGGTTCAACAATCAAGGAAGTGTGCTGAAAATACTCTAGAGGATCTAGAACAACCTCAACCTATGGCGAGCGAACCACAAAAAGCCTTAAGAGATTATGCTACGCCAAGAATCAATGATTTGCAATCAAGTATCTCAAGGCCAGCCATAACAGCCAATTCCTTTGAAATCAAACCAGGGACAATCCATATGATCCAAAATTCTGTCCAATTCGGAGGAATGGTGGTTGATGACCCGAATGAGCACTTGATAAATTTCTTGGAGATATGTGATACATTCAAATTCAGCGGGATCTTGGAAGATGCGGTGAGATTGCGGTTATTCCCATTCACATTGAGGGATAAAGCAAAGAGTTGGCTGCACTCGCTACCACCCACCCGGATACATTACAACTTGGCAAGATTTGGCCCAGAAATTCTTAGCAAAGTTCTTCCCACCGGCCAAAACTGCTAAGTTGAGAAATGATATATCCTCATATGAGCAACATCATGGAGAATCCTTGTACGAGACATGGGAGCGGTACAAGGAACTATTGAGAAAGTGCCCACATCACGGTTTGCCCCAATGGATGCAGCTGAACACATTTTATAATGGGTTGAATATTCAAACACGGGCAGGCATCGATGCAGCTGCAGGTGGAGCATTCATGGGTAAAAACTATGACGAGGCTTATGAACTTTTGGAGACTATGGCTGCAAACAACTATCAATGGCCATCCTCCAGAACCACTCAACCAAAAGTGGCAGGAATACTAGAGGTTGACACAGCCACTTAACTTCAAGCCCAGATTTCAGCTATGGCCAAGAAGCTTGACAACATATGTGAATGTAAAGGTCAACAAGTTTCCATGATTTGTGAGCTTTGTGCAGGTTCTCACGCTTCGGAGCAATGTGCCATCAACGCTGAATCTGTGCACTTTGTGAGCAACTATCAGCGGCTAGCAAATCAATATCAGAACAACTACACTCCGGGGAATAGGAACCACCCAAATTTCTCGTGGAGCAACCGTCAAGATAATTCACAAGCTCCAAAACCTCTCAATCCTCCGGGGTTCCACAATCAGCAACAAGTCACAGCCACAGATAGGAAGGTCGCGGAAATGAGTGAGAATTTGGAGAAATACATGGCCAAAACTGACAGGTTGGAGCAAGGCCAAGCATTAGGCTTCAAGAATTTGGAAAATCAAATGAGTCAATTGTTCAGTTTGTTGTCTAGCAGACCTCAAGGGGCCCTCCCTAGCGATACAGAAGTCAATCCAAGGAGAAATGGGAAGGAGCAATGCCAAGCTGTTACCACCAGAAGTGGAAAGCAGACCCTGCCAGACAGCGCAGCTGCGCCAATGTCACACGAGCAGACAGCGCAGCTGCGCCCGTCATCAGCACTGGAACCTAGCGGCGCAGCTGCGCCCATTTTACAAAGGGGACCGGCGCAGCTGCGCCCCTCCCCAGAAACTGCCACTGCTGAAATTTTTGAAGAAGAAGAAAGCATTGAGAAATCTGAATCCCCACCCATAAAAAGCACAGAAAAAACTCAACCTTCCCCCACAAGGTATTATCCACCAGTTCCGTATCCTCAAAGGCAGCAAAAGCAGAAAATGGACATGCAATTTTCTAAGTTTCTTGAAGTTTTCAAAAAGCTTCAAATCAATATACCATTTGCAGAAGCTTTAGAACAAATGCCAAGCTATGCTAAGTTCATGAAAACTATTCTGTCAAGAAAGAAGAAATTGCAAGATTTCGAAATTGTTGCTTTGACAGAGGAGTGCAGTGCGGTATTACAAAGGAAGCTACCTCCAAAACTAAAGGATCCAGGCAGTAGTTTCACCATTCCTTGCACCATTGGAGACCTGTCATTCAAGAAATGTTTATGTGATCTTGGTGCAAGCATTAATCTCATGCCATTGTCCGTCTTTACTCAGTTGGGATTACCAGCTCCCAAGCCAACAAATGTCTCTCTTCAGCTAGCAGATCGTTCAGTCACTTATCCGAGAGGTATTGTGGAAGATGTCCTGGTTTAAGGTTGATAAGTTCATTTTCCCAGCTAATTTCATAATCCTAGACTTTGAGGAGGACAAGGACATCCCCATCATACTTGGGAGGCCATTTCTAGCTACCGGGAGAACTCTCATTGATGTGCAAAAAGGAGAATTGACAATGAGGGTTCAAGACCAAGAAGTCACCTTTAATGTCTTCAAAGCTATGAAATTTCCAACTGAGGAGGAAGAGTGCTTCCGAGTTGACATCATTGAAGAAGCAGTAACCGAGGAATTCATTAAGGCCACACATAGGGACTTGCTTGAGCAGACACTAACAGGAGACATCGACTTGGACGAACCCGAGAACTGTGAGTATGCTCATTTTCTAGATGCAATACCCAAGATGGCAAGATTCAAGGTACCTATTGAGCCCTTGAAAAAGCTCAAACGATGCCTCATTTCAATTAAAACCATCCAGTGAGGTACCTCCTAAACTCGATCTCAAACCCCTGCCTAGTCATCTCAAGTATGCATTCCTAGGCATTTCAGACACATTACCTGTCATTATTTCCTCTGCACTAACATCCTTGCAGGAAGACAAACTGATAAGAATCCTCAGAGAATTCCAAAGGGCTATTGGATGGACCATTGCAGACATAAAAGGAATCAGCCCCGCGTTTTGCATGCACAAAATCCTGATGGAAGATGACAGCAAGCCTACCATAGAGTATCAAAGAAGGCTGAATCCTATCATGAAAGAAGTGGTGAAAACAGAAATTCTGAAATGGCTAGACGCCGGAATCATTTATCCCATTTCTGACAGTCCATGGGTGAGCCCAGTGCAATATGTACCAAAGAAGGGAGGAATAACTGTGGTAAAAAATGAGAACAACGAGCTAATACCAACCCGAACAGTCACGGGGTGGAGAGTTTGCATGGATTATCGAAAGCTCAACAAAGCCACAAGGAAAGATCACTTCCCACTCCCATTCATTGATTAAATGTTGGACCGACTTGCAGGGCATGAGTACTATTGTTTGCTTGACGGATACTCTGGATATAATCAAATTGCTATCGCTCCTGAGGATCAAGAAAAGACCACTTTTACTTGCCCTTATGGAACTTTTGCTTTCAGGCGAATGTCTTTTGGTCTATGTAATGCTCCTGCCACATTTCAACGATGCATGATGGCAATATTTTCTGACATGGTGGAAATCAACATGGAGGTCTTCATGGATGACTTCTCAGTGTTCGAAAATTCCTTTGACAACTGTCTTGAGAATTTAGTCATGGTATTGAAGAGATGCGTGGAAACAAATCTTGTGCTTAATTGGGAGAAATGTCACTTCATGGTTCATGAAGGAATAATTTTGGGTCACAAAGTCTCAGCCAAAGGTTTGGAGGTGGACAAAGCAAAGTTGGAAACTATCGAGAAATTGCCTCCACCAACTTCTATAAAGGGAGTTCGAAGTTTTTTGGGCCATGCTGGATTCTATCGGAGATTTATCAAAGACTTCTCCAAAATCACAAAACCCCTGTGCAATCTATTGGAAAAAGATGTTCCGTTTCTATTCGATGAAAATTGCTTAGCAACATTTGAGTTGTTGAAACAGAAATTGACGACAGCACCTGTGATAGTGGCACCGGATTGGTCTCTTCCATTTGAGCTTATGTGTGATGCTAGTGACTACGCTGTGGGCGTGGTATTGGGACAGCGCAGAGACAAGGTTCTACATGCAGTCTACTATGCCAACAAAACGCTTTCGGAGACCCAAATGAACTACACCACCACCGAGAAGGAACTACTCACGGTTGTCTATGCATTCGACAAGTTCCGATCCTATCTCATTGGAACAAAGGTAGTGGTGTACACTGATCATGCAGCAATTCGGTATTTGATCTCAAAGAAAGATGCCAAGCCTAGATTAATCAGATGGATCCTTTTGCTCCAAGAGTTTGACTTGGAAATTAAGGATAAGAAAGGTACGGAAAATCTGGTAGCCGATCATCTTTCCAGATTGGACAATCCAGATTTAGAGAGCAAAGAGAAGATTGAGATAAACGATTGCTTCCCTGATGAGCAGCTATTTGCAGTCACATCTGAAATCCCATGGTTCGCTGATATTGTCAACTATCTTGTGAGTCATGTACTACCACCGGATCTAACTTCTCAGCAGAGGAAGAAATTTTTACATGATACAAAGAGATACATGTGGGATGAGCCTTACTTGTTCAAACAATGCACAGATCTTGTGATCCGAAGATGCATCCCCGATGTCGAGAGTACCAGTATATTACATGCATGTCATTCTTTTCTGTATGGTGGCCATTATGGAACGCAGAGAACAGCAGCAAAGGTACTCCAGGCCGGATTTTATTGGCCCACCTTGTTCAAAGATGCCCACCACTTCATAAAGAATTGTGATCGATGCCAACGGGTGGGCAACATCTCCAACCGTAATGAAATGCCACTAAATGTGATCTTGGAGGTGGAGATCTTTGACGTATGGGGCATAGACTTCATGGGACCATTTCCATCATCCTGCAACAATCTCTATATCCTTCTAGCGGTTGATTACGTGTCCAAATGGGTGGAAGCTTCGGCGTTACCAACCAATGATGCTAAGGTGGTTTTGAGGTTCCTACAAAAAAACATTTTTACTAGATTTGGCACTCCTCGGGCGATCATTAGTGATGAGGGGAGCCATTTTTGCAACAAACAGATCACAGCTCTCTTGGCCAAATATGGAGTAAGACACAGGATTGCCACTGCCTACCATCCATAGACCAATGGACAAGCCGAAGTCTCCAACCGAGAGGTAAAAAGAATTCTGGAAAAGATTGTTAATCCTTCCAGAAAAGATTGGTCTCTAAAGCTAGATGAAGCCTTGTGGGCTTATAGAACTGCATACAAGACACCTCTCGGCATGTCCCCTTATCACATGGTTTATGGCAAGGCTTGTCATCTACCGGTTGAATTAGAGCACAAAGCTTACTGGGCCATTAAAAAGTTGAATTTTGACCCATCTGCAGCAGGAGCAAGGAGACTCCTACAGCTAAATGAACTCGATGAGTTCCGATTGCAAGCCTATGAGAATTCGAAACTCTACAAGGAGAAGGTAAAGAGATGGCACGACCGAAAAATCATCGAGAGAAAATTTGAACCTGGCCAAGCGGTCTTACTATTCAACTCCAGGCTCAAGTTATTCCCGGGAAAGCTCAAATCCCGATGGTCGGGTCCCTTTACCATCACTACTGTATTCCCACATGGTGCCATCGAGATTGTTGGAATGGACAGCGAGCAACCCTTCAAGGTTAATGGCCAAAGATTGAAGCACTATTGGGGAGGCGAATTTGATCGCCAAAAATCCTCAGTTGACCTGGCCATGGATTGAGCATCAATGAGAGTCGAGCTAACCGACTTTAAAACAAAGCGCTCCTCGGGAGGCAACCCGAGATTACTTTTATTACTTCTATTATTGTGTGATTTTTGTTTAGTTTGTGTGATTTCATTTTAACATGCGTGTTTTGTTTTTATTTCAGGTGTCTAATCTTGCCCTAAAGAGTTTGACTTGATCACACTTTGAGTGTGGGGGTGCATTGTTCCATTGCAAACACTTGCCGTTGTTCAGAGAAAGAAAAAGTTTTTCTAGGATTCCTGAGCTCCAGCGCAGCTGCGCCCCTTCTTCAGTTCAATATCAGCGCAGCTGCGCCGAGCCACCCTCATCTGCAACATCTGAGCAACTGCGCAGCTGCGCCCCTTCTTCAGTTCATTATCCGCGCAGCTGCGCCGGTGTCCGCCTGAGCCAAACCAGAAGCTCAGCGCAGTTGCGCCCCCTTCCCAGTACAACTGCGGCGCAGCTGCGCCGATCGCGAAATTTTTTTTTTATAAATAGTCGGTCCCCATCAGTCACAATCATCAAAACCCTAACTGACTCTCTAGCAGCAACACAAAACCCTCTCCTCTCATCCCTACCCACTCTCTCAAAAACCCTAACTACCTACACTCCTCCTTCAAACCCTAATCACATACCACCATGCCGAAGCGCGCACGCACTCCCCAACCTTCCTCTTCCAGCAGCAGCGGATCCGAATCTACTGGTGGTGGCATCAATACTCTGGATGCCACCAAATTTGTCAATCTATCTGCACAGCATTACTACTGGGAGGTGCTTAGCGTCAAATCCTTCATACCAGAGAGGGGTTTGAAGCCCAAGGCACAGGATGGGCGTATTCTTGACCAAATCCGGCGTTTGGGTTGGTTGCTTTTCATTGAGACACCGAAGTCAGCCCCGATAGCCATTGTTCGCGAGTTCTATGCCAACGCCCGGGAAACACAGAATGGGATTTCCTTCGTCCGGGGCAAGCAGGTATCCTATTCGGCGCAGGCAATCAATGAACTTTTTCGCCTACCATCTGCTACTGCTGAGGCCACCGACTGGGGGGTACATGAACGCTACGAAACTGACCTTGATGCGTTGATACATGAGATGTGCCAGCCGGGCACGCAGTGGAAGACTCAGCCAGGCACCACCTTGAAGGTGCACTTCCCTCAGACCGCGCTGAATAGATTTGCCAAGGCGTGGTACGCCTTCATTTGCGCGAGTATCTTGCCGACCACCCATCATCAGGACGTGACATGGGACCGCGCGGTACTCTTGCACCGTATTCTGCATGGAGGCAGCATCGACGTGGGATATATCATCAACCAGTCCATGCTTCGTTTCATGCGGGCTGTCACTTCCGGTGCCATTCCACACGCCTCGATCATCACACGCCTATGCCTAGCAGCAAACGTGGAATGGGGCGAGGAGGCTCTCCAGCTACCTATGCGAGACATCGATAGCGCCACGATCCGAAAGTATAATGTTTGGCGCGGTGGAGAGTCCCGGCCAAATGGGTTGGGTTTTATTGTGGCTGATGAGGTGGAAGAGGCCAGTGAGGAGGGTATGCCTGCCCCGCCAGTGCAGCAGAGGGGCGTCAGTGGACATGAGCGCGACATGCGCCGCCTGCAGCGCCGCATGGACGCGTTGCACACGAGCTTCAGGGATTACAGCGTCTCCTTCGCAGGTGCACTATCGGAGGCGTTCAGTCAGCAAGGGGTCCACATTGAGTTTCCCACATTCGGCTCCGGCATCCCTTATCCTCCGCCCGACACGCCGCCTAGCGGTGCCGAGGACGCTTCTTAGGGGAGTACTTTTTACCCTATTATCTCCAATGAGGACATTGCATATTTTAAGTTTGGGGGTATTAGGCTTTCCTAGTTATTTTATGATGCTTTAAATTATCTGCTTTTATTGTTAGTTATTTGCTTTCTTGTTATTTATTGTCATTTTAGGTATTTGTTTCCTTATTTTCGTAAAAAAAAAAATTAATAATAATGGTGAAATTCTCATGCATATCATATCACATCATGTAGTTTAGTTGCATGATCCTCTTATTTTGATTAGTATGCATCCCCACATGCCTATGATGAAAACTTTTTGATTTTGCTAACTGTTAAGACTTTGGGTCGGATGCCATGATACATTGCAACTCTTATCTTGCGTTTGCTGTGATAAAACCGGTTTGCACATTCTCAGTAGTTTTCTAACTATGTAGCCCAAAGATTCGCATAATTGAGTTCTGGAGAGAATTAGTTGTGTTTTTAATGATTGTGGCAATTGTGGGAAATATTAGTTGAAATCACACGTGTTCAAGTTTGGGGGGGGTACTTAGTAGATTATTTATGCAACGAAATGGAGCGTAAAACGCATTCGTTGATAAAAAAAAATAAAAATAAAAAATTTGTGTGTTAATAAAGACTTGGTCAGCTTAGTTTTGTGGCCTTTGATATTCGAGTAAGTACACCCTAGGGGATGTCTCTACACCTAGCGCCCTAAGACCAATTGGTTTGGGAGTCGTTGGCCGAAAGCTCGTTACATGGGTATCATTGAATAGCCTATGGGAACTAGGCATTGCACGACCAAGCGTCATGATCCGAATAATGTCTAAGTCGATCCCCACATTTGGAACATAGCGTGGTTTTAACTATATTTACCCCAATTGTCTTTTAGAGGTTCGATTATATAAATTTTCCCTAAGAAACATATTATGAGAATCGATTGGGATTACTATAGTTTGATGATTGCTGCACACACACACACTTTATCATTCACCACGGAATTTGAGTTGCACGGGTATCACGGTACACGGACCAAGTTTTGATGTGTCGCTAGATTCTTCTGAGGCAAATCTTGTGGATTTCCTGCTAATTGATGAGGGTCATGGTGCATTCTTATTTCATTGCATTCATATTTGCATTCATGTTTGCATTCATTTCGTTGTATTAGCTTGAGGACAAGCAACAATTCAAGTTTGGGGGTATTTGATAAGTAGGTTTCATACCTACTTATTGGATACTTTTTGGTTTCATTTGATGCTTTTCTAATAGCTATCTAGTGTAATTTCATGCATTTTTTCCTCTCTTTCGGTTTTTGATTCACTATTCTCATTATACGGCTTTTGCATAGTTTTTGGTACATTTGGCTCGGGATGTTGTGCATTTGTGGATGGGTGTTATTGATTGTTTGTTGATTGTTCAGGGCGTGGGAGAAGAGAAATTATCCAACAACAGCACTGCAGCAAACTGGCATCCGGCGCAGCTGCGCCCCTTTTACAAAGGGCACCGGCGCAGCTGCGCCCCTCCTGCTCATTCCTTGCCCCCGGCGCAGCTGCGCCCCTTGTTCAAAGGGCGCCGGCGCAGCTGCGCCTGTCGCCAGCCAGCCATGCAGCACGTTCCATCCAGCGAAGCAGCATTATCAGAAAATGGGGTGGTGCCTGATTTTGAGGATTTAGTGGGTTCGAACTTTTGTAGTGGGAATCATAATAAGTCAAAATAAGACAATTCATGCATGCATTATTAGCCAATTTTGGGAATTCAATTTGCAGCTCTACTCCTACACGAAAATAGATTAGTTACTGTATTCTAGCTAAAAAACTTGAAAATCATCAGCTGAGCATGATTTGCATTGGGGAACTGAAGAATGGAGCTATATGGATGCTGAATTGGAGATTGGGAGCAAGAAATCAACTATCTACACAACTTGGAAAATCATCAGAAGTTGCAGAACGGAACAGGGAGCTTGAATATTTTCTATTTCTGATTAATTTTTCTATTCTGTAATTATGATGATGAACCAATTGTGCATGATGAACTCTATTATTGTTATTATGAACTAAATCTAATTCTTGGGATTATAATGGATCTTTTGCTTGATTAAGAATTGAAGTGCTTCCTTATTTTTACTAGTTGGTTGTGAAATGAATGTCTAGCATAATCTATACTCCATGTTTAATTGCTTGATCACCAATTACTGTGATAATTTATATGGAATTGAGAAAGGAAGTATAAATTAAGATCTCATTATGCTAGCATATGTTCATAATTATTACATTCCTCGTGAAATTATGTTTCGTGCTTAGGATAGAGATATACCGAAGCACCATGTGTGGTCATTTGAAAACTTGTTCTTAAACCCGTTTGATTGTAATTCACATAGAAATATAGTGCGTTAGTCATCTAGGGTGTTCACATTCATTCTATTAATTGTGGATTTAATGTGATATGGGTATGGTGCATCGAGAGATGGCCATATTTTACTTTCGTGTTTTCGACCAACATTCCATAATAACCAACTAGCAACAATAGGAAGCATGGAAATCTAAATCGGCATTAAGTGAAATTATAATCCCAAGCATATCAAATCTGTAATTTGTACCGCTAAATTTGTTTTAATTGTTTTCATTAGTAATTATTAGACTATTTCATCACTAAAACCGCTTGTTTAAAGAGACCAAACTAATTACAAAATCGGTGTGTTTGTAGTCATAAATGCAATTCATTTCCTCGTGGGATCGATACTTTACTTACTTTATATTACTTGTGGATCGCGTGCACTTGCGTGTATGAGTTTTATTTGTTATACATACAAATATACCAACAAGTTTTTGGCGCCGTTGCCGGGGAATTGCAATTGCGTTTATAACTTTCATCATCAATTTAAATTAGATTGGTTTTAGTTAAACAAATTTGTTCTTATCCTAATTCTATTTTATTTTCTTCTACATTGTGTTAGGTACTCTTGAGTAGTGTATGCATACTCGGTCGAAGAATCCTAACCTATTGCCTTTTGTGGACAACATTGAAAAAAGGGTTCAACAATCAAGGAAGTGTGCTGAAAATACTCTAGAGGATCTAGAACAACCTCAACCTATGGCGAGCGAACCACAAAAAGCCTTAAGAGATTATGCTACGCCAAGAATCAATGATTTGCAATCAAGTATCTCAAGGCCAGCCATAACAGCCAATTCCTTTGAAATCAAACCAGGGACAATCCATATGATCCAAAATTCTGTCCAATTCGGAGGAATGGTGGTTGATGACCCGAATGAGCACTTGATAAATTTCTTGGAGATATGTGATACATTCAAATTCAGCGGGATCTTGGAAGATGCGGTGAGATTGCGGTTATTCCCATTCACATTGAGGGATAAAGCAAAGAGTTGGCTGCACTCGCTACCACCCGGATCCATTACTACTTGGCAAGATTTGGCCCAGAAATTCTTAGCAAAGTTCTTCCCACCGGCCAAAACTGCTAAGTTGAGAAATGATATATCCTCATATGAGCAACATCATGGAGAATCCTTGTACGAGACATGGGAGCGGTACAAGGAACTATTGAGAAAGTGCCCACATCACGGTTTGCCCCAATGGATGCAGCTGAACACATTTTATAATGGGTTGAATATTCAAACACGGGCAGGCATCGATGCAGCTGCAGGTGGAGCATTCATGGGTAAAAACTATGACGAGGCTTATGAACTTTTGGAGACTATGGCTGCAAACAACTATCAATGGCCATCCTCCAGAACCACTCAACCAAAAGTGGCAGGAATACTAGAGGTTGACACAGCCACTTAACTTCAAGCCCAGATTTCAGCTATGGCCAAGAAGCTTGACAACATATGTGAATGTAAAGGTCAACAAGTTTCCATGATTTGTGAGCTTTGTGCAGGTTCTCACGCTTCGGAGCAATGTGCCATCAACGCTGAATCTGTGCACTTTGTGAGCAACTATCAGCGGCTAGCAAATCAATATCAGAACAACTACACTCCGGGGAATAGGAACCACCCAAATTTCTCGTGGAGCAACCGTCAAGATAATTCACAAGCTCCAAAACCTCTCAATCCTCCGGGGTTCCACAATCAGCAACAAGTCACAGCCACAGATAGGAAGGTCGCGGAAATGAGTGAGAATTTGGAGAAATACATGGCCAAAACTGACAGGTTGGAGCAAGGCCAAGCATTAGGCTTCAAGAATTTGGAAAATCAAATGAGTCAATTGTTCAGTTTGTTGTCTAGCAGACCTCAAGGGGCCCTCCCTAGCGATACAGAAGTCAATCCAAGGAGAAATGGGAAGGAGCAATGCCAAGCTGTTACCACCAGAAGTGGAAAGCAGACCCTGCCAGACAGCGCAGCTGCGCCAATGTCACACGAGCAGACAGCGCAGCTGCGCCCCCGTTCATCAGCACTGGAACCTAGCGGCGCAGCTGCGCCCATTTTACAAAGGGGACCGGCGCAGCTGCGCCCCTCCCCAGAAACTGCCACTGCTGAAATTTTTGAAGAAGAAGAAAGCATTGAGAAATCTGAATCCCCACCCATAAAAAGCACAGAAAAAACTCAACCTTCCCCCACAAGGTATTATCCACCAGTTCCGTATCCTCAAAGGCAGCAAAAGCAGAAAATGGACATGCAATTTTCTAAGTTTCTTGAAGTTTTCAAAAAGCTTCAAATCAATATACCATTTGCAGAAGCTTTAGAACAAATGCCAAGCTATGCTAAGTTCATGAAAACTATTCTGTCAAGAAAGAAGAAATTGCAAGATTTCGAAATTGTTGCTTTGACAGAGGAGTGCAGTGCGGTATTACAAAGGAAGCTACCTCCAAAACTAAAGGATCCAGGCAGTTTCACCATTCCTTGCACCATTGGAGACCTGTCATTCAAGAAATGTTTATGTGATCTTGGTGCAAGCATTAATCTCATGCCATTGTCCGTCTTTACTCAGTTGGGATTACCAGCTCCCAAGCCAACAAATGTCTCTCTTCAGCTAGCAGATCGTTCAGTCACTTATCCGAGAGGTATTGTGGAAGATGTCCTGGTTAAGGTTGATAAGTTCATTTTCCCAGCTGATTTCATAATCCTAGACTTTGAGGAGGACAAGGACATCCCCATCATACTTGGGAGGCCATTTCTAGCTACCGGGAGAACTCTCATTGATGTGCAAAAAGGAGAATTGACAATGAGGGTTCAAGACCAAGAAGTCACCTTTAATGTCTTCAAAGCTATGAAATTTCCAACTGAGGAGGAAGAGTGCTTCCGAGTTGACATCATTGAAGAAGCAGTAACCGAGGAATTCATTAAGGCCACACATAGGGACTTGCTTGAGCAGACACTAACAGGAGACATCGACTTGGACGAACCCGAGAACTGTGAGTATGCTCATTTTCTAGATGCAATACCCAAGATGGCAAGATTCAAGGTACCTATTGAGCCCTTGAAAAGCTCAAACGATGCCTCATTTCAATTAAAACCATCCAGTGAGGTACCTCCTAAACTCGATCTCAAACCCCTGCCTAGTCATCTCAAGTATGCATTCCTAGGCATTTCAGACACATTACCTGTCATTATTTCCTCTGCACTAACATCCTTGCAGGAAGACAAACTGATAAGAATCCTCAGAGAATTCCAAAGGGCTATTGGATGGACCATTGCAGACATAAAAGGAATCAGCCCCGCGTTTTGCATGCACAAAATCCTGATGGAAGATGACAGCAAGCCTACCATAGAGTATCAAAGAAGGCTGAATCCTATCATGAAAGAAGTGGGTGTGAAAACAGAAAATTCTGAAATGGCTAGACGCCGGAATCATTTATCCCATTTCTGACAGTCCATGGGTGAGCCCAGTGCAATATGTACCAAAGAAGGGAGGAATAACTGTGGTAAAAAATGAGAACAACGAGCTAATACCAACCCGAACAGTCACGGGGTGGAGAGTTTGCATGGATTATCGAAAGCTCAACAAAGCCACAAGGAAAGATCACTTCCCACTCCCATTCATTGATTAAATGTTGGACCGACTTGCAGGGCATGAGTACTATTGTTTGCTTGACGGATACTCTGGATATAATCAAATTGCTATCGCTCCTGAGGATCAAGAAAAGACCACTTTTACTTGCCCTTATGGAACTTTTGCTTTCAGGCGAATGTCTTTTGGTCTATGTAATGCTCCCTGCCACATTTCAACGATGCATGATGGCAATATTTTCTGACATGGTGGAAATCAACATGGAGGTCTTCATGGATGACTTCTCAGTGTTCGAAAATTCCTTTGACAACTGTCTTGAGAATTTAGTCATGGTATTGAAGAGATGCGTGGAAACAAATCTTGTGCTTAATTGGGAGAAATGTCACTTCATGGTTCATGAAGGAATAATTTTGGGTCACAAAGTCTCAGCCAAAGGTTTGGAGGTGGACAAAGCAAAGTTGGAAACTATCGAGAAATTGCCTCCACCAACTTCTATAAAGGGAGTTCGAAGTTTTTTGGGCCATGCTGGATTCTATCGGAGATTTATCAAAGACTTCTCCAAAAATCACAAAACCCCTGTGCAATCTATTGGAAAAAGATGTTCCGTTTCTATTCGATGAAAATTGCTTAGCAACATTTGAGTTGTTGAAACAGAAATTGACGACAGCACCTGTGATAGTGGCACCGGATTGGTCTCTTCCATTTGAGCTTATGTGTGATGCTAGTGACTACGCTGTGGGCGTGGTTATTGGGACAGCGCAGAGACAAGGTTCTACATGCAGTCTACTATGCCAGCAAAACGCTTTCGGAGACCCAAATGAACTACACCACCACCGAGAAGGAACTACTCACGGTTGTCTATGCATTCGACAAGTTCCGATCCTATCTCATTGGAACAAAGGTAGTGGTGTACACTGATCATGCAGCAATTCGGTATTTGATCTCAAAGAAAGATGCCAAGCCTAGATTAATCAGATGGATCCTTTTGCTCCAAGAGTTTGACTTGGAAATTAAGGATAAGAAAGGTACGGAAAATCTGGTAGCCGATCATCTTTCCAGATTGGACAATCCAGATTTAGAGAGCAAAGAGAAGATTGAGATAAACGATTGCTTCCCTGATGAGCAGCTATTTGCAGTCACATCTGAAATCCCCATGGTTCGCTGATATTGTCAACTATCTTGTGAGTCATGTACTAACCACCAGGATCTAACTTCTCAGCAGAGGAAGAAATTTTTACATGATACAAAGAGATACATGTGGGATGAGCCTTACTTGTTCAAAACAATGCACAGATCTTGTGATCCGAAGATGCATCCCCGATGTCGAGAGTACCAGTATATTACATGCATGTCATTCTTTTCTGTATGGTGGCCATTATGGAACGCAGAGAACAGCAGCAAAGGTACTCCAGGCCGGATTTTATTGGCCCACCTTGTTCAAAGATGCCCACCACTTCATAAAGAATTGTGATCGATGCCAACGGGTGGGCAACATCTCCAACCGTAATGAAATGCCACTAAATGTGATCTTGGAGGTGGAGATCTTTGACGTTATGGGGCATAGACTTCATGGGACCATTTCCATCATCCTGCAACAATCTCTATATCCTTCTAGCGGTTGATTACGTGTCCAAATGGGTGGAAGCTTCGGCGTTACCAACCAATGATGCTAAGGTGGTTTTGAGGTTTCCTACAAAAAAACATTTTTACTAGATTTGGCACTCCTCGGGCGATCATTAGTGATGAGGGGAGCCATTTTTGCAACAAACAGATCACAGCTCTCTTGGCCAAATATGGAGTAAGACACAGGATTGCCACTGCCTACCATCCATAGACCAATGGACAAGCCGAAGTCTCCAACCGAGAGGTAAAAAGAATTCTGGAAAAGATTGTTAATCCTTCCAGAAAAGATTGGTCTCTAAAGCTAGATGAAGCCTTGTGGGCTTATAGAACTGCATACAAGACACCTCTCGGCATGTCCCCTTATCACATGGTTTATGGCAAGGCTTGTCATCTACCGGTTGAATTAGAGCACAAAGCTTACTGGGCCATTAAAAAGTTGAATTTTGACCCATCTTGCAGCAGGAGCAAGGAGACTCCTACAGCTAAATGAACTCGATGAGTTCCGATTTGCAAGCCTATGAGAATTCGAAACTCTACAAGGAGAAGGTAAAGAGATGGCAACGACCGAAAAATCATCGAGAGAAAATTTGAACCTGGCCAAGCGGTCTTACTATTCAACTCCAGGCTCAAGTTATTCCCGGGAAAGCTCAAATCCCGATGGTCGGGTCCCTTTACCATCACTACTGTATTCCCACATGGTGCCATCGAGATTGTTGGAATGGACAGCGAGCAACCCTTCAAGGTTAATGGCCAAAGATTGAAGCACTATTGGGGAGGCGAATTTGATCGCCAAAAATCCTCAGTTGACCTGGCCATGGATTGAGCATCAATGAGAGTCGAGCTAACCGACTTTAAAACAAAGCGCTCCTCGGGAGGCAACCCGAGATTACTTTTATTACTTCTATTATTGTGTGATTTTTGTTTAGTTTGTGTGATTTCATTTTAACATGCGTGTTTGTTTTTATTTCAGGTGTCTAATCTTGCCCTCAAGCGTTTGACTTGATCACACTTTGAGTGTGGGGGTGCATTGTTCCATTGCAAACACTTGCCGTTGTTCAGAGAAAGAAAAAGTTTTTCTAGGATTCCTGAGCTCCAGCGCAGCTGCGCCCCTTCTTCAGTTCAATATCAGCGCAGCTGCGCCGAGCCACCCTCATCTGCAACATCTGAGCAACTGCGCAGCTGCGCCCCTTCTTCAGTTCATTATCCGCGCAGCTGCGCCGGTGTCCGCCTGAGCCAAACCAGAAGCTCAGCGCAGTTGCGCCCCCTTCCCAGTACAACTGCGGCGCAGCTGCGCCGATCGCGAAATTTTTTTTTTATAAATAGTCGGTCCCCATCAGTCACAATCATCAAACCCTAACTGACTCTCTAGCAGCAACACAAAACCCTCTCCTCTCATCCCTACCCACTCTCTCAAAACCCTAACTACCTACACTCCTCCTTCAAACCCTAATCACATACCACCATGCCGAAGCGCGCACGCACTCCCCAACCTTCCTCTTCCAGCAGCAGCGGATCCGAATCTACTGGTGGTGGCATCAATACTCTGGATGCCACCAAATTTGTCAATCTATCTGCACAGCATTACTACTGGGAGGTGCTTAGCGTCAAATCCTTCATACCAGAGAGGGGTTTGAAGCCCAAGGCACAGGGATGGGCGTATTCTTGACCAAATCCGGCGTTTGGGTTGGTTGCTTTTCATTGAGACACCGAAGTCAGCCCCGATAGCCATTGTTCGTTCGCGAGTTCTATGCCAACGCCCGGGAAACACAGAATGGGATTTTCCTTCGTCCGGGGCAAGCAGGTATCCTATTCGGCGCAGGCAATCAATGAACTTTTTCGCCTACCATCTGCTACTCTGCTGAGGCCACCGACTGGGGGGTACATGAACGCTACGAAACTGACCTTGATGCGTTGATACATGAGATGTGCCAGCCGGGCACGCAGTGGAAGACTCAGCCAGGCACCACCTTGAAGGTGCACTTCCCTCAGACCGCGCTGAATAGATTTGCCAAGGCGTGGTACGCCTTCATTTGCGCGAGTATCTTGCCGACCACCCATCATCAGGACGTGACATGGGACCGCGCGGTACTCTTGCACCGTATTCTGCATGGAGGCAGCATCGACGTGGGATATATCATCAACCAGTCCATGCTTCGTTTCATGCGGGCTGTCACTTCCGGTGCCATTCCACACGCCTCGATCATCACACGCCTATGCCTAGCAGCAAACGTGGAATGGGGCGAGGAGGCTCTCCAGCTACCTATGCGAGACATCGATAGCGCCACGATCCGAAAGTATAATGTTTGGCGCGGTGGAGAGTCCTGGCCAAATGGGTTGGGTTTTATTGTGGCTGATGAGGTGGAAGAGGCCAGTGAGGAGGGCATGCCTGCCCCGCCAGTGCAGCAGAGGGGCGTCAGTGGACATGAGCGCGACATGCGCCGCCTGCAGCGCCGCATGGACGCGTTGCACACGAGCTTCAGGGATTACAGCGTCTCCTTCGCAGGTGCACTATCGGAGGCGTTCAGTCAGCAAGGGGTCCACATTGAGTTTCCCACATTCGGCTCCGGCATCCCTTATCCTCCGCCCGACACGCCGCCTAGCGGCGCCGAGGACGCTTCTTAGGGGAGTACTCTTTACCCTATTATCTCCAATGAGGACATTGCATATTTTAAGTTTGGGGGTATTAGGCTTTCCTAGTTATTTTATGATGCTTTAAATTATCTGCTTTTATTGTTAGTTATTTGCTTTCTTGTTATTTATTGTCATTTTAGGTATTTGTTTCCTTATTTTCGTAAAAAAAAAAATTAATAATAATGGTGAAATTCTCATGCATATCATATCACATCATGTAGTTTAGTTGCATGATCCTCTTATTTTGATTAGTATGCATCCCCACATGCCTATGATGAAAACTTTTTGATTTTGCTAACTGTTAAGACTTTGGGTCGGATGCCATGATACATTGCAACTCTTATCTTGCGTTTGCTGTGATAAAACCGGTTTGCACATTCTCAGTAGTTTTCTAACTATGTAGCCCAAAGATTCGCATAATTGAGTTCTGGAGAGAATTAGTTGTGTTTTTAATGATTGTGGCAATTGTGGGAAATATTAGTTGAAATCACACGTGTTCAAGTTTGGGGGGGTACTTAGTAGATTATTTATGCAACGAAATGGAGCGTAAAACGCATTCGTTGATAAAAAAAAATAAAAATAAAAAATTTGTGTGTTAATAAAGACTTGGTCAGCTTAGTTTTGTGGCCTTTGATATTCGAGTAAGTACACCCTAGGGGATGTCTCTACACCTAGCGCCCTAAGACCAATTGGTTTGGGAGTCGTTGGCCGAAAGCTCGTTACATGGGTATCATTGAATAGCCTATGGGAACTAGGCATTGCACGACCAAGCGTCATGATCCGAATAATGTCTAAGTCGATCCCCACATTTGGAACATAGCGTGGTTTTAACTATATTTACCCCAATTGTCTTTTAGAGGTTCGATTATATAAATTTTCCCTAAGAAACATATTATGAGAATCGATTGGGATTACTATAGTTTGATGATTGCTGCACACACACACACTTTATCATTCACCACGGAATTTGAGTTGCACGGGTATCACGGTACACGGACCAAGTTTTGATTTGTCGCTAGATTCTTCTGAGGCAAATCTTGTGGATTGCCTGCTAATTGATGAGGGTCATGGTGCATTCTTATTTCATTGCATTCATATTTGCATTCATGTTTGCATTCATTTCGTTGTATTAGCTTGAGGACAAGCAACAATTCAAGTTTGGGGGTATTTGATAAGTAGGTTTCATACCTACTTATTGGATACTTTTTGGTTTCATTTGATGCTTTTCTAATAGCTATCTAGTGTAATTTCATGCATTTTTTCCTCTCTTTCGGTTTTTGATTCACTATTCTCATTATACGGCTTTTGCATAGTTTTTGGTACATTTGGCTCGGGATGTTGTGCATTTGTGGATGGGTGTTATTGATTGTTTGTTGATTGTTCAGGGCGTGGGAGAAGAGAAATTATCCAACAACAGCACTGCAGCAAACTGGCATCCGGCGCAGCTGCGCCCCTTTTACAAAGGGCACCGGCGCAGCTGCGCCCCTCCTGCTCATTCCTTGCCCCCGGCGCAGCTGCGCCCCTTGTTCAAAGGGCGCCGGCGCAACTGCGCCTGTCGCCAGCCAGCCATGCAGCACGTTCCATCCAGCGAAGCAGCATTATCAGAAAATGGGGTGGTGCCTGATTTTGAGGATTTAGTGGGTTCGAACTTTTGTAGTGGGAATCATAATAAGTCAAAATAAGACAATTCATGCATGCATTATTAGCCAATTTTGGGAATTCAATTTGCAGCTCTACTCCTACACGAAAATAGATTAGTTACTCTATTCTAGCTAAAAACTTGAAAATCATCAGCTGAGCATAATTTGCATTGGGGAACTGAAGAATGGAGCTATATGGATGCTGAATTGGAGATTGGGAGCAAGAAATCAACTATCTACACAACTTGGAAAATCATCAGAAGTTGCAGAACGGAACAGGGAGCTTGAATATTTTCTATTTCTGATTAATTTTTCTATTCTGTAATTATGATGATGAACCAATTGTGCATGATGAACTCTATTATTGTTATTATGAACTAAATCTAATTCTTGGGATTATAATGGATCTTTTGCTTGATTAAGAATTGAAGTGCTTCCTTATTTTTACTAGTTGGTTGTGAAATGAATGTCTAGCATAATCTATACTCCATGTTTAATTGCTTGATCACCAATTACTGTGATAATTTATATGGAATTGAGAAAGGAAGTATAAATTAAGATCTCATTATGCTAGCATATGTTCATAATTATTACATTCCTCGTGAAATTATGTTTCGTGCTTAGGATAGAGATATACCGAAGCACCATGTGTGGTCATTTGAAAAACTTGTTCTTAAACCCGTTTGATTGTAATTCACATAGAAATATAGTGCGTTAGTCATCTAGGGTGTTCACATTCATTCTATCAATTGTGGATTTAATGTGATATGGGTATGGTGCATCGAGAGATGGCCATATTTTACTTTCGTGTTTTCGACCAACATTCCATAATAACCAACTAGCAACAATAGGAAGCATGGAAATCTAAATCGGCATTAAGTGAAATTATAATCCCAAGCATATCAAATCTGTAATTTGTACCGCTAAATTTGTTTTAATTGTTTCATTAGTAATTATTAGACTATTTCATCACTAAAACCGCTTGTTTAAAGAGACCAAACTAATTACAAAATCGGTGTTTGTAGTCATAAATGCAATTCATTTCCTCGTGGGATCGATACTTTACTTACTTTATATTACTTGTGGATCGCGTGCACTTGCGTGTATGAGTTTTATTTGTTATACATACAAATATACCAACATAACCCGATGCAACAATTGATGAACTTACTAGCAGGAGCATTTGCGAATCAACCTCAAGCTCAGGCCACAACATTTAAAGATTTTAAAGCGGTAGGACCTCTACAATTTCTAGGCTCTATGAATCTGGTTGAAGCTCAAACTTGGATTATGGAGATGGAGAAGGTGTTCGATGTCACTAGGGTCAATGAAGATCAAAAGACTGCCTTCGTGACTTTTATACTGAAGGCAGAAGCTAATTATTGGTGGCAGGTGAACAAATGTTGAGGTGGTCAGGGGATAATTCCTTGGGAGAAGTTTAAGGACATGTTCTTTGAGATGTATTTTCTGTCGAGTTCACCGAACCAAATGGAGGTCCAATTTCTGGAGTTGAAGCAGGGAATGATGACGGTACTTGAGTAAGTCGTGAAATTTAATGAGTTGGCGAGGTTTGCGCCATATTAAGTCTATACTGATGAGAGGAAAGCGAGGAGATTTGAACAGGGACTAAAGCCTTGGCTGTATAGCCGAGTCTCTATGTTCCAACTTAATTTATTCGCAGCGGTGTTAGAAAAGACAATTATAGCAGAAGGGGAAAATGATGCCTTGACAAAGTATAACCAGGAACAGAAGAAGAAAAAAAGTGAGAGTGAGAACAAGGCAAGTGGTAGCCATAGTGGCGGTAGCCAAAAAAGGAAGTGGAATGAAAGTATCACTGTTGGTAATCAGTAGGGAAATCAAAAGAAGAAGATTGAGGCTTGTGTTACCTGCGGGAAGAATCATACAGGCGTTTGCCTGAGAGGTAAGAGAGTATGTTTTAATTGTGGATTAAAAGGCCACATTGCACCGAATTGCCCTAGTCTGAAGAAAGGTGTGTGTTTCACCTGTGGATCAAAGGAGCATTTGGCTCGAGATTGCCCAAAGAAAGGGACGGGAGAGCAGAGCGGTGGAAGGGGAAATAACAGTGGAGGCAAGTTGACTATCACGTGATCAACATAACTGAGTCGACCAACCGCTTGTACCTTCAACATGACGGTGCAATATGCTATGCAGTTAAAAGATGTGGTGTCAGGTATCATTTTGATCAATGATATAAATGCTTACGTATTATTTGATTCGGGTGCTACTTGTTCATTTATTTCCGATGAATTTGTTAGAAAATTAGAATTGCTTCAAGAAGAGTTAGATTACCCTCTAAATATAGAAATTGCAAATAGGGAAGTGATTCCTGTTAAGTTTATACACAAAAATTACCATGTAGATATTAAGCGTCATGTGATGTTGGTGGATTTAATCTCAATTAGACTTGGGGAATTAGATGTTATTTTGGGAATGGATTGGTTGTTTAACCATGGCGCAGTAATTGATTGCCAAAAGAAGTGTGTAAACCTTATGACTCCGAAGAAGTCAAAGGTAGTATTTTATGGCAGCAAGTCGCCTAGATAAGCAAGTTGTCTGGCGATGATGCAGGCCAGGAAGTTGTTAAGACAAGGATGTGTAGGATATCTAGCCTACATAGTCGATACGAGAAAGGTGGGTGCGAAGCTAGAGGAAATACCGGTCGTTAGAGATTTTGCGGACGTGTTTCCAGAGGATTTGCTAGGACTTCCGCGAGACAGGGAAATTGAGTTCGTTATCGATCTAGCACTAGGGACTTGCCCCTATATCGAAAGCCCCATACCGTATGGCTCCAGTGGAGATGAAAGAGTTAATAGTTCAACTGTAGGAATTATTGGATAAGAAGTATATACAGCCGATGTGACACCCCTAAATCTGGGTACTTCAATCCCACAGATTTGGTGTTCACTTTCAAAACAACTTCATAAAATTTCACATCTAACTACCCAAATAAAGGATATTAACAATATAATAAAACTTAAATAATAAATTCTCCCATAAGAAGGTTACATCATTATAAGTAATTCAATCCCAAGTCATCTAACCTTTTATTACGTTATTTGTGGAAACATAAAACACAAATAAACACCATCACATCTATTACATAATCTTCATGAAATAAAAACCAATTAACATCTACTATTACATCATCTTGTCTTTGCCATTGTTTGTAGATGACTCTTCAAACTTCTTGTTTTCATCTGCGTTGTTTTGTGCAAGAGTGAGCGAACAATTGCACACAAGATAATAGAGTACAATAAAAGCATATGAATCACAATTGACTGAGCTTTAGTTGGTAAAATATTCTTACCAGAAACACTAAGCTTTACTTAAGAGATAGAATAAGTTCAAAGAAATAATGAACTATTAAAGTGAACAACAGATTTCAACATCAAGGAATACACTGAGGGTCACAAAACCACGAACTACATCTAGGTTGCCAAGTATTTTTACTTTAACCTTCAACAGTCTAAACAACTATAATCATCATCTATGTCCTAGGTTAATCGGTGTTTTTACTGTAACTTTTAATAGTCTAAACGATTATATTGACCATCATCTCGTACTCCAGGTGATCATCCCTTAGTACTATGTATTGCGCAAATATTTTAACGCTATCGCGTTGCTCTAAAAATAATCCCCCTGATACAGGGTTGTTCATCTCAGCTTAATCATTGGGTTCCGTACCAAAATAAATTTGGTTTGGAATTAACTTCAAAGAAATCTAAATCTTCAGAATGTACATCAACTAGGTTCTAACTGGATTAATAAGGACTCTTTTAAACGTTCATCAACTATGTACTAGTCGAATCAAATGAATCTTTACACGCTCACCAACTATGGACTAGTTGAGTAAATAAGAATTATTTAGAATACTCATCAACTATGTACTAGTTGAATCGTTAAGGGTTTACTAACCCTTAAAGGATTGACGTAACAATACAAAATTATACAATGATAATCAATTTTCAAGAGTTGAATAACAACAATTCACAACTGAACAAACATCAAACGGCAAAGCTATGCTTTCGAAAGAATTTTAAAAAACTTAAATAGAAATTGTAAACTTAGAATACTTCAGGAACCTTATTTTTAAATAAGGAAATAAAGGTTAAAGCTTGTACAACATAAAGAAGGGTTTAGGAATTTATAAGAATAAGAACTTGCTCAATAAACGATAAGAAATTTGCTCAACAAGGATTAAGGTTAGAGAACTTGTATAAAAATGACAAGTTAAAGAATAAGAACTTGCTCAAATAAAGGTTGAGGTAAGAAACTTGGCGTTAGCTACAAATTTAAAGTACTTGCCCTTTAAACACCCTACACATTTAAATTATATAAACATAACGATCAGTCATACATCGACTCTTATGCATGTTTTATCAACTTCACATCATGTTCCATCAATCTTCATCTCTTAATCAACAATTAATGGTTAAGCAAGTGCTTAAGGTTTATAAGTCTTATAATGTTCATTGGAATATTATATTATGAAATCATCACTCTTAATTAAGTGGTTAGGGTATAACATTACATCATTTTATCAATTCCAGGAAATGATACATTTGTTAAAATGAATCAGATAACCCTCCACTGAACTGAACCATAAAAATCTCGTCACTGGTCTCGGCAAGCTGCCGGCACTGCAGCGCAGCACAACGCTTGGAAAAATGCGCTGCGGCGCTACATGCGCTGCGGTGCTACATGCGCTGTGACGCTACATGCGCTGCGGCGCTACATGCACTGCGGTGCTGCCATAAGGGACAACAATGGCGCTGCCATAAGGGACAACAACAGCGCTGCCATAAGGGACAACAATGGCGCTGCCATAAGAGTAATCTAGCGCTGCAGCTCCACTTTTGCCTCAGCAACAGGCACTGCGGCGCCGAGACCCAGAACTTGCTTCTAAAGCTCGCGATGAACACTCTGCTATTGAAACTCAACCCAAAAGTTCTAAATTTCTCAATTTAATCAACAATTAGTCATACCCAAATGCTATAAGCTTAACCAAAACAACACCCAACATGTATAAATTGATTTTTCACATCACAGAACACATAAATCAACCAATTCAAAGATTAAAATTACATGTTTATGCTAACTCTTCATTTTTTTCAACATTATTAGCGAATCAACTCACTACAACCTTAATACTTAATCAAATCTTATTATTAGACATGCATTATTTTCGTTTCTTAATACCCAACCACAATCTTCTTTCAATTTACATATTTCAGCATGAATTGAACATCAATTTTAGACTCAAACTCATACATATCATATATATATATATATATATATATATATATATCACCAAAACCCAAATTCTTCATGTTTTAACATAATTACATGGATTTTGATTTTTGAAAATCATTTACAAACATCATAAAATTGATTACAAAATTATATTAATAATCTTAATCCTTCTTTACTCAATTTAACCATAGAAATCAAGTTTTCATGATGAATACTCAAGAACACAGAAACCCCTATTCAAAATATGATTTCATGAATTCTAGTTTCTGAAATTCATTTACAAACATCTTAAAATATATTATAAGACTATATTAACAATTACAGTCCATCTATATACAATTAAGCCATGAAATTCAAGTTTTCATGAAGAGCACTTAAGAACAATAACAATGGAGTTTTAAAGTTAAATTACTTACTTGAATTCCTTGTTAAAGCTTGTTAGAAGATTAAAACTCCCTCTTGCTACACCAATTCCACTTCTAGATACCACAATGTATTTCTTCTTCACAAGTTCTCTCTTTTCTCTCTTCTTTCTCTCTAACTTAGACTTATGTTAATGAAAAAAAACTGATAGAACATGTAAAACAAAATTGACAATATTAAGCGTACTAACTCCCCACTAACTCACTAATTTAATGGTTACAACCCACCAAGAGTTAGGCCATGTTTGGCTAAGCTCTTTAAAAAAACCCTTTTTAATTTATTATTATACTTCCCTTATTATATAGTCCCATGACACAATTCCTTATTTTAATAAAACTTAATATAAATAAATCATTTAATTAATAAACCTTAACTTCTTAATTTAAATAAACTCTTTAACATAAAGTTTATTTGTCACATCATTAGATTAATAATAATATTAATCCCCTTATAATTTTATTTCATAAATTATTACATTTCTAATTTCATTACTAAATTAAATTAAACATTATTACTACACAATAACATGTGTATTAAACAATACACTTATTCATTAATTTAATTATCCCATTAAATTCAGTTGTTGCTAACATATTAGCAAAATAAAATATACACAAGTAATAACACCATTTAGCATAATTGACTCAATTAATCACACTTAATTAACTTATTTCAAAATAATACTCATCAAATATTTATTCATTTAATAAATAAAACTATTAAACTATTTATTTAATTCCAATAAATATTTATATAAACCACAAAATTCTCGATCGTTACAACCGAGCATATCACCGTGGGGAGCGCGGGTATTGTTTGTTAAAAAAATGATGGATCAATGCGACTTTGTATTGATTATAGGGAATTGAACAAGGTCACTATCAAGAATAGGTATTCGTTGCCAAGGATTGACGATTTGTTCAATCAGTTGAAAGGAGCTAAGTATTTCTCAAAAATAAATTTGAGAAGTGGGTATCATAAGTTGAAGGTGAGGAAGGAAGATATACCGAAGACAGCATTCAGAACTCGATATGGTCATTACGAGTTTCTGATAATGTCATTTGGTTTAACTAATGCACCTGCAATGTTTATGGATTTAATAAATAGGGAGCTTAAACCATTTTTGGATAAATTTGTAGTGGTATTCATCGATGACATATAGTTTATTCTAAAACCCAAGAAGAGCATGTAAAACACTTGAGGGTGACGTTGGAGGTATTAAGACGAGAGAAGTTGTCTACGAAGTTTTCGAAATACGAATTTTGGTTGGAGTATGTACAATTTTCTTGGACATGTGATTGACAAGGACGGAATTTCGGTAGATCCATCAAAGGTAGAAGCTGTGATAAATTGGGATCAACCGAAGACACCGTCAGAAATAAGGAGTTTCTTGGGATTGGCAGGATATTATAGACGTTTTATTTAAGATTTCTACAAGATAGCCACTCCGTTAACTAACTTGACAGGGAAGCAATTAAGTTCGTTTGGACGGAAAAATGTGAAGAAAGTTTTCAAGAATTGAAGAAGAGGTTGAGTATGACACCTATGTTATCTTTGCCAGATAATACAGGGAATTTTGTGGTGTATAGTGACGCATCGCACAAGGTGCTAGGCTGTGTGCTTATGCAGAACGACAAGGTCATTGCGTATCCATCGCGACAGTTAAAGGACTACGAAAAAGGATATCCAACCCATGATTTGGAATTAGCTGCGATAGTATTTGCTCTGAAAATTTAGAGGCACTATCTCTATGGGGAGAAATGTGAAATATACACAGACCATAAAAGTTTGAAGTATATTTTCACACAAAAGGATCTAAATATGCATTAGAGGCGATGGTTGGAGTTGATCAAGGATTATGATTGCGAAATCCTATACCATCTGGGAAAAGCTAATGTGGTTGCCGAAGCCTTAAGCAAGAAAGGTTGAGAGAAGTTGTCGTTGTTAACTGCTCAAGAGAAGCTCATATCGGAGATGGCGAAGTTGGAGTTAGAGGTAAAGTATAAGGAGTCGGACGAGAAATTATTCCAGATGGAGACTTGTCCAACCTTAGTGGACAAAGTAAAAGAAGCATAACTCCAGGATGAGGAGTGTGAGAGAATAAGGAAGAGAGTATCTGAAGGGGAGGAACTGAAATTTAAAGTCGATGCCAAAGGATTGTTAAGATTTGCAGGAAGAATCTAGGTTCCGCTAGTACCATTAGTCAGAGAGGAAATATTGAATAAAGCTTATAGCTCGAAGTATTCAATTCACCTAGAAAATACGAAAATGTACTAAGACCTTCGACAACATTTCTGGTGGCCAAATATGAAAAGGGAGGTTACCGAATGTGTTCCAAAGTGCTTAACATACCAGAAAGTCAAAACGGAACATCAAAGACCAAGTGAGTTATTACAGCAGTTGGAAATAGCTGAATGGAAATGGGAGCAAATCACGATGGATTTCATGGTAGGTCTTCCAACTACTCAAAAAGGTTATGACGCGATATGGGTTATCATGGACCAACTAACGAAATCAGTACATTTCTTGTCGATTAAAATTAGGTTTAATTTAGATCAATTAGCAAAGTTGTATGTCAAAAAGATCGTTTCAAGACACGGTGTTTCAGTGTCAATTGTGTCAGACCGAGATCCGCATTTCACATCTAATTTATGGAAGAGTTTGCAAGAATGCTTGGGAACACAGTTGAGAATGAGCATGGCGTACCATCCTTAAACCGATGGCCAGAATGAAAGGACGATCTAGATATTAGAAGATATGTTGAGAGCTTGTGTCATGGATCTAAAGGGGAATTGGACGACCATTTACCTCTAGTTGAGTTTGCTTATAATAACAGTTATCACGCGAGTATTGGCATGCCACCTTACAAAGCGTTGTACAGAAGAAAGTACAGAACTCCACTATATTGGGATGAAGTTGGTGAACGCCGACTGTTAGGACCTAAACTGGTACAACAAATTGTAAAGATCGTCAAGGTGATAAGAGCCAGATTGTTAGCTGCTCAAGACAGACAAAAGAAGTATGTCGATCATCACCGACAGAAGCAAAAATTTGAAGTGGGTAGTTCCGTTTTCTTGAAAGTATCTCCTTGGAAGGGAAAAATAAATATTTGGCAAAAAGGAAAAGCTGAGTCCGAGGTTCATTAGACCTTTTGAAGTGCCGAGGAGGATAGGAGAAGTAGCGTATGAGGTAGCTTTACTTCCAGAATTAGACCATATTCACAATGTTTTCCATGTTTCGGTGCTACGACCGTACAAACTTGATTATAAACATTTCATGGAGTATGAACACTTACAGGTTGAGAAAGATTTTGTGACGCCCCCAAATTCGAGTCTTAGATACCCAAATCTCGTCATCACGATCGAATACAAACATCTACCTCCAAACAACATACAATAACTAAATGCGGAATATAATAAACATATGTTGTTCATTTAAAAGGTGTTACTAGTCCCAAGATTCGATAACCTTAATACATAAATCAATACATACCCTAAATATTAAATCAGGGTTCAAATTACATTGATAATAAATTAAACTAAGCATAAAATAAAGTCCGCTACTTGAAGTCTATTACTTCATCCTTTCCTTACCCTTGTATTTGCCTGAGGTCTCGGGCTTAACTGCAATAAGGTTCATGATATAACAAGGGTGAACAACTAGTTTGCTCAGCAAGTTTAAATAATAGCAAGAAATGATATATATCATGAACGAAAGAAATATCTAGAAACGATTCAACGAAGATAATAACGAAAGCAAGAATAATAACTGCTTTTAAAATAAACGATAGTCAATGTAGACCATGAACAATACACTTCTAATGGAATCAATAGCTAATTAGTCCTTTGGTTACTAGCTCAGAAATACGTACTCGAGGGGATCAGCCTCTAGGACACTATGCGTATGCATAACACTTAATTTCTATTCTTTTATCTTGCATTTCGATACGTGGGGTACTCCCCTATATTTTTGGGAGTGTTTATATTAGTCCAAGAATTCGCACCTTCAAATGGCTTGGAAAACTTTTATTAAATATGCTTATGTCTGGCCGAACAATGGCTTAGACTTAACTCTGAACAGTTCATCCAATATAGAACTTTAATTAAGGCACAAGTCAAAGGATGTTCGAGCTAAATTGCACCAAGTGCGAATCATAATAATATCAATATGGAATAATCGTAAAAAATTAAACCACTTAGAGCATGCTTGGAAGTAAAGTTCAAGCTTAAATAATTAACTCGAGCAAGGTTAGCAAAGACTTGCGTAATAAATTCTTTAAGTTAGGATAGGAAACTTGACCAACACAAGGGTTAGACAAGCGTTAGGAAACTTGCCTGGTGCGTCTGCTACAATATAATAGCACACGCTCCTTAAAATCCTACACAATTAGGTACATATCCATATAACAATTAGTCACATAGGACTAAATTCAAAATAGACGTAGCATCATTAAAGCATATTGATTGCCACTACGACTACGTAAGTTGCAATCAGGTTAATCAATTTTCACCTTAATACAACACCATTTTGGTCGATACTTGATATATAATTAAGCATTTTAAGGCTTAATAAAATATCAGTAACTAACGAATAACTAATTGGGTTTATTAATTATTCAAAACTAATAATAAATAGTTTCACTATTAACCTCATTTGCTTAGTGATTAGCAAATAATAATCGAATAATTAATCAACTAATTATCCTAATTTAATATTAATTAAACAATGTCTAATTAGTTATCCAGACTTATTATTTAATATTAATCAGAATAATAAATAATTAATCTAACTGCATTTATACATAATTATTAATATTAATTAAATAATAATTAACTAATTGTTAATATTAAATTGCACGACCCGGCCCGAACCATCATGATCCGGACCAACCCGACCAAAAACACGGGCTTGACGTTGCAGCACCAGGCTTAGAACTAGACCCCACGCTGCGGCGTGACTCCCGTCCTGGTCTGGCCCGTGCTGCCACGTGTCGACGATGTGGTGGGAATTTAAGGAGCAGGCTTGACGCTGCGGCGTGACGCTACCGCTGTAGTGCCAAGTCCCTTACTCGCGACGTTATGGCATCATTGTTGGGGTTGCAGCGTGATGAACCAGAGTCGTCGTTCTCGTTTTAGTTTAATGGTTTTTCTTCGGATTTTAAGGTTAATAATAATATCCAAGCATGCATAACTCAACCTTAGCCTCTTATTATCATTAATGATAAGTTTTAAACATCTAATTTGAGAAATTAATTCCAAGCATATAGCAGAGCATTCATAGCAACCCGTAACGAAGGTGGACTATAATAAGGCTTACCTTCTGCTCGCAGTCCTCCTCTTCCTTCCTTAATAGATAATGAAATCAAAGATCATTCGCACTCACCTTCCTTCAGATTGCTCTTCCCAGAAGTACTCTCTCTATACTAATTTAATCGAAAGTTTTTAGCAACTGTGTTCTGAAGAACGAAGTCCCAATTTATAGCAGATTCAGTAACCATGCCAAGCTTTTATCCAAATTGGTTAACCAGCAGGAACAAGAAGAAGATGATGGGCAACGCCACTGAATCATATCGACCATATCATCAGCCACATATATCTGGTAAGAAATCCCGCATGAAATCCATACGCAGCTGAGTGATGAGATTTAGTGTTCATCCCAACTTATTTTATTTTAACATAGGATTTGTCCCAAAATCTGTGTCCCATTATTTTGCTACTAGTTAATTAAATAAATTTAACTAGTCAATTATTATTTATTTACTAACGGGACTATTAAATATTATTAATCATATTTCACATTATCCTTATTAATTAATAATGATATTAATTAATTTACTATATTCAAAATAATTGAACATTTAATAATTTCTTATTTATCAAATTTCTAGATATTAAATAACCTAGGGTAGTCCACTAATTTAATAATTCTATTACTGAGACTCCCTTTAAATTAATTAAATATCTATTCCCACACTATATTTAATTAAATTGAATATTTAATTATTTGACACTTTATCAATTCTCTCAACATTAAAACCGTAGGGTTAGTTCACTAATTTAATTAAACCATTAGTGACTCCCATTAATTAATCCTAGCAGTTACGCGAAATCATATAATCACATAACCCATTAAATACATAAGATTTTAAATAATCATATGGAACTAACTCATTAAAAATTAAATTTATATTTAATTAATAATGGAGTTTAAAAATTCACGGCCATTATATCCTCCCCCCTTATAAAAATTCCGTCCTCGGAATTGCAACTTAAGGTTACTCAAATAACTGCGGATAGTTCGCTCTCATCCTTTCCTCAAGATCCCACATGGCTTCCTCAACCGCGTGATTCCTCCAAAGAACTTTAACGGAATGAATGACCTTATTCCTTAGCTTCTGTTCCTTCTTATCAAGTATTTGGATAGGAATATCTTCGTAAGATAAGTCCTTCTCGACTTGAATTGGCTCATAGGATATAATGTGCTTGTAGTCTGGTTTGTATAGTCGTAACACTGACACATTAAACACGTTGTGAATGTGCTCAAGTTTAGGAGGTAACGCTACCTCGTACGCCACTTCACCGACTCGCCTCAAAATCTCGAACGGTCCTATAAACCTAGGGCTTATTACCAAAACGAATCTTCCCTTTCCAAGGAGATACCTTCAAGAATACAAAACTACCCACTTCGAAGTCCCGCTCCTTACGATGTAAGTTAGTGTACTTCTTCTAACGGTCTTGTGCTGCTACCAGGCGGTTACTGATCAGCTTCACCGTATATGTTGTCTACTGCACCATTTCAGGTCCTAGCAGTTTTCGTTCTTCGACCTCGTCCCAACACAACGGTGTTCGACACCTTCTCCCATATAATGCTTCATACGGTGGCATACCAATACTAGCGTGATAACTGTTGTTGTAAGCGAAATTTACCAGTGGCAAGTGATCATCCCAACCGCTCTTTAAGTCCATCACAACTGCTCAGAGCATATCTTCCAAAGTCTGAATCGTTCGCTCTCTCTGGCCATCAGTTTTAGGATGATATGTTGTACTCAACCTGAACTGCATTCCCAATCTCTCTTGTAAACTCCTCCAAAAATTTGACGTGAAGCGCGGATCTCTGTCGGACTCCTTGTCGGCACTCCTTGTCGCGACACTATCTCTTTCACATAAAGTCTAGCTAATTGTTCCAAATTGTACCGTATTCTGATCGGTAGAAAATGAGCAGACTTGGTCAGACGATCTATAATTACCTAGATTGCGTCTGAACCCTTTTGTGTCGGTGGCAGACCCACCACAAAGTCAATGGTGATGTGCTCCCACTTCAACTTCGAAATCTCTAATGGTTGCAGCAGTCCGCTCGGTCGCTGGTGTTCTGCTTTAACTCGTTGGCATGTTAGACATCTGCTGACACACTCTGCTACCTCCCTCTTCATATTCGGCCACCAAAAATATGGTCATAAATCCTGATACATCTTCGTGCTACCGGGATGTACTGAGTACCTTGTACTGTGAGCTTCTTGGAGAATCTCTTATGTTAACTCCGGATTCAACGGTACCCAGATCCTTCCTTCAAATCTTATCAAACCTATGCTATCAATCTTATACTTGAGCTTTTCCCCTTCGGAAATTCGCTTCCTTATACCATCACATTCTTCATCATTTTCCTGAGCCTCCTTTATTTTATCCCATAAGGTCGGACTCACTGTCAACGCACATAATTGCTCATTTGACTCCCTCGGATACTTGATCTCCAACTCGAGTCGTTCAAAATCCCTTACCAACTCTTCCTGAGTGGTTAACTTCAACAACTTCTCTCTACCTTGTCTACTTAAGGCATCGGCCACAACATTTACTTTTCCCGGATGGGACAGAATCTCACAGTCATAATCCTTGATCAATTCTAACCATCGGCGCTGCCTCATGTTTAGCTCCTTTGAGCAAAGATATATTTTAGACTTTTGTGATCCGTATATATCTCGCACTTCTCTCCGTATAGGTAGTGCCTCCAAATCTTCAAGGTGAAAACTACCGCGGCCAACTCCAGGTCATGAGTCTGGTAACCCTTCTCATAGTCCTTCAGCTGACGTGACACGTACACAATGACCTTGCCGTGCTGCATCAACACACAACCAAGACCTTTGTGTGATGCATCACTTGAAAGTAGTATGCACACTAGACAATCAAATTTGATATGATGTAGCATATACTTTGTAATCTTATTCATTTATTAATAAAAGAATTGATTTTCTTAAAAGGTATTTTATATTATCTACATAGTGTTGTTATATTAAATGTGATAAACCCATAGTTTTGAGCAATGCTTTTAGAATCATGATGGTGATCATGCTAATGAGATCTAAATTCTAGATAGCTCATAAACTAAAATCGTTCATAATCGTTGGATTACTAAAAAGGGGATTAGTGAATCCGGATAGATTAGTACATACGTTGCTTACTCTTAGGAAGAGGATGATTGATCTCATAATCATTTGTGTGGAGACACTAAAGCAAGTATGTAGGTGCTTATTGGAGAATAAGTTCACTGAACGTGGCTCGCTAAGGAATACCTAATGGAGTTTTACTCGGCTGTCAATAGAATTCCTCTAGTGATAGTAGTACAAGTGATCCTTGGACTTGAGATCATCATAGTGTCTTGTGTATGATGAGTTATACTTTAACATGTCCCTTAAGACCTTTTGGGTATATAAAAGGGTATGGTTGGGTATAATTAATTGTACATGGAGATAGGTGAATGATCAACGAAGAATCTACCTCGTCTAGTAAAAGATGATATGTCCTATGTGATTTGATAAATGACAACTCAGTAGTCCTTGGCCAAGGCAGAATGAAATTAGAAAGGAGTTTCTAATTTGCATTATTTAGAGTTGTGCATTTGGGAATCGAAGTACATATAATTAAATAAAATAAGACTTGACAGTAAATCCATGTCTTATATTTAATTGGGATGTTACATGGTAGAAGGATTGAATTGTACGGTAACTATTCACTGAAAGGTTCTTTTGTGATTAATGTTAAAATCTATATTATCTGAAAAAGTCGTTGATCGCTAAGGGGGCTTACCCTTATTGTAGAATAAATATTATTTATTTATTTATTTAAATAAGATTAGAATTGTTCTAATTTATTTATTCACAACCGGTTTAATATGAAGAACCTAAAGGGTCACACTGCAAAAGAAAAATATTTATTTAAGAAGTAAATGACATAATTGTAATAATAAGTTAAGTGTATTTAATTTAATCTATGGAGATAGAATTAATTAAATAGCTTAATATTTATTATTTAATATTTTGGAAATATTAAATATAAATTAATAAGAGGAGTCTTATTATTATTATTATTATTACTATTACTATTATTTAATTCCTAATAGGGATTGGGAATTAATTAATAGAAGTACTCTCCCATGAATTCCTAATTAGATTAGGAGCACAATTAATTAAAGGAGTTTAATTATAATAGAAACCCTAATCCTAAATAGTTTAGGGAAGGGTTATTCCTACATCTATAAATAAGAGGAGTCTTATCATAGATTAGGGTTACACACACTTGCATTAGATTGTGGAGAGTACTTGCAATTTCTATAGAGATAGAAACTAGGGTTTTGCCAACACCCATCTTCTTGAATAACTATTATTCCTTGGTGGATCACCTCTAGAGGCCAAACACTTGGGTGGCTAACGTTGATCAAAGGAAGGAATCTCATCGGTGGAATTCGAGGAGAACACGAAGGACTAGGAGTTGAACTTGTACCCGAGGAAGCTTTGATCTACGAGGGTATAATTCTTATTCTCTTTCTCTTTCGTTTAATTGATAATTGAATACAAGGATAGATCATGGTGATGGTTTGTATGAAAATTTTAAAATCCGTTTTATCACGCTTCCGCCTTATTTGTGTAATTTGATTGCATGCTTGCGTAATATACAAACATAACATCGCTATACACTACAAAGCCTCCAGTGTTGTCCGGTAAAGCCAACACCGGTGCTTGGCTACGTCTTTTCTTCAGCTCCATAAAACTCCCTTAGGATTTTTCCGTCCAAACGAACTTAACTGCCTTCCTAGTAAGGTTGGTCAATGGCGAGGCTATATTTGAGAAATCCTAGATGAATCTCTGATAGTATCCCGCTAACCCTAGAAAACTCCTGATCTCCGTAGGCGTCTTCGGCTGCTCCTAATTGATAATGGCCTCTACTTTTGTTGTATCTATCGAAACACCATCCTTATCAATGACGTGATCTAGGAACTGCACCCTTTGCAACCAAAACTCACACTTAGTAAGCTTTGCATACAACTTCTCTCTTCTAAGAGTCTCTAACACAATTCTTAAATGTTCAGCATGCTCCTCCTCTATTTCCAAATACACCAAGATATCATCGATGAATACGACTACGAACTTGTCCAAGTACCCCTTGAACACTCTATTCATCATATCCATGAATGTCGTTGGTACATTTTTCAGTCCAAATAACATTACCAGAAACTCGAAATGTCCATAACGAGTTTTGAATGCAGTCTTCGGAATATATTCCAGCCTCACCTTTAGCTGATGATATCCCGTCCTTAGGTCGATCTTTGAAAATTATTTCGCTCCCTTGAGTTGATTAAATATATCATTAATCATAGGCAGCAGATACCTATTCTTAATCGTAACTTTGTTCAACTCTCAATAGTCGATACAAAGCCTCATCGAACCATCCTTCTTCTTTACAAATAGAACTGGCGCTCCCCACGGGAACACGCTCGGTTTGATATAACCCTTATCTAACAGTTCCTGCATTTGAACCATTAACTCTTTCATCTCTACTGGTGCCATCCGGTACGGCACCTTGGATATTGGTGTCGTCCCTGGTACCAAGTCAATCACAAATTCTATCTCCCTATCTGGTGGCAGTCCCGAAATTTCATCTGAAAAGACATCAGCAAATTCCCTTACGACAGGTATCTGACTCAGTTCATCCCTGACTCGTTGAGTATCAACCACGTGAGCCAAATACCATGTGCAACCCTTTCTAAGCAACTTTCTTGTTTGCATCATCGTCAGACAACAAGATTGTCCTGGCGATTTACTACCATAGAATACCACTTTCGACTTATTTGACGTCTGTAGGTGCACACATTTCTTCTTATAGTCGATGACTGCTCCGTAACTTGATAACCAATCCATCCCAAGGATTACATCAAACTGCCCCAAACAAATTGGTATCAAGTCCATGTCGAGCTCAAATCCTCATAATCTGACGAAACAATTCCTATAAATGTATTCTACGGGGATAATCTCTTTGTTTGCTACTTCTATGTTCATAGGGTGTTCTAACCTTTCACGAGGCAAATCTAACCTTCTAACAAATTCTTCACAAACAAAAGAGCGGGTAGCACTCAAATCAAATAACACATATGCATTTATATCATTGATTAGGATGATACCTGACACTATGTCCTTAGACTCTATCACATCCTTGACGGTCATGTTGAACGTACGTGCCGTTGGTCTGTTAGCTTGACTGACTGACCCTCCAATGCTAGGCCTGTTGTTGTGATTGTTGTTGTTGTTGCGGTTACCGCTAGCTGCATCGCCCTTTTTCTTCGGGCAGTCTTTGATCTGATGGTCTGGGGCTCCACACGAGAAACACCCTCCCTTCTGCCTATTCAGACACTTAAGAGCCAGGTGCCCCGATTGTCCGCAGCAATAACAAATGTTTCTCCCTTTCATACACTCCCCTAAGTGATTCTTCTGCAGCTGCTACACTTCCCACTTGACTTAGCCTCTCCCCCAGACTTGTTGCCTCCGGAGGATTGGCTCTCCATCCATTTACGCTTATTGGGGTTGCTGCCTCCGCTGCTTCCCCCTTTTTTCCCTTCCTGACCGGCCTTCTTTTCCTGTTTAAAACGTGTTATGGCTTCATTGCCTCCTTCCGCAATGATAGCCCTTTCCAGCAGTTCAGAGAAATTCTTATTCTTCAACACATCGACGGTTTTCTGCACCCACAGCTTCAATCCTAACTCGAACCTTCTTGCCTTCCTTGCCTCCGTGTCCACCTGATGTGGAGCGAATCGGGCTAACTCGTAAAATTTCGCCGCGTACTCTCTGACCGTCATACCACCTTGTTTCAGTTCTAGAAACTTGACCTCCATATCTTGTTGCGTATTCTTCGAGAAGTAATTCTCGAAGAATAGCTCCTTGAATTTGTCCCAAGGTATAACTCCATCGCCTGCTCACCCCTTATTGGCTTTCCACCAATAATTAGCTTTGCCCTTCATCATGAAGGTGGCGACTCCGGTTTTCTGCTCCTCGACCACTCGTGCGACCTCGAAGACTTTCTCCATCTCCTCGATCCAAGTTTATGCTTCTGTGGGGCCGAGAGTTCCCTTGAACTCAGGTGGTCCAACCAGTTTGAAATCCTTGAAGTTGGCCAAGTGATGCACTGGCTGGGGTGCTGGTGGTACCACTGCTGGTGGGGTTCTAGCTTGCAGAGCCTCGGCTAGCAGTTCAATAAATATTCTCATTGGGTTAGGTTGATCTCTAACCTCACTTTCTGACTCAACGACACGTTGGTTGCGGGGTCTACCTCTTGGCGGCATTATGATCTGCTAAAGAACAAATCTTAGGCTTCTGCTTATTATGTTATGCTTTTCGCACTATGTCGGTTAAGTCAACATTCAATAGTAAAAGCATGTATCAAACACATTCGATTCAAAAGGAAATAACTACATTTATATTTATATACCAATGTTTTAATACAGACTAGCCCAACATTTGGCATACTACTATAAATGCTCAATGGCATAAAATGCCTACTGCTAACAATCCTCTATTAAATAAAAGGTTAGGATTCACTACTACCTACCCCCTCTATCAAAACAAAAGTTGGGGTTAACTACCATTCTACGCATACAACAAGGCATCAGAATTTTCATCATAAGTCTGTCCCTATTAAACAAAAGTGGGACTCATTACCACAACCAAGTAAATACAAAGGTACTAGACCAATAAGTCAATGTCTGCTACGGCGGACTGCCCGAAGAAGTGCCTGTTGAGCCAACTGATCAACCACTCAGCATCTGATCATGCGCCAACTACTGCCCTCCTCCCGAGGGTATCTCCTGACTCGATCCTGAAATCTGGCCACTGCTATATATATGGCATACTCTAAGGTATCGATCCTGGCGGATCCATCTCGAACCTCTCCCTCAAGCACATCCACCCTCGTGGCTGCGCGAACCCATAACTCCTGCATCTGAATCCTTTCTACCTGCTCCAAGTCTCGCTTAGCCCTAACAGCCTGTAGAACTGTCTATAGCTCCACCTCCCTGACATCTGCCTGCTCTAATGCCTGCTTCAACTGACTATTTGCAACACCAACTGTTGCACTGTGGGACCTAACTGGGGTGTAGCACTCTCTAACTGCTGAATTCTGAGCTTTCAGCTTAGCTATCTGGAACTGTACCGAGTACACATCTGCCTTGTACTAATTTTTCATCTCCTGATGGACATAATTCTCCTCATCTAGGTGTGCAATACGAGCATTTTGCTGCTCGATAATCTGCTCCTACTCTATTATGCGATTGACATAATCCCCGAGCAAGTCATCTTGAAAGGTGTGCAACACCGGAGATCCCTCACCGGGTACCTCTGCAGCAGCTCCACCCATCTCTATATTAGCTGGGTCCTCCTCGGACTCATCATCCCTGTCTTGACTACCAGATCTCAACACTCCGCCTATGACAGGCTTTACCAGATCTTCCAAGTAGTCCTCCTCTGGGTCGGGCCCGCTCAATGTTACTCCTGGGGCAACAGGTGTATAGCCCACTAACTGCTCGATAACAAGTATATCGGTGAATACCTCCTCCTCCCGGACTCCACTGGTCTCTCCTACGGCAGCCATCCCATGAACACACAAAACTAACATTAGTATAACAATAAAATATATTCATTGAAGGAATGAAGTTATATTTTATTGGGGACTACTCGACTCGATAAATTCCCCAATTCATCAAAATACCAAATATGATAAATCTCCCTGATTTATCTCCTAATGCACTCTATACGAGTTTAATACTAAGGTTATAATCTAGATTTCGCAATCCTAACGTTTATAACCTAGAGCTTTGATACCAACCTGTGACGCCCCCAAATTCGAGTCTCAGATACCCAAATCTGGTCATCACGATCCAATATAAACATCCACCTCCAAACAACATACAATAACTAAATGTGAAATATAATAAACATATGTTGTTCATTTAAAAGGTGTTACTAGTCCCAAGATTCGATAACCTTAATACATAAATCAATACATACCCTAAATATTAAATCAGGGTTCAAATTACATTGATAATAAATTAAACTAAGCATAAAATAAAGTCCGCTACTTGAAATCAATTACTTCATCTTTTCCTTGCCCTTGTCTTTGCCTGAGGTCTCGGGCTTAACTGCAATAGGATTCATGATATAATAAGGGTGAACAACTAGTTTGCTCAGCAAGTTTAAATAACAGCAAGAAATGATATACATCATGAATAAAAGAAATATCTAAAAACGATTCAACGAAGAGAATAACGAAAGCAAAAATAATTACTGCTTTTAAAATAAATGATAGCCAATATAGGCATGAACAATACACTTCCAATGGAATCAATAGCTAATTGATCCTTTGGTTACTGGCTCAGAAATACGTACTCGAGGGGATCAACCTCTAGTACACTATGTGTATGCATAACATTTAATTTTAGTTCTTTTATCTTATAATTAGATACGCGGGGTACTCCCCTATATTTTTGGAGTGTTCATATTAGTCCAAGAATCTGCACCTTCAAATGGCTTGGAAAGCTTTTATTAAATATGCTTATGTCTAGCCGAACAATGGCTTAGACTTAACTCTGAACAGTTTATGCAATATAGAACTTTAATTACGACACAAGTCAAAGGATGTACGAGCTAAATTGCACCAAGTGCGAATCACAATAATATTAATGTGGAATAATCGTAAAGAAATTTAACCACTTAGAGCATGCTTGGAAGTAAAGTTCAAGCTTAAATAATTAACTCGAGCAAGGTTAGGAAAAACTTGCTAAATAAATAATTTGAGCTAGGATAGGAAAACTTGACCAACACAAGGGTTAGACAAGCATTTAAAAACTTGCCTGGTGCGTCTGCTACAATATTATAACACATGCTCCTTAAAATCCTACACAATTAGGTACATATTCATATAACAATTAGTCACATAGGACTAAATTCAAAACAGACGTAGCATCATTAAAGCACATTGATTGCCACTACAACTACGTAAGTTGCAACCAGGTTAATCAATTTTCGCCTTAAGACAACACCATTTTGGTTGATACTTGATATATAATTAAGCATTTTAAGGCTTAATAAAATATGATTAACTAACCAATAACTAATTGGGTTTATTAATTATTCAAAACTAATAATAAATAATTTCACTATTAACTTCATTTGCTTAGTGATTATCAAATAATAATCGAATAATTAATCAACTAATTATCCTAATTTAACATTAATTAAACAATGTCTAATTAGTTATCCAGACTTATTATTTAATATTAATCAGAATAAAAAATAATTAATCTAACTGCATTTATACATAATTATTATTATTAATTAAATAATAATTAACAAATTGTTAATATTAAATTGCACGACCCGACCCGAACCATCACGATCCGGACCGACCCGGCCAAAAACACGGGCTCAATGTTGTAGCGCCAGGCTTAGAACTAGACTCCACGCTGCGACGTGAGTCTCATCCTGGTCTGGCCCGTGCTGCCACGTGTTGACGCTGCAGTGGGAATTTAAGCAGCAGGCTTGACGTTGCGGTGTCATGGCCTTTAGGCGTAACGTTGCGGCATGATGAACCAGAGTCGTCGTTCTCGTTTTAGTTTAATGGTTTTTCTTCGGATTTTAAGGTTAATAATAATTTCCAAGCATGCATAACTCAACCTTAGCCCCTTATTATCATTAATGATAAGTTTTAAACATCTTATTTGAGAAATTAATTCCAAGTATATAGCAGAGCATTCATAGCAATCCGTAACGAAGGTGTATTGCAATAAGGCTTACCTTTTGCTCGCAGTCCTCCTCTTCCTTCCGCAATAGATAATGAAATCAGAGATCATTCGCACGCACCTTCCTTCATATTGCTCTTCCCAACAATACTCTCTCTATACTAATTTAATTGGAAGTTTTTAACAACTGTGTTCTGAAGAACGAAGTCCTAATTTATAGCAGACTCAGCAACCATGCCAAGCTTTTATCCAGATTGGTTAACCAGCGGGAACAAGAAGAAGATGATGGCAACACCGCTGAATCATATCGACCATATCATCAGCCATAGAAATCCGACAAGAAATCACGCACGAAATCCATACGCGGTTGAGTGATGAGATTTAGTGTTCATCCCAACTTATTTTATTTTAAATTCTTTCTCTTCCGTTCTGACTGTGGTTGAAAATAAATGGGATTTGTCACAAAATCCGTGTCCCATTATTTTGCTACTAGTTAATTAAATAAATTTAACTAGTCAATTATTATTTATTTACTAACGGGACTATTAAATATTATTAATCACATTTCACATTATCTTTATTAATTAATAGTGATATTAATTAATTTACTATATTCAAAATAATTGAAAATTTAACAATTTCTTATTTATCAAATTTCTAGATATTAAATAACCTAGGGTAGTCCACTAATTTAATAATTCTATTACTGAGACTCCATTTAAATTAATTAAATATCCATTTCCACAGTATATTCAATTAAATTGAATATTTAATTAATCGGCACTTTATCAATTCTTTCAACATTAAAACCGTAGGGTTAGTTCACTAATTTAATTAAACCATTAGTGACTCCCCTTAATTAATCATAGCAGTTACGCGAAATCATATAATCATATAACCCATTAAATACACAAGATTTTAAATAATCATACGAAACTAACTCATTGAAAATTAAATTTATATTTAATTAATAATGGAGTTTAAAAATTCACGGCAATTACAAGATCAGAAGACGATATTCGCTACTTATATGATGAAGGGTGAAGTGAACTACTGGTGGGAAGCCAATCAACAGAGAGCAGGTGAAGGAGTGATAGCTTGGGATAGGTTTACCACTCTGTTCTTCGAGAATTACTTCCCGAAAAGCATGAAGAATAAGATGGAGGTTAAATTTTTGGAACTGAAGCAAGGCAAAATGACGGTAGCTCAGTATGCAGCAAGATTTAACGAGCTCGCACGATTTGCTACACACTATGTCGACACCGAAGAAAGGAAGGCTAGACGCTTTGAGTTAGGGCTAAAACCTTGGTTATTCAACAAGGTGTCAGTTCTTCAAATCGATTCGTTCGCCACCCTATTGGAAAATGAGATAATTGCTGAGGGAGGTAGTGAAGCACTAAGTCAGTACAACAAGGAAAAGTAGAACAAAAACATTGGAGGAGAAACCAGTGGAGGAAGTAGTAGCGGGGGAAGTAACCTAGGAAAGAGAAGGTGGGATAACAATAACAACAACAACAACCGAAGCAACCAGTCGGGAAGTTATCAAGGAGAATTTAAGAAGAGAGTTGAGGTATGCCCAAAATGTGGAAAGAATCATCAAGGAGAATGTTGGAAACGGCGCAACGTCTGTTTCAACTGCGGCCAGGAAGGGCACATGGCACCCCACTACACAAAGCCGAAGAAAATCCGACGATGTTTTGGTTGCGGCTCGACTGAGCACCAGATCAAGGACTGCTCGAAGAAGAGGAACACCGGGGGAAGCGACAATCAAGGGGAAAGCAAGCTGATGATAGGTGGACCAGCACAACCCAACCGCTCGACGGCCCGAACTTTTAACATGACCATCCAAGACGCAGTTGTTGCAAGGGACGTGGTGTCAGGTATTGTACCAATCAATAATATAAATGCTCATGTATTATTTGATTCAGGTGCTGTCGACGCCGGTTTTTTCGCTTCGCGTGTCCTTTTTTAGTCTTTTCCAATTTTAGCCTCTTGATTATATGATTTTTTGGAAAAGGTCGGCATTAATGTCGACGGGGTTTTTAAAAGATCGCTTTTTATGATGAGCCAATTAATCAGAGTCGCCAGTTGGTATATTTGAAATGGATGTACCAACTCATCCGAGTTTTCGTTTTTTATAAATCGCTGGCTCATATGTGACTCCGAATTAATTAATCTGCGAATCGAGATTCATAGAGTTCGGGGGCTTGCTTAAGTGAGGGGAAGGTGTTAGGCACCCCTCGACTTCCGTGAAACACGGTTACCGCAATCTTGATGCTGTCCTATCCTTTAATTCATGAAATGTGTATATGTGCAGGTGTGTGTGTGTGTGTGCTTATGTGAATGTTGTGGTGAGTTTGTATGAAAGAATCATTTGGATTTTTAGGGAAAGTTGTGCTTTAATTTGAGAATATTTCAGAACGTCGTTTCTATTAATATGAGAAAGCTCCCTCTTTTCATGAAAAAGGTTTGATTTTCATTGTCAAAAACTATGAGGTTTTTTATTAGGTGTCGTTTTGGCAAAAACAAGAATTTTAAACCTTCGTCAAAATAGGAATCGAGATCTATACGTTGCCTTCGTAAAATGATGGGCAATTTCTAGGATATCTTTAACCCTATGCACAAAGGTTTACTAAAATATTTCATTTCATTCATAAAAGCCATTTTTGATGATGTTTGAAAATGATTTTCCTTGGCCTTCTCATTTAATAGGAATCGACATTCATTAGCATTTCCAAATTTTTAGCCTCGTGATGCTAATATCCTATTTTGATTGATTTTAGAAAAAGATCTTTATCGTTTAATCCTTTGGAATCATTTTGGTGTCACGAAATCTAATCAAACATAAACATGCGTCGGGGCTATTCACGGGCATGTAAGCCATCAAAATATCCCCGAACGCCAACAATCACATATTCCACTAATATGAGGCCTTAAACCCGATTCTCGCCTTAGCGTCGTTTTAAGGCCCGACAGTTACACATTACAAAACAAGCATCTTGAATCTATTACATACACCAAAACGTCCATCATCGGATTTGAACCACGGGTTCGCTTTCCTAGGCTCACAACCACGATTACTACACGCTCACAAAATGAATACTACAATAATAACAACGTGGAGTGCCTAACACATCCTAAAAATACAATAAATTAAACTACGCCTAATATATATCCATAAACAAGCTAGAAATTTCACCAATTGGATATCATCGGGTTATTAGTAAGAATTTTGTTCCAATGGAATCCTCACCAATAATCCCTAATTCATGATTATTCAACAATATTCTTGAAAATTACAATTTAATTTAATCAAATGACATGATAGAAGTTGCAAAAATAAGGAGATTTTCACATTGCAAATGATACCAAAATTGTGTAGAAACTTGTGTATTGAGTGAAATATGAGACGTATTGATAGAATCCAACAACAAGGGAAAATTCCTCTCTTTTCCTCTCAATTGTTGCAAAATTTTTTGCTATTTCTCTCTATTTTCGAGCTAAAACTGCTGCTGTTTTTCTTCTTCTTCCGCCAAAACTGCCACTGTCTCTTCTGCAGGAGGAAATGAGCTGAAATAGGCTGGCTGGCCCACCTCCCATCGCACTCAGCTGATAGTGCTGATTTCCTGGTTTCCGTGCTGGCGCACTCACTTGGCCGCAGATCAATCCGCGGCTGGCTGGCTTGACTTTCTCAATTTTCGTGCTACGCCTCGATTTTCGTGCTGTGACGCTGGTTTTCGCTGACAGGCTCGTATTTTACAGTCCGGGAATCATTGGGAGGCGTGCCACACCTTCCGGGAATGCCAAATTCGGATAGCCTTGTTGTCACGTCGATTTCGGTTGCAAATTGTCATGGTGGCGTCGAGCGTCCGTACTTTTCCCATCTTTTGCTCTCGCAGGCCGGTCCATTTGACGAATTTACCCTCCTGTCAGGGTTAGTATATGAAGTGCAAAATTTGGGTGTCTACAGGTGCTACCTGTTCCTTTGTGTCTGATTTTTCTAGACGTTTGAATTTACCCCAAGAACGATTAGAAAATTCTTTGAAACATAGAGATTGCAAACAAGGAAGTAATTTTCGTAGAATTCGTTTACCGAAATTATTCTGCAAACATTAGGGGTCACGAACTAAACGTAGACTTGATTCCGATAAGATTGGGAGAGTTTGACGTGATATTATGAATGAATTGGTTATCCGGCCACGCTGCGATAATCGATTGTCAGAAGAAAAGTGTGAACCTTCAAACTACGAATCAGTCTAAGGTAGTGTTTTATGGTAGCTCATCGCTTAGGCAGTCGTGTTGTCTTATGGTGATGCATACCAAGAAATTGTTAAAGAAAGGATGTGTGGGTTATTTAGCCTATATTGTAGTTACTCTAAAGAAGGGAGTAGAAGCGAAAAATATATCAGTAGTGAGAGAGTTTCAAGACGTATTTTCAGATGATTTGCCTGGCCTTCCGCCATATAGAGAAATCGAATTCGTAATAGACTTAGCACCGGGAATTACACCGATTTCAAAAGCTCCGTATCGTATGGCACCGGTGGAGATGAGGGAATTGATGATACAATTGTAGGAATTATTAGATAAGGGTTATATTCGGTCGAGTGTGTCTCCTTAGGGAGCACTGGTGTTATTTGTCAAAAAGAAGGACGGATCGATGAGGCTTTGTATCGACTATCGAGATTTGAACAAAGTAACGATCAAGAATAGATATCCGTTACCAAGGATAGACGACCTTTTCGATCAGTTGAAGGGAGCGAAGTATTTTTCAAATATAGATCTACGAACAGGTTATCATCAACTGAAGGTACGGGAGGAAGACATTCCGAAGACGGCATTTCAAACCGGATATGGGCATTACGAATTTTTGGTGATGTCGTTCGGTTTGACCAACGCTCCACCAGCATTCATGGACTTGATGAATCGAGTTTTCCAGCCATACTTAGATAAGTTTATGGTACGACATTCTGATCTACTCAAAGACCAAAGCAGAGCAAGCGGAACATTTGAAGACAGTGTTGGAGGCATTAAGGAAGGAGAAGATGTACGCAAAATTTTCCAAGTGTGAATTCCGGATGGAGAAGGTTCAGTTCTCAGGATATGTAATCGATAAGAATGGGATTTCAGTGGACCCTGCGAAGGTGGAGGCTGTTAGTGGTTGTGACCAACCAAGGACGCCGACGAAAGTAAGAAGTTTTCTAGGGTTAGCTGGGTAATATCGAAGATTTATCCAAGATTTTTCTAAGATAACGACTCCGTTGACCAACCTTAACGAGAAAGACGGTGAAATTCATATGGACGGACAAATGCGAAGAAAGTTTCCAAGAATTGAAGAAGAGGTTAAGCAAGGCACCTATATTATCTTTACCAGATGGTACGGGAGGATTTGTGATGTATAGTCATGCGTCACATAGAGGTCTTGGTTATGTGCTTATATAACACGACAAGGTCATTGTGTATGCGTCACGACAATTAAGGATTATGAAAAATGATACCCTACCCATGACTTGGAGCTAGCGGCAGTAGTTTTTGCGTTAAAAATTTGGAGGCACTACCTGTACAGAGAAAAATGTGAGGTATATACGGACCACAAAAGTCTGAAATATATCTTCACGCAAAAGGAGTTAAATATGAGACAAAGGAGGTGGTTGTAATTAATCAAGGATTACGACTGCGAAATTCTTTATCACCCAGGAAAAGCCACCGTAGTAGCTGACGCACTGAGCTGGAAAGGAAGGGAGAAATTGTCTACGTTAACAACTCAGGAGGAGTTAATGAGAGAATTGGAGAAACTGGAAATAGAGATAAAGGAACCAAGACAAACCAAAAAAAAGTTGTTTGTAATGGAAGCTCATCCAATGTTATTGGATCGAATAAAGGAAGCACACGAGAAGGATGAGGAGTGCGAGAAGATAAAGAAACAGATAGCGAAAAGTGAGGAAGAAAAATTCCGAATGGATAAGGACGGTATTTTGAGATTTGAAAATCGAGTGTGGGTGTTAGCTATTATTGAACTAAGAGGGGAAATTTTGCACGAGGCGCATAGCACGACATATTCGAACTAGACAGTCCATGGAAACTTCGAACTTGACTCACATGTTAGGTTTGTACATAGCGCGAATATGCAATCAAATTACATAAATAGTGCGGAAGCGCAATAAAACGAATTTTAAAATTTTTCATACAAACCATCACCATGATCATCCATGTGCTCAATTATTAATTAAACGAAAGAGATAGAGATTAAGAAATTATACCCTCGTAGAACCGTGCTTCCTCATGTACAAGTTCACCTCCAATTCCTTCGTGTTCCCCTTGAATTTCACCAATGAGATTCCTTCCTTTGATCAACGTTAGTCACCCAAGTGTTTGGCCTCTAGAGGTGATCCACCAAGGAATAATAGTTATTCAAGAAGATGGGTGTTGGCAAAACCCTAGTTTCTATCTCTATAGAAATTGCAAGTACTCTCTCTCTCCAATTCTCATGGAAGAGTGTGTAAATTGTCTAACCCCAAATCATGATAAGATTCCTCTTATTTATAGATATAGGGAACCCTCCTAAACTATTTAGGATTAGGGTTTTTATTTTAATTAAACTCCTTTAATTAACTGAACTCCTAATCCAATTAGGAATTCATGAGAGAGTACTTCTATTAATTAATTCTCAATCCCTATTAGGAATTAAATAATAGTAATAGTAATAATAATAATAAGACTCCTCTTATTAATTTATATTTAATATTTCCAAAATATTAAATAATAAATATTAAGTTATTTAATTTATTCTATCTCCATAGATTAAATTAAATACACTTAACTTATTATTACAATTATGCCATTTACTTCTTAAATAAATATTTTTCTTTTGCGGTGTGACCCTTTAGGTTCTCCATATTAAACCGGATGTGAATAAATCAATTAGAACAATTCTAATATTATTTAAATAAATAAATTAAACTATTTAATTCATTTAAATAAATAATATTTATTCTACAATAAGGGTAAGCCCCCTTAGCGATCAACGACTTTCAAGATAATATAGATTTGAACATTAATCACAAAAGAACCTTTCAGCGAATAGTTACCATACAATTCAATCCTTCTACCATACAATGTCCCAATTAAATATAAGACATGGAATTACTGTCAAGTCTTATTTATTTAATTATATGTATTTTGATTCTCAAATGCACAACTCTGATAATGCAAATTAGAAACTCCTTTCTAATTTCATTCTGCTTTGGCCAAAGACTTCTGAGTCGTCATTTATCGAATCACATAGGACATTCATTCCTTTTACTAGAAGTGGTAGATTCTTTGTTGATCATTCACCTATCTCCATGTATAACTTATTATACCCAATCATACCCTTTGATATACCCTAAGGGTCTTAAGGGACATGTCAAAGTATAACTCATCATACACAAGATACTATGATGATCTCAAGTCCAAGGATCACTTGTACTACTATCACTAGAGGAATTTCTATTGACAGGCGAGTAAAACTCCATTAGGTATTCCTTAGTGAGCCACGTTCAGTGAACTTATTCTCTAATAAGCACCTACATACTTGCTTTAGTGTCTCCACACAAATGATTATGAGATCAATCATCCTCTTCATAAGAGTAAGCAACGTATGGACTAATCTATCCGGATTCACTAATCCCCTTTTTAGTAATCCATCGATTAGGAACGATTTTAGTTTTTGAGCTATCTAGAATTTAGATCTCATTAGCATGATCACCATCATGATTCTAAAAGCATTGCTCAAAACTATGGGTTTATCACATTTAATATAACAGCACTATGTAGATAATATAAAATGTCTTTTACAAACGAATAAGATTACAAAGTATATGCTACATCATATCAAATATGATTGGCTTGTGTGCATACTACTTTCAATCTCCCACTTGCACTAAAGCCAATCGTCATGGTATCTAATACCCTTCTTCTCTAAGTGACGATCATCCTGCTGTTTGGATAAAGCTTCAGTAAATGGATATGCAATGTTGTTCTTGAGAGTCCACTATCTCTATAGTGACTTCTTCTCTTTCAATGATTCCACTAATCAAATGAAAGTGCCGCAACACATGTTTGAATCCAAGATGAGACTTAGGAACTATTCCTAGTTCTGTAATGAACTTTTCATCCAAACAATCAACTTGCAGCTTCATTTACAGCTATATACTTTGTCTTTGTCACTAAACCAACAACTTTTTGCTGTTTGGAACCTTTCCAATTCACTGCACCACCTTTCAAGGTAACGATTTACCATAAAGTGGATTTGTTATCGTCTTGGTCAGTCTGAAAAACTTGAGTCTGTTTAGCCCTCTAGTTTTAATTCAGACCCACCATGAATCATGATCACATTTTCAGTACCGGTTAAGTACTTAAAGGTGTTTATCACTGTCTTACAGTGATCTTCTCCAGAATATGACTAATGAACATCAAGCCTTGTATATTCATTGCATACATGATAGTAACTCATGCGATCTCTCTTTCAATTGGGGACAATTTTAGAGAGATACACTCCATGGCTCATCATCATGAGACCTCTCTTGGAGTTTGCCATGCTAAACACCTTTAGCATCAAATGAATATACGTTCCTTGAGTCAAGCCGAACATCCTTTTAAATCTATCTATATAGACTTATATCCCCAATTTATAGGATGCTCCTCCCAAGTCATTCATGGAGGAATGTTTAGACAATTTTATCTTTACTGATTGTAGCATTGGTGTGTTATTCCTTGTCAGTAGTATATCAACATATAATACCAAGAATGTCACAGCGCTCCCACTGACCCTTTTGTATACACTAGGTTCATTCCCGTTTTTGATAAAATCAAACTCTTTTGATTGTCTCATCAAAATGAATGTTCCATCTTTGAGAAGCTTGCTTCAATCCATCAATGGATCATTGTAGCTTAAAACACGATTTGCTTCAACCTTTGAAACAAATTCCTCTGGCCGTATCATACATACATTCTCCTCAAGTCTTCATTGAGGAAGGACGTTTCCACATCCATTTTGCCAGATTTCGTAATAAGCTGCAATCGCAAGTAAAATCCAAATGGACTTGAGCATTACCCGGTAATAAGGTTTTATCACAGTCAACTCCTTCACTTGAAAAACCTTTTAAACAGGTCTGGTCTTATAGGTCTCCACCTTGCCATTTGCCCCAGTCTTTCTCTTAAAAGACCCATATTCACACTCTAGGCACTAAGCCCTTATGTGGAGTAACCAGAGTCTATACTTGGTTCTTATACATGGAGTCCATTTCGGATTTCATGGTCATCTACCATTTCTCTGAGTATCTTATACTCATAGCCTTATCATATATAACTGGATCATCATCCTCTATGATGCGTACCTCATCATCATCCTCTATGATGAATCCATAACTCCCAGGTATCTTCGGTACTCTTCCAGATTTACGATTCCGTTGTGGTACAATAGGTCTATCTACAGGTTCCTCGGATCGACCTAAAGTGCTTTGTGGTTCTTGAACTCTTTCAAGATCTATTACCCTCCCACTAGCTCCTTCGATGATAAACACCTTTATCTAAGAAGGCAGCGTGTAGGATTATAGTAATAATACCCTAAACTTTCTTTAGGATATCCCACAAATCTGCACTTGTCAGATTTTGTCCCAAACTTATCTTTGAAACCTTTTCACATAAGTTGGACAACCCCTTATCTTAACATACTTAAGAATAGGAATCCTCCCTATCCATAACTTTTATGGAGTATTGGGGCCAGATTTTTAAGGTTACCTTATTTTGTAGATATGCAGCCGTTTCTAGGGCATAACCCTAGATGGATACTAGAGTGTCGGTAAAAATCATTATGGACTGCACCATGTCCAACAAGGTACAATTTCTCCTTATAGATACACCAATCAATTATTGTGTATCAGGAGGTGTCCATTATGAGAAAATACCATTTAGAGATGATCTAGAAACTTATTGCACAAGTATTTCTTCCTCGATCTGATCAAAGAATCTTAATCCTTTGTCAATTTGTTTCACTTCTGAATTCTTTGAACCTTTCAAATGATTCAGACTTGTATTTCATCAAATACACACATTCAACTCTTTGAATGACCATCTCCTTTTTTTCTTTTATTAGTTTGTTCAATTTGCAAAATATTTTTCATGTAAGTCAAGTTTACAAAGTCTATCAAGTGATCTTTCAGTTTCAAACAAAACATTATCATTATAAATAGAACAACAATTGTTCTTAAATATAATACCAAAACCTTCCTTGTCCAACAACGGAAGTAATAATCTTTCTAAAGAGAACTGGAACATAATAACAACTTATTAACTTAATAAACTTGCTGGTAGGCAATGCTAAACTATAAGTTCCTATGGTTAATGTAGCAACCTTTGCTCCATTCCAACACATAAGATTACTACTTTGTTTAGCTTTCTACTTCTGCTTAGTCTCTGCATTGGATTGCATACGTGAGAACTACAGCCGGTATCCAATACCCAAGTAGAACCTTGACTTATAGAAAAATTTATTTTAATCATGAACAAATCTATATCTGTAACCGAAGCTTCATTAAGCTTCTTCCGGTTACCCTCTGCAAGATTCTCCTTACAGTTTTCTTTCCAGTATCCAGGCTTATTGCAGTGAAAGCAAACTCCTTTGCTATCTGCATCAGTATTGTTCTTATTGTCCTTTATTTTTGCCTTTCCATTTACCTTCTTTGAATTGTTCTTCTTTTAAGAATATCCTTTGGCCCTCTTCCGCTTCCTGGAAGAATCATCTACCAGTAAGACTTGGTCTTTCTTGGTTGGAAATTGACTCTTTACTGTTCTCAACATGTTTAAGCAACTCAGGCAGGCTGACATATAGCTTTTTCATGTGAAATTCACAACAATTTGTGAGAAAGAGTCCGGAAGTGATTGCAAGATCAAATCTTGGATCAACTCTCCACCCATTAAAACCCAGTTGTCCCAATTGTTCAATCATATTGATCATTTTAGGACATTTGTCTATACTGTAGTGCCATCGATCATTCTAGATCGGAAGAGCTCCTTAGATATCTGATATCTAATAGTCCTACTTTCCTCACCCTTCAACTCCTTGAAGGTGCCGGAGTACAGTAGGAGCATCCATAGTTTCATGCTGACGCTGAAGCTCGTTACTCATGGATGCGAGCATGATGCATTGAGCCAACTGGGCATCATCTTGCCACTTTCTAAAAGTAGCAATCTCTTCCTCAGAGGCATTGTCTGCAACCATTGCAGGGATAAGCATATTAAAGACATAAGATAGCTTTTCAGCCTTGAGAACTATTCTCAAATTCTTTAACCAGTCCTTTTAATTTGGTCCGGTTAATTAGCATCTAATATGCTCCGCAGTGATAGCGAATTAGACATCGTAAAATTTTGTAAATGAATTTGTAATTTAACAACATTTTAGCATACATTCATTTTAATTAATTACCAAAATAAATTAGGTCTTTATTTTAAATTGGTATCTCCCACTATTTTCATCAAACTATATTACCCTCAATATACAGTTCGGCAAATCTAATTAAAGATTTGGTAGTGAGAATAAGGATCCCATTTCAAATGTATATAACCTTGTGTGACACAACAAACGATATATAAATAAATAGGTAGACAACTATTGTTAATTACATCACTATGTAACTCCTTTCAATTTGCCCCTTAGATTATTTTGATCAAGTGTGACACATCCGAATCAAAATTATCCAAGTTAAGTCCAACCTAGCACTTCCATATATTCGAAAGAAAAACACTGTCCTTGTGTGACACAACAAAACAACATCGTTCAGTCTATGTATAAGCATTAAATGTGATAAAGCAACATCTTAAATATTTAATACTTGCCTTGTGTGACACAACAAACTTATATTAAATATTTAATACTCTATTGCTTTACCATGCTAGAAGGCGACGTTCGATATTCCAAATATCTTTGAACGCTTAGGACTTAATATAATTTCTTTGAGGGGTTTGTTATTATTTGTCTCATCTTGTTTAGCGCGCATGCACATATATATATAAAATACGCGTCATATTATTAAACATGCGAAGCATGTTATATAATATATAATATATACATAGTAAGCATGCACATATAAAATAATATATTCTACCCGGATTGATTATGGACTTTTATTCTAGTTTGGTTCACTAGAGCCACCAAGTGAACCAAAAGGTCAAACCTAGGGTGCAAGAATTAAATTTAAATATAACTATTACACTCAAACCCGGGCTCCATTACAAACGGGTCTTCAAGCGCTCCTTGCTCCTTTGTCTTCAATTCTTCAAAATTAATTCTAACTAGTCCTATTACAAAAACTATTTACAATAAATAGAAACCTTGATCAGCAGTCAAGAGGAAGTACATAGGAGGGAGATAGAATTTACATTAAGAAAAAATTAGAGAAGACGAGGTACGCAGACCCCATTTATAAAAACTCATACATTCAAGCATCCACTAAAATAAATCCAATCACACATTGGTCAATAGTCCATAATCAATCCCTATTTATTATCATACATATCTCCATATGTATTAATAAATAACATTCATCCCATGAATAATAAAATCATTCCATATATGCATTGATATCATTTAATGGGCAATATTAGTTAGTATAAAATTCAATTTCAACTCCAATTAGTTATCATGGAATCTAATTCCAACTCTAATTAGTTATCATGAAATCCAATTTCAATTAAAATAAACTTCTTTATTTTAATCATATTCCAAATCAAAATAAACTCTTTTATTTTAATTTATCCAATTTTTTGAATAAAAATAAACTCCTTTATTTTTAATCAAATTCCAAATCAAAATAAACTCCTTTATTTTAATTAATATGGAAACCAATTTCAAGTTTAAAATAAACACCTTTATTTTTAACTTAAAATTGTTAGAAAATAAAATATGTTGAATCCTATTCCTTATCAAAATAAACATCTTTATTTTTTAAGGAAACATGGAATCCTATTCCATATGTGAATAAACTCCTTTATTCTAGGAAACATGGAATCCTATTCCATATGTGAATAAACTCTTTTATTCTAGTTAACGTAGAATCCAATTCCAAGTTCAAATAAAACTTTTAATTTTAATTATATTCCAATTCAAAATAAACCTTTTATCTTAATTAAAAATAAATAAAATCAAAATAAATAAAAATAAATAAATAAAATAAATAAAATAATTTTACACAAACAATTATGCCCAATTAAATTGTTCTCAACACATATCAATGTATATACAGAATCAAAACAATTAATAATTCGCATAAAGTTTGGCTCTTGATACCACTGTTAGGTTTGTACATAGCGCGAATATGCAATCAAATTACATAAATAGTGCGGAAGCGCGATAAAACGGATTTTAAAATTTTTCATACAAACCATCACCATGATCATCCATGTACTCAATTATCAATTAAACGAAAGAGATAGAGATTAAGAAATTATACCCTCGTAGAACCGTGCTTCCTCAGGTACAAGTTCACCTCCAATTCATTCGCGTTCTCCTTGAATTTCACCAATGAGATTCCTTCCTTTGATCAACGTTAGCCACCCAAGTGTTTGGCCTCTAGAGGTGATCCACCAAGGAATAATAGTTATTCAAGAAGATGGGTTTGGCAAAACCCTAGTTTCTATCTCTATAGAAATTGCAAGTACTCTCTCTCTCCAATTTTCATGGAAGAGTGTGTAAATTGTCTAACCCCAAATCATGATAAGATTCCTCTTATTTATAGATATAGGGAACCCTCCTAAACTATTTAGGATTAGGGTTTTTATTTTAATTAAACTCCTTTAATTAATTGAACTCCTAATCCAATTAGAATTCATGAGAGAGTACTTCTATTAATTAATTCTCAATCCCTATTAGGAATTAAATAATAGTAATAGTAATAATAATAATAAGACTCCTCTTATTAATTTATATTAAAATTTCCAAAATATTAAATAATAAATATTAAGTTATTTAATTTATTCTATCTCCATAGATTAAATTAAATACACTTAACTTATTATTACAATTATGCCATTTACTTCTTAAATAAATATTTTTCTTTTGCGGTGTGACCTTTAGGTTCTCCATATTAAACCAGATGTGAATAAATCAATTAGAACAATTCTAATATTATTTAAATAAATAAATTAAACTATTTAATTCATTTAAATAAATAATATTTATTCTACAATAAGGGTAAGCCCCCTTAGCGATCAATGACTTTCCAGATAATATAGATTTCAACTTTAATCACAAAAGAACCTTTCAGTGAATAGTTATCGTACAATTCATTCCTTCTACCATACAATGTCCCAATTAAATATAAGACATGGAATTACTGTCAAGTCTTATTTATTTAATTATATGTATTTCGATTCTCAAATGCACAACTCTGATAATGCAAATTAGAAACTCCTTTCTAATTTCATTCTGCTTTGGCCAAAGACTTCTGAGTCGTCATTTATCGAATCACATAGGACATTCACTCCTTTTACTAGAAGTGGTAGATTCTTTGTTGATCATTCACCTATCTCCATGTATAACTTATTATACCCAATCATTCCCTTTGATATACCCTAAGGGTCTTAAGGGACATGTCAAAGTATAACTCATCATACACAAGATACTATGATGATCTCAAGTCCAAGGATCACTTGTACTACTATCACTAGAGGAATTCCTATTGACAGGCGAGTAAAACTCCATTAGGTATTCCTTAGCGAGCCACGTTCAGTGAACTTATTCTCTAATAAGCACCTACATACTTGCTTTAGTGTCTCCACACAAATGATTATGAGATCAATCATCCTCTTCATAAGAGCAAGCAATGTATGTACTAATCTATCCGGATTCACTAATCCCCTTTTTAGTAATCCATCGATTAGGAACGATTTTAGTTTTTGAGCTATCTAGAATTTAGATCTCATTAGCATGATCACCATCATGATTCTAAAAACATTGCTCAAAACTATGGGTTTATCACATTTAATATAACAGCACTATGTAGATAATGTAAAATGCCTTTTACAAACGAATAAGATTACAAAGTATATGATACATCATATCAAATATGATTGGCTTGTGTGCATACTACTTTCATCACATTCGTCGGACTCGGCCATTCACGAATTGCATGTATCTTCTCTTCATCAACATGTACTCCATGTGAACTAATAACAAAACCAAGGAACACAATTCTATCCGTACAAAATGTGCATTTATCCATGTTAGCAAACAACTTCTCTTTTCTAAGAACATCTACAACAAATTTTAAATGCAACGCATGTTCTCCCAAGTATTTGTTATAGATCAAGATATCATCAAAATATACTGCCACAAATTTTCCAATGAATGGACGGAAAACATAGTTCATCAATCTCATGAAAGTACTAGGAGCATTAGTTAGACCGAAAGGTAATACTAACCACTCATATAACCCATATTTCGTTTTAAAAGCAGTTTTCCATTCATCACCCTCTTGCATTCTAATTTGATGATAACCACTTCTCAAGTCAATTTTAGGAAACACACATAAACCATGCAATTCATCTAGCATATCATCTAAACGAGGAATAGGATGTCGATATTTTACCGTAATATTATTTACCGCACGACAATCGATACACATCCATCATTTTCCATCCTTCTTTGGCACAAAGATCACTGGAACTTCACATGATGGAATCATGCTCTCCCTTACGAACCCTTTCTCCATCAGCTCGCTAACTTGTCATTGTAATTCCTTCGTCTCCTCAGGAGTACTTTGATAGGTTGGACGATTTGGAATGGAAGCACTGGGTATGAAGTCAATTTGATGCTCAATCCCCCGAATAGGTGGTAATCCTTGTGGATGCTCCTCGGGAAACACTGATAGGTTTGTATATAGTGCGAACATGCAATCAAATTACATAAATAGTGCGGAAGCGCGATAAAATTAGATTTTAAAATTTTATGAAAACCATCACCATGATCCTTTCTTGTGCTCAATTATCAATTAACGAAAGATATAGAGAATCAGATTCATACCCTCGTAGATCAAAGCTTCCTCAGGTACAAGTTCAACTCCAAATCATTCGCATTCTACTTGAATTCACCGGTTAGATTCCTTCCTTTGATCAACGTTAGCCACCCAAGTGTTTGGTCTCTAGAGATAATCCACCAAGGAATAATATGTATTCAAAAAGATGGGCGTTGGCAAAACCCTAGTTTCTATCTCTATAAAAATTGTAAGTACTCTCCTAACTATTGGAAGTGTGTCTCACTGTTTAACACCAATCCATAATAAGACTCCTCTTATTTATAGATGTAGGCAACCCTCCTAAACTATTTAGGAATAGGATTTTATTTAATTAATTAAACTCTTTTAATTAATTAGTCTCCTAATCCAACTAGGAACTTATGAGAGTACTTATATTAATTAATGCCTAAACCAATTACAAATTAAATAATAATAACAGTAATAATATTAATAAGACTCCTCTTATTAATTTATATTTAATATTTTCAAAATATTAAATAATAAATATTAAGCTATTTAATTTATTCTATGACCATAGCATAAATTAAATATACTTAATATATTATTACGATTATGTTATTTACTTCTTAAATAAATATTTTTCTTTTGTGGTGTGACCCATTAGGTTGTCCATATTAAACCGGTTGTGAATAAATCAATTAGAACAATTTTAATCTTATTTAAGTAAATAAATTAAATTATTTAATTTATTTAAATAAATAATATTTATTCAACAATAAGGGTAAGCCCCCTTAGCAATCAACAACTTTTCAGATAATATAGATTTCAACATTAATCACAAAAGAAAATTTTAGTGAAAAGTTACCGTACAATTCAATCCTTCTACCATACAATGTCCCAATCAAATATAAGAGATGAAATTACTGTTAAGTCTTATTTGATTTGATTATATGTATTTCGATTCTCAAATGCACAACTCTAAATAATGCAAATTAGAAACACCTTTTTAATTTCATTCTACTTTGGCCAAAGACTTCTAAGTTATCTGTAGACACCCAATTTTTGCGTTCCCTGTACTAACCATGACAAGAGGGCAAAATTGTCAATTGAACCGGCTTGCGGGAGCGAAGGAGTGGGCACAAGTGCGAACGTCCAACACCACCGAAATGATTGACGACCAAAGCTGACATGGCAATAAGGCCGTCCGAAGCGGGCATTCCCGAATGAGGTGTGGTCTCCCGAAAATTCCCGGACTGCAAAATACGAGCCTGTTAGCGAAAATCGACGCTACGGCACGAAAATCGAGGCGTGACACGAAAATCGAGAAAGTCAAACCGTCCAGCCGCGGATCAATCTGCGGCTGGCTTTCGCCAGCCTATTTCAGCTCAGTTTCGTTGCAGCATACAAGAGGTTGAAGGTTGAGCAGTTTTGGAAAAAGAAAGGATTCAGCAGCAGCAAGAAGCACAGAAATAGAGAGGAAATATAGCAAGTTTTTGCAACCAAATAGGAAGAAAAGAGAGAAAAAAGAGAGGATTCATATTCTTTTGATTTTGATTGTATCAAATATACTCCTTATCCTATTCAAATACACAAGTTCACATCCATTTGAGATCATTTGTAAGGTGAAAATTCCCTTTGTTCTAGCAATTTATATCATATCATGTGGTTGAATTAAATGTAGTTTTCATGAAATTTACGGTGGGATAATGGATTAGGGATTATTAGCGAGGGTTCCATCGGAACAAAATTCTTCCTAATAACCCGAGGATATCCAATTGGTGAAATTTCTAGCTTGTTTATGGTGATTTATTGGGTGTAATTTATTTAGATTATCATTTTCGGATATCATGGTGTATTAGATAAATCCGGGTTGGTTAGTTATGTAGTATTCATTTCGTGGGCATGTAGCAATCTCAGGTCTGAGCCTAGGAACGCGACCCCGTGGTCCAAATCCGATGATGGACGTTTTGACATATGTAATAGATTCAAAGTACTCGTTTTTGTAACATGTAATCGTCGGGCCTTAAAACGACGCTAAGGCGAAAATCGGATTTAAGGCCCCGTAATAGTGGAACATGTGATTGTTGGCGTTCGGGGATGTTTTGATGGCTTACATGCCCATGGATAGCCCCGACGCGTGTTCATGCTTGATTAGATTTTGTGACACGAAAAAATGATTTCAAAGATTAAACGATGAAGGGTTTTTATTTAAAATTAAACAAGCTAGGTTATTAGAATCACGATGTTAAAAATTGGAAGTGTTAATAAATGTCGATTCCTATTAAACGAGAAGGCCAAGGGAAATCATTTTCAAACATCACCAAAAATGGCTTTATGAATGAAATAAACGTTTTACTAAACCTTGATACATAGGGCGAAAGAGATCCTATAAATTTCCCATCATTTATGAAAGCAACGTATAAATCTCGATTCCTATTTTGGTTAAGGTTTTATAAATTCATGTTTTGCCAAAACAACACTTAATGAAAAATCTCATAGTTTTGACAATTAAAATCAAATCTTTCTCATAAGGAAGTTAAGCTTTCTCGAATAGGCCAAAAGACATTCTAAAGCATTCTCCAAATAAAACACGTTTCTTTCATAAAACACCAAAAAGGATTCCTTTTTTTTTTTACAAAACTCACCACAACAATTCATTAGGCACACCCACACACACGCATTTATACACATTTCATGAATTAAAGGATAGGAAAGCATCAAGATTGCGGTAACCGTGTTTCACGGAAGTCGAGGGGTGCCTAACACCTTCCCCTCACTTAAGCAAGCCCCCGAACTCTATGAATCTCAAATTCGCAGACCAATTAATTCGGAGTCACATATGAGCCAGCGATTTATAAAAAACGAAAACTCGGATGAGTTGGTACATCCATTTCAAATATACCAACTGGCGACTCTGGTTAATTGGCTCATCATAAAAAACGATCTTTCAAAACCCCGTCGACATTAATGCCGACCTTTTCCCCAAAATCATTCAATCAAAAGGTTAAAAATCGGAAGAGGCGAGAAAACCCGGCGTCGACAGCTGGCGACTCTGCTGGGGACATTAGAGAGCTTAAGCCGCGTTTAAATCTTGATGCTCTCCTATCCTTTAAAATTCATGAATATGTGCGTGCATGAGATATTTTGATCTGTTATACGTTTTGTTGTGTGAATGTGCGTTTTGTCCAAATAAGTGGATATTTGAATGGAATTGCTTTACTTTTGAGTAATCATTTGCATACGGTGAGGACGATGAATGTGAATGTATGTTGAGAGAGTACCTCCTCCTGAGGTGAACCTGTCGGTTGCTTATTACTGGACTCGAAGGGGCTGCTCCCCGGAGATGGCTCAGGAAACGCACCACCCAAATCCGCTCCAATCGAAAGGACTCAAACGAGTAGATTGCGAAGATTTGGGTGTTAGGTTTGTATAACGCGAACATGCAATCAAATTACATTAATAAAGCGGAAGCGCGATAAAATCAGACTTTAAAATTTTATACAAACCATCACCATGATCTTTCTTTATGCACAATTATTAATTAAACAAAAGAGATGGATAATAAGAATTATACCCTTGTAGAATTCTAGCTTCCTCAGGTACAAGTTCACCTCCAATTCCTTCGCGTTTTCCTTGAGTTCCACCGATTAAATTCCTTCCTTTGATCAACGTTAGCCACCCAAGTGTTTGGCCTCTAGAGGTGATCCACCAAGGAATAATACTTGTTCAAGAAGATGGGTGTTGGCAAAACCCTAGTTTCTATCTCTATAGAAATTGCAAGTACTCTTTACAATTCTTATGCAAGAGTGTGTAACCCTAATCTATGATAAGACTTCTCTTATTTATAGATGTAGGAAAACCCTTCCCTAAACTATTTAGGATTAGGGTTTCTATTCTAATTAAACTCCTTTAATTAAATTAAACTCCTAAACCAATTAGAAATTCATGTGAGAGTACTTCTATTAATTAATTCCCAATCCCTATTAGGAATTAAATAATAGTAATAGTAATAATAATAATAAGACTCCTCTTATTAATTTATATTTAATATTTCTAAAATATTAAATAATAAATATTAAGCTATTTAATTTATTCTATCTCCATAGACTAAATTAAATACACTTAAATTATTATTACAATTATGCCATTTACTTCTTAAATAAATATTTTCCTTTTGCGGTGTGACCCTTTAGGTTCTCCATATTAAACCGGTTGTGAATAAATCAATTAGAACAATTCTAATCTTATTTAAATAAATAAATTAAACTATTTAATTTATTTAAATAAATAATATTTATTCTACAATAAGGGTAAGCCCCCTTAGCGATCAACGACTTTCCAGATAATATAGATTTCAACATTAATCATAAAAGAACCTTTCAGTGCATAGTTACCGTACAATTCAATCCTTCTACCATACAATGTCCCAATTAAATATAAGACATGGAATTACTGTCAAGTCTTATTTTATTTAATTATATGTATTTCGATTCTGAAATGCACAACTCTGATAATGCAAATTAGAAACTCTTTTCTAATTTCATTCTGCTTTGGCCAAAGACTTCTGAGTCGTCATTTATCGAATCACATAGGACATTCTCTCCTTTTACTAGAAGTGGTAGATTCTTTGTTGATCATTCACCTATCTCCATGTACAACTTGTTATACCCAATCATACCCTTTGATATACCCTAAAGGTCTTAAGGGACATGTCAAAGTATAACTCATCATACACAAGATACTATGATGATCTCAAGTCCAAGGATCACTTGTACTACTATCACTAGAGGAATTCCTATTGACAGGCGAGTAAAACTCCATTAAGTATTCCTTAGCGAGCCACGTTCAGTGAACTTATTCTCTAATAAGCACCTACATACTTGCTTTAGTGTCTCCACACAAATGATTATGAGATCAATCATTCTCTTCATAAGAGCAAGCAACGTATGTACTAATCTATCCGGATTCACTAATCCCCTTTTTAGTAATCCATCGATTAGGAACAATTTAAGTTTGTGAGCTATCTAGAATTTAGATCTCATTAGCATGATCCCCATCATGATTCTAAAAGCATTTCTCAAAACTATGGGTTTATCACATTTAATATAACAGCACAATGTAGATAATATAAAATGCCTTTAATAACCGAATCTCCCACTTGCACTAAAGCCAATCGTCATGGTATCTAATACCCTTCTTCTCTAAGTGACGATCATCCTGCTGTTTGGATAAAGCTTCAGTAAATGGATATGCAATGTTGTTATTGAGAGTCCACTATCTCTATAGTGACTTATCCTCTTTCAATGATTCCACTAATCAAATGAAAGTCCCGCAACACATGTTTGAATCCAAGATGAGACTTAGGAACTATTCCTAGTTCTGTGATGAACTTTTTATCCAAACAATCAACTTGCAGCTTCATTTATAGCTATATACTTTGTCTTTGTCACTAAACCAGTAACTCTTTCCTGTTTGGAACCTTTCCAATTCACTGCACCACCTTTCAAAGTAACGATTTACCTTAAAGTGGATTTGTTATCGTCTTTGTCAGTCTGAAAAACTTGAGTCTGTTTAGCCCTCTAGTTTTAATTCAGACCTACCATGAATCATAATCACATCTTCAGTACCGGTTAAGTACCTAAAGATGTTTATCACTGTCTTATAGTGATCATGTCCAGAATATGACTGATCAACATCAGGCCTTGTATATTCACTGCATACATGATAGTAACTCATGCGATCTCTCTTTTAATTGGAGACAATTTTAGAGAGATACACTCCATGACTCATCATCATGAGACTTCGCTTGGAGTTTGCCATGCTAAACGCCTTTAGCATCAAATGAATATACGTTCCTTGGGTCAAGCCGAACATCCTTTTAAATCTATCTATATAGATTTATATCCCCAATTTATAGGATGCTCCTCCCAAGGCATTCATGGAGGAATGTTTAGACAATTTTATCTTTACTGATTGTAGCATTAGTGTGTTATTCCTTGTCAGTAGTATATCAACATATAATACCAAGAATGTCACAGCGCTCCTACTGACCCTTTTGTACACACTAGGTTCATTCCCATTTTTGATAAAATCAAACTCTTTTGATTGTCTCATCAAAATGAATGTTCCATCTTTGAGAAGCTTGCTTCAATCTATAAATGGATCATTGTAGCTTAAAACACGATTTGCTACAACCTTTGAAACAAATTCCTCTGGTTCTATCATACATACATTCTCCTCAAGCCTTCATTGAGGAAGGACGTCTCCACATCCATTTTGTCAGATTTCGTAATAAGCTGCAATCACAAGCAAAATCCAAATGGACTTGAGCATTACCCGATAGTAAGGTTTTATCACAGTTAACTCCTTGACTTGAAAAACCTTTTAAACAGGTATGGTCTTATAGGTGTCTACCTTGCCATTTGCCCCAGTCTTTCTCTTAAAGACCCATATATACCAGAGTCTATACTTGGTTCTTATACATAGAGTCCATTTCGGATTTTATGGCCATCTGCTATTTCTCTGAGTGTTTTCTACTTATAGCCTCATTGTATATAACCGGATCATCATCCTCTATGATGCGTACCTCATCATCATCCTCTATGATGAATCCATACCTCCCAGGTATCTTCGGTACTCTTCCAGATTTACGATTCGGTTGTGGTACAATAGGTCTATCTACAGGTTCCTCGGTTCGACTTAAAGTGCTTTGTGGTTCTTGAACTCCTTCAAGATCTATTACCCTCCCACTAGCTCCTTCAATGATAAACACATTTATCTAAGAAGGTAGCATGTAGGATTATAGTACCCTAAACATCTTTAGGATATCCCACAAATCTGCACTTGTCAGATTTTGTCCTAGACTTATCTTTGAAACCTTTTCACATAAGCTGGACAACCCCTTATCTTAACATACTTAAGAGTAGGAATCCTTCCTATCCATAACCTTTATGGAGTCTTGGGCTCAAATTTTTGAGGTTATCTTATTTTGTAGATATGCAGCCGTTTCTAGGGTTTGACCCTAGATGGATACTAGAATGTCGGTAAAAATCATTATGAACTACACCATGTCCAACAAGGTACAATTTCTCCTTTTAGATACACCAATCAATTATTACGTATCAGGAGGTGTCCATTATGAGAAAATACCATTTTGAGATGATCTAGAAACTTATTGCACATGTATTCCTTCCTTGATCTGATCAAAGAATCTTAATACTTTGTCAATTTGTTTCACTTCTGAATTCTTTGAACATTTCAAATAATTCCGAAGTGTATTTCATCAAATACACACATTCAACTCTTTGAATGACCATCTCTTTTTCTTTTATTAGTTTGTTCAATTTACAAAATTATTTCTCATGTAAGTCAAGTATACAAAGTTTATCAAGTAATCTTCCAGTTTCAAACAAAACATTATCATTATAAATAGAACAACAATTGTTCTTAAATATAATACCAGAACCTTCCTTGTCCAACAACGGAAAGAAATAATGTTTCTAAAGAGAACTGGAACATAATAACAATTTATTAACTTAATAGACTTGCCCGTAGGCATCGCTAAAATATAAGTTCCTACGGCTAATGTAGCAACCATTGCTCTATTTTTCACACGTAAGATTACTTACTTTGTTTAGCTTTCTACTTCTGCTTAGTCTCTGCATTGGATTTCATACGTGAGAACTACAGCTAGTATCCAATACCCAAGTAGAACCCTGACTTATAGAAAAATTTATTTCAATTATGAACAAACCTATATTTGTAACCGAAGCTTCACTAAGCTTCTTCTGGTTAGCCTCTATAAGATTCTCCTTACAGTTTCCTTTCTAGTATCTAAGCTTATTACAGTGGAAGCAAACTCATTTGCTATCTGCATCAGTCTTGTTCTTATTGTCCTTTGTTTTTGCCTTTTCATTTACCTTCTTTGAATTGTTCTTCTTTTAAGAAGATCCTTTGGCCCTCTTCCGCTCCCTGGAAGAATCATCTACCAGTAAGACTTGGTCTTTCTTGGTTGGAAAGTGACTCTTTACAGTTTTTAACATGTTTAAGCAACTCAGGCAGGCTGACATATAGCTTGTTCATGTGAAATTCACTACAATTTGTGAGAAAGAGTCCGGATGTGATTGCAAGATCAAATCTTGGATCAACTCTCCATCCATTAAAACCAGTTGTCCCAATTGTTCAATCAAATTGATCATTTTGAGGACATTTATCTATACTGTAGTGCCATCGGTTATTCTAGATCGGAAGAGCTCCTTAGATATCTGATATCTAATAGTCTTACTTTCCTCACCCTTCAACTCCTTGAAGGTGCAAGAGTATAGTAGGAGCATCCATAGTTTCATGCTGACGCTGAAGCTCGTTACTCATGGATGCGAGCATGATGCATTGAGCCAACTGTGCATCATCTTGCCACTTTCTAAAAGTAGCAATCTCTTCCTCAGAGGCATTGTCTGCAACCATTGCAGGGATAGGCATATTAAGGATATAAGATAGCTTTTCAGCCTTGAGAACTATTCTCAAATTTCTTAACCAATCCGTTGTAATTCGGTCCGATTAATTAGCATCTAATATGCTATGCAGTGATAGTGAATTAGACATCGTAAAATTCTATAAATGAATTTGTAATTTAACAACATTTCAGCATACATTCATTTTAATTAATTACCAAAATAAATTAGGCCTTTATTTTAAATTGGTATCTCCCACTATTTTCATCAAACTATATTACCCTCAATATACAGTTCGGCAAATCTAATTAAAGATTTGCTAGTGAGAATAAGGATCCCATTTCAAATGTATATAGCCTTGTGTGACACAACAAATGATATATAAATAAATAGGTAGACAACTATTGTCAATTACATAACTATGTAACTCCTTTCAATTTGCCTCTTAGATTATTTTGATCAAGTGTGACACATCCGAATCAAAATTATCCAAGTTAAGTCCAACCTAGCACTTCCATATATTCGAAAGAAAAACACTGTCCTTGTGTGACACAACAAAACAGCATCGTTCAGTCTATGTATAAGCATCAAATGTGATAAAGCAACATCTTAAATATTTAATACTTGCCTTGTGTGACACAACAAACTCATATTAAATATTTAATACTCTATCGCTTTACCATGCTAGAAGGCGACGTTCGATATTCCAAATATCTTTGAACGCTTAGGACTTAATATAATTTTTTTGAGGGGTTTGTTATTATTTGTCTCATCTTGTTTAGCGCGCATGCACATATATATATAAAATACGCGTCATATTATTTTACATGCGAAACATGTTGGATAATATATAATATATATATAGTAAGCATGCACATATAAAATACTATATTCTACCCTGATTGATTATGGACTTTTATTCTAGTTTGGTTCACTAGAGCCACCAAGTGAACCAAAAGGTCAAACCTAGGGTGCAAGAATTAAATTTAAATATAACTATTACATTTAAACCCGGGCTCCATTACAAATGGGTCTTCAAGCGCTCCTTGCTTCTTTGTCTTCAATTCTACAAAATTAATTCTAACTAGTCCTATTACAAAAACTATTTACAATAAATAGAAACCTTGATCAGCAGTCAAGGGGAAATACATAGGAGGGAGATAGAATTTACATTAAGAAAAATTAGAGAAGACGAGGTACGCAGACCCCATTTATAAAAACCCATACATTCAAGCATCCACTAAAATAAATCCAATCACGCATTGGTCAATAGTCCATAATCAATCCCTATTTATTATCATACATATCTCTATATGTATCAATAAATAACATTCATCCCATGAATAATAAAACCATTCCATATATGCATTGATATCATTTAATGGGCAATATTAGTTAGTATAAAATTCAATTTCAACTCCAATTAGTTATCATGGAATCCAATTCCAACTCTAATTAGTTATCATGAAATCCAATTTCAATTAAAATAAACTTCTTTATTTTAATCATATTCCAAATCAAAATAAACTCTTTTATTTTAATTTAAATTTTTTTTTTTTGAATAAAAATAAACTCCTTTATTTTAATCAAATTCCAAATCAAAATAAACTCCTTTATTTTAATTAATATGAAAACCAATTTCAAGTTTAAAATAAACACCTTTATTTTTAACTTCCAATTGTTGGAAAATAAAATATATTGAATCCTATTCCTTATCAAAATAAACATCTTTATTTTTAAGGAAACATGGAATCCTATTCCATATGTGAATAAACTCCTTTATTGTAGGAAACATGGAATCCTATTCCATATGTGAATAAACTCCTTTATTCTAGAAAACATGGAATCATATTCCATATATAAATAAACTCCTTTATTCTAGGAAACATGGAATCCTATTCCATATATGAATAAACTCCTTTATTCTAGTTAACGTAGAATCACATTCCAAGTTAAAATAAAACTATTAACTTTAATCATATTCCAATTAAAATAAACCTTTTATCTTAATTGAAAATAAATAAAATCAAAATAAAAAAAATAAAATAATTTTACACAAACAATTATGCCCAATTAAATTGTTCTAAACACATATCAATGTATATACAGAATCAAAACAATTAATAATTCGCATAAAGTTTGGCTCTTGATACCACTATTAGGTTTGTATAACGCGAACATGCAATCAAATTACATTAATAAAGCGAAAGCGCGATAAAATCAGATTTTAAAATTTTATACAAACCATCACCATGATCTTTCTTTATGCACAATTATTAATTAAACGAAAGAGATGGATAATAAGAATTATACCCTTGTAGAATTCTAGCTTCCTCAGGTACAAGTTCACCTCCAATTCCTTCGCGTTTTCCTTGAGTTCCACCGATTAAATTTCTTCCTTTGATCAACGTTAGCCACCCAAGTGTTTGGCCTCTAGAGGTGATCCACCAAGGAATAATACTTGTTCAAGAAGATGGGTGTTGGCAAAACCCTAGTTTCTATCTCTATAGAAATTGCAAGTACTCTCTACAATTCTTATGCAAGAGTGTGTAACCCTAATCTATGATAAGACTTCTCTTATTTATAGATGTAGGAAAACCCTTCCCTAAACTATTTAGGATTAGGGTTTCTACTCTAATTAAACTCCTTTAATTAAATTAAACTCCTAATCCAATTAGGAATTCATGTGAGAGTATTTCTATTAATTAATTCCCAATCCCTATTAGGAATTAAATAATAGTAATAGTAATAATAATAATAAGACTCCTCTTATTAATTTATATTTAATATTTCTAAAATATTAAATAATAAATATTAAGCTATTTAATTTATTCTATCTCCATAGACTAAATTAAATACACTTAACTTATTATTACAATTATGTCATTTACTTCTTAAATAAATATTTTCCTTTTGCGGTGTGACCCTTTAGGTTCTCCATATTAAACCGGTTGTGAATAAATCAATTAGAACAATTCTAATCTTATTTAAATAAATAAATTAAACTATTTAATTTATTTAAATAAATAATATTTATTCTACAATAAGGGTAAGCCCCCTTAGCGATCAACGACTTTCCAGATAATATAGATTTCAACATTAATCATAAAAGAACCTTTCAGTGCATAGTTACCGTACAATTCAATCCTTCTACCATACAATGTCCCAATTAAATATAAGATATGGAATTACTGTCCAGTCTTATTTTATTTAATTATATGTATTTCGATTCTGAAATGCACAACTCTGATTAATGCAAATTAGAAACTCTTTTCTAATTTCATTCTGCTTTGGCCAAAGACTTCTGAGTCGTCATTTATCGAATCACATAGGACATTCTCTCCTTTTACTAGAAGTGGTAGATTCTTTGTTGATCATTCACCTATCTCCATGTACAACTTGTTATACCCAATCATACCCTTTGATATACCCTAAAGGTCTTAAGGGACATGTCAAAGTATAACTCATCATACACAAGATACTATGATGATCTCAAGTCCAAGGATCACTTGTACTACTATCACTAGAGGAATTCCTATTGACATGCGAGTAAAACTCCATTAAATATTCCTTAGCGAGCCACGTTCAGTGAACTTATTCTCTAATAAGCACCTACATACTTGCTTTAGTGTCTCCACACAAATGATTATGAGATCAATCATTCTCTTCATAAGAGCAAGCAACGTATGTACTAATCTATCCGGATTCACTAATCCCCTTTTTAGTAATCCATCGATTAGGAACAATTTAAGTTTGTGAGCTATCTAGAATTTAGATCTCATTAGCATGATCCCCATCATGATTCTAAAAGTATTGCTCAAAACTATGGGTTTATCACATTTAATATAACAGCACCATGTAGATAATATAAAATGCCTTTAATAACCGAATAAGATTACAAAGTATCATATCAAATATGATTGGCTTGTGTGCATACTACTTTCATTGGGGACCTTCATGCCGAAAAGCCCGTGAGAGTAACCCTAGGATAGGTCGGCCTCAGAATAACCCAGCGCAGGAAAAGTCTCTTCATGCCTTTTTACATTCACGCGTAAATGTCATGATCTCATTCATATATGCCTCCCTTTTTGTCAAGAGAAAAATTACTAACTTTTATGTTTTACAGGGAACAGCTAGGGAGCTTAATAAAATCATGTTTAGCATTTGTTATTGCATTAAAGGACTACTAACTTTCTGTTTTATAGGGAAAGATTAAAAAACCCCAAAACACAAAAGTTACAGCTTTAGCATGCATCCACATTTTTCATTCCCCAGGACTAAATTTCAAACCCTTGTTTCTGTAGGATTGCTCCTCAAACACGTTCGCAATCTAAAAGAGCCCAGAACTCTGCATCTGAAATGACTGATATTCCATCTACCAAATCCGGTTCCATATCTAGAGAGGAATTTGATGACTTTAAAAAGCAGATGTTAGAAATGGCCATAATGCTAAAGGAGCAATTGCTACCCAGACAGGATCCACCTAAGGAAGATCCACCTCAACTTAAGGACGAGCCAGTCGTCCCAAAAGCCATTCCCGTTCCAAACAAGACAGTGATTACTATCCCGGAAGAGGGAGATACGGATGACCTGCGGAAGAAAATGAGACAAATGGAGGAAACCATCCAATCTATGAAGGGCATAGGGTCCCTAGGCAGGGTTAACTATTCAGATTTATGTGTCTTCCCCGGAACCAGATACCCGGAGAAATTTAAAATCCCCGAATTTAAAAAATACAATGGGAAGGGGGATCCCTACACACATCTAAAAATCTACATCGGGGAGCTTGGATCTTACGCCGAAGATGAGGGTCTAAGAATGCAACTTTTCCAAAAGAGTTTGACGGGAGAAGCGAGAATCTGGTATGCCCGGCTTGACAATGCCCGGATCCATAATTGGGAAGAGTTGGCCCATACCTTCTGAACCCAGTATAGCTTCCAGGCCCAAATGGCCCCGGATAGATACCAAATGACAAAAGTTAAGAAGCAACCCAGGGAATCCTTCAGGGATTATGCACAACGATGGAGGGGCATGGCCGCACAGGTGAACCCCCCCGATGAGCGAATCGGAGATGGTGATGACCTTTGTAGACATTCAAGAGGCACCGTATTATGAACGAGTCATCTCGGGGATTGGGAGACCCTTTGCTGAAATAATTAAACATGGAGAGATGGTGGATATGGGGTTGAAATCTGGCAAAATCCGGGATTTTACGGCTTTGGAAATAGCTGCAGAACAAATACAGAATGGAAACTATGGCAGCACTTCTCGGAGGGTCCAAAAGAAGAAGGAAGAGGATGTTTCCCTCATCCTGCAGGGGTCATCCAGAAAGACAGAAAGCAATCCTCCAGTACAGGTGCAGAGGGTGGGGCCATCCCGACAGCCTAACTTCGCTGAGCAGAAGGCAGAAGGGCGAAGGAGATATGAGGCCTCGCAAAATCGAGTATTCACCCCGCTCGGGGAACCTCTTGAACGGGTCTTAGCGGTATTAGTAGCCCAAAAGAAGATAGTTGGTTTGGCACCCCCGAGTGACCCAAAGGGAAGAAGGTTTGACCCAAGCAAGCGATGCGCATACCATTCAAGTTCCCCTGGTCATGATACGCAAGACTGTTGGACGTTGAAGCAAAGAATCCAGAACCTGATTGATAGTGGGGAAATTGTGGTGGAACAGTCAGACTCCCCGAATGTTAAGGCGAATCCCCTGCCAAGATATGATGGAAGGGGGGTAAATATGGCGGAGGCCAGTGAAGCCGAGGGGCCGTCAAGGTTGAACTATGTGCAGAAAATTGAGGAAATGATCAACATGATAAATGATCACGGGAATGCACGGGAAATGCCCATCAGGTTGATAGGTGTAAGTACGAATATCACGGAGGGACCTGTCAAGTTAACGGCTCCGAGGCCCCTCATCCTTGCGGCAAGGCCTCAAATCCCTATCAGTAGTCTAAAGACGGTACCCTGGAATTATGGGGGAATGCCGGAGGAAGCGGCCAGTTGTGCTTCCGTGACGACAAGGGGAAATCCCTTATATCTTCCCGGGCGTGTCCTTGAGTGCCAAAAGAAAAAAGAGGAGATCTCCGAGGAAAAGGCCATAGAATTCTTGAAAAGGATGGATCACCCGGAAACAAGAGGGATCCAGATTTTAAATGAGGAATCCACCTTGACATCAATCATGGATTTGGTGTTATCGTCCGATGATCACTGCAAAACCCTGGCAAAAGTCCTGGAGGAGGCATACGTTCCTAAAGAAATTAGCAAGGAAGGTTTTGGCCATTTGGTGGACCACCTGTTGGAGAGTGATGCGATATCATTTACAGATGACGATATCCCCAAGGAGGGAATGGGGGCATCGAAAACCGCTACATATTGCGGTAATCTCCTCAGGTTATATCATGAATGGGGTGCTGATTGATGGAGGATCGGCATTGAATATCTGTCCCCTCAGTACTTTGCAGAAGATGAACATCAATCCCAAGCGCCTACGGGCCAGTCATGTGGTGGTGCGAGCTTTCGATGGTTCCCGGAGGGATACAATGGGAGAAATAGAATTGCCGGTGGAAATAGGACCTTGTACTTTTGATATCTCTTTCCAGGTCCTGGACATTGCGGCCAGCTATAACCTGTTATTGGGGAGGCCGTGGATACACATGGCCGGGGCAGTTCCTTCCACGCTACACCAACAAATCAAATTAATCATCGATGGGAATATGGTAACAATCTCGGCAGAATGTGATGACCTTTCTCCTCCCAGGAGTGGCCTGCCAGTGATTAGTGTGGACGAGTCGGTGGCACCTGCCAGTTTTCAGGCGCTGGAAATCAGCACTCCCCACTACAGATGCCTGGGAGCTCCAGCCATGAAACCTAGGGTCTCTCCAGAACTCACCTTCGTTGCAAAGGAAATGATGAAAATGAAATTCCAGCCCGGATAGGGGTTAGGAAAAAGCAGCGAAGGAATCACCGAGCCCATTCAGCTACCCCATCAGATAGGTAAAGCAGGGTTGGGATATCGTGAAGGCGTAGCACGGAGACACCGTCAAGGTGCGGCTCCGATTCGGCTGGCTGGCAGTCTGGTGACCAAGGTCAACAATGAACAGGGGATTAGCGAGCCTGTGATTGAGTCAGGGGATGAAGAATTAACCCCCGCAAGTGATGAGTCGACCAAGAGGGAAAGTTTCCTACAGGAGGTCGCGCAAAAGTTTGAAACCAGGTGCCATATCCCCGGACAAACAACAAGCAATGGAGAGGGGACGAATGTTGTCACGCCACCAGAGGCCCAACAGGGTGTGCCTAGCATCGATTGGGCAGGGCTAATTATTCCTGCAAAGGGTAGAAAGGAGGACTCTGGCGACGTATCCGTAATCATTGGGGAAGTGTCCGATGTGAAGCCCCCTTTTATCCAGCGCATTTCATCTGACCTGACCGTCGACAACTGGACCATGAAACCAGTGATATCCAAACAAGGGTAAAACCCGACATCAGGGTGGTAGACCCCAGAGGATGGGAGGATGAAGAAGTTTATTTTTGTTGTTGTTTTGATTTTTGCATAATTATGTCGTTTCTTCATGTTATCTGAAAATGTGATCGTTGTGGAAAATAACTTATATATGACAAGTATTTTGTTTCATGTCAGGTGTACCAATTTGAGTAATCCTTGCCTAACAAACGGTCTTTCAAATTTGAATGATGATTATGATTTTGACATTGAGTTGGATTTCGATTTAATGGGCATTGAGCAAGACTAGACGGATTATGACGATGCGCCTGACGAGATCAAAGGATGGGTCGAGGATAAACCCAAACCCAACTTGGACCAAACCATCACTATAGATATCGGAACCCCTGACAAGCCAAAAGAACTCAAGATAGGGACGAACCTTACCCCTAGCCAAAAAGCTGAAATGACTGAGTTGCTAAACCAATATAAGGATGTCTTTGCCTGGTCTCATGAGGATATGATCGGATTGTCCACCGACATTGTGGTACACCGATTGCCCATCAAGGAGGGTTTCAGGCCTGTCAAACAAAAATTAAAAAAGTTGAAACCAGAGTGGAGCTTAAAAGTGAAGGAGGAGATCATCAAGCAATTCAGGGCGGGAATCATTATGGTGTCCACTTACCCAGAATGGCTGTCCAATGTAGTCCCAGTGGCTAAGCCTGGAGGGAAGGTGAGGGTATGTGTAGACTACAGAGATCTAAACAAGGCCAGTCTCAAGGATAACATCTCGGTGCCTTTCATACACATCCTGGTGGATAACATAGCCCAGTATGAGATGTACTCTTTTGTGGATTGCTTTGCGGGGTATCATCAGATAATGGTGGCGGAAGAAGATCGGGAAAAGACCGCATTCATCACCCCTGGGGCACTTTCTGCTATAGACGATTGGCTTTTGGTCTCACAAATGCAGGGGCTACTTATCAGAGAGCTATGATGGCCCTGTTCCACGATATGATGCATAAGGAGATAGAGGTCTACGTGGATGACATTATCGTGAAGTCTAGGGTAGAATCTGACCATATAACCCATCTTAAAAAGCTATTCGATCGGCTCAGAAAGTATAATTTAAAGCTCAATCCAGCAAAGTGTGCTTTCGGAGTGCAGTCGGGTAAGCTCTTGGGGTTCCTGGTTAGTGATCGAGGCATTGAGTTGGATCCAGCAAAGATTAAGGCCATTGTGGATATGCCGGCACCTCACACGGAGAAGGAGATAAGAGGATTCCTGGGAAGAATAAACTTCATCAGCCGCTTCATATCCCACTTGACAACTACATGTGAGCTAATTTTCAAGCTGTTAAGGAAGGGTGCTTCCCAAGAATGGAATGAGCAATGTCAGAGGGCTTTTCAGACCATTAAAAAGCAACTGACTGAGGCACCAGTGCTGGTACCCCCGAAGGACAGGATCCCTTTGTTTATGTACATATCGGTCAATGCCATCGCGATGGGATGTATGCTGGGACAGAAAAATGAGGCAGGTAAAGAGCAGGCCATCTATTACCTCAACAAGAGATTCAGCCAATGTGAACAGAATTACACTCCCATCGAGAAGACCTGTTGTGCTCTGGCCTGGGCTGCAGGAAGATTACAACATTACCTCCATGGGCATACTACATACCTGATATCGAGAATGGATCCCCTGAAATATATTTTTGAAAGGCCCATGCTGAATTGTCGACTATCAAGATGGCAGTTAATCTTATAACAGTTCGACATGGTGTACGTAACTCAGAAAGCCATGAAAGGGCAGGGAATTGCAGATCAGTTGGCGGAAACCCCGTCAGGAGGGATGGAGCCGTTAGAAACTCCGCTGCCGGGTGAAGATATATTTTGGGTGTCACACTCAAAATGTGATGACGAGGGGCAGTTCTGGAAGCTGTATTTTGATGGTGCCATGAATGCCGAGGGGGCAGGAGCCGAAGCGGTCCTGGTATCTATCACTGGAGAGCAATACCCTGTGGCCACTAAATTGCAGTTCAGCAATTCAAACAACACAGCTGAATACGAGGGATGTATATTGGGACTCCGTTTTGCCCGCAATATGGGAGTGAAGAGATTAGCGGTGTTTGGGGATTCAGAACTGGTAATCAGACAGGCGATCGGGGTGTACAACACTAAAGAGCTTCGGTTACTTCCATACCATCGTTGTGTTACCCAATTGATGCAAGAATTCGAAGATATCGCTTTTCGACATATCCCCCGGGGACGGAATGACTTTGCTGATGCGTTGGCAACCCTGGCGTCCTTAATCCATATAATCAAAAGAAAGGACGTTCCACAGATTGAAATAGCCGTACAGAGTGCCTCGGCATACGAGGAACATGTTGCAGTATTATTAGACGAGGTGGTTCTACCAAAGCAACCTTGGTATCACGACATAAGGGAGTATCTGAGGGATAGATCCATTCCCGACCAGGCGAGCCGAGCTGAGAGGATGAGGATTCAAAAGATGGCAATGAAATTTTACCTGAGCGGGGATTCACTCTACAAGAGGGATGCTGGGTTGGGATTGTTGCAATGCGTAGATGAGACACGGGCCCAAAAGATTATGAATGAAATACATGGTGGGGTGTGTGGGCCACACATGAGTGGACCAATGCTAGCCAAAAATATCTTGAGGACAGGGCATTATTGGTTAACGCTGAAGGCCGATTGCGATGATCATGTCAAACGGTGTTACCAATGCCAGGCGCACGGTAATGTGATCCATACGCCTCCCAATGAACTGCACTGTATGACCTCCCCGTGGCCATTTTTAATGTGGGGAATGGATGTGATCGGACCAATAGAGCCCAAAGCAAGCAACGGACACCGATTCATTTTCGTCATGATCGATTACTTCACCAAATGGGTAGAAGCAGCTTCTTTCCCCAAAGTAACTCAGGAGGTCATCGTCGGTTTCATCAGGAATAATGTCATTTGTCGATATAGGCAACCTGAGGTTTTGGTCTTTGACAATGCCAAGAATTTAAACAACGCCCTCATGAAGGGACTGTGCGACCAGTTTAATATCAAACACCTCAATTCCGTCATTTACCGTCCTAAGATGAATGGGGCAGTGGAGGCTGCAAATAAGAACATCAAGAAGATCATAGCGAAAATGTCTGCTAATCATCGGGGATGGCCGAATTTGTTACCCCTCACCCTGCTGGCATACCGAACGTCAACGCGTACTTCTACAGGGGCAACCCCTTACGCTTTGGTGTATGGAATGGAGGCTGTTCTGCCAATTGAGGTTGAAATGGCATCCCTCAGAATAGTGATCGATGCTCAGATAAGCGAGGAGGATTGGATGCAAAGTCGATATGACCAATTGGCCCTAATTGATGAAAGGAGGGTAGCTGCAGTTTGGCATGGTCAGTTATATCAACAAAGGATCTCTCGATCGTACGACAAAAGGATAAGACCTCGAAAGTTCAAAGAAAATGATTTGGTGCTAAAAAGAGTCATGCCTTGTCAAGACGAAGCCAAGGGAAAGTTCACCCCGAATTGGGAGGGGCCATTTGTGATTAAGAAAGTGCTATCCGGAGGAGCCCTCATATTACAAGAAATGGATGGGGAGGTATTTCCACAACCCCTCAATTCCGACTCGGTGAAGCGGTTCCACGCTTGAATAATCGATTTCTCCGTTTTTCTTTGAGGAGCGAACTACGTAGGACCTGATCTCCCAACTTGTGGGGGTACGTAGGCAGCCATCATGGCGCGGTCCGATCCCTTAAAAAATAATCCTTTCCCTAACCAAAACCAATTTTCGACAGCCAGATAAAACCTTCCTACACCCTCAAAACCTTCCCGAAACTAGTTGCCTAACCAGCTTCATCCCAAAGGACATAACCCTGATCCAACCAAACAGTTATCCAAAACCTGAGATTCAATCCGATGAAATCAAAAGGTGTGCGGCAATATCTGTCAAATCTCCATCAAGACTGGAGAAGAGAAAGAAAGCGAAATGTCAAAATCATGGTCAGCTAGATAAAATGAAGATCAAATGAAAGGCAGCGATACGACAAAAAGGGAAAATGACTGAATTTAAATGCATGTCTACATATATTAGTCATTTTGTTACAAGATTTCTCTTTCGATAACCGATGAAACTAACATAGTCTATGCAGGAAATAAAATAATCTACAAATCTGAAACTAGCTGAAGCAGGATGGACAAAGTAGTGGATAGATCTGAAGCATCAGTATCTCCTGCAATCTGCTGCCCCATCATATGAATACGATCCAGTAAAGCAGTGGCTCGGCTGACAGTCCCAAAATGGGCATCTACAACTGCCCTGGTCTGAAATACAATGGCCTCTCTGTCAGCAATGGCAGCGTCTCTGGCCCGAATGGCATCATCTCTCTCGACAAGAGCGGCATCCCTCTCGGCCTCAGCAGTAATCAGGGCCAGGCGGAGTCGGGTATCCTCAGTAACCCGACTTGGGAAAAATCAGCTGAGATGAGTGGTCTGTGGTACCTTCTGGGAAAATCACTCCAGAGTCATCAAAGGCCCCAGTCTGACTCAAACCAACCGGATCCGAGTCTCCGCGCAACCGCTGCACGTAAGCAAATGTCTGGATGTGGCAGCTCTCACTATGTTCGGCAAGGATCCTGCGAGACCAAAGATCGTATACCCGCAGTAGATCCCTCTCTGAACGAGATGATATAAGGAATCGGTAGGCGGCTGCACCCGCGAAAGGGTGTAAATCCTGTGTCTGATCAAACTGCCCCATAACCGCCAAGGGATGATAAGTCGTCATGCCCCTCAAGCCAGCAATGGGAATGAAGTCCAGGTCAGGCACGTGAGTCAAGAAGCTCATAAAGGAGCAATAGCCCAAATAGACCAGGAGATGAAAGGAATCCTCAATGACCGACAAAAATAATGTCCAGGAGGCCACATCAGTACAGCTCACGGGTCGAAATGAAAACTGCATGGCTATGTCATGGCTGAAGCAAAACCCTCGGCGACGGAAATGGCCGATGGGACTGAGATGACTCATGAACCACATATACAATAAGGTCGAGCTCCCTCTGAATACCCTGCCTCGGAAAGATTGACAGTATGAAGCTGACATGTAGGTATCTGCCAATATCATGGAAAGAATGGTGTGATCTTCCTGAAGGGCTCGAACGGCCGCGACAACCCGCATGTCCAACTGATCAGGTCCTACGGGCAAGTACAATACTGAAATGACACAGGCCATCAAAACATCCACTCTCAAAGCGCCCAAGCGCTCCTCGGACACGGAAAAATCGCCGAAGAAAAGACGGAAACTGTCGGGTGAGCCAAATCGGTCAATCAAGAACTGAAGGGGAACCAGGTGGTCTGATGTGATCACCGAGAACAGGACAGCCCTCTGCAAACCAGTGAAAGTCAAGAATTGATGGCGCATGGAACCAACTATAACCCTAGCACAAGGACCATCCAAAGGCAGGCCGGTGAAGCGAGCATACTCCTCAAGGGTGGGGGTCAGCTCTACTGTCCCTAACCTGAACACTTGACGGGCAGGAGCCCAATAGCTCAGAATACCATCCACAAAACCTGCTGGCACCGGAAAGGATAATAAGGACCAAGAATGGCCCAAAAGACCATCTGCGATGACCCTGTCGGCCGGCAATAAACTGTCCCACCAGCGGAGGAGACTGCCAACCAACCCTATGAGAGGAATGGAATCCAAGCGTACCACGACATCTGAGGACGACATCTGTGGAAAAATAGTATCAAAAAGACTGTACAGGGGTCATTTTCTATCCATGAAAAAGAGGCATGCATCATACACTTAATAATAAGGAAAATAAATTTCATAGATATAAAAGACAAAAACTATGCATAAATGAGTAAATGAGTTCAGTACATAGTGCATAAAATGAAAAAAATAAATCTAAACAGATACAGGTACAAAAGCCCTATCCTATCCTGATCTAAATAAAATAAATCTCATCTATGAAAGCGGGATCCTCAAACTGATTCCCTGGGGTCGTCGAAGTCGGAGGACCGAAATTCATGTCCAGAATGTAGGGTTGCGCTGTGGCATCAGATGAGCTCGGGCCCGCATCATAACCCGCACCGTCGGGATTGTAGGCATAAGCATCCTCTGGAGTCCGGCCCAACACCCGAAGATATAGAGATAGCTGGTCTACCTGACGGGTCAGAGTGGCGATCTTCTCAGCATGAGTAGGGCTCCGAACGCAGGCTGCCTAGTCAGTCATCATCACCGAGCCAGGGACCATGTCCCCGAGGAAGAATGTGGCCCGGGTCTGAGGACCGATGGTGCGGGGCACCCACCAAGTACGGAAAGCATCACTCGTACTGAGACCCGTAAAAAGCATCCGGCCGTCCTCCCCTGCAAGCATGATCTCTGAAGGCTGAGAATCCAGCGGCCAGGAGGTAGTGAAAGGAAGGGAATGCGGGATGCGGATCTCTCCAGTAACGCATCTGAATGCGCGCTCCCCCAGATACATCACCCATCCTCCAACACTCTGCAACGTGAGGCGACGGGTGGAAAGCTCGAACTCCGGGCCAGAAGGATGCCCATCAGCAAACCCCACCGTCAGATGCTCGGAGAGGTAGGGAACCCAAACGACATCAGCAGCCGTGATCAGCTCCAGCTGGTTGCGGCAGTGTGCAAAGCTGCCAGACACTGGGACCTCCTCCAAAGTGCTATGATGCCATCGCCGGTCCCGGGGATAAGTGTCCAGGCCAAGAGTAGTGACAGGCCTCAGACATAGGAGACGCTCGTAGGCCCAGAACTGCGAACAGAAATAGTGAAAAGCATGAGTGACCGATAAATGCAGAAAAGGGAAATAAATGAAGGAAAGTCCAGTAAGAAGAGAGGAAGAGAAGCCTCACCAGCAAGAAATGATAGAATCCGAGCCAAGCATCTGTCTGTCCCTCCGAACGTAGGCGCAGACTGTGGAGGAAATAAGCAAAGGTGAACGATCCCCAATCGAAGTCACCGATCCGGTCTACGTCTCTGACAGCCCCTACGACGCTGAAATGGATGGTAGAGGAGTTGTTCCCTAGGAAACAACCCCTCATGATGGTCAGGAACAAGCGCCGTAGCAGGATGTCACGAGTGCCCTAATCCGCTGGAATAGGCAGTGCGTATAGACCCCCGACAGCATCGACAGCCAAAGCAACGGACCGAATGGTACGAGCCTTAAAGACCCGGTCCTCAGCAGCGAAGCCCAATAAAGCCCGGACCTCCGCTGGAGTGATGTCAAGATCTAGAGGGACGTGGGATCCAGTGAACTCGATGCCCGTGATATACCTCCAATCCCAGGGAGTCAACACAACCTCGCAGTCAAGAAGGTGAAGAGACTGCGTCTGGTGGAACCAGCGCTCGGATAAGGCCCTCATGTAACCCCAGGGGCACTGGCGGGGAATGATGGTGAAGAAGTGACGAAAGCCCCAGGAGTCCACCACCACCCAGTACTCGCTGTGCAGAGCTGTATAGAGGGAGTAGATGTTGAACCAGTTGCCCCTCGGCTGAGTAAACTCGGGTACCTGTGGTAATCACCAATGGGTCAGTCCAGATAGAACGAGAATTGAGAAATTGAGAACAAGATAAGAGTAGAATTGAATATACCTCATTAGCCACGAGAGACGCTGAGGGGTGACGACTGAGATCCCGACCCAATAGATCGGGTATCTGCACGGAGGCGCCAGAAAGGGCGCGGTGAGGAGATGGGGCCAGTGTGCTGGAGGATGGCCCCTCTGCCGCAACCTCCGGGGGAACAGCCTCCTCAACGTCCGGGTGATCGGGACGGATGACAGCCTCCGCCAAGCGACGAGCCTGACGGGTCCGAGGAAGAGCAGGGGCAGGTGCAACCCTACGACGGCGAACACCCGAAGTCCGAGACGCAGAGGAGCTACTAGGAGCGTCGGGATCCATAGCTGGAATGGAATAGCAGGCAAGGAGGAAGGTAAGTTCCCTTTTTTAATTAATTGTGTCACAAATATTCTAGTATTTATCGTAGACTTAATGCAACATGATGCATGTTTATTATGTGTGCATGAAAAAAAAAATCGGCAGAGTTCCGTTTGTAAAATGGACATCCTAGGCATAAGCCAAACATGTTTTTCAAAGAAACCAAGCCACAACAGATCAAAGTTGCATTCATACGTGCAATAAAAGCATGTAAAGGACCATAATGCATGATTTTCTTTCAAAAAAGGAACAAACAAGTATGTGGGATCGCATCATAAGCATAAGATAGACTCATACAGTTGATACATAGCATGTATATACAATGATACATAGCATAGCATTGTAAAGCATACATTTCTATCTCTAAGCATGCAAATAGCTAAATGTATAGCAAAACATTGACGAAATTGAAAAGTGAACGGTAAAAGTGTTACCTGTAGCGCGTAGATCGATCCTACCGGAGCAGTTTTTGCAAAAAAGGTTGGAAAGCTCGGCAAAAAGGCGTGCAAGGGTCTGAAAATCGCGTGGGGTACGAATGAAAGTGACAAATCTGGGAAGCGTGGCTGGGCACAGTGATTCCCCCCTTGGTCCATTGAAAGCTTAATCGATTCTAAAGCCCATTTGACTCATAATCTGATAATAAAATATGAGATTTTGATGAATCGGATGTCGAACACGGCTTCTCAATTCGACCGAGTGACCGGATACGAGGCCCGGCACTCGCAAATAACCAACCGGCGACGATACCCGGGGGTTACGAGATGGGTGACCGGCGACGATACCTGGCCCTGACGAGACGATCGACCAGCGATGATAACCGGCGATCACGAGATGGGAGACCGGCGACGATACCCGGCCCCGACGAGACAATCGACCGGCGACGATAATCGGCGATTACGAGATGGATGTCCGGCGACGAAAACCGGCTCCGACAAGATAGCCAACCGGCGACGATACCCGGGGGTTACGAGATGGGTGACCGGCGACGATACCCGGCCCCGACGAGACAATCGACCGGCGACGATAACCGGCGATTACAAGATGGATGTCCGGCGACGAAAACTGGCTCCGACAAGATAACCAACTGGCGACGATACCCGGGGGTTACGAGATGGGTGACCGGCGACGATACCCAGGGGTTACGAGATGGGTGACCGGCGACGATACCCGGCCCCGACAAGACAATCGATCGGCGACGATAACCGGCGATTACGAGATGGGTGTCCGGCGACGAAAACCGGCTCCGACAAGATAACCAACCGGCGACGATACCCGGTGGTTACGAGATGGGTGACCGGCGATGATACCTGGCCCCGACGAGACAATCGACCAACGACGATAACCGGCGATTACGAGATGGATGTCCGGCGACGAAAACCGGCTCTGACAAGATAACCAACCGGCGACGATACCCGGGGGTTACGAGATGGGTGACCGGCGACGATACCCGGCCCCGACGAGACAATCAACCGGCGACGATAACCGACGATTACGAGATGGATGTCCGGCGACGAAAACCGGCTCCGACAAGATAACCAACCGGCGACGATACCCGGGGGTTACGAGATGGGTGACCGGCGACGATACCCGGGCTCGACGAGATAATTGACCGGCGACGATAACCGGCGATTAGGAGATAGATATCCGACGACGAAAATCGGCTCCGACAAGATAACCAACCGACGATGATAAACCGGGGGTTATGAGATGGGTGACCGGCGACGATACCCGGCACCGACGAGACAATCGACCGGCGACGATAACCGGCGATTACGAGATGGATGTCCGGCGACGAAAACCGGCTCCGACAAGATAACCAACCGGCGACGATACCCTGGGGTTACGAGATAGGTGACCGGCGACGATACCCGGCCCCGACGAGACAATTGACCGGCGACGATAACCGGCGATTACGAGATGGATGTCCGGCGACGAAAACCGGCTCCGACAGGATAACCAACCGGCGACGATAACCGGGGGTTACGAGATAGGTGACCAGCGACGATACCCGGCCCCGACAAGGCAATCGATCGGCGACGATAACCGGCGATTACGAGATGGGTGACCGGCAACAGAACCCGGCCCCGACAAGACGATCATCCGCATCGACACCCTTTTATGAATGTTTTGCATCCATTGCATCTTACGTTGCATCATAAATCATATGTGTTGCATCACGTATGTATTGTCATCCTTGTGCATTGTCATTGTCATTCAATCTGCGGCTGGCTTTGGCCAGCCTATTTCAGTTCAGTTTCGTTGCAGCATACAGGAGGTTGAAGGTTTAGCAGTTTTGGAAAAAGAAAGGATTCAGCAGCAGCAAGAAGCACGGAAATAGAGAGGAAATATAGCAAGTTTTTGCAACCAAATAGGAAGAAAAGAGAGAAAAAAGAGAGGATTCATATTCTTTTGATTTTGATTGTATCAAATATACACCTTATCCTATTCAAATACACAAGTTCACATCCATTTGAGATCATTTGCAAGGTGAAAATTCCCTTTGTTCTAGCAATTTATATCATATCATGTGGTTGAATTAAATGTAGTTTTCATGAAATTTACGGTGGGATAATGGATTAGGGATTATTAGCGAGGGTTCCATCGGAACAAAATTCTTCCTAATAACCCGAGGATATCCAATTGGTGAAATTTCTAGCTTGTTTATGGTGATTTATTGGGTGTAATTTATTTAGATTATCATTTTCGGATATCATGGTGTATTAGATAAATCCGAGTTGGTTAGTTATGTAGTATTCATTTCGTGGGCATGTAGCAATCTCGGGTGTGAGTCTAGGAACGCGACCCCGTGGTCCAAATCCGATGATGGACGTTTTGACATATGTAATAGATTCAAAGTACTCGTTTTTGTAACATGTAATCGTCGGGCCTTAAAACGACGCTAAGGCGAAAATCGGATTTAAGGCCTCGTAATAGTGGAACATGTGATTGTTGGCGTTTGGGGATGTTTTGATGGCTTACATGCCCATGGATAGCCCCGACGCGTGTTCATGCTTGATTAGATTTTGTGACACGAAAAAATGATTTCAAAGATTAAACGATGAAGGGTTTTTATTTAAAATTAAACAAGCTAGGTTATTAGAATCACGAGGTTAAAAATTGGAAGTGTTAATAAATGTCGATTCCTATTAAACGAGAAGGCCAAGGGAAATCATTTTCAAACATCACCAAAAATGGCTTTATGAATGAAATAAACGTTTTACTAAACCTTGATACATAGGGCGAAAGAGATCCTAGAAATTGCCCATCATTTATGAAAGCAACGTATAAATCTCGATTCCTATTTTGGTTAAGGTTTAATAAATTCATGTTTTGCCAAAACAACACTTCATGAAAAATCTCATAGTTTTGACAATTAAAATCAAATCTTTCTCATAAGGAAGTAAAGCTTTCTCGAATAGGCCAAAAGACATTCTAAAGCATTCTCCAAATAAAACACGTTTCTTTCATAAAACACCAAAAAGGATTCCTTTTTTTTTTACAAAACTCACCACAACAATTCATTAGGCACACCCACACACACGCATTTATACACATTTCATGAATTAAAGGATAGGAAAGCATCAAGATTGCGGTAACCGTGTTTCACGGAAGTCGAGGGGTGCCTAACACCTTCCCCTCACTTAAGCAAGCCCCCGAACTCTATGAATCTCAAATTCGCAGACCAATTAATTCGGAGTCACATATGAGCCAGCGATTTATAAAAAACGAAAACTCGGATGAGTTGGTACATCCATTTCAAATATACCAACTGGCGACTCTGGTTAATTGGCTCATCATAAAAAACGATCTTTCAAAATCCCGTCGACATTAATGCCGACCTTTTCCCCAAAATCATTCAATCAAAAGGCTAAGAAATCGAAAGAGGCGAGAAAACCCGGCGTCGACATTATCATTTATCAAATCACATAAAATATTCTCTCCTTTTACTAGAAGTGGTAGATTCTTTGTTGACCATTCACCTATCTCCATATATAATTTATTATGCCTAATCATACCTTTATACCCTAAAAGTCTTAAGGGACATGTTAAAGTATAACTCATTATACACAAGATACTATGATGATCTTAAGTCTAAGGATCACTTGTACTACTATCACTTAAGGAATTCCTATTGACAGAGAAGTAAAACTCCATTAGGTATTCCTTTAGCGAGCCACATTCTGTGAACTTATTCTTTAATAAGCACCTACATACTTACTTTAGTGTCTCCACACAAATGATTAAGAGACCAATCATCCTCTTCCTAAGAGTAAGCAAAGTATGTACTAATTTATCCGAATTTACTAATCAACTTTTTTCGTAATCCAACGATTAGGAACAATTTTAGTTAGCGAGCTATCTAAAATTTAGATTTAATTAGCATAATCATCATCATGATTCTAAAAGTATTGCTCAAAACTATGTGTTTATCACATTTAATATGACAACACCATGTAGATAAAGTAAAATGCCTTTAATAAATAAATTCTTTTATTAATAAATGAATAAGATTATAAAGTATATACTACATCATATCTAATATGATTGGCTTGTGTGCATGTGACACCCCCAAATTCGGGTCTCCAAACATCCGGATCCGGTCATCACGATCAAATGCATCATTCACCTCCAACAACATACATTGACTAAAATGCGGAAAATAAACATATGTTGTTCATTAAAAAGGTGTTACTAGTCCTAGAATATAATAACCTTAAGTACTGAACACAAATCCATACCCCAAATAACTGTCAGGGTTTAAATTACATTTATAGTAATTAACTACTCATAAAATTAAAATCTGCTACGTGAAGCCTATCACTTCATCCTTTCTTTACCCTTGCTCTTTCCTGATATCTCGGGTTTAGCTGCAATGGAAGTCATGATATAGCAAGGATGAGCAACGAGTTTGCTCAGCAAGTTTAAAGTACAATAATAAAGGATATATCATGATGAAGGGAATATAGAAAGAGAATTCAACAATATAATTATCAGAAGCAAGAATAATAAATGCTTTTAGAACAATTGGTAGTCAAGTAGACTTTGAACAATAACTTCCAAAGGAGTCAATAGCTAGCTGACCCTCTGGTTACTGGCTACAGAATAAGTACTTGAGGGAATCAGCCTCGCGTACGCTATGTGTATGCATAACATTTAACTCTGCTAGTTGTACCTTATATACGGTACCTGGGGTACTCCCCTATAATAAAAGGGGTGTCCATTTAGTCTAAGAATCCTTACCATCGATTGGTTCGGATAGCTTTTATAAATTCTCACATACTTGCCTGACCGAACAAGGGTTCAGACTTAATCATGAATAGTTCATAATTTCGGAACTTTAATAAATATACGAATTCAAATGCACGAGTGCGAATGTCAATGAATTCATAGATGTGGAATAATTTTTGAAAGTAATTAGACCACTTAAGGCATGCTTGGAGATAAGATTCAAGCTTAAAGAATAACTTGCAATAATATATACCTTTTTGCACGAATTAAAAATAATGCATAAGGTTTAGAAACTTGCTTAATGTAAAAGTTGAGTAAGATAGAACTTGCCTGTTTGCTCAGCTACAGATAAATTTTAACTTTAATTAATTGATTTTGAGTGACCTATCATTGGATAAAGTCGACTTATCAATTAATATGGCATAGTTGTATATTGGCACACCTTACTATACCATTTACTTAGCAGGTAACAATTCACCATCTACATTAGCTAAACATAAATTAATTAATGATCTTTAGCTATTAAAATGATGGTAGCTAATCATGATTACTATTCTTCGATTACTCAGATTTATTACCCTTATCTGTCTCTAAATATGGGTTAACAATCCTTATTTATTATTTATAAAATAAATAATAAATTTATTTTGGTTTAAAGACAACAGAAAAACAATTGATCACTTATTTAGTTTTACTCTTAATTACTATTCACCCTTAAGGGTAATTGAGTAATTATTATTCCTTGTTCCTTATTTAACATTAATTAAATACTTAATGTATTAATTCTACACACACTTAATTATTATTTAATATTAATTAAATAATCCTTAAGTATTTATTATCTTTATTTATGAAGGCCAAAAGTAAATAATCAACTTATTAATCTCACTCATACTTAATCATTATTTCATTAATGATTAAGTAGTTGTTATCCTTATTAGCTTTATTCATACCCAATTATTATTAGTTAATAATTAGATATTTGTTATCTTTATTTATTATTATTAAATAATAAATAATTATTTTATTACTATTATTCATACTTAATTATTATTTAATACTAATTAAATAATAATTAAATGTTTACAAACGTCTGTGTGTACCAATGCTAACAACTTTGTAACTCTTTCTCCTTTTCCACTAAAAGGAGATTTAGTCATCTTACCCATGAGACAAGATTCACAAGTTGGATATGATTCGTAATCAGATAGCTCTAAAAGCCCATCTTTATGCAACTTGGATAATCTTGTTTCATTAATATGACCGAGTCTACAGTGCCACATAAAGGTATAATTAACATCATCTCTTTTCCTTTTCTTAGTTTGTTCAATTTGAAGTATATTTTCATGCAAGTCAAGTATGTAAAGTCCATTCAGTAAATTACCAACACCATATAAAACATTTTTATTATAAATAGAACAACTGTTGTTCTTTATTATAATATCAAAACCATCCATATCCAATACAGAAATTGAAATAATGTTTCTAATGAGTGTTGGAACATAATAACAATTATTTAAACTAATGAACTTCCCCGAAGGCAGTGCTAAACAATAAGTCCCTATAGCCAATGCAGCAACCTTTGCTCCATTTCCCACGCGTAGGACGACTTCATCCTTGTTCAGCTTCCTACTTCTGCTTAGTCCCTGCATATTATTACATATGTGAGAACTACAACCGGTATCCAATACCCAAGTAGAATTTTGACTTTCAGAAAAATTAATTTCAATCATGAACAAACCTAGATCGGAAGTCGAAGCTTCTCCAAGCTTTTTTTGGTCCGCAAGATACTCCTTGCAGTTCCTCTTCCAATGTCCCGGCTTATTGCAATGGTAGCAAATTCCTTTGCTATCTGGATCAGGTTTCTTTTTATCCTTTCCTTTCGCCTTTCCCTTAGCCTTATTGTTTTTCTTTTTTTCAGAAGATACCTTGGGCCTCTTCCTTTTCTTAGAAGAATCATCCACTAGTAAGACTTGGTTCTTGTTGGATGAGGAGTGACCTTCAGTAGTTTTCAGCATGTTAAGTAGCTCAGGCAAGCTGACATCCAACTTATTCATGTGAAAATTCACAACAAATTGTGAGAAGGTGTCTGGGAGTGACTGCAAGATCAAATCTTGACTTAACTCCCCATCCATCACGAACCCAAGTTGTCCAAGTTGTTCAATCAGATTGATCATCTTAATGACATGAGTCTCAACAGCAGTGCCCTCGGTCATACGAGATCGGAAGAGCTCCTTAGATATCTGATATCTAGCAGTCCTACTTTGCTCACCATACAACTCTTTGAGGTGCAACAATATAGTAGGAGCATCCATAGTTTCATACTGACGCTGAAGCTCGTTACTCATGGATGCGAGCATGATGCATTGAGCCAAAATTGCATCATCTTGCCACTTTCTAAAAGTAGCAATCTCTTCCTCAGAGGCTATTTCTGCAACACTTGCAGGGACTGGAGAATTTAGGACATAAGAAATCTTTTCAGCAGTGAGAACAATTCTCAGATTCCTTAACCAGTCCGTGTAATTCGGTCCGGTTAGTTTGTTAGCATCAAGTATGCTACGCAGTGATAGTGAGTTTGACATTTTAAAATTATGCATGTGAAAATAGACAACATTTTAGCATTCATTCATTTAATTAATTACCAAAATAAATTAGGTCTTTATTTAAATTGGTATCTCCCACTATTTTCATCAAACTATATTACCCTCATTATATAGTTCGGCAATTCTAATTAAAGATTTGCTAACAAGATTAAGGATCCCATTTCAAATGTATATAGCCTTGTGGTGACACAACAAGCGATATATAAATAAATAGGTAGACAACTATTGTCAATTATATCACTATGTAACTCCTTGTATTTTGCCTCTTAGATTATTTTGATCAAGTGGTGACACATCTGAATCAAAATTATCCAAGTTAAGTCCAACCTTGCACTTCCATATATTCGAAAGAAAAACACTGTCCTTGTGGTGACACAACAAAACAGCATCGTTCAGTCTATTTATAAGCATCAAATGTGATAAAGCAACATCTTAAATATTTTATACTTGTCTTGTGGCGACACAACAAACTCATATTAAATATTTAATACTCTATTGTTTTACCATGCTAGAAGGCGACGTTCGATATTACAAATATCTTTGAACACTTAGGACTTAATATATTACTTTGAGGGGTTTGTTATTATAAGTCTCATCTTATTTAGCGCGCATGCACATATATATATAAAATACGCGTCATATTATTTAACATGCGAATCATGTTGTATAATATATAATATATATAGTAAACATGCACATATAGAATACTATATTCTACCCGGATTGATTATGGACTTTTATTCTAGTTTGGTTCACTAGAGCCACCAAGTGAACCAAAAGGTCAAACCTAGGGTGCAAGAATTAAATTTAAATATAACTATTACATTTAAACCCGGGCTCCATTACAAACGGGTCTTCAAACGCTCCTTGCTCCTTTGTCTCCAATTCTTCAAAATTAATTCTAATTAGTCCTATTACAGAAACTATTTACAATAAATAGAAACCTTGATCAGCCGTCAAGGGGAAGTACATAGGAGGGAGATAGAATTTACATTAAGAAAAATTTAGAGAAGACGAGGTACGCAGACCCCATTTATAAAACCCATACATTCAAGCATCCACTAAAATAAATCCAATCACACATTATTCAATAGTCCATAATCAATCCCTATTTATTATCATACATATCTCTATATGTATCAATAAATAACATTCATCCCATGAATAATAAAAGCATTCCATATATGCATTGATATCAATTAATGGGCAAAAGTTTTGCTAATATTTAGTTTTTGAAACAAAATAAACTCTTTTATTTTAATTAAAAACCAAATCCAAATTAAACTCCTTTAATTTTAGCAATCTGAAATCCTATTCCAGATAAAATAAACTCTTTTATTTTAAACTTTTATCAATTAAATAAACCATTTATTTTAATTGAGAAAAAACAAAATTTTTCAAAGTCTGGACACCGGCGCAGCCGCGCTCCAGTTTGAACTAGGAGCAGCGCGGCCGCGCTGCACCCCCAGAAAAGTTTTTCTGGGTAAGGGCGCGGCCGCGCTCTAGAATGTACTGGAAGCGGCGCGGCCGCGCCGCGACGCAGATTCAGAAAAATTTTCTTCAGCCCAAAATCCGATCGTATCGCATATCAATTCATACATGGAATCATAAGATCGATAATTAGCACATGATTAGGCTCTAATACCACTGTTAGGTTTGTATATAGCGCGAACATGTAATCAAATTACATAAATAGTGCGGAAGCGCGATAAAACAGATTTTTAAAATTTTATACAAACCATCACCATGATCGATCAATGTGCTCAATTAACAATATAAACGAAAGAGAAAGACAATAAGAATTATACCCTCGTAGAACAAAGCTTCCTCGGGTACAAGTTCAACTCCTAGTCCTTCGTGTTCTCCTCGAATGCTACGGTGTGATTCCTTTCCTTTGATCAACGTTAGCCACCCAAGTGTTTGGCCTCTAGAGGTGATCCACCAAGGAAGAACAAGTATTCAAGATGTTGGGTATTTGGCAAAACCCTAGTTTCTATCTCTATAGAAATTGTAAGTACTCTCCACAATCTAATGCAAGAGTGTGTAACCCTAATCTATGATAAGACCCCTCTTATTTATAGATGTAGGAATAACCCTTCCCTAAACTATTTAGGATTAGGGTTTGTATTATAATTAAACTCCTTTAATTAATAATGCTCCTAATCCAATTAGGAATCCATGGGAGAGTACTTCTATTAATTAATTCTCAATCCCTATTAGGAATTAAATAATAGTAATAGTAATAATAATAATTAGACTCCTCTTATTAATTTATATTTAATATTTCCAAAATATTAAATAATAAATATTAAGTTATTTAATTTATTCTATCTCCATAGACAAAATTAAATACACTTAACTTATTATTACAATTATGCCATTTACTTCTTAAATAAATTATTTTCTTTTGCGGTGTGACCCTTTAGGTTCTCCATATTAAACTGGTTGTGAATAAATCAATTAGAACAATTCTAATGTTATTTAAATAAATAAATTAAACTATTTAATTCATTTAAATAAATAATATTTTTTCTACAATAAGGGTAAGCCCCCTTAGCGATCAACGACTTTCCAGATAATATAGATTTCAACATTAATCACAAAAGAACCTTTGAGTAAATAGTTACCGCACAATTCAATCCTTCTACCATACAATGTCCCAATTAAATATAAGACATGGATTTACTGTCAAGTCTTATTTTATTTAATTATATGTATTTCGATTCCCAAATCCACAACTCTAAATAATGCAAATTAGAAACTATTTTCTAATTTCATTCTGCCTTGGCAAGGACTACTGAATTGTCATTTATCGAATCACATAGGACATTCACATCTTTTACTAGACGTGGTAGATTCTTTGTTGATCATTCACCTATCTCCATGTATAACTAATTATACCCAATCATACCCTTTGATATACCCACAAGGTCTTAAGGGACATGTCAAAATATAACTCATCATACACAAGATACTATGATGATCTCAAGTCCAAGGATCACTTGTACTACTATCACTAGAGGAATTCCTATTGACATGCGAGTAAAACTCCATTAGGTATTCCTTAGCGAGCCACGTTTAGTGAACTTATTCTCTAATAAGCACCTACATACTTGCTTTAGTGTCTCCACACAAATGATTATGAGATCAATCATCCTCTTATTAAGAGCAAGCAACGTATGTACTAATCTATCCGGATTCACTAATCCCCTTTTTAGTAATCCAACGATTAGGAACGATTTTAGTTTGTGAGCTATCTTGAATTTAGATCTCATTAGCATGATCACCATCATGATTATAAAAGCATTGCTCAAAACTATGGGTTTATCACATTTAATATAACAGCACTATGTAGATAATATAAAATGCCTTTTCAAGAAAATCAATTCTTTTATTAATAAATGAATAAGATTACAAAGTATATGCTACATCATATCAAATATGATTGGCTTGTGTGCATACTACTGCACACAACTCATGCGATCTCTATTTCATTGGGGACAATTTTTAGAGAGATACACTCCATGGCTCATTATCATGAGACCTCTCTTGGAGTTTGCCATGCTAAACGCCTTTAGCATCGAATGAATATATATTCCTTGGGTCAAGCCGAGAATCCTTTTAAATCTATCTATATAGATTTATATCCCCAATTTATAGGATACTACTCCCAAGTCATTCATAGAGGAATGTTTATATAATTTTATCTTTACTAATTGTAGCACTGGTATGTCATTCATTATCAGTAGTATATCAACATATAATACTAGGAATGTCATAGCGCTCCCACTGACCCTTTTGTACACACTAGGTTCATTCTCGTTTTTGATAAAATCAAACTCTTTTGATTGTCTTATCAAAATGAATCTTGATAAATGGATCGTTGTAGCTTACATACACGATTTGCTTCAACCTTTGAAACAAATTCCTCTGGCTGTATCATACATACATTCTCCTAAAGTCTTCATTGAGGAAGGACGTCTCCACATCCATTTGTCAGATTTCATAATAATAAGCTACAATTACAAGCAAAATCCGAATGGACTTGAGCATTGATACCGGTGAGAAGATTTCATGATGGACAACTCCTTGTCATTATTTGAAATCTTTTGTCACCATTCTGGTCTTATAGGTCTCCACCTTGCCATCTGCTCTCTAGTCTTTCTCTTAAAGACTTATTTACACTCTATAGGCACTTTGCCTTTTGGTGGAGTAACCAGAGTCTATACTTGGTTCTCATATATGGAGTCCATTTCGGATTTTATGGTCATTTGCCATTTCACCGTATATAACTGGATCAACATCATCTATGATGCATACCTCATCATCATCCTCTATGATGAATCCATAACTCCTAGGTATCTTCGGTACTCATCTAGATTTACGATTCGGTTGTGGTATAATAGGTCTATCTACTGGTTTCTCGGTTTGACTTATAGTGCTTCGTTGTTCTTGAATTCCTTTAAGATCTATTACCCTCCCACTAGCTCCTTCAATGATAAACATCTTTATCCAAGAAGGCAGTGTGTAGGATTATAGTAATAATACCCTAAACTTTCTTTAAGATATCCCACAAATTTGCACTTGTCAAATTTTGTCCTAAACTTATTTTTGAAACCTTTTCACATAAGTTGGATAACTCCTTATCTTAACATACTTAAGAATATGAGTCCTCCCTATCCATAACTTTTACGGAGTCTTGGGGTCGGATTTTAAGGTTACCTTATTTTGTAGATATGCAGCCGTTTCTGGGGCATAACCCTAGATGGATAGTAGAATGTCGGTAAAAATTATCATGGACTGCACCATGTCCAACAAGGCACGATTTTTTTTTAGATACACCAAATCACTTCTGAATTTTTTAAACTTTTCAAATGATTCAGACTTGCATTTCATCAAATACACATATTCAACTCTTTGAATGACCATCTCCCTTTTTTTTTCTTTTACTAGTTTGTTCAATTTATAAAATTATTTTCATGTAAATCAGGTATACAAAGTCTATCAAGTAATCTTCCAGTTTTAAACAAAACATTATCATTATAAATAGAACAACAATTGTTCTTAAATATAATATCAGAACCTTCCTTATCTAATATAAGGCCCCCAAACCCGGGTCCCTTGAACCTCGGACCTGGTGCGCCACGATACATCATATTTACAACTACTGCGAAAGATATAAACATAAATTATTTATAGAATAATCTTTGCTACATATCCCAAGGTCTATAACCTTTATTTTAATACATATTTACCTTTAGATTCACAAAAGGTTTACACCATATCATTTACATAAGATAATTAAATAGTTAACGTGCATAACCATCTAATCTTGTCCTTTGCTTTTGTACTGTCTTCCCTCGAACGTCGCCTTAAATCTGAAATTTGTTATCATGATATAGCAAGGGTGAGCAACTACTTTGCTCAGCAAGTTTAAATACAATAAAGATATATCATGATTGAAAGAATAAATAAGGTTTTAAATTTTCAACAATATAATAATTGTGAAATAGCATGACTTAGAATTTCAATAATTGAATGACTGAATTCAATAATACAGGGTGTCAATAATGACCATGAACAAATTTAACTGAACTTTAAGGTAATGAAGGTGATCAGCCTTTCATGCTTGATGAACATATGCAACATGCACTAAGTGCGAATCAATAATTTAAGGAGGTGGAATAATTATAAAGAATTAAACCACTATCATGCTTGAAACATAACAACTCAAGTTTGAGTTAAGAGGAACTTGCTCAATATAAAAGTTGAGTAAGATGGAACTTGCACAAGAATAGGAAACTTGCCTGTATCGTTGATTACTGCTACGCAATTTAACTTAATCTGTTATGAAAGACCTATCAGTTATAAGATTGATCTTTCAATTAGCATCACATATATCACTTCATAATATCACTTTTTTATCAATAAATTATCTAACATTTAACCACATAACTACATATTAGATAATACCTTAGCACCATACGCATTCAAAATTCTAAAGCTGGTACACATCGAGTCTTTAACAGTGTTCAATATAGTATACTGAGTGGTTTCCCACAAACAACCAACAAACTAGTTTTCATCTCGTCTACACTATTTTCACAGTGAGTTAGATCGGTTGCTAGTTCGTATATACCTCTGCTCCCTGAAAGAATTGTTTAGCCCAGCTACTATACATCAACTATTAAAGAACACGACTGTACTACTACTTTATCGTAAACCTTATGACTTAACACTAAGTCTTTCATTTTATAAGTTTTCTTTATAATCCATTAAGCTTGAATACCTAATCCAGCAAGTTGGATTATCTAAACATACTAATCCATTAACCTGGATTCAAACTAGCATCCAATCCAGTACCCTGGATTCAAACTATCCTACAATTCAGTAAGCTAGATTCACTAATTCAGCAAACCATATTCATTAATTCAGCAAACTATATTCATTAATTCACCAATTCAGCAAACTGAATACCACAATCCAACAAGCCGAAATATGAATACAGCAAATCGTATTGGAAGCTGCATTCAAAAATGACTTAACCTCTCTTACAAATCGATTTTTATTTTCTTCAAATCTTGCCACACATATGTACATATATTCCATACACAAAAATACTTTCTTTATGAAAGTTTTCAATTTCCTTTAACATTTTTCAAACGTCCGTTTTAATTTTCGAAACTAGCAAAAATGATCACTATCTTGCACAACTCCGATGATGCCAAATTTTTTATAACATCTTATACATATTAACAAGTACTCCCAGTTAAAATTTCGTGGCCATCGGAGTTATAGAATTCCAATTTTAGCCGTTTTCGTAGAAAAACTCTACGTTTTTATTTCAGCCGTAGATTCTTCGTTACAAGTCGGAATGCGGCGATTTTTGGCCAGGAGCTACATAACTTCCTATATATTCAGTGTTAAAAATCCCTGAATTTATTGCACTTGTTAAGTGGTCAAAAAAGTGCACACAAGCAAGGGGTCAGCGGGTTTTGTCCCGTTTTCTGACTTGAGGTCCTTCGCCATAAAATCCATAACTTTCATTCTATAAGGCCAAAAATTCTCAAATTTTTACACGACTCATATAACTTATCATATTATCACTCCAAAGTTTTCTGGAATTTTTAGAACATAATAATTGGACGAAAATGCCCCTGGATGGGACTGCCCTGTAGCAGCTCCTTTTTCCTTTTGAAAAACCTGGACTGTTTTGGTCAAAACAGTCCCTACGAATTGTGTACACATTATTTTTGACTTCTACCACTTGGGTTTAACACTTAACTTATATATCTAGTACCACTCTTTGACGGATCACAAAAAGAGCGAATATGTGACGCCCCCAAATCCGGGTACCTCAAATCCGAATCCGGTGCTACACGGTACATCTCATTTCATACAACATAATAGACATGAATGTAATTACTATATTTCTACAACACGTCTTACTCTCAATCCCAGGTTCTATTACCATAACATCATTCCAAATACATAATAAGTCTTAATATTACAACATTACTAATACAAATAAACTACGACGCCATCTAGACGTTCATCTTGCCCTTTCTCTTATCCTTACCAGAACCTTCGATCCGCTCGAACTTAGCTGCAATGTTTAACATAAAGCAAGAATGAACATTCAATTGTCCAGCAAGTATAACAGTTGAATAACAATAATATCATCAATCATATCATTTCTCTTTGACAACTGGACAATAGTTGTGAAATATTCTGAATAAAGAAGAATAATACTTTGCTTTCGTTTTAAAAATATATTTTCGAAACGACATTGAGTGGTCATAAGACCTTGCACTTTCTTTTGCTTTCTAAAAAAGGTACACAGCATTATAATTACAAATCGTCTTACTTACGAGCACTTCTAGGTGATCAGCCTATTGTACTCTATGTTGATCAACACTCTAGCTAGAAACGACTATATGCGTTTGTTTAGGCGCTCGATGTCTTGTCAGAATAACTGACTAAAATTTGCCCCTAATAATAGGGTTGTTCATCTCATTCATGTCTCGGAATCCTAACCAAAGCAATTCGGTTGGATAGCTCTACTTAATCATCAATAACATTTCAAGGATTTATTATCAAATCAATAAAACATTTCAATATCTGTCTAGCCGAAACAAATGACATCGACGTTCTCTATAACAGTTCATATATATGTGAACTTGAAAGCTTCAACAATTTATGTCATAACATAGCTTAAATACTTGTGCAAATACTGAAAGGTTTACATAAGTAAGGAATTCACACAACCATATATGTATTGCGTAAATCGGAACTTCAAACATCGCATGAGAGTCATGAGAATATAATCAAATGAATCAAATAAACTTTCCCAAAACAAGGGTTAGACAAGCGTTAGAAAACTTACCCTAAGCGCTTGCTACTATTTGACGTTAATCGTCCTTCAAATGTCCTACACATTTAAGTACATAGCCACATACCAATTAGACACACAATCAATGTCAAAGATTGGTTTACATTACTATATAACGTTTCATTCTAATTAGAAGTATAATATCAAACACGATTACACACACTTGTTACGGCGGTACGACGCTTGCACGTCCGTACACCAAACTGGCCTACTCGAATGCCCAAGCGACACACATTTGCGCACGTTAAGCATCATTGGTTAATGTTAAACACCATTATATATCATAATATACAAGTTTTAGAACATAGAACAACATCTCGTAGCGTTAGAAGCATTACACGTTACATACGCGCATGCACGAGGCCCTCCGTTTGCCTCCTAATGCACAATAGTCCTAAAAATAGCAATTTTAGAAATTGATCCATTGTGAAATTACCAATTCTAAATAATGGACATTGTAGGTCTACTTCTTAGCTTTCCGGATCATCTTGAATCATCCAATTTGGAGTTCGTATGAGAAATTTAGGTCCATTTTACTAAAGAGGGTCAAAGCTGTCCAGCCTGACACTATTTCAGCGCTGTCGGCGCTGAGGCCTCTGCAATTCAGTGCGGTCGGCTCTGAACTAGTGCAATTTGAGCGCGGTCGGCTCTGAAACGCAGTCAGCATGCATTTTCTAGATTTTTGGGTTTCTAAATTGGGTTCGTGCCGCAACGGATTCGTAGCTTCATAACTTCTTCATCCTTAATCGGAATGAGTTCGTTCTTGAGCCGTTCTCTGGCTCTTGCTACACATTACAACATATCCTAAATTCATAATCTCTAGGACTCTCTAACAAGTCGGAATCTTAGCTCCAAGTAGCCTACCCAACTAGTTTTCTGCGTATTTTTACGAACTTGATACATCTCCATTAAATCGCCATAACTTCTTCATACGAAGTCGAAATGGGATCGTTCAAAAGCCTGTGGCTTCCTTACTAAGTGTACTACACATACCCAGAAGTTCATAACTTCCTAGGCAACATAACATCTCCAGAAATCGCTTCTAGAGACACTGTTCATCAAGGTTTTCATAATAAGCCTAGTTTACTAATTCTTTCGCTACAGACTCGTTTTAAGAGATTTTTACTCCGTTCCAATTGGGTGATACTCTTCATTCATAAGAGTATAACATGAAAAACATAAACACAACATTTAACAACCATGATTCACACAGTTCTTGTCCAAACTAGCCTATACAGTCCATTTCTTTCTCCTTTATGCATAGGTATGGTTTTCTTTCTTTTGTTCCACTTTTGGATGCTATTAACAGATTTTTTAAGGTACTAAGAACATATAAAATCATTCATTAACAACCAACAACCATCACAGCAACCACAACAAAATCTACCATTAACGAAGCAATAACTTATCAAAGCTTGAAACGAAAGAGATGGGATAGGTTTTGCTTACTAACCTCTTGTAGCTTATCTTCTTAGTGCTTAGAAGTCTATTACAGTAGCTAGCTCCTCTCTTCTTCTCCTTCTTCTCCTTCTTCATCTCCTTCGTCCGACTCTCTCTCTACTTTCTCTCTCTATCGTTTGTGTATTTTCTTGCTTTGCAAAAGAAAGGAAAGGAAAGGAACGGCTATGAAAGGGAGGTATATGCAGATGAAGGAGCTCAGCTCTTTGAATGAGGTGAGCGTGCTTGGTATTTTCAGCTCCCCGTAAATGGGTGGGAGAGCTTTGCCTTCTCCCATGCTTGGTGTCGGGTGGTTCCCTCCCCTTCTCCCCACATTTGCTTTATGTTGAATTGTTGTAACCCATGCTTGGTCGGTGACTCCCTTCCCTTCCACCTCCTTTCTCCCGACCGTACGCGTCTCTCTCTTTCTAAATTGCTGCAGATTTTTGATGACCCATTTCCCTCTTGGGTTATGGGTTTGGGTCATGGGTTGCGGGTTCGGGTCATGGGTTCGACCCGTGGGTCTTGGGCTCCCATTTTGGGCCTCAATTCATAATTCTATGGGCTTTTAACTATCAATTCAATTGGGCTTCAAATAAAATCCCACACTTGGATTATTAACCCCTCTCATTAACGTTTTGACAAAATTATGAAAAGTCATAAAATCAAAAAAGGCGTCTTTACATAAATAGCGCTTTAGCGCTATTTCTCTAAATAATTTAATCAATTCCCATGAAATAATAACACTTAAAAATTACCACATACACATCATAGGTAGTAATAAAATATTCAAACACATAACACAAAATAATATTAATAAAAGTTCAATTTATTCAATAAAATTCATAGGCTCGTGTTACAAAGCTACCCACGATCCGCGATCGTTACAGAATAGATTTCAAGTGGTACTCATATAAAGTGAGCAAAAGCTAGGGTTTTCTAACCCTTTTAAAACAAACAAGTTTTCTTTTCTTTTCTACCCAACATGCAAGATCTACACATAATACACTTATTCACATATAGATCAAGGGTTTTAGACCACAAGATCATAAATTTTATATCAACCACAATCAAACCAAAATAAAAAGGAAACAACTAGATTAAGGTTAAAAATTTATACCTTAGCTTTATTTTCTTTCTCCTTCTTCCTAAGCTTGGTCATGGAGTTAGAATCACACAACCAAAACTCTCCTTCTTTCTCTCCTATATCCCACGGATTATCTCTTTCTCTATCTCCTTTCTATTTCTCTTTCTAGCTTTTTAGGAAACTTGGAAGCAAATGAAAATATGAAGTATTGGATTAGAGAGAAATGAAGTAAGTAAATGAAATGTATTGGTGAAAGTGTATACATATAATTTGTATATCTAACATAATCTCCCAACAAATCTTCTCTCTCTATCTTATCTCTTCTTATCTTGCAAAATTTGGGATAAGAATATGAGAGCCAAATAAGAGCTACACATGGCTTGTTGGTACAACTTAAAAATCTTCCATGTGCTTATAATACTCCCTTCTTTCCATCCGCCCATCCTTCTCTATTTTTCTCTGTTTTTATTTATTTATTTTAATTGCATTATTAAGCCCCACAAATGACCTTAATGACCTTCCTTAGTTGGGTTAAATTTTGGGGCATTCATTTAAGTGTTTGGGCTCTCTAATTACGTCATTTGGGCCATGAAATTAAATTAGGTCCAACACATTTAATATTATTCTACCATAATTATTTAATTAGGTTTTCTAGTCCACTCATTTGTAATTTAAATCCTTACTCATGCACATTTAATTTCTATAACCCAATTAGACTTACTTTAATTAGGTTATAAAATTTATTAATTGAGATATATATATAATAAATCTCTTAGGGTTAATATTTATTTTAAATACAATTATTCTCCCATACAATAACTCTTAAGGTTATTAAATTTTCATACCTAATATATAATAATTAGGTTACAAGACTTTCTTTTATTTGTTTATTACATAATAAACAAATATAAACAATCACATAATATTCATATGCATTTACTTACATATTCTTACAAAATAATTTAATACATTGAGATAATAAAATAAATCCCTTAGATTAGGTCACTAGTATATAATTAAAATACTAAGACCACTAAATAAAAATAACCATTTAGGTTATTTAATTCTAATGCCTAATTTATAACATTAGGCTCCCAAACTTTCTTTAATTCTCATTCATTATTAGAATAATTAACTTACTAGAGACCATTAATTGGACTTTCATTTAAAATTATTTGGGTCACTAGTTTATTAAATCTTTTACTAAACATTCCAATTGGGCTAAGTTAGTAAGTCTACATATTAATTACCCAAGTCCGTAATCAATTAAATGAGTGAGCTTGGTTACTTAACCAATTGGACTAGTCCACTAATATTTATTTATTAGTTGGACTATTAATATAACACTTAAGTTTATTAGCTCTCCATATTTATATTATTTATAAATATGTTACATAGCTTTCCTTTTCATTTCTTTGTCACTTAAATTAAATAAATTTATTAACTTATTTAGTTCACATAACACATATTCACTCATATTCCCATACAAATGGAAATTTATTCAATAAATAAGATATTACAATTAAAATAATATCCCCTCTTTATTAAAATAATTCAATGATAGAAGTTATTTTAATTTCCTTTATTTAAAGTATACAATATTTATGTATACTTAAACTAACTATTTTTTTTTCCCTTTTATAAAGTGTTCCCAACAATTTAACTGTTATAAATATAATAATATACCTACTACATTACAAACATACATACATTACATCCAATAACGTAATACATGATTTCTTTAATAAAATGGTGGTTATACTTTAAGTATATTTAATGCCACCAATTTAAAATAATTTATATATTATTTAACTTACACCGAGGGATTAATTTTACCCATCTCCTGTCCTTTAAATAAATTGTCCCTACAACTTATTAACATATAATAAATATATAATAATAATATATTTATTAAGCATAAAAGTCACATATTGCATAGTTCGTATTCACGTATGCAACACAATATCACATAACATATCATATCATCTAATAAGAATTTTATTTATTTAAATTCTATATTTCAAAATTTTGAAACGTCACATTCTTTCCAATATTAAACCATATAGGTTTTTTTCGAAAATTTTAATTATTCCTCTATTTTCAATCTAGGTTTTATGCTTTAACCTTTATTTAATCATTCAAGATTTTATTAATAAACCTTATAAATTTTTGGGTTGTCACATCCAACAACGAAAGTAATAATGTTTCTAAAGAGAACTAGAACATAATAACAATTTATCAACCTAATAGACTTGCCTGTATGCAACGCTAAACTATAAGTTCCTACGACTAATGCAGCAACCATTGCTCCATTCTCCACACGTAAGATTACTTACACTTTGTTTAGCTTTCTACTTCTGCTTAGTCTCTGCATTGGATTACATACGTGAGAACTACAACTCATATCCAATACCCAAGTAGAACCTTGACTTACAAAAGATTTATTTCTATCATGAACAAACCTATATATGTAACCGAAGCTTCACTAAGCTTCTTCTGGTTAGCCTCTATAAGATTCTTCTTACAGTTTCCTTTCTAGTGTCTAGGCTTATTGACGTGGAAGCAAACTCATTTGTTATCCGCATTAGTTTTGTTCTTATTGTCCTTAGTTATTGTCTTTTCATTTTCCTTCTTTGAATTGTTCTTCTTTTCAGAAGATCCTTTGGCCCGTTTCCTTTTCTTGGAAGAATCATCTACAAGTAAAACTTGGTCTTTCTTGGTTGGAAAGTGACTCTTTGCAGTTTTTAACATGTTAAGCAACTCAGGTAGGCTGACATATAGCTTGTTCATGTGAAAATTTACAACAAATTATGAGAAAGAGTCCGGAACTGATTACAAGATCAGATCTTAAATCAACTCTCCATCCATTACAAAATCCAGTTGTCCCAATTGTTCAATCAAATTGATCATTTTGAGGACATTTGTCTATACTGTAGTGTCATCGATCATTCAAGATCGGAGAGCTCCTTAGATATTTGATATCTAACAGTCCTACTTTTCTCACCATTTAACTCCTTGAGGTGCACGATTATAGTAGAATATCCATAGTTTCATGTTGAAGCTTGTTACTTATGGATGCCAACATGATGCATTGAGCCAACTGTGCATGTGACAACCCGAAAATTTAAGAGATTTATAAATAATCTTGAATGATTAAATAAAGGTTTAAAAAATAAAACCTAGATTGGAAGCAAAGGAATGATTAAATTTTTTTTAGAAAAACCTATATGGTTTGATATTTGAAAGAATGTAAAGAGAATGTGAACGATAGAAAGGTTGAAGAATAAGATTACTAATGGATAAATTCAGCAAACCGAATTGATGAATGCAGCAAACCGAATCGATGAGTGCAGTAAACCATATTCAAGCCAAATATATGAAAATCAAGATTTAGCTATGTTATGTGAAATTTTATTGCATAAGTGAATATTAGCTATGCAATATGAGATTTTGGAATATAATAAATATATTAGTACATATATTTATTATATGTAAGTGAACGGTAGAAACAATTTCTAAAAGGAAATAAGATGGGTAAAATTAAAATAACTTATTATATAAAGTTATTGGTGACATTAAATATACTTAAGGTATAACTGTCATTTTACTGAAGAAATCATATATTATATGATTGAGTGTAATGTATGCATATTGTAGTAAATATATTATTATATTTATTACAGTTATATTATTGAAAACAATTTATAGAAGGGAAAAGAAAATAATTCGAATTTTCTGAAAAATATTAAAATAAGAATTGAGTAAATAAATTTGTATTTTATTATACGTGATAAATATATATATGTATATTTATTGCGTGTGAATAAATTGTTATGAAACAATTTATATTACGAAGTGAAATAATTAGTTTAAGTATACAAAAATATTGTATACTTTAAATAAAGGATATTCAAATAAATTCTAGCATTGAATTATTTTGATAAAGAGAGAATATTTATTTTAATTGTAATATTCTTTTATTGAATAAATTTCCATTTATAAGGAAAATAAAATAAAATGCATATATTTATTACGCGAGGAAATGAAATTGTTATGAACAATTTGCATAAGGATTTGTATGGGGTGGTTTAAGTATATATAATATTTATATATACTTTACCCAAGGATATTGGAATAAATTCTTATATGAATTATTTTAAGAAATAAAGGATAATATATTTATTTAATATATTAAGAAAGTCAATAAATTTTTTTATTAAATTTACGTTAATGAGGTAAGGATATCATATTTATTATAATATCTTGGGTATGTAGATAATTGTATTTGCATAAGGAGATTATGTCTAGCATATTTATTTTGTAAATATATAATTCAGGTATGATATGTTATGTTCTATATATAATTTATATATCAAAGATGGGTTATATAAATTATATTTTTTTTTTCATATGGGTAAAAACATTTTAACGAGGATGAATTAGTAGCTTAAGAGTTAAAGTTTAGTTACTAATTATTGGGTGATTTTAAATTATCCAGTGCAAATATTATGTTATGTAAGAAACAAATAAATTAAATTAATAATGGGCTAGTTAATTTACTAGCCTAAGTGTTAATTTTATTAAAAGCCCAAGCATAGATTTAATAAAAGTTCAAGAGTATATTTATTAGAGAGCCCAAATAAGTATGGAATAAGGCCCAAATTGTAGCCCAATAAATTGGACCTCCAAGAAGATAAATAACACAAATAATGTAATAAAATAAAAATCAAAATTTGGCAATAATTGGTACAATGTATCCGGGCAAAAGAGGGAGTATTTGGCACATGGAATTTTTTTTTCAAAGTCTAATTGTAGCTTATGTTTCCCTCCTAGCCTAGCCTTTGAAGTTTATCCAAGATATGCAAGATTTTGGAGAGAGAAGGAAAGATAAGGAAGAGATAAGAAGAAAGATAAGGAAAAAAAAAGAAGAGAAACACTTCTCTTCTTTCTCTCCCACACCCACACACCCGACCAAATAAGGAAAAAAAGATAGAGAAAGAGAGGAGGCATGGCAAAAGAAAGAAGAAGAAGAACACAAAAGGTAAGAACCTTAATTTATTTATTTTCTCTTTGATTTTATTTCTTTTGAGTTAATTAGTTGTTGGTGGTTAATGATAAGTGAAGATCATGGTGGATCTTGAAGTTATAAGGTGGATATGAAGGAGTAAATCTTATTAACTCGCCATAAGTATCTTGTTTAATTAACAAAATGATTAAAAATCAAAACCTATGCGAAAAGGATGGAATCCTAATTAGTGGACTGTTAATGGACTAAATTGGGGCTTTTTGTTGTGATGTTCCGAATCTAAAAATTTTGGTTCCAGGGTGTTATGTTATACTCTTCTGAGTTATGAACATCATCCAATTGGAATGAAGAAAAAAGCTTAAGTAACGAAGTCATGGCGATTTTGTTTTATGAAATTAGTTAAAAGTTGGAAAATCAGTTGGTACATTGACTTTAGAGTCAGTTTTTCAGGCAGTTAAAGCTTATGAAAATGAGTTATTTTCTATGGGTTTTGTAATATGTAATATAAGGAAGCCGTAGGCTCAAGAACGAACTTATTTCGATAAGAAATGAGCAAGTTACGAAGTCGCAAAGTATGTACCACGAACACGAAACTACCCAGATAATAAACCAGCATGCAGGGAGTTTTGGCCTAAAGCAGACGGGTTAAAGCTGTCTGGATTGGGTGATGATTACTCGCAGTAGATTTTGTTAGTAAGAAGACATGTCTTACCTGTCTGGATATTAACTGAAGAAGAACTTGGCCTAAAGTAGACAGTCTTAACTGTCTGGATAGATAATCAAAATGAAATTTTTTCTAAAGGAGATAGTCTTAACTGTCTGGGTTAGACCTGTAACATAGAATCTAAAAAGTTTGGACACGTTGTTTAATTTATAAAATGCGCAGAACCTAAAATGAATAGTATTGTAATGTAAAACAAAGTGTGTTGGTTTCCAAAAGCCGAGTAGTTGACCAACGTTAAGCTACGTTGTCCCGGACTATGTAAGACAAGCGTAATAGATTTTAATTAAAGAATGATTTAAGATGTCTTAAGTTAGGAGACATGAGCATCACGAGACTTTAGAATTAAAGTCTAATCTATAAACGAAGCTAAAAGAGAAATATACCGGGGTGTATATAGTTAAGTACATTATGTCGAGATATAAAATCCGAACATCGTGAATTATAAAATAAGCTAGGATAAACTAATATATCAATTATTTAAATTAAAGTAATAATATAGTAAATTGTATTTTACTATAAAAGCCATGTATTAGCTGTTTAAATTCTGAATTTGCGAGCAAAGTTAAATGATATTTCTGAAATGGAATATAAATGGCTTAAGCTTCAAGATGTAGAATATTTACATCTTAAAATGTGTGAGACCCTTATTATTTATTAATAAAGTTTCTAAAGGAACCAAGATTGGTTTTGAATGAAGTATAAATAATATTAATTTTTGTTAATTAATATTTATGGATAATGAATATAAATGCATGTTTTGCGAAATATTTAATTATCTAAATGTGTGTGCATGTAAATACAATTGTGTAGGATTTCTGGAGAGAAGTTAAGTTAAATTTTAGCGGTAATCTCCAATCAAGGCAAGTTTTCCTAAACTTACTCAGATATTTATTCTGTGCAAGTTCCTTAACTCAAACTTGAGTTATTATCTTTCAAGCATGTTAGTGGATAATTATTATTGATTATTCCACATCTATGATTATTGATTCGCACTTAGTGCATATTGCATATGTTCATCAGGTATGAAAGGCTAATCACCTTCATTACCTTAAGGTTCAGTTAAATTGGTTTATGGTCATTATTAACACCCTGTATTATTGATCATTCAATCATTGAAATTTTGATTCATGCTCTTTCACAATTATTATATTGTTAATAAATTCTAAAGCTTATTCTTTCCTTCAATCATGATATATCTTCTTTGTATTTAAACTTGCTGAGCAAAGTAGTTGCTCACTCTTGCTATATCATGATAAAACATTTCATATTAAGACGAATGTTCGAGGAAGGATAGAGGCAGATGCAAAGGACCAGATTAGATTGATATGCACGTTAACTATTAAGTTATTTGGATGTAAGTTACTTATATAAACCTTATGTACGTTATTAAAGGAATGTATCAAGATAAAGGTGGTAGACCTTAGGAAATATTGTAGAATACTCTGAAATAAATAATATATGTTTATATTTTCCGTATTAGTTATAGAGTAGGTATGAAGATGATGTATCGTGACGTACCAGATCCGGGGTTCAAGGTACCCGGATTTGTGGTGCCACAGTGCATCATCTTGCCACTTTCTAAAAGTAGCAATCTCTCTTCCTAAGAGACATTGTCTACAACCATTGCAGGGATAGGCATATTAAGGACATAAGATAGCTTTTCAGCCTTGATGAACGGGTTTTATACCTGCGAATCGGACTCCTTATCACTTAAGAAAATGCTTGATTGTCATATCTTCTGGTGCATTTTTATGTTGTATCTGTTATCTTATGCTTTAATGCTTCTAAGGTGGGAGATTGCATCATTTAGGGCTAAAAGGGACAAAAAGGACCCCTGACTGGCAAAAACACGGAGCCCACGCTGCAGCACTAAGGTTAGGCATAAGACTCACGCTGCAGCGCCAGCTTACATGACACTCACGCTACAGCGACACCATTCCTTCATGGTTTGGCGCTGCGACGAGCCCACCTTGGCCAGGACACGGAGTTCACGCTGCAGCCCTAATGCAAGGCGCAAGGCCCACGCCGTAGTGCGAGCTCCGGTTCCCAGCCACCTGACCTTCCTTAAATGACCTAGCTGCTGCTCATTTAAGGACATCATCTTAGAACTTAGGAAACATTTTGCAACTTAGAGAAAAAAGGAGGCAGCCACACAAGGAGGAGCATCTGAATCAAGAACCCTTCCGAAAAGGAGTTTTCTTAATTCATAGTTTTCATTCATTTGTGTAATTTTGACTATGTTGAATAATATGTCTGTGTTAATTAGTTCTATAGTTATGAACTAATTATATTTCTAGAATTGCAATGTAACCTAATGATTAGCTTAATATGAATTTCTCTCATATTTATATAATGAATCATGTTCTGAATGGATTGTTGTATTTCATGCTTATTTATCAATTGCTTGAGATAGAACTTGATTTAGGTATTAACTGATATTGGAAAATGGATGTTATACCTTTCCTTAAGTACAACAACACTTGTTATGACCATTGCCCAAGGGATTGAGTGCATAAATTGCATGATAGAATAGGAATATGTCTATTTGCCCTGTGTAACCATTGAGATTAATATTAATGACCCTTAGTCTAGTTATTTTTATATAGGAATATTGTGATTTATCTAGCTAAGGGATATGCATTTGACCATCGGAAGAGGCTTATGTGTACTTTGTGTTCTCGGTTGACCATTCTTGTGATTTGTTAGTTAAATAGAGAGTTAGGATTATTAGGTGAGGCATTAGGGGAGTTGTAATCCTAGCTTGTCATTGTTGATACAACTCGTTTCCCTACTTAACTGTTTTTACCTTATAGATTAAAACACACAACTCTCATTCAATTATTTAGATAAGATCGTAGAGAGACATTTTAATACTTAAGCGAATATTTAGTACTTTTTTCTCGTGGGTTCGACACTCAACTTTATTTATACTACTTGTTAGACCGCGTATACTTGCACGAGTTTAGAGGTTGTGAAAACCACCAACAAGCCTTGAGAACTATTTGTGACAACCCGAATTTTTATGAATTATTAAATAAGAATTTAGCAAATAAAATTCTTATTATGTGACGTGTTGGGTTTGAATATGTGTATATATATGTTTCATATTGTGAAATATGTGATTTGATGTGAAGAGAATTATATATTCGTGTATTTGGGAAAGAGGTTTAATAGTTAATTAAAACATTGAATGAAGTGAAAGAAACTGTTACGAAAAAGATATTTACTGAATATTAGTAAGTTGAAAATTATATTATGAAATAATATAATTTAATTGTTATGTCTTGTGGGCAATGGAATTGTTATGAATTAAATGTCATGAATAATGAGAGTAATTCATTTAAATGAAGATATTTTAATAAAATGAGAAAGTAACGTGTTACATATAAATATAACATGTTAATGTAGTATGATTGTGAACTTCATAGATTAAAATATTTATCGAATAAATATTTGATGAAAATTATTTAGGTATGATAATATTGAGTAGTTGATGATAAACAATTTTATCGTTGGTGCATATTTTTGTTACGCTAATTGTGACACTCCCAAATCTGGGTACTTCAACTCCACAGATTTGGTGTTCACTATACCATACATTCAAGACTAACTACCCATGATAAAGATAATATAATTAAACTGAATGAATGTAATGTCCGGAAAATTTTAAACATTGTATCAAGTGTATTTTTTTTATAAATAAATTCATATAATTTTATAAATTTAATTGGATCCAGGTGGGTATTATTATTTAATTGTATAAATATGTGATCCAATAATTTTCTGTGCATTAAAGGGACCCACTGGTAGCTTAAATAAATTAGTGAGTTAACCCTAAGAATTTAATTTGCAAGAAAATTTGGAAAAGAGATTAATAAATAATTTTATCATTATCGGAATAAATAATTCGATTGAGGAATTATTGGTAAAACAAATATGTAAATAATTAATTAATTGAATTAATTATTTAATTTAAATATTAGGACATAAGGGTGTTAATTTAATGTACCCATTTTCTTTTTTTATTTAATCGGGCCAAATTTCTTTTTATTGTTCTGATTGGGTCAAACGAGTGGGCTGTCAAACTATATTAATTGGGCCAAATCCAATTTCCTTGTTATTGGGCCACTTTGTATTTGAAATAGCTGACCCAACTCCATTTCTTTCCATTTCGGTCGGGTTGAGTCTATCCACGGGTTGTATCCGTTTGGATAACTGGCATACACAGTTGGGGGAACGTTCATACCGTCGAAATCAAATTGGGGAAACCCCAAATCAATCAGTCAAGAGGAAGGAAATCAGCTGAGGAAGAAAAACCTAAGCCCTAGCCCTCGAGCGATCAAACCCACACCCTCAATTCAATCATACCAGCCGTGCTAAACCCTCACCTCAAATCAAGCAAACCCTAGCTTTTCAATCAAACGGACGGGGTGTGCGCGATTGACTGACGGGAGAGTCGCCAGGCGTGCGCCGGCGACGGTGGGAGCAACCAGCGGTCTGAGAAAGGGAAGTGGTTGACTACCGACGGAAGCGACACACGGCAAGGACCAAGGGTCCCTAAAATCCGGCGACGTGACCGGGTTTTAAAGCCACGCAACTCGAGGTATTGGCCGAACCCAGCTGGGTTTGATGCGAAGCAAACGACAGCCATCCCCCTTCCTACCGATGGTCTTTGAGCAACCAAATTAGGTAATACCCAATCAAATTGGGCAAACACTGCCCTATAAATTGAGGACCCCCAGCCTTGAAGAGCTGCCGATTCTCCTTGCTTGGTGAGACCCAAATCAGAGAGAAATTTTTGGGAATTCAGAGTTTAATCAGAGAGGGGAAAACAGGGGTAATCAATTGGGGATTTCGATTTTAGCTCGCGGTGGATGTCCAACTTGATTTCGTACTTTGGAAGGAGAAGGAAGGCTGCCATTCGATCGAGTCCAAGGTATAGCAGTAGGCTGCTATAACAGTTTCTCTTTCTTTTGTGATTTTAGGCTTAAATGTTTCTCTTCTTTGATTTCAAATTGTGACTATTGTATTGGGTTATTCGTTTTGGAATTGATAAATTTCTGCTGAATATATTGTTCTTGGTATTGTATTGAGTTGAAATCCTCCACTATATTGGAGTATTTTGTACCTCGGTATTGGGGCAATTGATTTCTCTGTATTAAATTAAATGACTCTTTGAAATTATTTAGGTTGCGTTGGGTTATCCTGGTTGAGGATTCTGATATTGGATTATGTTTGTTATTGTTTGGTTTAAACCTGGGAAATCCGTATGGTTTTGTTCTTGCTGGGTTATTGTTTTGGCTGGGAATATATGTACTGAAGGACCAAACTAAGTTCCATTAGCTAAACTGTTTATGCCGGCAAAATAGCTATAAGATCAAACCTTGTTATTCCTTTGATGTGTTAATTGCAGCGTGTATTGTGAGTCCCAAACGTAGGTATTGAGGGTTGTTAGTGTGCTTTGAAACAGGAAGGCAAAACTCTGCAAAAATTTTATGTTGGGTGACTGGGAATCAAAACCCAGCTTTGGGTAGGGATTTGTTGGGCCAAATGGGTAACAACAAGATTGATGGTTATTTATTTATTTTCAATAAATAATAAGAGGAATAATAAGCATTAAATTATTAATAGCAAATAATAACAAGGGTCAATGGGATAATTATTCATTATCTACCATTTAATAATTAATAAGATAGTAAGTCCTTAAATTATTATTCAGTTAACATTAAATAATAGTAAAGTTAACGAGATAATTATTATTTACCAATGAATAAAATTTGTAAAATAACTATTTATTATCCATAAATAATAAATAAAGATAATAAATATTTAATTATTATTTAATAATAATAATTAAATATGGATAAAGTTAATAAAATAATTATTTATTATTTTTCCAATAAATAATAAATAACGATAATAAATATTTAATTATTATTTAATATTTAATGATAATTAAGTAGTAATAAAGTTATTAAATAAGAAGGGAATTAATTACTTAATCATTAATGAAATAATGATTAAGTATAAGATTTATAAGTTAATTATTTAGCCTTGACCCTTAATAAATAGTGATTATAAACACTTAATGATTAGTTAAATATATTAAGTGTGTCAAGTATTAAATCAATGTTGAATAAGAGACAAGGTTAATGATTACTAAATTACCCTAAGGTAAATAGTGATTAAGAGTGGATCAACTAAATAAATGATCAAGGGTTTTCTGTTATCTTTAAACCAAAATGAATTTATTTTATAAATGATAAATAAGGATTGTTAGACCATACCTGGAGACAATTAAAGGTAATAAATTGAGCATTCAAATGATAGTAATCATGATTAGCTAACAATTGTTTTTAATAGCTAAAGATCATCAATAATTTTCTGTTAACTAATGTTAATTAGTAATTAAATATAGGTGATGAATTTTACCTGTTGAGCAAAAGGTATAGTAAGAGGTGCCAATATACAACTGTTAATTGATAAATCGACTTTACCCGATGATAGGTCACTCGAGGGCAATTAATTAAAGCTAAGATTTAATTTGTAGCTGAGCAAACAGGCAAGTTCCTAACCCTAAACTTCTTACACTATTGCAAGTTCTTCCTTACTCAACTTTTTACCTTGAGCAATACTTCTAAAACTTTATGCAGTATTTTAATTCATGCAAAAGGTATATATTATTGCAAGGATTCTTTGAGCTTGAATTTTATCTCCAAGCATGCTTTAAGTGGTCTAATTACTTTCAGAATTATTCCACCTCTGTATATTTATCAACATTCGTGCATTTGAATTCGTATATTTAAATTCAGAAATCTATAAACCATTCATGGTTAAGTCTGAACCCTTGTTCGGTCAGACAATTTTGTGAAAATTTATAAAAGCTATCCGAACCAATCAATGGTAAGGATTCTTAGACTGTATGAACACCCCTTTATTTATAGGGGAGTACCCCACGTACCGTATATAAGGTACAAATAGCAGAATTAAGTGTTATGCATATACATCGGGTACGCGAGGCTGATCCCCTCAAGTACGTTATTCTGTAGCCAGTAACCAGAGGGTCAACCAGCTATTGACTCCTCTGGAAGTTATCGTTCAAAGTCTATTTGACTATCAATTGTTCTAAAAGCATTTAATGTTCTTGCTTCTGATTATTCTATTGTTAAAATCCCTTTAATATCCTTTCATCATGATATATCTTTATTGTTGCACTTTAAACTTGCTGGGCAAACTCGTTGCTCATCCTTGCTATATCATGATTTCATTGCAGCTAAACCCGAGACGTCAGGGAAGAACAAAGGGAAAGAAAAGATGAAATGATAGAATTTCTCGTAGCAGACTTTAGATTTATGTGTTAGTTAATTGCTGTTAATGTAATTTAAACCTTGATAGCTATTTAGGGTATGTATTGTGTAAATGTTTAAGGTTAATCGTGTTCTGGGACTAGTAACACCTTGTAATGAACAACGCATGTTTATTATATTCCGCACTTTTAGATATCATATGTTGTTAAAGGTGAATGTTTGTATTGGATCGTGATGACCAGATCCGGGTATTTGGAGACCCGAATTTGGGGGCGTCACAATGAAACATCCTCCCACAAAAAGGAATTACAACTCAAATGTCTTCAATAAACAAATCCCAGGTTGTCTAACCTCTATTACATCAGTGCGGAATTAAAATATGATTTTAAACAAGTCTTGTTACAGTTAAACACCAAATGCATAACAGGTCTCTTGATACTTCGGCATCTTGCCCTTGCCTTTACTCGTGGACGGCTCGTCCGATTTCTTAGTCTTAGCTGCAATGTTTTAGTGCAAGAGTGAGCAAACAATTGCCCATAAGCATAATAATGATAACAATTGAATAATTAACGAAATAGATTTCAACTGAGGTATTATAGTTTTCTGAATTCAATCAATAACAAATCAAAGGTCTGAAAGCTCAATAGAATGCTTAGCTCAAGAACTGAATATAGATTCAAGAATAAAAGTGTATCTGAGGGTCATAAGACCTCGAACTATGTCCTAGATTAACAAGTATTTCTACCGTAACCTTTAACAGTCTTATAGACTATGGACCATCCATCTCGTACTCAGGGGGATCAGCCCTTTGTACAATGTATTGTGCACAAATATTTTAACGCTGTCGCGTAATTAATCCCCTATATTAGGGTTGTTCATCTCAGTTTAGCATCGGAATCCGTACCAAAAGGAACTTGATTCGGATAAATTTTAAAATATTCTAAGTCTTTAGTACGCTCATCAACTAAGGACTAGCTGAATCAATTAGGGTTTGTTAGTCACTAAACAATTGATTCATCAATAAAGTTTGTACAATAGAAATTCTGTTCAAAGTTTAAATAACGATCAATGATCGAACAATAAATGGCTGAAGTAAATATAAACACTTGCCATGATAACTACCTTGCTTGAACAATAATATGTTAAGGTTAATAAGCTTGCTCAATGAAAGTAAACTTGCTTTAAAGGAAATAACAAGTTTAAGGGAGGAAAAACTTGCCTCGTGTGTAGATTACAGATTAAATAATTCACGTTCCTTAATCGACCTATACATTTCGATTATAAAAATGGTAACAATAATTAGTTACAGAACAATATACACTTTAAAATTCGATCTTACCCTATTTCATTGTAACATCACGATTGTCATTCGATATTTGACAAGTACTTGCTTTACAATCATCGTGGTATCTCATTAGTCACTTTATACCTTAATATAAGTTTTAAACTTGTTTATAGCATCATAGTAAAATCACAAAGAAAATAAAAAATTAAAATTTCAATTACTGCTCCTTCGTCGGGGCGAGGATTTACTGAACAAAAAGCTCGCCGGGGCGAAGATTTCCTTAACAATATTCTTGTCGGGGCGAAGATTTCTAGCACATTTCTCTCGCGGGGCGAGAGACTCGGCAGACATTTCCTACAGTTCGCGACCAGTGAAAACTTAGGCCAAAATTTCTCGAATTCTACCATCCAACACACAAATTAAACACACCCAGACATCCAACATGCTAGAAAACAATTACCCAACATGTTTCTAAACATTCTAGCCATTATACTACACATAATCAACCAATTAGAATCTCAAAATTCTCTGTTAATACAAAATATTCATATTTTGGCCATTTTAATTAAATCAAACACTGTGAATTCATCTTCCAACCATTTTAATCCATTCTACTTGCATTCTTTTCGTTCTTCATCATATAATCATAATCAAATGTCAATTTACCGGTTAATAACCAAATTAAACATCAATTTCACACACATAAGCCATACATGAAAATAAAGCTCTATAAAACTAAAAACTTCATTCTAAAACATGCTTCCATGGATTAATTCATTCAAATTGATTTATAATCATCACATAATCTCTAATACATGCTTACTAGCAACTATAACCAAGTAATTCATGCTTTCAACAACCAATCTTCATATACAGTAAAGTAAATTAAAAGAAATACAGTGAGAAAATTATACCTTCTATTGCTTAGAAATTTTGATTAATTCTCCTTGCTTGAATTCCTACTTCCAATTCCAAACTTCTCTCTCAATTTTCTCTTCTAATTCTCTCTGTTCTTACTTTGATACAACTCTGCTCTTCTCTTTTTTTTTAACAACTGATGAACCTTTAGTTTTTTTTAACGTACTTAGCTTTAAAATTAATCAGTTAAAGAAATCAAAGGGTTAGGCCTTGTTTGGCAAACCCAAATAAAAATAATGGAATTTCAAAGGCTACAAGGGCGTGTTTGGTTGAACCAAAATAAAATAACCTATTTTTACCAACCAAAGGTCATAAGGCCTTGTTTGGTTTATCTAAATAAAACCCTTTCTCCATTTATTTTAATAATCCATTTCACTATATAGTTTTAATTGTCACACTTTTAATTTAATTAAACTTATTATAACATAAATTCAATTAAACTTTAATTAATAATTCTATTTAACCAATAACAATAACACCAAATAAATTATCCTATTCAAGTAAATCCTTTATTCAAATAAATCATTTAATCATCTAATTTAATTATTAAATTAAATTAGAATAATCACATCAAATCACATTTAAATAACATTTAACATAAATTCTTTCACCATAACTTTATAAATTACTTATTTTACTCAATAAATAAATTAGCAAAAATATTTATATAACTCAATAAATATTTTTATTTAATCACAAAAATCGCATTCGTTACACTACTAGAATGGTAATATTCTAATTTAATTAAATAATTAAATTAGAGGTAATTTAATTAAATAATTAAATTAGAGGATTAATGTTTTATTGAATTAAATGATTGATTTAATAAAATTACAGTTTGGCTAAATTGAATTATAATTTGGTTAGTGAGGTTTTAATTGAAATTAGTAATAAGTTTAATTAGATTTATTATTATAATAAGTTTATTAAATTAAAGTGTGACAATATATACATCTTATAATAAAAAGATTATTAGAATAAGCTAAAAGGGAATTTTTGGGTTCTAGCCAAACATGGCCTAGTGACCCTTCAATTCCATAACAGCTGAGACTTTTGTTTTAGTAACTGTTGAAGCCAAATTAGAGTATTCGTAACTTGTTTTTCTAAGGCTAAGAACACATAAGAGAGGAATAGAGGAATTGAGTGAGTTCTCTGTAATTGAGAAGAAAATTCTGAGAATCAAAGAAGAGGAAGAAGATTAATCAAGCTTCTCTAATCATCTAGCTAATTAAAGGTAAGCAATTTAGTTTAAAAGTTTCTAGTTCTTAGTTTTGTTTTCTAAGTTCTTTGTAATTGAAGTTCTATGGTTAAATTTGTTGAAAAATCAGTTTCATATGTATTGAGTTTGTTTAATTTAATATATGTTGTTAGTAGATTATTTTTGTAGTATCAAATTCATGAAAATTTGTTAAATAAGAAGAAATTGAGTTTTCGGTTGGAAAATGTATGTTTTGGCTTACTTTGGAGTCAAAATTGATGTTCAATTTGAGTAATAATTTGTAAATTGATGATGGACTGTTGTTATGCGTTAAAAAAAACGAAAACAATGGAAGTTGAACGGACCAAATTGGTTGAGAAACGAATTCGTAGCGATTGATTACGCTAAATTTGTACAAATTTGTAAAACTAGTACGAATTGTGATTTTTAAGCCTTTAAAATTGGTTGTTTAAGTTGTTTAAGATGTTAGAATCGTGCTAGAGGGTTTGAGTAATGATCATATATGAGTTATAGTGATTGAGTAATTTTAATTTGCTGATAAAATGAAGAAAATTAGGAATTTTTGGCATTTTTCTGCATTCTTCACGAACTGCAGAATCTGGAATCCAGGAGTCTCGCCCCGGCGAGCTCATTAGGCTAATTTCCTCGCCCCGGCGAAGTCTCGCCTCGGCGAGAGTTTTGTGAAGGATTTCTCGCCCCGGCGAAGTCTCGCCTTGGCGAGAATTTTGTGTAGAAATTTCTCGCCCTGGCGGGGATTGCAGAAAGTGGAATTTTTTCTTGTTTTTAATTCTTTTCTTTTTGGTCATGAGATGTTACCCTATGCAAGATTAAACTTATAGTAATGTATTGAATGAATACTTAGATATTGAGTGAATGCTAAGCATATACTCGCTGATTATAGAATATAAAGTTGTTGAACCTTAACTTAACGTTAAATTTTAGGGATTCCTAAGGATGCCATTGTTACAATTAAGCTTATAACTCTTGAAGTGAGTTTGATAATCAGAAAATAGTTACAGTTAGTAAAATGAGATCGGATAAGAGTGAATCCTGAAGTGAAAATAGTATTGTAATAAGCCAAAGATTTGCTTATAAACATTATACTTCTAATGTAAAGACAAGTTTAAGACTTAACTACATGTTATGTGTCGATTAAAGTGGAACGTAATAAAATGAAGGGTTTTCTGAAGAGGACTTAATTTCTAAGTTGAGAATTGCATGGAGAATAAAATGAAAGATTATGAAGTGTAAAGTAGAGTTAATACTAAGTGTTGCTATGTGATTAATAAATGATGTGCATGATTATATATATCGTGTAGGATACATGAAGTGCAGATAAATATAAGCTGGTAATCTACAAAACAGGCAAGTCTTTCAGTTCCTATTTGTTATGTGAACTAAATGATTAACTGTTTTAAATTTATAGTGTAAAAGCATGTTGTATTTTTATATATGTTGCAATTATGAAACAACAAGGTCAAAACATGACTACATTCGTTAAGTAAAGAATGCTGATTGAGTTATGGAACTCAATCTTTATTTGATATGTATTGATCATTATGTATGATATGTTTAGTCAAACGATTATGATTTGGATGATGAGCATGTTATCTATGTGCTATGTGATGCATGTAAACTGTTAGATTTTGCTGAGCTGTCGAGTTCATTCTTGCAAATAACCACTTTTGCAGGTTAAAGGTTCAAGGTAACATTATGTGCTACCCAAAGGACATGGATCAAAATGATGCACGAAGATTAAATGTTTTAGTTAAATTTATTACCTGAATTATGTTAAGTTTTCAATAAATGTATTTATGTTGAGTTGTAAAGTTTGTATTGAGGTGTAAACTTTTGTAATAAGTTCGACAAGGCAAATCATGATATTAACATGATTCTAAGACATTTAGATGTAAAGGTTGAAAATTTTGGGATCTAGAATAATTTGTAATAGAAACGTTTGAATTATTCCGCATTTTATTAAGTTTAACATTGAATAATGTTGTAAAGTCAGAATGAGGATGTATTGTTAACGACCGATGTGGAGAGTTGGATTGTTCAGAATTCGGGGTTGTTACACTATTCTCATAATCCTTAACCAGTCCGTGTAGTTCGGTCCAATTTATTAGCATCTTATATGCTACGTAGTGATAGTGAATTAGACATTGTAAAATTTTGTAAATGAATTTGTAATTTAACAACATTTTAACAAACATTCATTTTATTAATTACCAAAATAAATTAGGTCTTTATTTAAATTGGTATCTCCCACTATTTTTCATCAAACTATATTACCCTCCCTATATAATTTAGCAAATCTAATTAAAGATTTGCTAGTGAGAATAAAGATCTCATTTCAAATGTATATAGCCTTGTGGTGACACAACAAACGATATATAAATAAATAGGTAGATAACTATTGTCAATTATATCACTATGTAACTCTTTGTATTTTGTATCTTAGATTATTTTGATCAAGTGATGACACATCCGAATCAAAATTATTCAAGTTAAGTCCAACCTAGCACTTACATATATGTGAATAGAAAAATACCGTCCTTGTGGTGACACAACAAAATAGTAATGTTCAATTCCTGAATAAGCATCAAATGTGATAAGGCAACATCTTAAATATTTAATACTTTCCTTGTGGTGACACAACAAAATCATATTAAATATTTAATACTCTATTGCTTTACTAAGCTAGAAGGCGATGTTCGATATTCCAAATATCTTTGAACGTTTAAGACTTAATATAATTTCTTTGAGGGGTTTGTTATTATTTGTGTCATCTTGATTAGCGCATATGCGCGCACACACACACACACACACACACACATATATAGATATATATAATACGCGTCATATTATTTTACATGTGAAGTATATTGTATAATATATATAATATATATATATATATATAGTAATCATGGACATATAGAATACTATATTCTACCCGGATTGATTATGGATTTTTATTCTAGTTTGGTTCACTAGAGCGACCAAGTGAACCAAAAGGTCAAACTTAGGATGAAAGAACTGAATTTAAATATAACTATTACATTTAAATCTCGGGTTCCATTACAAACGGGTCTTCAAGCACTCATTGCTTCTTTGTCTCTAATTCTTCAAGTAATTCTAACTAAACCTATTATATTAACTATTTACAATAAATAAAAACCTTAATCAGGAGTCAAGGGGAAGTACATAGGAGACAGATAGAATTTACATTAAGAAAAATTAGAGAAGACGAGGTACGCAAACCCCATTTATAAAAACCCATTCATTCAAGCATCCTCTAAAATAAATTCTATCACACATTTGTCAATAGTCCATAATCAATCCCATTTATTATCATACATATCACCATATGCATCAATAAATAATATTCATCCCATGAATAAGAAAACCATTCTATATATGCATTGATATCATTTAATAAGCAATTAAAAGTTTACTACAGATCCAATTTTGAAACAAAAATAAACACCTTTATTTTGATCAAAATTTAAATCATAATAAACTTCTTTAATTTATTTTATACAATTTTGAATCAAATAAACTCCTTTATTTTTAATCAAATTTTAAATCAAAATAAACTCTTTTATTTTAATTTACATGGAATCCAATTTCAAGTTCAAAATAAACTCCTTTATTTTAACTTAAAATTGCTGAAAAAATAAAATATATTGAATCATATTCCTTATCAAAATAAACATCTTTAATTTTTAGGAAACATGAAATCCTATTCCATATGCGAATAAACTCCTTTATTCTATGAAACATGGAATCTTATTCCAAAATAGAATAAACTCCTTTATTCTAGTTAACGTGGAATCTAATTCCATGTTAAAATAAAACTTTTAATTTTAATCATATTCCAATTCAAAATAAACATTTTATCTTAACTGAAAATAAATAAAATCAAAACAATTTTTTTTAAATCTGCAGACTAGCGCGACCGAGCTCCAAAATGGACTAGGAGTGGCGTGGCCGCGCGCACCCCCAAAAACGGTTTCTGAGTTTGAGCGCGGCCGCGCTCTAGAATGAACTGGAAGCGGCGTGGCCGCGCAGTGTATCAGTCTTCAAAAAAAAAATTGTTGCCTAGAAAATGAATCTAATCGCATACCCATACACATATGGAATCATCATAATCGAAGATTCCTCGGGTACAAGTTCAATTTCTGTTCCATCCCATCTCTCTTCTCTAAAAAGTATTCAAATTCCACTTCTATGTTTCCAAGTTCCCTTAGTCTTCGGCTGGAACAAAGAATTGGATTTGTAAGCTAATTTGGAAAGTATTAAGAGCAACAACAACAAGGAAGGTTACCGAACTGAATATCAAAGCTTGGTATTATCAAATTAAGCTTGTTATAAGGTATGTTATGGGTGTTCTTGTTAAATTCATAAGAATTTAGTTAATTATGCTATGTTAATTGTGGAAATTAGAAGAGAAGACTAGTTGTCGTGCGGAGTAATAAGGAAGGATTGCTGTGAAAATTTTGGCTAGAACTATGTCTAAGCAACTATGAAATCTGATAATTGAAACTATGCCCGCAAAATGTTTGATAAAATGCTAAAAATGAAGTTTCAAGCTTAAAATCAAAGAATCTACCAAGACTTGAAATTAGAATACATTATTATATGTGTACCTTGTAGCAAGGTCTCAGAATAAAAACAAGTTTCAAGTAAATTGAACATATGTAGCGAAAGTTACGTAAAAAGATAGAAGACTCAAAGAAACTGAAAATGGAAATTTAGAAAAAAATAGAAGGAGCAGGGCAGTAGCGCCGCGACGCTACTCATAGCATCGGACCACTATGTTCGAGCACTGCAGCGCCGGTAAATAGGCACAGAAAGGCGTCGCAGTGCCACTGCTGTAGAACTTCAAGAAATTTATTTTCTTTGCTAAGTAGGGAAGTGTAGTGGGTTATATACTTAATTGCCAATCTATACTTGATACTACAAACATATAGAAGTTAAACTAAACCAGTTACACTTGATGAAATTAATTGGAAGGTTTTAAAATTAATTCAAATGAAATTCTTGAAACGAAGTTTTGAAACGAAACCAAATTGAAAGTTGAATTAATATTTATCAGCATAGATGTAAAAGATGTAAAGAGGCGTTAAGGGTATGCGCGAGGATACGCATGAGCGTTTCGCTTGAATGTTCACATAGGTTGAGACAAGGGCGGCGTACGAGCGTCGAAACGTCGTGGCAAGTATTAAAGGATCGTAAATAGTGTTTCGATTTAAACAAAACAAGTATTATAAAAGATGAACTAGAGTAATATAAACCAAGAATTGATGTCAAATAAGTGGTTATACATGTTTGCTTGACATAGGTATGCTTTAAATATGTGTAGCTAATGTACGCTTATACAACAACCTAAATAGTGTTGCAATTCTAAAGAAGCAAAACACTGTCGAATCGACTAAGATTTTCCTTTAAACCAAAGACAAGCCATCTAGATGACTAATATAAAAGGAAACCAAATATGATAAGAACAGGAACGTTAAGCATATGCTTGAGCGTTCACATAAGCTATGGAGCGGGCATTCATCGTATGAATGTCAATAACACTATATAAATTACTAAAGAACTTAAAGAAGGTTCTAATTCAAATGTAAACCAATAATTGGTATCTTTATGACTAATTGATATGTGTGAATGACATATATATGTAGGAAAATATCAAGGGCGATTAGCGTTAAGTGTTTAATCAACGCATAAGGCAGGTCCTATTACTTACTCAATAACTTGTTTACGTGCAAATTTTTCAATAATATTGTAAGTATCTCAATCATATGCATTACTTTTATAATATGCAAGAGGAGCTTTGATTTCGCAAGTATCCTAACTCGTTGCAAAATCTTTAACTTTATTCGATTTATACATTGAATGCAAGTATTCTAATTTATTTCAAGTTTCCTAATTATATTCGATGTATTTGTTGATAAGCTTTGATATAAGAAATATCTTCCAGTCCTAGTCTATGCTATTATTTCGGCTAGACTAGAGTAAAATAATTCTTCATTATCTATTGCAAGTCTTAAAATATTATTGAGATTAGATAGAGCATTCCAATCGAATTGTTTTGGTATGGAATTCAAGTCTGAGATGAACATCCTTTATTTGGAAAAACTTTTAATTATGTCGAAAGGTAGTGAGAATAAGGCAAGTAGTGTTGATCAACGCATGGCATAAAGGGCTGATCACCCATCGTACCCGTAAGCTAAGACGGTTTACAGATGAATTACTATTAAACCTTTTCAAAAGTATGAAAAATAAAGTTCTTGGTCTTATGACCGCTCAGCATGATTAGTTAGTATGTCGGTTCAAATATAATAAACGAAAAGTTTTGTATTCAGAATTAATTCAATGACTTCACAACTGTTGTTTCGTTGTAGACGTATTCTTCAATGAAAATGTTTAATTTCGATATATATTGTTTTATTATCTGTTATTACTTGTTGAGCAATTAAATGCTCACCCTTGCTTGGAATTAAATGTGTTCAGTGAAACCTTAGAAGGATCTGGCAAAGACAAAGGAAAAGGGAAGGTGGATGAGTAAAAGACTGTTATCTGTAATAATTAGATGTTTGTAATAATAATAATACAATATCTATCATGTAATGAATTACTTAAAAGTCTGCAAACCTGGGTTATACAAGTTTAAACTTGATGTAATGACTTATTTTGATTTGAATATCAGTAATAGCAGGTTGAATGAATAATATCGTGTTGCACTAAATACGAGTTTCAAGTACCCGAATTTGGGGGCGTTACATTAACAAGGTTTGACTCCCATGGCTTCAAGTTCTTTTTTCGCTGCTCCGCATTGTGTGGTGTCTGAAGAGGTGGAGTTAGAGGTGAATAGGTGGATGTACCGCCTGGAAGAATCGAATGTGCGCTTTGTTGAACGTCAAGTTTCAATTTTCACCTATAATGTCAGTTTCAATAATGCTATGGTAGAAATGTTTATTGGAATGAATGCTACACTCGACCCAAGTCGGTTTCCTATGGCGCCTATGTTGCATGTTTTTCCACCCTCAGATCAAGAAGAGGATCAAGATGAGGAGGTCGATCACGACGATTGACTAAATTAGGGGAGTCCTCGATTTCTAAATTCTTTCATTTTTCGCATGAGGACATTGCTCTGCTTAAGTTTGGGGGTGGTTTTTCATTGTTTTGTGTGTAGTAGTTTGCATGGTAGGATCTTTATTCAATTAGGTTGTGATCACATCTAGTTTACATTTAGTCTTATTTGCATGAGTTGGTGTTTTATACTTTGCATTTAGGATAATCAAGCATAATGAGACATGAAACCTTGTGATGGCCAATAATACGAAAGAGAGAATTAAGTAATAACTCAGGTGAATGGGATAATGCAGCTTAGTTAGTTCTTGAATACTATCAGTTGCTTTGTGGAAAAATCCATTAGTTTAAATTGCACATGTCGGTATGTTGATCTGGTTATGGGTTTCATTGAACTTAATAAATGCATGGTGTAAGAAAGATAAGAAAAATTTCTATAGCTCAATTTATCCAGTATTTCGGAAGTTAATTCCAATTATTATCAAAAAAAAAACTTGACTAGTTATCTTTGTGGCCTCTGTTACTCGAATAAGTAAGCCCCTGGGGTGTCTCTACACCCAGCGCCCTAAAGTCAACTGATTTGGGAGTCGTTGGTTGAAAGTTTGCTACATGGGTAACTTTGAAAAGCCTAATAAAGATTAACATTGCACAAGCGAGTCACTTGAGAGTGAATCTCTTTTTCTTAATGAGATGGTGAAAGTGCTAGAAGTTCCCCCATGTTTTATCAAGTTTAAGCAACAGTTTGAACCGTTAGATAGATCAAGTAGTTCTAGTGCCATTGCAAAATCCTCATGGGAGGAGCCACCCACTCTGGAGCTCAAACCATTGCCTATCCACTTGAGGTATGCGTATTTGGGTAATCCTAGTACTTTGCCTATTATTGTGTCTGCTTCACTTGATGATGTGCAGGAAAATAAATTGCTAAGAGTGCTACGGGAGTACAAAACAGCTCCAAGATGGCCCATTGTTGACATCAAGGGCATTAGTCCTGCATTTTGCACGCACAAGATCATATTGGAGGACGAGGCCAAACCTGTGGTTGAACATCAACGTAGATTGAACCCCATCATGAAGGAGGTGGTAAAGAAGGAAATTATCAAATTGCTCGATGCATGTATCATTTATCCCATTTCGGACAGTCCATGGGTCAGTCCAGTGCAATGTGTTCCGAAGAATGGAGGCATGACAGTGGTTTCTAATGAAAACAACGAGTTGATCCAAACTAGAACTGTCACCGAATAGAGAGTTTGCATGGACTATAGGAGGTTGAACAAGGCTACATGCAAGGATCATTTCCCGCTCCCATTCATTGATCAAATGCTAGACAGGTTGGCGGGACATGAATTCTATTATCTCTTGGATGGATATTCGGGCTACAACTAAATTGCTATTGCCCCCGAAGATCAAGAGAAAACGACATTCACTTGTCCATATGGGACATTTGCTTTCAGAAGAATGTCGTTTGGGCTATGTAACGCACCTGCCACATTTCAAAGATGTATGATGGCAATATTCTTCGATATGGTGGAGCAAGGATTGGAGGTTTTCATGGATGATTTTTCAGTTTTTGGAGATTCATTCGACTTATGCCTTGAAAGTCTTGTGAAAGTACTGAAACGATGTGTTGAAACAAATTTGGTGCTAAATTAGGAGAAATGCCACTTCATGGTGCAAGAAGGCATTATTTTAGGGCATAAAGTGTTTTCAAAGGGGTTGGAGGTTGATAAGGCCAAGATTGAAACCATTGAGATGTTAGGTTTGTATATAACGCGAGCATGCAATCAAATTACATAAATAGAGCGGAAGCGCGATAAAACGGATTTTAAAATTTTTATACAACCATGATCGATCAATGTGCTCAATTAACGATATAAACGAAAGAGAAAGAGAATAAGAATTATACCGTCGTAGAACAAAGCTTCCTCGGGTACAAGTTCAACTCCTAGTCCTTCGTGTTCTCCTCGAATGCTACGGTGTGATTCCTTCCTTTGATCAACGTTAGCCACCCAAGTGTTTGGCCTCTAGAGGTGATCCACCAAGGAAGAACAAGTATTCAAGAAGTTGGGTATTTGTCAAAACCCTAGTTTCTATCTCTATAGAAATTGTAAGTACTCTCCACAATCTAATGCAAGAGTGTGTAACCCTAATCTATGATAAGACTCCTCTTATTTATAGATGTAGGAATAACCCTTCCCTAAACTATTTAGGATTAGGGTTTCTATTATAATTAAACTCCTCTAATTATTTATGCTCCTAATCCAATTAGGAATTCATGGAAGAATACTTCTATTAATTAATTCCCAATCTCTATTAGGAATTAAATAATAGTAAAAGTAATAATAATAATAATAAGACTCCTCTTTTTAATTTATATTTCATATTTCCAAAATATTAAATAATAAATATTAAGCTATTTAATTTATTCTATCTCCATAGACTAAATTAAATACACTTAACTTATTATTACAATTATGCCATTTACTTCATAAATAAATATTTTCCTTTTGCGGTGTGACCCTTTAGGTTCTCCATATTAAACCGGTTGTGAATTAAACAATTAGAACAATTCTAATCTTATTTAAATAAATAAATTAAACTATTTAATTCATTTAGATAAATAATATTTATTCTACAATAAGGGTAAGTCCCCTTAGCGATCAACGACTTTCCAGATAATATAGATTTCAACATTAATCACAAAAGAATCTTTGAGTAAATAGTTACCGTATAATTCAATCCTTCTACCATACAATGTCCCAATTAAATATAAGACATGGATTTACTGTCAAGTCTTATTTTATTTAATTATATGTATTTCGATTCCCAAATGCACAACTCTGATTAATGCAAATTAGAAACTCCTTTCTAATTTTATTCTGCCTTGGCCAAGGACTACTGAGTTGTCATTTATCGAATCACATAGGACATTCACATCTTTTACTAGACGTGGTAGATTCTTTGTTGATCATTTACCTATCTCCATGTACAACTTATTATACCCAATCATACCCTTTGATATACCCTAAAGGTCTTAAGGGACATGTCAAAGTATAACTCATCATACACAAGATACTATGATGATCTCAAGTCCAAGGATCACTTGTACTACTATCACTAGAGGAATTCCTATTGACATGCGAGTAAAACTCCATTAGGTATTCCTTAGCGAGCCACGTTCAGTGAACTTATTCTCTAATAAGCACCTACATACTTGCTTTAGTGTCTCCACACAAATGATTATGAGATCAATCATCCTCTTCTTAAGAGCAAGCAACGTATGTACTAATCTATCCGGATTCACTAATCCCCTATTTAGTAATCCAACGATTAGGAACGATTTTAGTTTGTGAGCTATCTTGAATTTAGATCTCATTAGCATGATCACCATCATGATTCTAAAAGCATTGCTCAAAACTATGGGTTTATCACATTTAATATAACAACACTATGTAGATAATATAAAATGTCTTTTTAAGAAAATCAATTCTTTTATTAATAAATGAATAAGATTACAAAGTATATGCTACATCATATCAAATATGATTGGCTTGTGTGCATACTACTATCATGAGAAACTTCCACCACCATCTAACATCAAGGGAATTCGTAGTTTCCTTGGACATGCTGGATTTTACAAGTGGTTTATCAAAGATTTTTCCCAAATTACAAAGCCGTTATGCAGCCTTCTAGAGAAGGATACTCCGTTTATCTTTGATCAAACATGTTTAGACGCTTTTGAATTACTAAGGAAGAAACTTGTGAGTGCTCCTGTCATCATGGCTCCGGATTGGGATCTTCTGTTTGAATTGATGTGCGACGCTAGTGACTTTGTAATTGGTGCTATTTTGGGCCATCATAAAGATAAGGTTTTTAATGTGATCTATTATGCTAGCAAGACTCTAACTAGTGCACAACTTAATTACACAACCACAGAGAAATAACTTCTTACTATTGTCTATGCTTTTGACAAATTTCGTGCCTATCTCATTGGCACTGAGGTCATTGTATATACTGATCAGTCAGCCATAAAATACTTGATAGCAAAGAAGGATACAAAGCCACGCCTGATTCGATGGGTTTTATTGCTTCAGGAGTTTGATCTTGAGATTCGGGATAAGAAGGGAACCGAGAATCAAGTGGCGGATCACTTATTAAGGCTGGAAAATGCAGACCCAAAGGTGGGAGATGATGTCATGATCAATGAGTCTTTCCCCGATGAACAACTTTTCGCTATCACACATGAAGTGTCATGGTATACTGACTATGTGAATTATGTGGCGAGTCATGTGCTACCCCCCGAGTTGAGCTATCAACAGAAAAGAAAGTTTCTGCATGATGTGAAACACTATTTTTGGGATGAACCATTTTTGTTTAAACAATGTGCGAACCAGCTGATCAGAAGATGTGTAACTCAATTTGAAAAGGAAAGTATTCTGCAATAGTGTCATGCTTCAGCTTTGGAGGACATTTTGGTGGAGAGAGAATAGCTGCGAAGGCGCTTTAATCGGGCTTCTATTAGCCAACGTTGTTCAAAGATGCCCATGTTTTTGTGCTGAAATGTGATCGTTATCAAAGAGTGGGAAACATTTCCAAGCATCATGAGATGCCTCTAACTACAATCTTAGAGGTTGAGATTTTTGACATATAGGGTATTGACTTCATGGGTCCATTCCCTTCTTCCTTCAGCAATCTTTACATTCTAGTGGTTGTGGACTATGTGTCAAAGTGGGTCGAAGCAGCCGCAACGCCCACCAATGATGCAAAGGTTGTGCTGAGATTCCTTCACGGGCACATTTTCACAAGATTCGGGACTCCTCAGGTGATAATTAGTGATGAAGGGTCACAATTTTGTAATAAGAACTTTAATGCCCTTCTTGCTAAATATGGGGTAACCCATAAAATTTCTACGGCTTACCATCCTCAGACGAGTGGCCAAATAGAGGTGTCTAATAGAGAGGTGAAAAGAATTCTGGAAAAGGTGGTGAACCCGAACCGAAAGGATTGGTCATTAAAGCTTGATGACGCCTTATGGGCGTATAGGAGAGCATATAAAACTCCAATCGTGATGTCACCATACCAGCTGGTATATGGGAAGGCATGTCACCTTTCGGTAGAATTAGAGCATAATGCATATTGGGCCATCCGGAAGCTCAATTTTGATTTGAGTATCGTAGGGGAAAAACGCCTTTTGCAACTTAATGAGATGGATGAGTTCCATCTCCAATCTTACGAGAATGTAAAGCTTTACAAAGAGAAATTTAATAGGTGTCATGACAAAAAAATTATTAATCGGAAGTTTGAGGTTGGACAGTCTGTTCTGCTTTACAACTCTCGATTGAAGCTCTTTCCAGGTAAAATCAAATCCAGGTGGTCCGGGCCATTTATTATCAATCAAGTATTCTCGCACGGAGCTAATAAGTTAAGGGATGACACAATAAATCAGTTGTTCAAGGTGAATGGGCAAAGAATCAAGCATTACTAGGGTGGCGACATTGAGCGCCAAAAGACCTCAGTTAGTCTCGAAGATCCGAAATGAATGGGGAGTAGTCAGGCTGAGGACTTTAACTCAAGAGCTAATTGGAAGGCAACCCAAATGCTCCATTTTATTATTTAAGCTATTTGATTTCTATTTTTATTTTTCAAAAAAATAAAATAATAATTTCACTTTGTTTTCATAAGGATGATTTTTATCATTAATTGTTTCTAATTTGGTTAATTTGTTGCTACATATAGGTGCTTTTATCCAAATAGGCATTTGAGCGAACCATGTTAGCACAGCAACACGCCAGCCACACCACAACAGCAGCCCAGCAGGCCAGTCAGGCGTTGGGTGGGGGTGCAGTAGGCGCGTGCTCAGTAGGCAGGCGAGGGGCGGAAGACGGGCGAGCAGCAGGCCCGGCAGGCGCGCGCGCGCAGCAGGCACAATGTGTGCAGTAGATTGGCGCGCGGTACTGGGCGACCAGCAGGCGCGCACGGGCGCACCCCATGCCGTGCGGCCGCACCAACCAGCTGGTTCATGTATTTAATAGCAGCCCTTTTGCTCATTTTCTGCAGCCCATTCTTTTATCTCTCTCTCCTCCCACTCCAAAGCCAACTTGCATGCATCTTCCCCAAATTCAAATTCGAGCTCCATTACTTCAAATTGGCATCCAATTTCAGCAACCCATCATAATTTTCATCTTCTAACTTGGATTCTAACAGAGATTCAAAAGTTTTTGAAGGATTTCCATGGTTTTTCAATAGTTCTCCAAGAAAAGGTAAAAAGGCTATAAATTTTGAATTTTACTTGCTTGCGTGCTGCGTTTTGGTGGTTTTGCTTAGCAGGTACATATCTATCTCCCATTGCAAAGCTTTGTGGATGGTTTGGCTTGGTCCCCATTGCACTTATAACTATAACCTTAAAGAGTACACACCACCTGTTCGATAAATTGTCTGAGAGGGAATTCTTTGCTATTTTGGGTGATTTGCTTAAAGCTTCTTCTGGTATGGCTCCCAAACATCAACGGGGTGAATCTTCATCTTCCAAGCCAACCAAGGCCCGTGACAAGAAAAGGTTCGTCAGTGCGGAAGCATCCGAGCGTTACCATACTATTATGGCCAAAAAATCATTGATTCCTGAGAGGGGTATTCTACCAGACAAAACAGATGATTTTGGCATCGTAACCATGATTAAGGAGAGGGGATGGCAGAATTTCACCGCCCAACCCGAGCCCGCATATATATCTATTCTCCGGAAATTTTATGCTAATGTCATGGAAGCTGAAACTATGTGGTTATGGTTCGGGGCAAGAAAATGTCGTTTGGCAAACAAAGCATTGAGGAATATTATAACCTTCCTAGAAGCCATGGCATGGATGAGCTCACCAGGTTGGGAACCAAAAAACCTGATTGGGAGGAAATCATTACAACCTTATGCAAACTAGATGCTCGTTGGACAATGAAAAAAGGAGAGCCAATGCATTTACACCAGAGTGATTTAAGAAAATACGGGAAAGCATGGCTATACTTCATTAATGCTAAGCTTTGTCCATCCACCCAAGCGACACAGGTGATTCCGATGCGGGTCGTTATCCGTTTGCCTTGGTGACAGGGCAAAGCATAAACGTTAGAAGACTGATTCGCAACTCCATTATCCAGAATGCTAAAGGGAAGTCTACAGGCAGATTGCCACACCCATCACTGATCTGTGGCTTGTGCAAGTGGGCAAAAGTCAAGTGGAATGCCAATGAGATACATCAACCCCCCTTGACACCTACTGATTGCCAAGCTATGCGCCACTATGAAGTTTGGATGGGCGGAGTGCTGGAGGAGTATGGAGCTGGGTTTTTACCTTTACAGCATCCTCACCAGGTTGAGGAAGACGATCATAATCCACCACTTAGCATCGAGCACACCGTGACATCTAGCTCTTTAATTGACTTACTTATTGCTGAAATGCATAAACTTCTGCGTGAAAATCAGGAGCTGAAGGCTGAAATGCAACAGAATACGCAAGAGAGACAAAAGAAAGCACGGGAGAGGGAGCGTGAAAATAGATGCATGTCCCGGTGCATTGATCATTCAATTCAACAGGTCAATTCATTGTGCATTTATACTTCCGATTTTGGTAATGCTACCGCACATGTGATCAACAACAGTGGGTTCAATACTGGCCCAAATGCAGTCCAATTTCCCATGACACCTATGTTCCCGGAGTATGACCTTGATTCGGGTGATGATGCAAATAGAGGTAGTAATGCAAATGGCAACAATGAGGATGATGCTACTTGATTTCCTTAATGAAGTTCTCTGTTTAAATTATGTCTATTATAACATCGAGGACTATGTTTGTATTAAGTTTGGGGGTGTTGTTGTTTATTTTGTCTAGTCGTGTTGTGCTACAAGAATGGCCGATGATATTTTGCAGGTTAAAGTGTTTTATCAAAAGTAAGGCTTGAGCATGCTTAGTTACTTCTTAACATTTTGGCTAACCACCCTACTCTTCGTCGTTTAAGCTCTTCATATTCACAGCGTGCTTGTTTAGTCAGTTAATATTGAGAAATCTCATTTACTTAAATACTTGGGAGATTATCCTTGAAATGTACTGAACTCACGTCAACAACCTTTTATGCCTATTTTAGACTATCATATAAGTTTGGGGAATTGAAAAAAAAAACTTACGCTTTGTTGACTAAATTTAATTACGTGGCCTTTGCTACTCGAGTTAATAGATCCTTGGGGGTGTTTTACATCTAATGCCCTAAAGCCATCTAGTTTAGGAGTAATTGATCAAACACTCGTTACATGGGTAACTCTAAATAGCCTAATGTGATTAGACATTACACGGTCATGCGCATAGTTAAGGTGAGATGGAGCGTAAAACGCACTCACCAATGTGATTAATTATCGCTGCAATAATCCCCAGGGACCCCTTTCTTATATGGTCGTCTTGTTTGGTATTTATTGAGGTAATGATGAGTTTGTAGATTTATAGTATAATCCCTCATTAAATTGAGTACATGCGTTAGCTTATTCCTAACTCACATAAACAGATTGCACACACACACGCATGGCAAGGATCTTGAGTAGCTGTGAGCTGAATAATTTTGTTAAATTGTAACTTTGCGTTGCTCTTGGGCCCCTTTTAATCTTCTTCCTTTGAGGCCAATTTTTGAGTGGTTTCCCTTTTAATTTAATTGTCATTTGTGTTTATTTCAATAAGTTATTGTATCTCTAGTTTGCTTGAGTACAAGCAAATATTTAAGTTTGGGGGTATTTGATGAGGGTGTTTTATACACATAATTTGGGTACCTTTGATCTTGATAATTTGTTTGTTTTTGGAAATTTTATATGGTTTTTAGGTATTTTGAACTTTTTTCTAGATAATTTAGTTTCTTGTTATTTTTACTTCTTTTATGTTGCTTTGATGCATTTTCATTGTGTTTGTAGGAATTAAAATAAAGATCGCTCGAATCGTTGTTTGCAACGACTCAATGCCCGTGCTTGGATATCCGTGCTTAAATGGTATTACAGTAAAAATTAGTGCTTGGCAACACTCGATGTTTAATTTGATAAAATTTGGAAGTTAAGCGTGCACGACATTGGAAAGCGTGCACGGCGTGCGGCGTCGGCCAAGCCACGAGTAGCAAGCCCGAGCGAGGATATTCAAGCCCAAATGGTAATACAGTGGAAACTAGTGTTTAGCGACGCTCGGTGTTTAATTTGATGAACTTTGGAAGTTGTATGTGCACGGCATGCGGCATCGACCAAGCTACGAATAGCGGCTTGGCAGCAGCTGGGCGCGCACACGAGCATTGGCAGTGCTCGATAGCCTCGGCAGGCAGGCGCGCTCGGCAGGCGCTGGGCGCGGGTGCATGGGCAACCGCGCGGGCGCGCGTATGAGACTCGGCAGGCGAGCAGCAGGCAGGGCGCCAGGCGGGCGGCCAGGGTGTGGACGCGGGTGCGCGCGCGGGCGTCGGCAGTCAGCATGCGGGCATGCTGCACCCAGCGTGTGCCAACTAGGCCATGGGCGCACGCGCGCCAGGCACCGTGCGGGCACGCCAATGCCGTCCTAAGTGCGATCTCACATACTTTCTGTGCGATCTGAGCTGCATTTTGTCCGAGCTTGGCTAGGGTTTCTTGAAGGAGGCTATATATATTCTCTTCTGAGCTTCATATCAGATATCTAGAGATAGAGAGGCTACATATTACATCAAACAACAATGCTAAACGCTGCAAATCAAGCTAAATCAAGCCATAAGCCAATGAACTCAGTCATCAAGAATTGCAAAACCAAGGAGGAGAGCTAGAAATCAATAGCAACCCAAGGGACAACAGCTGAATAGCTTCAAAAGTGGTTTTATTTCTAAAATTTCATCCTTATTGTAATTCAAATTTGACAGTGTATAAATTAAAATTGATGTTATTGTATTTATCATGAACTAACTTTCTATTCTAAGATCTAAAACTTTCATTCTTTGAGAATCGAGAGATTCAGATTGGATCAAAGTCGAAATTGGGCTTAAAGTGACTGCTATGCAAATGGCAACTCCAAACTTTGAGGTTCCACGTCCGTTGATAAAACGATCATTACTTTCTCATCCGAACTCCGATTGTGACAATTCAAGATGTTCTGGAAAGCTAAGAAGTAGCTCTACAATAAACTTCAAGTTCCAAACCAAGAACATGCATCCAACCTAGTGTTAAAAGCCATATAATCATCCCTTCTTGCGTTTGCTTGCTTATTGTACTCCAAAAAATGTTCGAATCGCGTTTCCTTGCTTCTTCCTACAAAATAACATAAAAACACTATAAATACCTAATACTAACTTAAAATACTTAAGAACTCACAAATTATCAAGCCAAACGTACTCAATTCGTAGGTGTAAAACCCACTCATCAGCGAACTCCACCAATGGCAAATGATCATCCCAGCTGCCCTTTAAGTCCATCACGACTGCTCGGAGCATATCTTCCAAAGTGTAAATTGTTCGCTCGCTCTGGCCATCAGTTTGAGGATGGTATGTCGTACTCAACCTCAACTGCATTCCCAATCTTTCTTGTAGACTCCTCTAGAAATTTGACGTGAAGCGCGGATTTCTGTCCGACATAATAGATACTGGCACTCCATGTCGCGACATTATCTCTTTTACATAGAGTTTAGCCAATTGCTCCAGATTATACCATATTCTGATCGGTAAAAAATGAGTAGACTTGGTCAGACGATCCATGATCACCCAGATGGCATCTAGACCCTTTTTGTGTTGATGGCAAACCCACCACAAAGTCCATGGTGATGTGCTCCCACTTCCACTCCGGAATCTCTAATGGTTGTAATAGTTCGCTCGGTCACTGGTGTTCTTCTTTAAGTTGTTCGCATGTCATACATCTGCTGACACACTCTGCTATTTCCCTCTTCATATTCGGCCACCAAAAGTATGGCCGCAAATCCTGATATATCTTCGTGCTACCGGGATGTACTGAGTACCTCGTACTGTGAGCTTCTTGGAGAATCTCTTCTCTTAACTCCAGATTTAACGGTACCCAGATCCTACCTTCAAACCTTAGCAGACATGCACTATCGATCATATACTTGAGCTTTTCCCCTTTGAAAATACGCTCCTTGATACTTTCACAATCTTCATCATTTTCCTGAGCCTCCTTGATTTTATCTAATAAGGTCAGGCTTGCTATTACTGTACATAATCTCTCATCTGACTCCCTCGTATACTTGACCTCCAAATCGAGCCGTTTAAAATGCCTTACCAACTCCCCTTGAGTGGTTAGCTTCAGTAACTTCTCTCTGCCTTTTCTGCTTAAGGCATCGACCACTACATTTACTTTGCCCGGATGGTACAGAATCTCACAGTAATAATCCTTGATCAATTCTAACCATCGGCGCTGCCCCATGTTTAGCTCCTTTTGAGTGAAGATATATTTCAGACTTTTGTGATCCGTATATATCTCGCAATTCTCTCCGTATAGGTAGTGCCTCCAAAGTTGTAAGGCGAAAACTATCGCGGCTAACTCTAGGTCATAAGTCGGGTAACCCTTCTCATAGTCCTTCAGCTAACGTGACGCGTACGCAATGACCTTGCCGTGTTGCATTAGCATACAACCAAGACCCTTGTGTGACGCATCGCTATACACTACAAAACATCCAGTTTTGTCAGGTGAAGCCAATATCGGTGCTTGACTAAGTCTTTTCTTCAGCTCCATAAAACTCTCCTCACACTTATCTGTCCAAACGAACTTGACTACTTTCATAGTGAGATTGGTTAACGGCGATGCTATCTTTGAAAAATCCTAGATGAATCTTGTAGACACCCGATTTTTGCATTTCCTATAATAACCCTGACAGGAGGGCAAAATCGTCAATTGACCCGGCACACGAGAATAAAGGGTGGACATAAAGACGAACCCTCAAAACCACCACGACGGGATGATATTGAAGCCGACACGACAACAAGCGAATGTCGAGAGTCAGTTACTGATCACTGTGCTTGCCCGGGTGACGTGGCACGTTTCCCGACGGGTTTCGGACTGCCGAGCGCGAACCCGTCAGCGGGAACCAACGGTACGATACGAAAATCGAGATGAGGCACGGAAAACGAGAAAATCAGCACAGTTAGCCGCAGATCAATTCGCGGCCAGGGACGGAACTCGAGGCAGCACGGGACTCGAAGCGCACGGGACTCGAGCGCGGCTGGGGGGAGAACCAAGGGCCAGCCGCAGATATATCTGCGGCCAGATCTGCGGCTGCCCTTGGCAGTGCTTTATTAGGCCAGTTCGCATACAGGAAGAAAAAAAGAGGGGAGAAGCATTCAGCAGTAGCAGCAGCTCGGTAGGAACAAAAAAACAGCAGCAAAACAAGAGCAATTAGGAGAGAAAAAGAGTGAAAAAGAGTGAGGAATTGTACCAAATTTGTGAGATTATATTCCATATTCTCTACTCTACTCAATACACGAATTCATACATATTGTGGGGATTAATTGCAAGGTGAAAAACCCTTTGTTCTTAGCATTTTGTTATATCATTTTGTTAATCTTTTAGTCATCCGAATTAACTTAAATGTAGTTTTTTTATATGTTATTGTGAAGCCATGGGCTAGGGATTATTAGTGAGGGTCTCATCGGAATGAAATTCCCCCTAATAGCCCGATGATATCCGTTTGGTGCAAATCTTAGCTATTACGGTATGGTATCATTCATAGTGTATTTCGATCGTCATTGTAAGACATCCTAGAGTGTTAGGCATCCCGTTATTGTTTATTTTCGTTATATCCATTTGGTTGTTTGTGCAATAAGTTCGGATGTGAGCCTAGGAACGCGACCCCGTGGTCCAAATCCGATGATGGACATTTTTGAATGTATGTAATCGGGTGGATGTATCCGTCATTGTAAATATGTAATCGTCGGGCCTTAAAACGACGCCAAGGCGAGAATCGGGTTTAAGGCCCCGTAATATTGAAGTATGTGATTGTGGGCGTTGGGGTTATTTGGATGGCTTACATGCCCATGAATAGCCCCGACGCGTGTTTATGCTTGATTGGATTTCGGAACACGAAAAAATGATTTCAAAGATTAAACGAGGAAGGTTTTTCCTTAAAATCAAGCAAACTATGAGGTTAGCATCACGTAGCTAAAAAATTGGAGGTGTTAATGAATGTCGGTTTCTATTAAACGAGAAGGCTAAAGAAAGTCGTTTTCAAACGTCACAAAAATGGTTTTATAAAAATAAAACAACGTTTTATTAAATCTTGGTGCGTAGGGTGAAAGATATCCTAGAAGTTGCCCATCATTTTATGAAAGCAACGTATAGATTTCGATTCCTATTTTTACGAAGGTTTAAAACTCTTGTTTTGCCAAAGCGACACCTAAGGAAAATCTCATAGTTTTTGCCAAATAAAATCAATCCTTTTTCATAAAGCTTTCTCGTTTAAGCCGATGGACATTCTAAGGCATTCTCAAAAGAAAAACACAATTTTCCCTAAAAAATCCAAATGATTCTTTTATGCAAACTCACCATAACATTTACATAGGCACACACACGCACACGCGCACACACACATTTCATGAATTAAAGGATAGGAAAGCATCAAGATTGCGGTAACCGTGCTTCACGGAAGTCGAGGGGTGCCTAACACCTTCCCCTCACTTAAGCAAGCCCCCGAACTCTATGAATCTCGATTCGCAGACCAATTAATTCGGAGTCACATATGAGCCAGCGATTTATAAAAATGAAAACTCGGATGAGTTGGTACATCCATTTCAAATATACCAACTGGCGACTCTGGTTAAATTGGCTCATCATAAAAAAACAATCTTTAAAAAACCCCGTCGACATTAATGCCGACCTTTTCCAAAAAAATCATCTAATGAAAAGGCTAAAATTGGAAAGGGTTACAACCCCCGCGTAAGCGATTCCTCCCGGCGTCGACAGCTGGCGACTCTGCTGGGGACATTAGAGGGTTTAAGCCGCGTTCAAATCTTGATGCTATCCTATCCTTTAAAATTTATAAATGTGTATGTGCGTACGACATTTTTGACGTCTTTTATTTATTGTCGTGTAAATGTGTGTTGTTGTCCAATGAATGAATGATTGAATGGGTTTTTCTTTACTTCAAAAGTAATCATTTGCATACGGTGAGGACGATGAATGTGAATGTATGTTGAGAGAGTACCTCCTCCTGAGGCGAACCCGTCGGTTGCTTATTACTGGACTCGAAGGGGCTGCTCCCCGGAGATGGCTCAGGAAACGCACCACCCAAATCCGCTCCAATCGAAAGGATTCCGACGAGTAGATTGCGAAGATTTGGGGACCTTCATGCCGAAAAGCCCGTGAGAGTAACCCTAGGATAGGTCAGCCCCAGATTAACCCAACGCAGGAAAAGTCTCTTCATGCCCTTTTACGTTTATGCGTATAAATGTCATAATCCCATTGCAACATATTCATATATGCTTCCCCTTTATGTCAAGAGAAAATACTAACCTCTGTGTTTTACAAGGAACGGCACGGGAAGCATAATAAATCGTATCTAGCATGCATTATTCCAATAAAGAACCGCTAACGTGTTGTTTTGCAGAAAAAGATTAAAAAAAAAAAAAAAAACCCAAAACACAAAAAATTTACAGCTTTAGCATGCATCCGCATCCTTTCATTGCCCAAGACTAAACTTCGAACCGTTTGCCTGCAGGATTGCTCCTCAAACCCGTTCGCAGTCTAAGAAAGCCCAGGTCTCTACCTCTGAAATGGCTGATCTTCCCAATCATAGTTCCATATCTCGGGAAGAGTTCGATGACTTTAAAAAGCAGATGATGGAAATGGCCACAATGCTAAAAGAACAGTTCCTAATCAGACAGGACCCGCCAAACCAGGGACCGCATAATGTACCACCGCCAGAGGGTGACCAGAATCCTCCTAAGGATGATGCAATCCCATTTAAAAATAACCAACATCAGCTTAAGGACGAGCCGGTCCTCCCAAAGGTCATTCCTGCCCTCAACAAGACAGTAATCACGATTCCAGAGGAGGGAGATACGGATGACCTTCGCAGGAAAGTGAAGCAGATGGAGGAAACCATCCAAACTCTAAAAGGCATAGGCTCCCTGGGTAGGGTTAATTATGCAGATTTGTGTGTCTTCCCCGGAACCAGATATCCAGAGAAATTTAAGATCCCCGAATTCGAGAAATACAATGGGAAAGGGGATCCTTACACTCACCTGAAAATATATATTGGAGAACTAGGGTCTTATGCGGAAGACGAAGGACTAAGAATGCAATTATTCCAGAAAAGCTTGACGGGGGAGGCGAGGATCTGGTATGCCCGTCTCGATAATGCCCGGATTCATAATTGGGAGGAGCTGGCCCATACCTTCTTGACACAGTATAGCTTTCAGGCACAGATGGCCCCTGATAGATATCAAATGACAAAAATCAAGAAGCAACCAAGGGAAACCTTCAGGGACTATGCCCAACGATGGAGGGGTATGGCCGCACAAGTGAATCCTCCAATAAGTGAGTCAGAGATGGTAATGACCTTCGTGGATATACAGGAAGCACCTTATTATGAGCGGGTCATATCGGGGATTGGAAGACCTTTCGCCGAGATGATAAAACATGGAGAAATGGTGGATATGGGGTTGAAATCTGGTAAAATCCGGGACTTCACAGCTCTTGAAACGGCTGCGGAACAAATCCAAAGTGGGAATTATGGCAGTACTTCCCGCAGGCCCCAAAAGCGAAAAGAGGAAGATGTCTCTCTCGTGCTGCAGGGATCATCTAGGAAAGTGGAGAATAGCCCTCCTGTGCAAATACAGAGATTTGTGCCGCCCCGGCAACCTAATCCCAGAACGGACGAACGAAGGAGGTTTGAGACCACACAGAAGCGGGTATTCACCCCGCTTGGGGAGCCTCTTGAGCAGATTTTGGCAATATTGATATCACAGGGGAAGATTGTCGATTTGGCACCTCCAAGTAACCCGAAGGGAAGAAAATTTGACCCGAGTAAAAAGTGTGCATATCATTCGGGTTCCCCGGGTCATGACACTCAGGAATGTTGGACGCTGAAACACATAATTCAAAACCTGATTGATAGCGGGGAAATCGTGGTGGAACAGCCCGAGCCGCCGAATGTTAAAATCAATCCCCTACCGAAGCATGATGGGGGAGGGGTCAATATGGTGGAAGCCATCGAAACCGAAGGACCGCCAAGGCGAAATTATATGACAAGGATTGATGAGATGGTTGGCATGACGGGTACTCAGGAGAATATGCAAGGGGCACCGGTTAGGTTGACGGGTGCAAGCCGGAGTATCACAGGGGGGCCTATCAAGTTAGCGGCTCCAAAACCTCTCATCATCGCAGCAAGACCACAGATCCCTGTTTGCAATCTAAAAACAGTACCGTGGAACTACGGGGGTGTATTAGAGGAGGCGGCCAGTTGTGCTTCCGTAACATCAAAGGGGAATCCCTTGTACCTTCCAGGAAGAGTCCTCAAGAGTAAGAGAAAAGAGAACGAGAGTATATCCGAGGAAAAAGCCGTGGAGTTCTTGGAAAAGATGGACCATCCGGAAGTAAGGGGGATCAGGACGGTGAGCGAGGAATCGACTCTAACGTCGATCATGGATTTGGTGTTATCGTCCAGCGACCACTGCAGAATCTTGGCCAAAATCCTGGGGGAGGCTCACATTCCCAAGACAATTAGCCAAGAAAGTTTCGGCCGCCTAGTGGACCATCTGCTAGAGAACAATGTGCTATCATTCACAGATGATGATATCCCGAAAGAGGGAAGGGGGCATCGGAGACCGTTGCACATCGCAGTGATCTCATCAGGGTATGTCATGAATGGGGTGCTGATTGATGGGGGATCAGCACTGAATATTTGTCCCCTCAGTACACTGAGGAAAATGAACATTAATCCCAAGCGCTTGCGGGCCAGTCACGTGGTGGTGCGAGCCTTCGATGGATCCCGGAAGGATACATTGGGAGAAATAGAGTTGCCCGTGGAGATAGGGCCGTGTACTTTTGATATTTCCTTTCAGGTCCTGGATATCTCCGCCAGTTATAACATGTTATTGGGAAGACCATGGATACATATGGCTGGGGCAGTTCCCTCTACACTACACCAACAAATCAAGTTCATCGTCAGCGGGAATCTGGTAACAATCTCTGCAGAGCGTAATGACCCTTTCCCGTCCAAGAATGGTCTGCCAGTAATCAATGTGGACGAATCCGCGGCACCTGCCAGTTTTCAAGCACTGGAAATCAGCTCTCCCCACTATAGAGGTCTGGGAGCTCCAGCCATAAAATCGAAAGCCTCCCCTGAGCTCACCTTCGTTGCTAGAGAAATGATGAAGATGAAGTTTCAACCTGGGCAGGGGTTGGGAAAAGACAGCCAAGGAATTTCCACGCCTATTCAACTGCCCAACCAGACAGGCAGGGCAGGGTTGGGATATCATGGAGGCATAGAGCGGAACCACTCGCGAAGGGAAATCCCATTTCGATCGACCAGAATCCTAATGCCGAAGGTCCACAATGAACAAGGGACAGACAAGCCCGTGTCCGAATTAGAAGGTAAAGAATTAACTCCTGCGGATGATGAGTCAGTCAAAAGGAAGAGTTTCCTGCGGGAGGTCATGCAGCAGTTCGAAACCAAATGCTATATCTCTGGACCATCAATAAACATTGGAGAGGGGAAGGATACGGCCACAACGTCGGGAGCCCTACAGAGTGTGCCTGTCATCGATTGGGCAGGGTTAGTTATCCCTAATAAGGCTGTGAGGGAGGACGGATACGATGTGGCGGTAGTCGTCAAGGAAGTCCCTGGAACACAGCCGTCTGTCATATGTCGCATCCCGACTGATCTGACCACCGATAACTGGACGGTGGAGCCAATAATATCCAGACAAGGGTAAAACATGGTGCCGGGGTGGTAGACCCCGGAGAGTGGGGGATGAATGTCTACCAGTTTTGGTTCTTTATTTTATATTTTGCATAACTATGTTAGTTTGTCATGTTATTTTAAGAGCGACCATTGTGGAAAGATGAATTATATATATGACAGTATTTTGTTTCAATGTCAGGTGTACCAATTTGAGTATTCCTTGCTTAACAAGCGATCCCTCAAATTTGAATGATGACTATGATTTTGATATCGAGCTGGATTTCGATTTAATGGGTATTGAGCAGGACGAGACAGATTACGATGACGCGCCTGACGAGATCAAAGGGTGGGTCGAGGATAAACCCAAACCCAACTTAGACCAAACCGTCACCATAAATATCGGAACCCCTGACCAACCCAAAGAGCTCAAGATCGGGACAGACCTGACCCCTAACCAGAAAGTAGAAATGACCAAATTGCTACGCCAGTATGAGGATGTGTTTCGCCTGGTCTCATGAGGACATGATCGGATTATCCATCGACATTGTGGTACACCAGCTGCCCATCAAGGAGGGTTTCAAGCCCGTCAAGCAAAAACTAAGAAAGCTAAAACCGGAATGGAGCTTGAAGGTAAAGGAGGAGATCATCAAACAGTTCAGGGCTGGAATCATCATGGTGTCCACCTACCCAGAATGGTTGTCCAATGTGGTCCCAGTGGCTAAGCCTGGAGGAAAGGTGAGGGTATGTGTTGACTATAGAGATCTGAACAAGGCCAGTCTCAAGGATAATTTCCCAGTACCTTTTATACACATATTGGTGGATAACACAGCCCAATACGAGATGTACTCTTTCGTTGATTGCTTTGCGGGGTATCATCAGATAATGGTGGCAGAGGAGGACCGGGAGAAAACAGCCTTCATCACCCCTTGGGGCACTTTCTGCTATAGACGGTTGGCTTTCGGTCTCACAAATGCAGGGGCTACTTATCAAAGAGCTATGATGGCCCTGTTCCACGATATGATGCACAAGGAGATAGAGGTCTACGTGGATGACATTATCGTGAAGTCAAAGATAGAATCTGATCATGTGACCCATCTCCAAAAGCTATTTGACCGGCTCAGAAAATATAATTTAAGGCTCAATCCGGCAAAGTGTGCTTTCGGAGTGCAATCGGGCAAACTCTTGGGAGTCCTGGTTAGTGATCGTGGCATCGAGTTGGATCCGGCCAAGATTAAGGCCATTGTGGATATGCCGGCACCCCGCACTGAAAAGGAAATAAGAGGATTTCTGGGAAGAATAAATTTCATCAGCCGCTTCATATCCCATTTGACAACCACGTGCGAGCCAATTTTCAAGCTGTTAAGAAAAGATGTCTCCCAAGAATGGAATGAGCAATGCCAGGAAGCCTTTCAGATCATTAAGAAGCAGCTGACGGAAGCACCCGTGCTGGTACCCCCGAAGGATGAGATCCCTCTATTCATGTATATATCAGTCAATGACATTGCGATGGGCTGTATGCTGGGGCAGAAGAATGAATCAGGCAAAGAGCAGGCCATTTATTACCTCAGCAAGAGATTTAGCCGATGTGAACAGAATTACACCCCTATCGAAAGGACCTGTTGTGCTTTGGCTTGGGCTGCAATGAGATTACAGCATTATCTCCACGGGCACACCACGTACCTGATATCAAGGATGGATCCCCTGAAATATATCTTTGAACGGCCCATGCTGAACTATCGACTTTCAAGATGGCAGTTAATCTTACAGCAGTTCGACATTATATACGTAACTCAGAAAGCCATGAAGGGGCAGGGAATTGCAGATCAATTGGCAGAAGCGCCATCAGGGGGAATGGAGCCTTTAGACACTCCTTTGCCGGGCGAAGACGTATTCTGGATCTTGCGCGCGAGAGAAGATGACGAGGGGCAGTTCTGGAAATTGTATTTTGATGGTGCCATGAATGCGGAGGGGGCAGGAGCCGGAGCAGTCCTGGTCTCTATCACAGGAGAGCAATACCCCGTAGCCACTAAATTACAGTTCAGTAACTCAAACAACACAGCTGAGTATGAGGGATGTATATTGGGACTCCGTTTGGCTCGCGATATGGGGGTGAAAAGGTTAGCAGTGTTCGGGGATTCGGAGCTGGTAATCAGACAAGCGATCGGGGTGTACAGCACTAAAGAGCTCCGGTTGCTTCCATACCACCGTTGTGTTATCCAACTGATGCAAGAGTTCGAAGATATCGCTTTCCGACACATCCCCCGGGGACGGAATGATTTCGCCGATGCATTGGCGACTTTAGCTTCTCTAGTCCACACAATCAAGAGCAGGAACGTTCCACAGATTGAGATAGCAGTGCAGAACGCCCCGGCATACGAGGAGCACGTGGCGGTACTATCGGACGAGGGGGTTCTGCCAAAGCAGCCTTGGTATCACGACATAAGGGAATATCTGAGGGATAGATCCATTCCCGACCAAGCCAGCCGAGCGGAGAGGTTGAGAATTCAAAAGATGGTAATGAAATTTTATCTGAGCGGAGATTCACTGTACAAGAGGGATGCCAATTTGGGATTGCTACGATGTGTAAATGAAATGCAGGCCCAAAAGATTATGGACGAAATACATGGTGGAGTGTGTGGGCCACACATGAGTGGGCCGATGCTGGCCAAGAAGATCTTGAGAACGGGGCATTACTGGTTGACGCTGAAAGCCGACTGTGATGATCACGTCAAGCGGTGTTACCAATGCCAGGCGCACGGTAATGTTATCCATGCGCCTCCCAATGAACTGCACTGTATGACCTCCCCTTGGCCATTCTCAATGTGGGGTATGGATGTGATTGGACCAATAGAGCCCAAAGCAAGCAACGACCACCGATTTATATTCGTCATGATCGATTACTTCACTAAATGGGTAGAAGCAGCTTCTTTCCCCAAAGTAACTCAGGAGATCATCGTCGGTTTCATCAGGAATAATGTCATTTGCCGATACGGGCAACCTGAGGTTTTAGTCTCTGACAATGCCAAGAATTTGAACAATACCCTCATGAAGGGATTATGCGACCAGTTTAAGATCAAACACCTCAATTCTGTCATTTACCGTCCTAAGATGAATGGGGTAGTGGAAGCTGCAAATAAGAATATCAAGAAGATCATGGCAAAAATGTCTGCTAATCATCGGGGATGGCCGGATCTGCTACCTCTCACCTTGCTGGCGTACAGAACGTCGGTACGTACTTCTACAGGGGCAACCCCGTACGCTCTGGTATACGGAATGGAAGCAGTTCTGCCAGTTGAGGTTGAGATGGCGTCCCTCAGAATCTTGATTGATGCTCGGATAAACGAGGAGGATTGGATGCAAAGTCGGTACGACCAATTGGCCCTAATTGATGAAAGGAGGGTGGCCGCTGTGTTGCACGGTCAGTTATATCAGCAAAGGATCTCCCGATCATACGACAAGAAGATAAGACCTCGAAAATTCAAAGAAAATGACCTAGTGTTAAAGAGAGTAATGCCTTGTCAAGACGAAGCCAAGGGGAAGTTTGCCCCGAACTGGGAGGGGCCTTTTGTGATTAAGAAAGTGCTGTCCGGAGGAGCCCTCATACTGCAAGAAATGGACGGGGAGGTGTTCCCACAGCCCCTAAATTCTGACCCGGTGAAGCGGTTCTATGCATAAAAAAAAAAAAAAAAAAAAAAAAAAAAAAAAAAATCTCGTCGTTTCTCTCCCTGTTTTGGAGAACGAACTACGCAGGACCTGATCTCCCGACTTGTGGGGGTACGTAGGCAGCCATCGTGGCGCGGTCCCATTCCTTACAAAATAACACTTTCTCCTATCAAAACAGATTCCCAACAGCCAGAAAAACCTTCCTATACCCTCGAAACTTTCCCGAAACCAGCCGCCTGATCAGCTTCATCTCAAGTGACCTAACCAAGCAGTTAGCCCAAATCTAAGACTTAGCCGATGAAATCGACAGGATGTGCGGCAATATCTGACAATCCCCATCAAGACTTGAGAAGAGAAAGAAGGCGAAATACCAAAATCATGGTTATCTGGATAAAATGAGGGTCCAATGAAAGGCAACGATACGACAAAAAGGAAAAATGACTAAATTTAAATACCTGTCTATATAAATAAGTCATTTTGTTACAAGGTTTCTCTTTTGATAACCGATGAAACTGACACAGTCCATGCAGGAAATAAAATGATCTACCAATTTGAAACTAATCGAAGCAGGATGGATAAAGTGGTGGATAGATCTGAGGCATCGACATTCCCTGCAATCTGCTGCCCCATCATGTCGACGCGATCCAATAAGCAGTGACTCGGCTAACGGTCTCAGAGTGAGCATCTATAATTTCCTTAGTCTGCAATACAATGGCGTCTCTATCAGCATGAACAACATCCCTGGCCAGAATAGCAGCATCTCTCTCAACAAGAGCAGCATACCTCTCAGCCTCGGTAGTAATCGAGATGCGTGAACACCGGACGGACAGGGACCTAATGGCTCAGAATGCCTTCCGCAAAGCCCGCCGACACCGGAAAGATCATAAGGATCAGGAACGCTCCGGAAGATCACCTGCCATATCTCTGTCACTGGCGACAAACCGTCCAATCAGCGGAGAAGCCACCGAGCAAACCCTGGGAAGGGCTGAGATCCACGCGAACCACAACAAGATGGTGAGCAACCCTGGGAAGGGCTGGTATCCACAAAAAGAAAAAGAAAAAAGACAAAAACAACAAACCCTGGGAAGGGCTGAGATCCAAGCAAACCGCGACAGAGTGGTGAGCAAACCTGGGAAGGCATCCAAGCAAACCGCGACAGAGTGGTGAGCAAACCCTGGGAAGGGCTGAGATCCACGCGAACCACAACAAGATGGCGAGCAACCCTGGGAAGGGCTGGTATCCACAAAAAGAAAAGAAAAAAGACAAAAACAACAAACCCTGGGAAGGGCTGAGATCCAAGCAAACCGCGACAGAGTGGTGAGCAAACCTGGGAAGGCATCCAAGCAACCCGCGACAGAGTGGTGAGCAAACCCTGGGAAGGGCTGAGATCCACGCGAACCACAACAAGATGGTGAGCAACCCTGGGAAGGGCTGATATCCACAAAAAGAAAAAAGACAAAAAACAACAAACCCTGGGAAGGGCTGAGATCCAAGCAAACCGCGACAGAGTGGTGAGCAAACCTGGGAAGGCATCCAAGCAAACCGCGACAGAGTGGTGAGCAAACCTGGGAAGGCATCCAAGCAAACCGCGACAGAGTGGTGAGCAAACCCTGGGAAGGGCTGAGATCCAAGCAAACCGCGACAGAGTGGTGAGCAAACCTGGGAAGGCATCCAACCAAAACAAAAACCCTGGGAAGGGTTGAGATCCAAACTAACACCCTGGGAAGGGCTAAGATCCAAACAAACCAAAACCCTGGGAAGGGCTGAGATCCAAACTAACACCCTGGGAAGGGCTGATATCCAAACACTAACATCCTGGGAAGGGCTGAGCTCCAGACAATCATCCGGCGACGATACCCGGTGATTATAGGATGGGCGACTGGATACGAAACCCGACGCGGACAAGACGATGGCGTGAGGCATTGACACCCTTACGAATGTTTTGCATGCTTTGCCCCTTGTGTTGCATCATGAATTATATGTGTTGCATCACGTATGTATTGTCATTCTTGTGCATTGTCATTCATACATCGAGTGTCTATTCTTTATCCTGTTCATTCCATTTATCATTTCATAAACATGATAAAGAGGGGCAGCTGTAGACACCCGATTTTTGCATTTCCTATACTAACCCTGACAGGAGGGCAAAATCGTCAATTGACCCGGCACACGAGAATAAAGGGTGGACATAAAGACGAACCCTCAAAACCACCACGACGGGATGATATTGAAGCCGACACGACAACAAGCGAATGTCAAGAGTCAGTTACTGATCACTGTGCTTGCCCGGATGACGTGGCACGTTTCCCGACGGGTTCCGGACTGCCGAGCGCAAACCCGTCAGCGGGAACCAACGGTACGACACGAAAATCGAGACGAGGCACGGAAAACGAGAAAATCAGCACAGTTAGCCGCAGATCAATTCGCGGCCAAGGACGGAACTCGAGGCAGCACGGGACTCGAAGCGCACGGGACTCGAGCGCGGCTGGGGGGAGAACCAAGGGCCAACCGCAGATATATCTGCGGCCAGCCGCAGATAGATCTGCGGCTGCCCTTGGCAGTGCTTTATTAGGCCAGTTCGCATACAGGAAGAAAAAAAGAGGGGAGAAGCAGCAGCAGCAGCTCGGTAGGAACAAAAAAACAGCAGCAAAACAAGAGCAATTAGGAGAGAAAAAGAGTGAAAAAGAGTGAGGAATTGTACCAAATTTGTGAGATTATATTCCATATTCTCTACTCTACTCAATACACGAATTCATACATATTGTGGGGATTAATTGCAAGGTGAAAAACCCTTTGTTCTTAGCATTTTGTTATATCATTTTGTTAATCTTTTGGTCATCCGAATTAACTTAAATGTAGTTTTTTTATATGTTATTGTGAAGCCATGGGCTAGGGATTATTAGTGAGGGTCTCATCGGAATGAAATTCCCCCTAATAGCCCGATGATATCCGTTTGGTGCAAATCTTAGCTATTACGGTATGGTATCATTCATAGTGTATTTCGATCGTCATTGTAAGACATCCTAGAGTGTTAGGCATCCCGTTATTGTTTATTTTCGTTATATCCATTTGGTTGTTTGTGCAATAAGTTCGGATGTGAGCCTAGGAACGCGACCCCGTGGTCCAAATCCGATGATGGACATTTTTGAATGTATGTAATCGGGTGGATGTATCCGTCATTGTAAATATGTAATCGTCGGGTCTTAAAACGACGCCAAAGCGAGAATCGGGTTTAAGGCCCCGTAATATTGAAGTATGTGATTGTGGGCGTTGGGGTTATTTGGATGGCTTACATGCCCATGAATAGCCCCGACGCGTGTTTATGCTTGATTGGATTTCGGAACACGAAAAAATGATTTCAAAGATTAAACGAGGAAGGTTTTTCCTTAAAATCAAGCAAACTAGGAGGTTAGCATCACGTAGCTAAAAAATTGGAGGTGTTAATGAATGTCGGTTTCTATTAAACGAGAAGGCTAAAGAAAGTCGTTTTCAAACGTCACAAAAATGGTTTTATGAAAATAAAACAACGTTTTATTAAATCTTGGTGCGTAGGGTGAAAGATATCCTAGAAGTTGCCCATCCTTTTATGAAAGCAACGTATAGATTTCGATTCCTATTTTTACGAAGGTTTAAAACTCTTGTTTTGCCAAAGCGACACCTAAGGAAAATCTCATAGTTTTTGCCAAATAAAATCAATCCTTTTTCATAAAGCTTTCTCGTTTAAGCCGATGGACATTCTAAGGCATTCTCAAAAGAAAAACACAATTTTCCCTAAAAAATCCAAATGATTCTTTTATGCAAACTCACCATAACATTTACATAGGCACACACACGCACACACGCGCACACACACACACATTTCATGAATTAAAGGATAGGAAAGCATCAAGATTGCGGTAACCGTGCTTCACGGAAGTCGAGGGGTGCCTAACACCTTCCCCTCACTTAAGCAAGCCCCCGAACTCTATGAATCTCGATTCGCAGACCAATTAATTCGGAGTCACATATGAGCCAGCGATTTATAAAAATGAAAACTCGGATGAGTTGGTACATCCATTTCAAATATACCAACTGGCGACTCTGGTTAAATTGGCTCATCATAAAAAAACAATCTTTAAAAAACCCCGTCGACATTAATGCCGACCTTTTCCAAAAAAATCATCTAATGAAAAGGCTAAAATTGGAAAGGGTTACAACCCCCGCGTAAGCGATTCCTCCCGGCGTCGACAAATCTCCGATAGTATCTTGCCAATCCCAAGAAACTCCTGATCTCCATTGGCGTCTTCGGCAGTTTCCAATTGATAACCGCTTCCACTTTTGCTGGATCCACCGAAACACCATCTTTGTCAATGATATGACCTAGAAACTGAAAGTAGTATGCACACAAGCCAATAATATTTGATATGATGTAGCATATACTTTGTAATCTTATTCATTTATTAATAAAAGAACTGATTTTCTTAAAAGGCATTTTACATTATCTACATGGTGTTGTTATATTAAATGAGATAAACCCAAGTAGAATTTTGGGTTTATCTCATTTTACATTAAATAATTGTTATTATGTTCCAACACTCATTAGAAACATTATTTTAATTTCTATATTGGATATGGATGGTTTTGATATTATAATAAAGAACAACAGTTGTTCTATGTATAATAAAAATGTTTTATACGGTGTTGGAAATTTACTGAATGGACTTTACATACTTGACTTGCATGAAAATATACTTCAAATTAAATAAACTAATAAAAGAAAAAGAGATGATGTTAATTATACCTTTATGTGGCACTGTAGACTCGGTCACATCAATGAAACAAGATTAACCAAGTTGCATAAAGATGGGCTTTTAGAGCTATCTGATTACGAATCATATCCAACTTGTGAATCTTGTCTCATGGGTAAGATGACTAAATCCCCTTTTAGTGGAAAAGGAGAAAGAGTTACAGAGTTGTTAGCGTTGGTACACACAGACGTATGTGGACCTATGATAACGAATGCACGAGGAGGGTATTCTTATTTTATTACTTTCATTGATGATCATTCTAGATTTGGACATGTGTATTTAATGAAATACAAATCTGAATCGTTTGAAAAGTTCAAAGAATTCAGAAGTGAAGTAGAGAAGCAAACTGGTAAGAGTATTAAGATTCTTTGATCGGATCGAGGTGAATACTTGACCAATGAGTTTCTAAGTTGTCTCAAAAAAATGGTATAATCTCACAATGGACTCCACTTCAGCTATCAACGACTTTCCAGATAATAATGCAAAGTAGAATCTTATTCAATACCCAAGTAGAATTTTGACTTTCAGAAAAATTAATTTCAATCATGAACAAACCTAGATCGGAAGTCGAATGTACTAATCTATCCAGATTTACTAATCCCTTTTTAGTAATCAAACGATTAGGAACAATTTTAATTTGTGAGCTATCTAGAATTTGGCATGATCACCATCATGATTCTAAAAGCATTGCTCAAAACTATGGGTTTATCACATTTAATATAACAGCACCATGTAGATAATATAAAATGCCTTTTAAGAAAATCAATTCTTTTATTAATAAATGAATAAGATTACAAAGTATATGCTACATCATATTAAATATGATTGGCTTGTGTGCATACTACTTTCATCTACATAATTTAGTTTTTAGTTATTTTTACATGTTTTATGTTGCTTTGATGCATTTTCATTATATTTGTAGGAATGGAAATAATGACCGCTCGGATCGTTATTCGTATTGACTCAATGTCCGTGCTTGGACGTATGTGCCCAAATGGTAGCATGATGGAAATTTGTGCTTGGCGACGCTCGGTGCTTAATTTGATAACATCTGGTAGTGGGCGTGCGGCAGCCAGCGTGCAGGCGTGCAGCACTCAGCATGGGTCAACCCGGGCCTGGGCGCGCGCGCGCCAGGCACCGTGCGGGCGCGCGCGCCAGGCACCGTGCGGGTGCGCCAACGCCATCTTGAGTGCGATCTGACACAGTTTCAGTGCGATCTGAGCTCCATTTTGTCTGACTTTGGCTAGGGTTTCTGAAAAGAGGCTATATATGTTCTCTTCTAAGCTTCATATCATACATCTAGAGAGAGGGAGGCCACAAAATACATCAAACAACAGGGCTAAAGGCTCCAAATCAAGCTAAATCAAGCCACAAGCCAAGGAACTCAGTCAACAAGAATTGCAAAACTAAGGAGGAGAGCTGGAAACCAACATCAACCAAAGGAACAACAACTGAACAACTTCAAAAGTGGTTTCATTTCTAGATTTTCAACTCCTTTGTAATTCGAATTTGACAATGTATAAATTGAAATTGATGTTTATTGTAGCTATTATGAACTAACCTTCTATTCTAAGATTGCAATGGAACCCAACACTTAAATTGAATTGAATTCTCTCTCTATTGATTTTAGTTATTCATTTGTGAATTGATTATCATTACCTTTGCTTTCTAGATTAATTGCTTGGCCCGTAATTACCTTGGGAACCTATATGAACTTGACGAACGGATTATAGGTTATGACCTATTTTTGATAACATGCGAGAGTATAGATTGTTGTGGGTTATTAATCGGATTAAGTGACGTGTGTCTTATTAATTATCTGCAATAATAGGTATCTTAATAGTAGTTGGGATAGACATATACCTAATTACCGCATGCAACCAATCGAGAATCTAGTCTTAATGACTTCCGATGTGAAAGTTGGTAATTGAGGGGACGATTAATTAGATTTAGTGACACGTGTCTACTAATCATTCCTGAAATTAGTCTCTTGATCGTGTATAGGATAGACATATACCTATGCACCGCTTAGGAAGATTCGTGATTGACCATCGACAGAGGCTCTTATATAGTTTTGATTTCTCAGTTGTCAATTCATATGATATAACTGATTAAAAAGAGAGAGTTAGGAGATTCAAATGACGTGTTGGGGGAATTGTAATCTTAGACCTTTCTATCTTGATATTTTACTGCGTTTTATTCTTTACTTGACTTTTGAACTCAACCAATCAACAACATTCAAACCTTCATCATTTAAATTAGATCAAATTGATAAACGATTGGTATTTGGTTATTATTTGTCACAATTCCCTGTGGGTTCGACTCATATCTTATCATATATTACTTGTGGACCGTGTATACTTGCACGTGTGTGTTTATCGATTGCTAAATTGACCAACAGCCTCTCCCCCGGACTTGTTACCTCCGGAGGATTGGCTCTCCGTCCATTTATGCTTATGGGGGTTGCTGCCTCTGCTGATTCCCCCTTTCAGACCTTCTTGACCAGTCTTCTTCTCTTGTTTGAATCGCACTATGGCTTCATTGCCTCCTTCCGCAATGATCGCCCTTTCCAGCAATTTAGAGAAATTCTTAATCTTCAACACAACGACGACTTTCTGCACCCATAGTATCAATCCCAACTCGAATCTCCTTGCCTTCCTGGCCTCCGTGTCCACCTAATGTGGAGCGAATCGGGCCAACTCGTTAAATTTTGTCGCGTACTCCGCGACCGTCATACCACCCTGCTTCATTTCCAAAAACTTAACCTCCATATCTTGTTGCATACTCTTTGAGAAGTAATTCTCGAAGAATAGCTCCTTGAATCTGTCCCATGTAATGACTCCATAGCCTGCCCACCCATTATTGGCTTGCCACCAATAATTAGCTTTGCCCTTTATTATAAAGGTGGCGAATCCAGTTTTCTGCTCCTCGGCCACTCGTGCGACCTCGAAGACTTTCTCTATCTCTTCAATCCAAGTTTGGGCTTCTATTGGATTGAGAGTTCCCTAAAACTCGGGTAGTCCAACTAGTTTGAAATCCTTAAAGTTGGCCAAATGATGCGCTGGCTGGGGTGCTGGTTGTGCCCCTGCTGGTAGGGGTCTAGCCTGCATAACCTTGGCTAGTAGTTCAGCAAATATTCTCATTGGGTTAGATTGATCTCCAACCTGATTTTTTGACTCAGCGATACGTTGGTTGCGGGGTCTACCTCTTGGCGGCATTATGATCTGCTAAAGAACAAATCTTAGACTTTCGCTTATTATGCTACAATGTTTGCACTATACTGGTTAATTCAGCATTTAATAGTAAAAGCATCTATCAAACATATTTGGAAAAGAAACAACTGCATTTATATTCATATACAGATGTTTTAATACAGACTGACCCATCTGGCATACTACTATAAATGGTCAATGGCACCATTTGCCCACTACTAACTATCCTCTATTAAACAAAAGGTGAGGATTCACTACTACCTACCCCCTTTAACAGAACAAAAGTTGGGGTTGACTACCATTCTAAGCATACAACTCGGCATTTGGATTTACATCATAAATCTGTCCCTATTAAACAAAAGTGGGACTCACTACAGCTACTAAGTACATACAAAGGTACTGCATCAATAAGTAAATATCTGCTACGGTGGACTGCCCGACGGAGTGCCTGTCGAGCCAACCGATCAACCACTCGGCGTCTGATCATGCACCAACTACTGCCCTCCTCCCGAGGGTATCTCCTGGCTCGATCCTGTAATCTGGCCACTGCTCTATATATGGCATACTCTAAGGTGTCGATCTTGACGGATCCATCTCGAATCTCTCCCTCTAGCACATCCACCTTTGTGGCTGTGCGAACCTAGAACTCCTGCATCTGAATCCTTTCTACCTGCTCCAAGTCTCGTTCAGCCCTAACAGTTTGTAGAACTGTCTGCAGCTCCGCCTCCCTGACATCTGTCTGCTCTAATGCCTTCCTCAACTGACTATTTTACAACACCAACTATTGCACTGTAGGGCTTAACTGGGATGTAGCACTCTCTAACTGCTGAATCTGAGCTTTCAGCTCAGTTATCTGGAACTATAGTGAGTACGCCTTTGCCTTATACTGATCTTCCATCTCTTGATGGACAGAATTCTCCTCCTCTAAGTGTGTGATACGAGCATTCTACTGCTCAATAATCTGCTCCTGCTCTATTATGCGATCGGCATAATCTCCAAGCAAGTTATCCTAGAATGTGTGGAATATCGGGGATCCCTCCTCAGGTACCTCCTCAATAGTTCCACCTATCTCTACCTCAGCGAGGTCCTCCTCGGACTCATCATCCCTGTCCTGACTGCCGGATCTTAACACTCCACCTATGATAGGCTCTACCAAATCCACTAAGTAGTCCTCCCTTGGGTCGGGCCCACTCAATGGTACTCCTGGGCAACAGGTGCATAGCCCACCAACTACTCTGTAATAACAGGTATATCAGTGAATACCTCCTCCTCTTCCCTGACTCCGCTAATCTCTCCAACGGCAATCATCCTACAAACACACAAAACTAACATTAATACAATAATAAAATATATTCATTAAAGGAATGAAATTAGATTTCATTGGGTACTACTCGACTCGATGAATTCTCCAATTTATCAAAATAGCAAATACGATAAATCTTCTTGATTTATCTCCTAATGCACTCTATACGAGTTTAATACTAAAGTTATAGCCTAGGTTTCGCAATCCTAATGTCTATAACCCACAGCTCTGATACCAACATGTGATGCCCCCAAATTCAAGTCTCGATTACCCGAATTTGGTCATCACGATCCAATATAAGCATCCACCTCCAAACAACATACAATAACTAAATGTGGAATATAATAAATATATGTTGTCCATTGGAAAGGTGTTACTAATCCCAAGATACGAAAATCTTAATACATAAGTCAATACATACCCTAATATTAATCAGGGTTTAAATTACATTGATAAATAAATCTAACTAAGCATATAATAAAGTCAGCTACTTGAAGTCTATTACTTCATCTTTTTCTTGCACTTGTCCTTATTTGAAGTCTCGGGCTTAACTGCAATAAGGTTCATGATATACAAGAGTGAGCAACTAGTTTACTCAGCAAGTTTAAATAACAACAGGAATGACATATGTCATGAATGAAAGAGATATCTGAGATTGATTCAATAATGAGAGTACAAAAGCAAGAATAATAACAGCTCTTTAAGATAAGCAATAGTCAACAAAGACCATGAACATTTCACTTCCAATGGAATCAATAGCTAATTGACCCTTTGGTTACTGGCTCAGAAATAAGTACTCGAGGGGATCAGCCTCTAGTACCCTATGTGTATGCATAACATTTAATTTCTATTCTTTGAATCTTATATCCGATACGTGGGGTACTCCCCTATATTAAAAGGGTGTCCATAAAGTCCAAGATTCCGCACCATCAATTGGTTTGGATAGCTTTTAAAATATATACCGCAAATGTCTAGCCAGACAATGGCTAAGACTTAACTATGACAGTTGCTCCATATTAGAACTTTAAATAAGTACAAGTCAACGTCTGCGCGAAAATAATTACACAATGCGCGAGTGCCAATAACAACGATGTTGATAATTGTTAAGTAATTAAACCACTTATAGCATGGTAGAGAAATTAAAGTTTCAAGCTTAAATATTAACTTGCAATCAATAATATAAGAATGGGTTCAGGGAACTTGCAATAATTAAGGTTTCGGGGTAGAGAACTTGCATAATACACCACATCCTACTTGAATGTAAATTGAGTAGGTTTAAAGGAAACTTGCTGATAGCTCAGCTACAATAATTTAGCTTTAAATTAAATTGCGTGAAACGACCTATCATTAGTAAGTCGATTCCTTAGTTAGTACACTATAAACTAGCATAGGTTTACACTTACAAGAGATTACACACCAAGAAATCCTATCACATAGACACGTAGATGTAACCATCTTTACTAAGTTTATAAACATTACTTCCCATTTTAGATAAATGAGTTAACAAGCCTAGAATAGCTTGGTTTTATGCATCAATGTAAGCTTGAACATATAGCACATCAATTAAGTCATGCATTACAGCTTGAGACCTATATACAAACATGTTACAAGACTTTGTTCATAACTTAAAGCAACAGGGCAAAACTGGTGACCTTGGGAGGGGCGTGGCCGCGCCACTCACTGGATAGACCAAGAATGAGATTTCATTCAGTTGAAATCCAAGCCTATTCTTAGCATACAAACTGCTGATATTAATCACATACACATGCTCATAAGGTTATTAACTTGAGTTTGAAACCTAGCATGCTCATTCTAAATCTAATCCAAAGTTATAAGGCTTTATAACAAAAATTCCTACGCTTTAGGCCAAACAAGTTAATTTCACAAGTAATCCACTATTATGGTGATAATGCCCCATAATAAGACTGGACTATACTTAATATGCATGTTCGGATGTAAACAACACATGCACATACTAAACACATAGCTTATACTTGGAATTCATGCCTCAAACATACTCGCACATGCCAAAATAATACTTAGCTAAATAGTGCTCATGTCAATCATGTCTAGAGGCATAATGAGTCATAACAATTATGCTTGTATGGTTAGAACATAACTTTCCACCATATTTGACGATACTCACATTTAAACTCTATATTTTCCTTTGAAAATCATACTAAGACAACTCATGCCATGTAGCTCATGCAAGACAACTTGGAAATCATAATTCACATGCATTTGAACACATATTTAAGCTATATACACATACTCAAATGGTCAGATTATAAAGAGACGCCCATTTGACAATTTCATTTCGAAATTCTTAACTTTTACTTTTTAAAATTACATACATAGAGTAACATATACAACTCATGGTATTTACAGGGATTCTAGATACATAGTAACCTATTTTTATGCATGAAGGAACTAAGCTAGCATGCTGAAAACATCAGAACACCTCAACCAATCGCTACGGATTCGTTTCTCAACCAAATTGGTCCGTTCAACTTCCGTTGTTTTCATTTTTCAATGCATAACAACAATCCATTATCAATTTACAATTTCATGTACGCATTGACAATCAATTTTGACTCCAAAGTAAGCTAAAATATACATATTCAACCAAAAACTAAATTCTTTATTTTAAACATGTTTTCCATGGATTATTAACTCCAAAATCATATATAAACACTATATAACCAATTAAACATGTTTATAAACATATATAACCAACATCTCATCAAATCATCAACCATAAATCTATTTTAAAGAAAATTTAAGGAATATAAAAAAATTAAGAACTTAAAGCTAGGTTTTTACCTTTGATTCTTGCTTAGATTATCTAGATACATAATCAGAATTGCTTGCTTGCTCTCTTTCTTCTTTGATTTTCAGAATTTTCTTCCCAATTTTCCAAGAACTCTCTCAATTTTCTCTCTTCCTCTCCCCTGTTCTTTGTTTTGGCTTATCAAAATAAGCTGACAAATTTTACGTATCTTCTAGTTGGGAGTTTCAGCAGTTAAGAAAGCCAAAGGCTACAAGGCCTTGTTTGGTACTTCTTTAAAGAATTAATCCATTTTTGTTATTATTATTATACTATATGCTTCCCATTTAAAATAAATCATTGTCACACTTTAATTTAATTAGACCTATTTTATTAATAAATCTAATTAAATCTTACTAACAAAATTATAATCTCTAATTAGACAATTATAATTTTATTAAACAAATCATTAATCTTTTAATTTAATTATTTAATTAAACTAGAATATTCTCATCACATTAGCGTACTATAAAATACGCACCAACACTTTACACACAGACATAGTCACATTAATTCACTATTTTAATTAAATAAATCACTCACATTATTATGAAATTTAATTCACAATAATTTCCATTGTCCACAGGACATAACAATCAAATTATATTATTTCCCAATATAATTTTAACTTAATTAAATTAACTAATATTATTCAACTAACAATTAATCATCGAGTTCACATAACAATTAAGAACTGAAAGACTTGTCTGGCTCGTAGATTACCAATTACCATAAACAACTTATAACTATCTGCGTCTCACGTATCCTACACAATATATAAATTATGCACATCATTTATTAGTCACATAGCAACGTTTAGTAACTGTTTAAATAACTCTACTCTACATTCCTTAATCTTTCCTTTTAATCGGTACACAATATTTAGTGTTTAAGTCCCGTTAGGACTCCTCATTAACCATACAGTTTATTAACAACAACCTCCTTTCTCATTACGTTCCATTTTAATCGATACTTAATATTTAGTTAAGTAATTAAAGTTTACATACACATTGCATTATAAGTATATTAGGCTTATTCAATTCAATTAGGAACCTTAAATAGCATAAACATATGGCTTAGTAATTAAACAACATTATTATACCTCACGAACATCAAACTTAAGTTTTATATAACTTACTAAAACATAACCTTTAAAACATCATTTGTTTTTATTAAACCTCATGTAAATATTTTAAAATTAAAAATAATATATATATTTGTTTTTTAAACACCGCGCCCCAACGCGATATTTCCTCTTCAACATCTCAAACTCCCACAACCCAAACAAGGTTATCTATAAACATTAACCAAAGTTCTATCTTATACTGTTTTTGTTTTAATCCCAACTCATTCGTTACTTATCCGTTTTTATTCATCCTTACGTCAAATTAAACCTTATTAATTCTACTTTCAGACCACCATGGCCCAAACCTTGGGTTCCTTTCCAATTAAAACAGATTTTCATGTTTTTCAACTTAGGTCAGAAAGTATAATTTTTCTAACCAGCCGTACAAGTTTCCTTACCCTAGCTCAATTCAACTTAGGTCAGGAAAGTTTCTTTACTTAACTCAATTTATATTTGAGCAAGTTTCCTAACGCTTAGCTAACCCTTGTGTTGGGCAAGTTTCCTTACCCTAGCTCAATTTAATATTGGGAAGGTTTTCTCAACCGTACAACTTTTGTTTATTGTGCGAGTTGTTTATTAACTGAGCAATCATTCTATATTATTGCAAGTTCCTTACTCAACTGTTTTCATTTGAGCAAGTTTCCTATTTTATACAAATGTTGTATATTGTTGCAAGTTTCATGACTCAAATCGAGTTATTTCTTTCAAGTTATATTAGTGGATTAATTATTGTTAATTATTCCACATCAAGGATAAATTATTGATATTCGCAGTTTATGCATTTGAATTCATTATCTGTTATTGGATTGTGAAACGTTAAGTTCTTCATTTATGAACTGTTTAAGGAAATAGTCTATGCCATTTGTTTCGGCTACACATGTAGAGGTTATTATTTTAAAAGCTATCCAAACCGGTTGTTGGTATGGATTCTTGGACTGAGAGAGCAACCCTTATTTAGGGGATTTGAATGTGTCAGTTATTCGATGCAGTCAGAATTAAATGTTATGCATTTACATAGGGTACTATAGGTTGATCCCCTCAAGTACTACTGACGGGTCAGGCGTTTAAAAGAGTTAGTTGAATGACTGATCCATTAGGCAAATAGTTCATGGTCTATTGGACCATTCAGCAGTAAATAATCAATATTCATTTCTTCATTTGAACTTTGATTATATTGTCAGCTATTTCTTTAATGTTCTTAAATTGTTGAACTATGCGATTATTATTCTCATTAATTTATGATATATCATCTTTATTCATTTTAAACTTGCTGAGCAAAGTAGTTGCTCACCCTTGCTATATCATGAACCTATTGCAGTTAAGCCGGGGAGTTCCAAAGCGAACAAAGGCAAAGAAAAGCTTAAGGAATAGTTATATGTACTATCTCGTTATGTAATCATGGAATCGTTTCGTATTATTATTGTATTCTGCGATGTATTTTATTTAAGGTTATAGACCTTGGGACCGTAGTAAACCTTTTGTAATGAACAACATATGTTTATTTATTCCGCATTAGTTGATTTATGTTGTTTAGAGGTGTATGGATGTATTTTATCGTGAGCACCAGATTCGAGGTATTGTTACCTGAATTTGAGGGTGACACATATGATCAACCAAGAGATGTGTCTATCATTAAAGATCTCTAGGACATGATACCCAGGATTGTTGGTCCTGGAAGCACAAGATCCAAAATTTGATAGTGGATTCTGGTCAAGCAGCCAGATCAACCTAATGTTACCACTAATATTTTGTCGGCACATAATGGATTAGCTGTAAATATGATCGACTAAGAAGAGCATGGGAATAAATCAAAGAACTTTAAGTAACTGCAAAGGACGGATGGTTCAGAATGAGTGATAGCCATGATGACTAGTATCCATGAAGATAGGGGAGAACCAATTGTGGTAAAAAGATTTGTAAAAGCAAATATAATAACAACCAGTGAAAGTTTAGGGATCCCAATCGGTCATTTTATAGGTGACACCACAATAACTAGTGAACAGTCTGAAGATGGTTCCATGGAATTATGGGGAAGAACCAAGCAAAACATCTGACTACGGGGCAATCTTGCCGAAGAATTATAACGATCGAGAAATCGAACTTAGCCTTGTAACTAAGGTTTTGGATATTATTTGAATAAAATGAAGTTTTATGAAAATTATTATGTGTTATGTGCTCAAAGGTCGTATTATTACCTAAGATAGTGTTATTTACGTTTTTTCGATCTGTCGAAAGACGCCATAGTGTTTATATGACATCATGAGACGTAATATTTAATAAATTTGAAAATGAAAAACGCGATTTTTCGGCTTATGGATTGAATTGAGAAAGTTAACAAAAGTCAAAGATCGATTGTCAAAATCTTCGGGCTTTATTTTGGAAGCCCAAGAGGAAATGTTAGGAGGCCTAAGTATAATTTAATTTAAGGCACAAACCAAGCGTATTGGAGGCCCAAATATTTTCCCAAGCTAAGCCTAAAACATTTAAAAGCCAAATGATCTTGAAATAAGCATGAAATGAAAAGGAAAATGAAAAGCCAAGTGGGAGGGGGAGCCCTAGGGGTGGTACCCGGCCAAAAAGAGAGGAGGAGCTTGTTAGAGAAGTTTTGTAAAGCTTCTCCCCTAAGTTAAGTAATCGTAAAGACTAAAATACCCTAAGCCTTGCCAAGCCTATAAATAGTAAGCTTTTCTCTTCAAAATCCTTACCAATTCACCAATCTTAAGAGAAGAAACTCTACTAAATTTGAGAGAGAAGGGAGAGATTTCGGATAATCAAGAAGGAAGAGCTAGCTAAGTAATCAAGCAATCTAGAAGATAATCCAAAGGGTAAGAGCCCTAAAATCACTCATATGTTTTTCATATAGTTAATGAATTGACATGTTGGTGGTTGTTGATTAATGGGGATCATGAGGATCTGAAGATATAAGGAGAATGATATTAGTAGTGTAAATCACGAAAATATGCATGATAAGTGGAATCGTAGATTTAATAACGAACCAAATCAAGAAATCATGAAAATCAATGTACTGGTGTTGATGGACAAGTTTAAAACCATTGTTAGTAAGTTAGTTTTTAATATCCAAGAAGAAGGAATTATAAGTGTATAAGTTGTTGAAATGTTCTAATTGGAACGGAGTAAAAATATGCTATAATGAAGTTACGGCGAAAATTTTAGTAAACGATGTCAATCGACGAAAACCTTAGTTTAATATGACTTTCGTGCCAAGTTAGCAGGAATTTATTGCTTCCAAAAAATTATGATTTTCTAGGGATTCTGTAGTTCATGAAAAATGTGAGCAGTAGGCTCGAGAATGAGCTCAATCCGACTCCGGATAAGTGAGTTTTGGTAATTTAAAACTTCGACGTCAAGAACGTCATTTGACGAAAAACGAGTCTCCGAGGGACTTTTGAGTCAAATGTTAGAGAACGCAAAAAATTATTCTGTCCAGGAGAAGTTATAGGTATTGTCACTAGCTAGGAAAAGGCTCGAGAACGGATTCGTTCCGATATAGGATGAGCGGGTTATGAAGCAGTGAAGTTTCTACAAAAATCACAAAATAAAATAAAATTCAAAGGGTTATGAATGGCGTCGCAGCGCCGCTACTCGCACAAAAGTTGGTGTCGTGGCGCCGCATCTAGGGCTGATCTACTGCCTAAGGGCGCCACAACGCCAGCATTAATCCTAGAAATGGGCGCTGCAGCGCCGATTTTGTACCAAGCTCAGTAAAGAGTTGTTATACACTTAGGCTTTGAACGTTCGCGTAGGCATGTTAAATAAGTGTTGTGCAAATAGCATGACGTCGTGCTAAGTCCTACAGACAAAGTTAAATACTAAGTTTTTAATGGCAGGAAACATTATTAAATGTGGGTAAAGGTTAATGTAAACCAATATTTAGCATTAATTATGTGTCTAATTGGTATGTTAATGTAAACTTAATTGTGTAGGCCATTGATGAGCGAATTAGCATAAACTCTTAGAAGACACTTAAGGCAAGTTTTCTAACTTGATTTGATTATTGTCTTATAAATGATATGTGATGTAAATAAGTCTAAAATTCCACAATGCTTTCAAAATTGTGTGAATTCTATTCTTGTGCAAATCTTCTAGTATTTGTACCTGAGTTCTAGTTAGGCTATAACATAAACTGTTAAACGCTTCAAAGTTCAAATATGCATGAACTTCTTGAGAAATGTGTCAATGTCATTTGTTTCGGCTAGACGATTGTTAAAATATTTTATCGATTTGTTATTAAATCTTTAAAATATTATTAATGTTAAATAGAGCTTTCCAAACCAACTTGTATTGGTGCAGATTCAAAGGTAAGTCTGAGAATGAACAAACCTATATTGTGTTAGGTTTGAATATTACACAAACATGAAATCAAATAACATAAATATAGCGGAAGCGGAATAAAATTAGATTTTAAAATTTTATACAAATCATCACCATGATCTTTCCTTGTGCTCAATTATCAACTAAATGAAAAAGATAAAGAATAAGAATTATACCCTCGTAGAACCGTGCTTCCTCGGGTCCAAGTTCAACTTCAAATCCTTTCGCGTTCTCCTTGAAATTCACCGATTAGATTCCTTTCTTTGATCAACGTTAGCAATCCAGGTGTTTGACCTCTGGAGGTGATCCACCAAGGAATAATACGTATTCAAGAATATGGGTATTGGTAAAACCCTAGTTTCTATCTCTATAGAAATTGTAAGTGAAAGTAGTATGCACACAAGCCAATCATATTTGATATGATGTAGCATATACTTTGTAATCTTATTCGTTTGTTAAAGGCATTTTACTTTATCTACATAGTGCTGTTATATTAAATGTGATAAACCCATAGTTTTGAGCAATGCTTTTAGAATCATGATGGTGATCACGCTAATGAGATCTAAATTGAAGATAGCTCACAAACTAAAATTGTTCCTAATCGATGGATTACTAAAAAGGGGATTAGTGAATCAGGATAGATTAGTACATACGTTTCTTGCTCTTATGAAGAGGATGATTGATCTCATAATCATTTGTGTGGAGACACTAAAGCAAGTATGTAGGTGCTTATTAGAGAATAAGTTCACTGAACGTGGCTCGCTAAGGAATACCTAATGGAGTTTTACTCGCCTGTCAATAGGAATTCCTCTAGTGATAGTAGTACAAGTGATCCTTGGACTTGAGATCATCATAGTATCTTGTGTATAATGAGTTATACTTTGACATGTCCCTTAAGACCCTAAGGGTATATCAAAGGGTATGATTGGGTATAATAAGTTATACATGGAGATAGGTGAATGATCAATAAAGAATCTACCACTTCTAGTAAAAGGAGTGAATGTCCTATGTGATTCGATAAATGACGACTCAGAAGTCTTTGGCAAAAGCAGAATGAAATTAGAAAGGGTTTCTAATTTACATTATCAGAGTTGTGCATTTGAGAATCGAAATATATATAATTAAATAAAATAAGACTTGATAGTAATTCCATGTCTTATATTTAATTGGGACATTGTATGGTAGAAGGATTGAATTGTACGGTAACTATTCACTGAAAGGTTCTTTTATGATTAATGTTGAAATGTATATTATCTGGAAAGTCATTGATCGCTAAGGGGGCTTACCCTTATTGTAGAATAAATATTATTTATTTAAATGAATTAAATAGTTTAATTTATTTATTTAAATAAAATTAGAATTGTTCTAATTGATTTATTCACAACCGGTTTAATATGGAGAACCTAAAGGGTCACACCGCAAAAGAAAAATATTTATTTAAGAAGTAAATGGCATAATTGTAATAATAAGTTAAGTGTATTTAATTTAATCTACGGAGATAGAATAAATTAAATAGCTTAATATTTATTATTTAATATTTTGGAAATATTAAATATAAATTAAAAAGAGGAGTCTTATTATTATTATTACTATTACTATTATTTAATTCCTAATAGGGATTGAGAATTAATTAATAGAAGTACTCTCTCATGAATTCATAATTGGATTAGGAGTTCAATTAATTAAAGGAGTTTAATTAAAATAAAAACCCTAATCCTAAATAGTTTAGGAGGGTTCCCTATATCTATAAATAAGATGAGTCTTATCATGATTTAGGGTTAGACAATTTACACACTCTTCCATGAGAATTGGAGAGAGAGAGAGTACTTGCAATTTCTATAGAGATAGAAACTAGGGTTTTGCCAACACCCATCTTCTTGAATAACTATTATTCCTTGGTGGATCACCTCTAGAGGCCAAACACTTGGGTGGCTAACGTTGATCAAATGAAGGAATCTCATTGGTGAAATTCAAGGAGAACGCGAAGGAATTGGAGGTGAACTTGTACCTGAGGAAGCACGGTTCTACGAGGGTATAATTTCTTAATCTCTATCTCTTTCGTTTAATTGATAATTGAGCACATGGATGATCATGGTGATGGTTTGTATGAAAAATTTTAAAATCCGTTTTATTGCGCTTCCGCACTATTTATGTAATTTGATTGCATATTCGCGCTATGTACAAACCTAACAGTGGTATCAGAGCCTAACCTTGTGTCAATTATCGATTATTATGATTCCATGTATGTATGGGTATGCGATTGGATCGATTTTCTGGGCAAAGAAAATTTTTTTCGAAGTCTGCAACGTGGCGCGGCCGCGCCGCTTCCAGTTCATTCTGGAGCGCGGCCGCGCCTGAACCCAGAAAACGTTTCTGGGGTGCAGCGCGGCCGCGCCGGTCTCCAAATTTTGAAAAAAAATTTATTTTGATTTTATTTATTTTCAATTAAGATAAAAGGTTTATTTTGAATTGGAATATAATTAAAATTAAAAGTTTTATTTGAACTTGGAATTGGATTCTAAGTTAACTAGAATAAAGGAGTTTATTCACATATGGAATAGGATTCCATGTTTCCTTAAAAATAAAGATGTTTATTTTGATAAGGAATAGGATTTAACATATTTTATTTTTCCAAGCAATTTTAAGTTAAAATAAAGGTGTTTATTTTGAACTTGAAATTGGTTTCCATGTTAATTGAAATAAAAGAGTTTATTTTGATTTGGAATTTGATTAAAAATAAAAGAGTTTATTTTTATTCAAAATTGGATAAAATAAAATAAATAAGTTTATTATGATTTAAATTTTGATTAAAATAAAGGAGTTTATTTTTGTTTCAAAATTGAATTTCTAGTAAACTTTAAGTGCTCATTAAATGATATCAATGCATATATGGAATGATTTTATTATTCATGAGATGAATGTTATTTATTGATACATATGGAGATATGTATGATAATAAATAGGGATTGATTATGGACTACTGACCAATGTATGATTGGATTTATTTTAGTGGATGCTTGAATGAATGGGTTTTTATAAATGGGGTCTGCGTACCTCGTCTTCTCTAGTTTTTCTTGATGTAAATTCTATCTTCCTCCTATGTACCTCCCCTTGACTGCTGATCAAGGTTTCTATTTATTGTAAATAGTTTATGTAATAGGTTTAGTTAGAATTACATGAAGAATTGGAGACAAAAGAGCAAGTAGCGCTTGAAGACCCGTTTGTAATGGAGCTCGGGTTTAAATGTAATAGTTATATTTAAATTTTGTTCTTGCACCCTAGGTTTGACCTTTTGATTCACTTGGTGGCTCTAGTGAACCAAACTAGAATAAAAGTCCATAATCAATCCGGGTAGAATATAGTATTCTATATGTGCATGCTTACTATATATATAGTATATATTATCCAACATGCTTCGCATGTAAAATAATATGACGCGTATTTTATATATATATATGTGCATGCGCGCTAAACAAGATGAGACATATAATAACAAACTCCTAAAAGAAATTATATTAAGTCCTAAGCGTTCAAAGATATTAGGAATATCGAACGTCGCCTTCTAGCATGGTAAAACAATAGAGCATTAAATATTTAATATGAGTTTGTTGTGCACACACAAGGCGAGTATTAAATATTTAAGATGTTGTTTTATCACATTTGATGCTTATAAATAGACTGAACGATGCTGTTTTGTTGTGCACACACAAGGACAATGTTTTTCTTTGGAATATATGGAAGTGCTAGGTTGGACTTAACTTATATTATTTTAGTTCGGATGTGCACACACTTGACCATTATAATCTAAGAGGCAAAATACAAGGAGTTACATAGTGATGTAATTAACAATAGTTGTCTACCTATTTATTTATATATAGTTTGTTGTACACACACAAGGCTATATACATTTGAAATGAGATCTTTATTCTCACTTGTAAATCTTTAATTAGAATTGCTGAACTGTATATTGAGGGTAATATAGTTTGATGAAAATAGTGGAAGATACCAATTTAAAATAAAGACCTAATTTATTTTGGTAATTAATTAAATGTATGCTAAAATGTTGTTAAATTACAAATTCATTTATAGAATTTTACGATGTCTAATTCACTATCACTGCACAACATATTAGATGCTAATTAACCGGACCGAATTACATGGATTGGTTAAGAAATTTGAGAATAGTTCTTAAGGCTGAAAAGCTATCTTATATCCTTAATATGTTTATCCCTGCAATGGTTGCAGACAATGCCTCTGAGGAAGAGATTGCTACTTTTAAAAAGTAGCAAGATGATGCACAGTTGGCTCAATGCATCATGCTCGTATCCATGAGTAACGAGCTTCAGCGTCAGCATGAAACTATGGATGCTCCTACTATACTCCTGCACCTTCAAGGAGTTGAAGGGTGAGGTAAGTAGGACTATTAGATGTCAGATATCTAAGGAGCTCTTCCGATCTAGAATGACCGATGACACTACAGTATAGACAAATGTCCTAAAATGATCAATATGATTGAACAATTGGGACAACTGGGTTTTAATGGATGGAGAATTGATCCAAGATTTGATCTTGCAATCACTTACAAACTCTTTCTCACAAATTGTTGTGAATTTCCACATGAACAAGCTATATGTCAGCCTGCTTGAGTTGCTTAAACATGTTGAAAATTGTAAATAGTCACTTTCCAACCAAGTAAGACCAAGTCTTACTGGTAGATGATTCTTCCAGGAAGTGGAAGAGGGCCAAAGGACCTTCTTAAAAGAAGAACAATTTAAAGAAGGTAAATGGAAAGGCAATAACAAAGGACAATAAGAACAAGACTGATGTAGATAGCAAAGGAGTTTGTTTCCACTGCAATAAGCCCGGATACTGGAAAGGAAAACTGTAAGGAGAATTTTACAGAGGCTAACCAGAAAAAGCTTAGTGAAGCTTCGGTTACAGATATAGGTTTGTTCATGATTAAAATAAATCTTTTTGTAAGTCAAGGTTCTACTTGGGTATTGGATACCGGCTGTAATTCTCACATATGCAATCCAATGCAGAGACTAAGCAGAAGTAGAAAACTAAACAAAGAGTAAGTAATCTTACGTGTGGAGAATGGAGCAATGGTTGCTACATTAACCGTAGGAATTTATAGTTTAGCGTTGCCTACGGGCAAGTCTATTAAGTTAATAAATTGTTATTATCTTCCAGTTCTCATTAGAAACATTAGAACTTTCATTGTTGGACAAGGAAGATTCTGGTATTATATTTAAGAACAATTGTTGTTCTATTTATAATAATGTTTTGTTTGAAATTGGAAGAATACTTGATAGACTTTGTATACTTGACTTACATAAAAAATAATAATTTTACAAATTGAACAAACTAGTAAAAGGAAAAAGGAGATGGTTATTCAAAGAGTTGAATGTGTGTCTGAATCATTTGAAATGTTCAAAGAATTCAGAAGTGAAACAAATTAACAAAGTATTAAGATTCTTTGATCAGATCGAAGAAAGAATACTTATGCAATGAGTTTCAAGATCATCTCAAAATGGTATTTTCTCATAATGGAAACCTCCTGATACGCAATAATTGATTGGTGTATCTAAAAGGAGAAATTATACCTTGTTGGACATGGTGCAGTCCATAATGATTTTTACCGACATTCTAGTATCCATCTAGGGTTATGCCCTAGAAACGGCTGCATATCTACAAAATAAGGTAACCTCAAAATCCGGCCTCAAGACTCCATAAAAGTTATGGATAGGGAGGATTCCTAATCTTAAGTATGTTAAGATAAGGGTTGTCCAACTTATGTGAAAAGGTTTCAAAGATAAGTTTGGGACAAAATCTGACAAGAGCAGACTTGTGGGATATCCTAAAGTAAGTTTAGGGTATTATTACTATAATCCTACACGCTGCCTTCTTAGATAAAGGTGTTTATCATTGAAGGAGCTAGTGGGAGGGTAATAGATCTTGAAGGAGTTCAAGAACCACAAAGCACTTTAAGTCGAACCGAGGAACCTGTAGATAGACCTATTGTACCACAACCGAATCGTAAATCTAGAAGAGTACCGAAGATACCTGGGAGGTATGGATTCATCATAGAGGATGATGATGAGGTACGCATCATAGAGGATGATGATCCAGTTATATACGATGAGGCTATGAGTAGAAGACACTCAGAGAAATGGAAGATGGCCATGAAATCTGAAATGGACTCCATGTATGAGAACCAAGTATAGACTCTGGTTACTCCACCGAAAGGCATAGTGCCTAAATGGTGTATATGGGTCTTTAAGAGAAAGACTAGGGCAAATGGCAAGGTAGAGAGACCTATAAGACCAGACCTGTTTAAAAGGTTTCAAATAAAGTCAAGGAGTTGACTATGATAAAACCTTATTACCGGGTAATGCTCAAGTCCATTTGGATTTTACTTGCGATTGCAGCTTATTACGAAATCTGGCAAAATGGATGTGGAGACGTCCTTCCTCAATGAAGACTTGAGGAGAATGTATGTATGATACAGCCAGAGGAATTTGTTTCAAAGGTTGAAGCAAATCGTGTTTTAAGCTACAATGATCCATTGATGGATTGAAGCAAGCTTCTCAAAGATGGAACATTCATTTTGATGAGACAATCAAAAGAGTTTGATTTTATCAAAAACGAGAATGAACCTAGTGTATACAAAAAGGGTCAGTGGGAGCACTGTGATATTCCTAGTATTATATGTTGATATACTACTGATAAGGAATGACACACCAATGCTACAATCAGTAAAGATAAAATTGTCTAAACATTCCTCCATGAATGACTTGGGAGGAGCATCCTATAAATTGGGGATATAAATCTATATAGATAGATTTAAAAGGAAGTTCGGCTTGACCCAAGGAACGTATATTCATTTGATGCTAAAGGCGTTTAGCATGGCAAACTCCAAGAGAGGTCTCATGATGATGAGCCATGGAGTGTATCTCTCTAAAATTGTCCCAATTGAAGGAGAGATCGCATGAGTTACTATCATGTATGCAATGAATATACTAGACCTGATGTTGATCAGTCATATTCTGGAGAAGATCACTGTAAGACAGTGATAAACATCTTTAAGTACTTAACCGGTATTGAAGATGTGATTATGATTCATGGTAGGCCTGAATTAAAACTAGAGGGCTAAACAGACTCAAGTTTTTCAGACTGACCAAGACGATAACAAATCCACTTTAGGGTAAAACGTTACCTTGAAAGGTGGTGCAGTGAATTGGAAAGGATCCAAACAGCAAAGTGTTGTTGGTTTAGTGACAAAGACAAAGTATATAGCTATAAATGAAGCTGCAAGTTGATTGTTTGGATGAAAAGTTCATCACAGAACTAAGAATAGTTCCTAAGTCTCATCTTGGATTCAAACATGTGTTGCGGCACTTTCATTTGATTAGTGGAATCATTGAAAGAGAAGAAGTCACTATAGAGATAGTGGACTCTCAAGAATAACATTGCATATCCATTTACTGAAGCTTTATCCAAACAGCAGGATGATCGTCACTTAGAGAAGAAGGGTATTAGATACCATGACGATTGGCTTTAGTGCAAGTGGGAGATTGAAAGTAGTATGCACACAAGCCAATCATATTTGATATGATGTAGCATATACTTTGTAATCTTATTCGTTTGTTAAAGGCATTTTACTTTATCTACATAGTGCTGTTATATTAAATGTGATAAACCCATAGTTTTGAGCAATGCTTTTAGAATCATGATGGTGATCATGCTAATGAGATCTAAATTGAAGATAGCTCACAAACTAAAATTGTTCCTAATCGATGGATTACTAAAAAGGGGATTAGTGAATCCGGATAGATTAGTACATACGTTGCTTGCTCTTATGAAGAGGATGATTGATCTCATAATCATTTGTGTGGAGACACTAAAGCAAGTATGTAGGTGCTTATTAGAGAATAAGTTCACTGAACGTGGCTCGCTAAGGAATACCTAATGGAGTTTTACTCGCCTGTCAATAGGAATTCCTCTAGTGATAGAAGTACAAGTGATCCTTGGACTTGAGATCATCATAGTATCTTGTGTATAATGAGTTATACTTTGACATGTCCCTTAAGACCCTGAGGGTATATCAAAGGGTATGATTGGGTATAATAAGTTATACATGGAGATAGGTGAATGATAAATAAAGAATCTACCACTTCTAGTAAAAAGAGTGAATGTCCTATGTGATTCGATAAATGACGACTCAGAAGTCTTTGGCCAAAGCAGAATGAAATTAGAAAGGGTTTCTAATTTACATTATCAGAGTTGTGCATTTGAGAATCGAAATATATATAATTAAATAAAATAAGACTTGACAGTAATTCCATGTCTTATATTTAATTGGGACATTGTATGGTAGAAGGATTGAATTGTACGGTAACTATTCACTGAAAGGTTCTTTTATGATTAATGTTGAAATCTATATTATCTGGAAAGTCGTTGATCGCTAAGGGGGCTTACCTTTATTGTAGAATAAATATTATTTATTTAAATGAATTAAATAGTTTAATTTATTTATTTAAATAAAATTAGAATTGTTCTAATTGATTTATTCACAACCGGTTTAATATGGAGAACCTAAAGGGTCACACCGCAAAAGAAAAATATTTATTTAAGAAGTAAATGGCATAATTGTAATAATAAGTTAAGTGTATTTAATTTAATCTACGGAGATAGAATAAATTAAATAGCTTAATATTTATTATTTAATATTTTGGAAATATTAAATATAAATTAATAAGAGGAGTCTTATTATTATTATTACTATTACTATTATTTAATTCCTAATAGGGATTGAGAATTAATTAATAGAAGTACTCTCTCATGAATTCCTAATTGGATTAGGAGTTCAATTAATTAAAGGAGTTTAATTAAAATAAAAACCCTAATCCTAAATAGTTTAGGAGGGTTCCCTATATCTATAAATAAGATGAGTCTTATCATGATTTAGGGTTAGACAATTTACACACTCTTCCATGAGAATTGTAGAGAGAGAGTACTTGCAATTTCTATAGAGATAGAAACTAGGGTTTTGCCAACACTCATCTTCTTGAATAACTATTATTCCTTGGTGGATCACCTCTAGAGGCCAAACACTTGGGTGGCTAACGTTGATCAAATGAAGGAATCTCATTGGTGAAATTCAAGGAGAACGCGAAGGAATTGGAGGTGAACTTGTACCTGAGGAAGCACGGTTCTACGAGGGTATAATTTCTTAATCTCTATCTCTTTTGTTTAATTGATAATTGAGCACATGGATGATCATGGTGATGGTTTGTATGAAAAATTTTAAAATCCGTTTTATCGCGCTTCCGCACTATTTATGTAATTTGATTGCATATTCGCGCTATGTACAAACCTAACAGTAAGTACTCTCTCAACTATTGGAAGTGTGTCTAACTGTCTAACCTTTTTCATAATAAGACTTCTCTTATTTATAGATGTAGGCAACCCACCTAAACTATTTAGGAATAGGGTTTTATTTAATTAATTAAACTCTTTTAATTAATTAGTCTCCTAATCTAATTAGGAACTTATTAGAGTACTTATATTAATTAATTCCTAAACCTTTTAGAAATTAAATAATAATAATAATAATAATAATAATAATAATAATAATAATAATAATAATAATAATAATAATAGTAATAATATTAATAAGACTCCTCTTATTAATTTATATTTAATATTTCTAAAATATTAAATGATAAATATTAAGCTATTTAATTTATTCTATCACCATAGCATAAATTAAATATACTTAACATATTATTACGATTATGTCATTTACTTCTTAAATAAATATTTTTCTTTTGCGGTGTGACCCTTTATGTTCTCCATATTAAATCGGTTGTGAATAAATAAATTAGAACAATTCTAATCTTATTTAAATAAATAAATTGAACTATTTAATTCATTTAAATAAATAATATTTATTCTACAATAAAGGTAAGCCCCCTTAGCGATCAACGACTTTCTAGATAATATAGATTTTAACATTAATCATAAAAAGAACCTTTCACTGAATAGTTATTGTACAATTCAATCCTTCTACCATACAATGTCCAATCAAATATAAGATATGGAATTACTATCAAGTCTTATTTTATTTAATTATATGTATTTCGCTTCTAAATGCACAACTTTAAATAATGCAAATTAGAAACACCTTTCTAATTTTATTCTACTTTGGCCAAAGACTTCTAAGTTGTCATTTATCGAATCACATAGGACATTCACTCATTTTACTAGAAGTGGTAGATTCTTTGTTAACCATTCATCTATCTCCATGCACAACTTATTATATTCAATCATACCCTTTGATATACTCTAAGGGTCTTAAGGGACATGTCAAAGTATAACTCATCATACACAAGATACTATGATGATCTCAAGTCTAAGGATTACTTGTACTACTATCACTTAAGGAATTCCTATTGACAGGCAAGTAAAACTCCATTAGATATTCCTTTAGCCAGCTACGTTCAGTGAACTTATTCTCCAATATGCATCTACATACTTGTTTTAGTGTCTCCACACAAATGATTATGGGATCAATCATCCTCTTCCTAAGAGCAAGCAAAGTATGTACTAATCTATCCGGATTCACTAATCCCCTTTTTAGTAATCCAACGATTAGGAATGATTTTAGTTTGTGAGCTATCTAGAATTTAGATCTCATTAGCATAATCATCATCATGATTCTAAAAGCATTGCTCAAAACTATGGGTTTATCACACTTAATATAACAACATCATGTAGATAACGAAAATGCCTTTAACATAGTGATTCTTTTATTAATAAACGAATAAGATTACAAAGTATATGCTACATCATATCAAATATGATTGACTTACGTGCATACTACTTTCATATTAGGGAAAAGTATTTGGTCGAATGTTTTGGCTGACAGACAAGGTGTCAAAGAAAACGCAATGTCGTTTAAAAGTAGTGTTGATAAACATAGGGTAATAATAGGATGATCCCCTAGATGTACTCGTAAGTGAGGACATTTTACAGTTGAAAGCACTATCAAACCTTTTTAGAAGAAAGTAAAGTAAAAGTTCTAGTCCTTTGACCACTCTATATGAATGTCGATTTCGTTTCAAAATAAAATGTTTTAAAGCAAAAGCAAAGTATTATATTCCAGTTTATTCGGAATGTCTTAAACTATTGTTCAGTTATTAAAATTAAATATCATGATTCCTAATTTTGTTGTTGTTTAATTGTTATACTTGTTGAGCTATAGAATGCTAATCCTTGCTTTGAATTAAATGACTTTCAGCTAAACCAGAATGGATTGAAAGATCCGGTAAAGACAAGAAAAAGAAAAGGATGAATGAATAGAAGATTATGTAATAGCATAATATTATTATGTAATAGATAATATTATTATGTTTTGAACATGTAATGGTTTTAGAACATATGTATAGAACGGATATATTTGTAATAATATAGTAATTACATTTATGTCATTAAGATTACATATTTAGATATGTGTGATGATTTAGTACCGTGTAGCACCATATCGAGAGTTTCAAGGTACCCGAATTTGGGGGCATCACAAGAATAATTATTTGTACTTCCCACAAAAAGTGATTAAGTCTGTGAAGAAAGAGCTTGAAAAAGTCTTCGAAGAAACGACTAAAGAGTTCTTGAAGAAAATGGGTCATCCATAGGTGGTGTAATACCCAAGAATTTTGAATAATATTAATATTGACTTTTCTATTTAAGTTGAATATTTATTCGAATATGAGTATACGTGATATGTCATTTTGGTAGTGACAAGATGAAATGATTTCTTGTTTATTTATTAAAGGAATGATTTATTAAGAAAAGAAATTATTAATGTTAATTAATTATTGTGTGACTAATAATCTCTATTAAATTATTTAAGTGATATACGCCATGCTACTTGAGGTATAACCGTGTGATGAAATGTATATGAATTGTAATAAATGCACTATGGGATAATAATGTATATTGAATATTTGGGTGTTAGTGATTAATGAGACTTTACTTTAATTAATGTGCATGGATCATATGATATGTGTACATGTAACTTTATTTGATACCATGCGACTAGCACACTATATGGCTTAAGTTACATTTTTTTTAAATCAAATATGCTAATAAGCCTCTTTTGTAATATCTGAGTATTACTCTTGTCCCACAATAAGAGTCACCTTCTTGCCCAAACTTTCATTTCCGTGTTCTACAAAAAAAAAAACTACAAGCCTAAGCTACTTCTTTTTCCTTGCAAACCATAGCTCCATGATGAAATCGGGAGTGGCCCAAATAGTATCCATCACTATTACACCAAACCAATATTGCCCAGTGAATTTTCCTTCTTCACATTGGTTAAAGCTTTTGCATGGATTCTAACTTCTCTATAAATTGAGTTCATCTCTTCTCTAATTCACTTGTTGAGTTCTGATAAGTTTAGATTGGGAGAAATTCTTGTTCCAAGCTTCAATAGAGGTAATACACTGTTAAGTCATTTTATTAAAATTGAGTTTTCTAAATTATTAGGAATCCATGAATTAATGAGAATTTGCTTGGGAATTGTTAGCATGATGTTTGTTAAGCTTATATGTATATATTATATCAATGTGGCTGAGTTTAAGCATGTTTAAGTAAAGAAATTCGTGTATGGGTTTGAGCTCTGCCGAAACAGAGACCTTCCTGGATCGTCCAGGGAAGGGCGCAGCTGCGCCCTCCCTGCAGTACAAACCGGCGCAGCTACGCCGAGTGTCAGACTGGAGGAATATTTTTGTTCTTCTGATGTTCTGGACATAATAGGTTGACTTCATTAAGTATATAAATGAGTTTAAAGTCTATTTATCATTAACCTTGCATAGCATGAGCATTCCAACTTCATTTCGCATGTGTTTTTCGAAAGAAAACTTATAGTTTTGAAACTAGACTTTTCCAAAACTTGCAATGTACAAGTTCTGATCATACAAGCATGTGTATATGGTCTAATTCTACATGACATAAGGTTCCAAGATGCTTCATGTGTGTTAGACGATCACGGCCTTGTTTAAAACGACTTTTAAAGGCAAACTTGAACACTTTGAAGCAAACATGCATGGCTATAATAACAATTTCATTAAGGGATGTTGAACATGGATGTTAATACTCCAATAATTCTCAAACATGATATATATGTGTGTTTACCCTAGTATGTTAAAGCATTTCGCCGTTCAAGTATGAATCTAAGCAAATTTCCAAGTTAGGGGCTATGTTAACTAAGTATAGATGATATGAATGCATGAGCATGAGTATTTTCGATGTTATAACCTTTGTATATGAATAAGTATTTGGTATGATAAGTCACGAGGATTTTTGAACTTGTTTGACATTATTTTGCCATAGTTCTAGACTAAGGAAGCATAAAGTAGTAATATGAAGTTGAGATAATCACGTGAGCATGCAAACCCCTGTAACATGTGTATATAGAAATTGTTAAAGTATTGGTATGTTAAATAGTGGGCTGAAACCAGGAAGGCCACAGCTCAACCCTGGTCTGGCCAGGGGACAGCGCAGCTGCGCCGTCCCTAGGCTTAACCAGGGCGCAGCTGCGCCCTCCTGCATAGTGGCCAAAGTTGATTTTTTTAAGTCTTGTGGATTGCTTGTTTTGTTATTCTAGAATGTAAAGTAGAAGTGTAACAATGTTTTGGTATTCAAATATGTAATGGTATGAGTGCTTCAAGACATGGTAGTATGCTATCTAAAGATGGTTTCCGAGTTTGCTTTACATACTTGACTATGTGAACGAGTTAGTTACTCAGTAATGGATATGTGCGACTAATGGAATTATTTTCTATGTTTACAATGTGGTAATAGGATATCTTAGTACGTCGTAGTGTTGATAAGCTGTAGAAGTCGTAAACTACGCTAAAGGCAAGTTCCTTTTTTCCGAAACTTTACTTTGTGCAAGTTTCCTTTAACCCTACTCAATTTACATTCGAGCAGGATGTGGTATATTATGCAAGTACTCGAACCCTTTCTCTTTATTGAGCAAGCATGTAAACTTGTATATTCATGTATCATACAAGTATGTGACAATGACTCTTATGCTTATTAAGCTGTCATTCATATTCTAAGAATTGGTTTAAGATTAATATTCCTTAAACCTCGTTGCAAGTATTCGTATTCATTAAATCATTGTATATGATTATAAAAGTTGCCTAAACCATTGTTTCGGTTAGACTATTATACATGTGTTAGAAAGTTATTCCAAACCAATTGTCTTGGTGAGGACTCTTATCTACTGATATGAACAACCCTCATAAAAAGGGGAAATTATATATTGTCGGGGGACCGACGTGCGCACTTATAAGCATGTGACAGTTATGCATAATCTAGGGTACTATAGGCTGATCACCTGTGTACTAGTTTTTATTGGATTTTTAGTATAAAAACTGTTAATTCTGGCAGGAGTTCTTTATCCTTTAGTGACTACTCAGTGTTCATATTTTTGGACTTGAAATGATTAGCTGTAAGAATTCTATTGATATTCTTCCGTCCATAGCGACTCTTATGTATAACAATTGATTTTCCTTATTATCTTTGAATTATCCTTTACTGTCATACCCTTGAAATTTGAACTTTATATCGTTCACCCTCATTGTATATACTTGCTGGGCAAATTTGTTGCTCATTCTTGCTTTCTTTAAACCTTTCAGTTAAGACAGAGCGAGGTGAGGCAAGGATAAGGGAAAGGGCAAAACTACAAAGTAGCTTTGTTCTCCCTTAGGAAGGAGATTACTCACTATGTTGTTTAAGTTTTCTAAATTTGGTTATGTAATAAGCTTAGGCAGGGATTATGTATTAGTACTATGTTTCAGTTTAAATTAAGACTTTTGGATAGCATTGTAGTATCGGTTGCGAGACCTTGGGACGAGAATAATTATATTAAATTAATGTAATTTATTATATCTTTTCCGCTGCATTAGTTTTATGTCATTATTGTGTTAGAACGTGATGAACCAAATTCGAGATAGTGACGTCAGAATTTGGGGGGCGTCACAGGTTGGTATCAGAGCATTAGGTTATAAACCTTAGGAGCGAGAGTCCTTAGACTATAACCTTAGAAGAATTTAAGAACTAGGAGGAGATAAAACTCATATAGAGTTTTCGTGAAGACTTGGTACCATTATGAAATATATTTTCATTCTATACAATGAACTTATATTTTGTTTGACCTTCTGATGGAGTTTGTTGTTTTGTCTTCTGTTTGTGGCTGTAGGATGTCAAGTGTGGGAGGAAACGGTTGGATTGTTGAGGAGGAGCCACGTGATATACACGTGGTATATGAGGCACCTTTGATAGAGGAAGAGGTGGAGTCTGACCCTGAAGAACCAATAGAGATAGAGTCTGACCCCGAGGAAGAACCCATGGAGGAAGAGCCTGAGACAGACCCTGACGAGACTCCTATCGAGGATCGTATATTGGGAAAGTACGAAGAGCGGATCTTAGAGCTAGAGACTGAAACCCAGGATCGAGTGGCGGAGATCCAGAAGCTGAGGGAGGAAGTTCAACAGAAGAACCTTAGGATGCAGGAGATGGAGGTGGAGCTTGCACAACGCAAGGAAGCCGGTATTCAGATGGGAGCCCTTTTCCACCGTTCGGTAGCTAGGAGCGTAGAATTGGTGGGAAAACTGGAGGAGTCCGAGCAGAGGGAGTTGTCTGAGAAGACAGAGAATGAAGCCCTTCGCATACAGCTAGAGATGGAAGTGATGGATAGGATCCACTTTCAGGAGAAGTGGGAAGAAGCCAACGATAGAGCTAACGACCTAGAGGATGAGGTGAGGTGTAAGAAAAGGAAGACAAATAAGATGGGTTATGCTTTTCGCACAGCTATGGAGAGGTTAGTGGATGGTGTGTATCACTACCCGGCAGAGCAGGGGCAGACACGATACACTGTGAGTCGGGATTTGGTGGCGCATATCACGCAGCTGGAGTACTAGAGCGCAGTGGAGCGCGGAATGATGGGCTGAGACTTAGTAATCAGTAGTCTAGTAGTAGCAGTATGTTTAGATGTGCGTTGTTATGTAAACTCCAATCTATGGTGTAAGATACGGAGTAGTTTTGTGAACCCTTTTGATGTTAAGGGTAATATGTTGATGTTTTCCCCACCTTTTGTAATATTAGGGGATAGAGGTAACATTTATAGCAGTATGCAAGAAATCATCATGATGTAACAACTTGGCATATGAATATAAATGTTTTTTTTGTTTCATCACTGTGTTATTTTTCTGCATTAGGGAAATACCTGAGTTATATGCTTAGATAATAAGAGTAAAATTTTGTAATGCAGAAAATGCCGCCCAGACGTAGAATCGCCGAGTTGGATGAGTCAGTCAATAACGAAAGGAACCAGGCGGACCCATTCAACCATTAGTAGGCCTGCTAGGAGAAGCCCTGCGGGGAAGGAACAACGAACCAGTACACCCCAACCCCCTAGCTGCACCAGTAACAAACTTCAAAGATTTTAAGAGTGTAGGACCGCCCGAGTTTAGGGGAACTACCGATCCCATCGAAGCACAAACCTGGATCAAGGAAATGGAAAAGGCGTTTGCTATTGCTCGAGTGGGGGAAGATCAGAAGACGATCTTCGCCACGTATATGATGAAGGGTGAAGCGAATTACTGGTGGAAAGCCAATCAACAGAGAGCAGGTGAAGGAGTGATAGCTTGGGATAGGTTTACCACTCTATTCTTCGAGAATTACTTCCCGAAGAGCATGAAGAATAAGATGGAGATTAAATTTTTGGAACTGAAGCAAGGTGATATGACAGTAGCTCAGTATGCGACAAGATTCAACGAGCTCGCACAATTCGCTACACACTATGTCGACACCGAAGAAACGAAGGCTAGACGCTTTGAGTTAGGACTGAAACCTTGGTTGTTCAACAAGGTGTCAGTTCTTCAAATTGATTCGTTCGCCACACTATTGGAAAAGGCGATCATTGCTGAATGAGGTAGTGAGGCATTAAGTCAGTACAACAAGGAGAAAAAGAATAAGAATTCAGTAGGAGAAAGTCGTGGGGAAAGTAGCAGTGGAGGAAGCAATTTAGGAAAAAGGAAGTGGGATAACAACAACAACAACCGAAGCAACCAGTCGGGAAGTTATCAGGGAGGATTTAAGAAGAGGGCTGAGGTATGCCCTAAATGTGGAAAGAATCATCAAGGGGAATGCTGGAAAGGACGCAGTGTCTGTTTCAACTGCGGCTAGGAAGGGCACATGGCACCCCATTGTCCAAAATCGAAGAAAATCCAGGGATGTTTTGGTTGCGGCTCGACTGAACACCAGATCAAGGACTGTCCGAAGAAGGGGAACGCCGGGGGAAACGACAATCAAGGGGGAAGCAAGTTGATGATAGGTGGACTAGCACAGCCCAAACGCTCGATGGCCCGAACTTTTAACATGACCGTCCAAGACGCAGTTGCTGCAAAGGACGTGGTGTCAGGTATTGTACCAATCAATAATATAAATGCGTATGTATTATTTGATTCGGGTGCTTCCTGTTCCTTTATATCTGAAGATTTTGCTACACGTTTGAACTTACCCCTAGAACGTTTAGAGAATCCTTTGAACATAGAGATTGCAAATAAGGAAGTAATTTCCGTAAAGTTCATTTACCGGAATTGTTCTGCAAGCATTAGAGGTCACGAACTAAGTGTAGACTTGATTCCGATAAGACTGGGAGAGTTTGACGTGATATTAGGAATGGATTGGTTATCCAGCCACGCTGCGATGATCGATTGTCGAAAAAAAAGTGTGAACCTTCAGACTTCAAATCGGTCTAAGGTGGTGTTTCATGGTAGCTCATCGCTTAAGCAATCTTGTTGCCTTACGATGATGCAGGCCAACAAATTGTTAAAGAAAGGATGTGTGGGTTATTTAGCCTATATTGCAGATACTAAAAAGAAGGGAGTAGAAGCAAAAGATATATCAGTAGTGAGAGAGTTTCAAGACGTGTTTCTTGATAAGCTGCATGGCCTTCCGCCAGACAGGAAAATCGAATTCGTAATAGAGTTAGTACCGGGAACTGCACCAATTTCAAAAGCCCCGTATCGTATGGCACTGGTGGAAATGAAGGAATTGATGATACAATTACAGGAATTATTAGATAAGGGTTATATTCGGCCGAGTATGTCCCCTTGGGGAGCACCAGTGTTATTCGTCAAAAAGAAAGATGGATCGATGAGGCTTTGTATCGACTATCGAGAGTTGAACAAAGTAACGATCAAGAATAGATATCCATTACCGAGGATAGATGACCTTTTCGATCAATTGAAGGGAGCAAAGTGGTTCTCTAAGATAGATCTACGGATGTGTTATCATCAACTGAAAGTGCGAGAGGAAGACATTCTGAAGACGGCGTTCAGAACTCGATATGGACATTACGAGTTCTTAGTGATGTCGTTCGGTTTGACCAATGCTCCAGCAGCATTCATGGACTTGATGAACCGAGTTTTCAAGCCATACTTGGATAAGTTTGTAGTAGTTTTCATCGACGACATTTTAATCTACTCAAAGACCAAAGAAGAACACGCCGAACATTTGAGGATGGTGTTGGAAGCACTAAGGAAGGAGAAGATGTACGCAAAATTTTCCAAGTGTGAATTTTTGATGGAAAAGGTTTAATTCTTAGGACACGTAATAGACAAGAATGGAATTTCAGTGGACCCTGCAAAGGTGGAGGCTGTTAGTGGTTGGGAACAACCAAGGACGCCGACGGAAGTAAGAAGTTTTCTAGGGTTAGCCGGGTACTATCGACGATTTATCCAAGATTTTTCTAAGATAGCGACCCCGTTAACCAATTTAACAAGGAAGACGGTGAAATTCATGTGGACGGACAAATGCGAAGAAAGTTTTCAAGTACTAAAGAAGAGGTTAAGCGAGGTACCTGTATTATCTTTACCAGATGATACGGGAGGATTTGTGATGTATAGTGATGCGTCGCATAAACGACTCGGTTGTGTGCTTATGCAACACGGCAAAGTCATTGCTTACGCGTCACGACAATTGAAGGATTACGAGAAACGATACCCTACCCATGACTTGGAGCTAGCGGCAGTAGTTTTTGCGTTAAAAATTTGGAGGCACTACCTGTACGGAGAAAAATGTGAGATATATACAGACCACAAAAGTCTGAAGTATATTTTCACACAGAAGGAGCTAAATATGAGACAAAGGAGGTGGTTGGAATTAATCAAGGATTACGACTGCGAAATTCTTTATCACCCAGGAAAAGCCAACGTAGTAGCTGACGCGCTGAGCAGGAAAGGAAGGGAGAAACTGTTCACATTGACAACTAAGGAGGAGTTAATAAGAAATATGGAAAAATTGGAAATAGAAGTTGGGGAACCTCGAGGGCCCAGTGAAAGGTTGTTTGTAATGGAAGCTCGTCCAATATTATTGGATCGAATCAAAGAAGCACAAGAAAGGGATGAGGAGTGCGAGAAAATAAAGAAGCGGATAACAGGGAGTGAGGAAGAAAAATTCCGAATGGATAAGGATGGTATTTTGAGATTCGAGAATCGAGTGTGGGTGCCAGCTATTGCTGAACTTAGGGAGGAAATTTTGCGCGAGGCACATAGCATGATATATTTTGTTCATCCTGGAGGAACAAAGATGTACCGGGATCTACGACAATATTTTTGGTGGCCCAAACTGAAGCGAGCGGTTGCAGAGTACGTCAGTAGATGTCTCACTTGCCAACGAGTCAAAGCAGAACATCAGAGACCGAGTGGTCTACTTCAACCGCTGGAAATACTAGAGTGGAAATGGGAGCACATTACGATGGATTTCGTGGTGGGACTTCCAGTCACACAGAAGGGTTTTGATGCCATTTGGGTTATCGTGGATCGACTAACAAAGACAGCTCACTTTTTACCGATCAAGATTCGTTTAAACCTGAATCAATTAGCAAACTTGTACGTAAAGGAAATAGTTTCGCGACATGGAGTGCCGGTGTCAATCGTTTCCGATCGAGACCCGCGCTTCACGTCAAATTTCTGGAAGAGCCTGCAAGAGAAAATGGGAACACAACTGAGGTTGAGTACCGCGTATCACCCTCAGACAGACGGACAAAGTGAAAGAACCATACAGACACTAGAAGATATGCTTCGAGCTTGCGTAATGGATTTTAAGGGAAACTGTGATGACCATTTACCCTTAGTAGAATTTACTTACAATAATAGTCACCACGCGAGTATCGGTATGCCACCGTACGAAGCTCTCTACGGGAGGAAGTGTAGAATACCGTTGTGTTGGGATGAAGTCGGAGAACGATAACTTTTGGGGTCGGAAATGATTCAACAGACGGCCGATGTGGTGACCACAATAAGAGCCAAATTAGTAGCCGCTCAGGATCGTCAGAAGAAATATGCAGATTTGCATCGTCAGGACCGAGACTTTGAAGTTTGTAGTTTCGTATTCTTAAAAGTATCTCCCTAGAAAGGAAAGATCAGATTTGGCAAGAAAGGAAAATTGAGTCTGAGGTTCATAGGACCATTCAAAGTTTTGAAGCGAGTGGGCGAAGTGGCGTATATGGTAGCTTTACCGCCTGAGCTAGAACACATCCACAACGTGTTTCACATCTCCGTGTTACGTCTGTACAAACCCGACTATAAGCACGTGATTTCCTATGAGCCGATTCAAGTAGAGAAGAATCTGATTTACGAGGAAATTCCTGTCCAGATACTAGATAGGAAAGAGCAAACCTTGAGAAATAAAGTCATATCTTCTGTAAAGGTAGTTTGGCGAAACCACGACGCCGAGGAGGCAACGTGGGAGTTAGAGAGTAAGATGAGGAGGGAGTATCCCCATTTGTTTGTGTAACCTTGTATCAATTCTGAGGACGGAATTCTTATAAGGGGGGGGGGGAGGATGTAATACCCGAGAATTTTGAATAATATTAATATTGACTTTTCTATTTAAGTTGAATATTTATTCGAATATGAGTATACGTGATATGTCATTTTGGTAGTGACAAGATGAAATAATTTCTTGTTTATTTATTAAAGGAATGATTTATTAAGAAAAGAAATTATTAATGTTAATTAATTATTGTGTGACTAATAATCTCTATTAAATTATTTAAGTGATATACGCCATGCTACTTGAGGTATAACCGTGTGATGAAATGTATATGAATTGTAATAAATGCACTATGGGATAATAATGTATATTGAGTATTTGGGTGTTAGTGATTAATGAGACTTTACTTTAATTAATGTGCATGGATCATATGATATGTGTACATGTAACCTTATTTGATACCATGTGACTAGCACACTATATGGCTTAAGTTACATTTTTTTAAAATCAAATATGCTAATAAGCCTCTTTTGTAATATCTGAGTATTACTCTTGTCCCACAATAAGAGTCACCTTCTTACCCAAACTTTCATTTCCGTGTTCTACAAAAAAAAAAGCTACAAGCCTAAGCTACTTCTTTTTCCTTGCAAACCATAGCTCCATGATAAAATCGGGAGTGGCCCAAATAGTATCCATCACTATTACACCAAACCAATATTGCCCAGTGAATTTTCCTTCTTCACATTGGTTAAAGCTTTTGCATGGATTCTAACTTCTCTATAAATTGAGTTCATCTCTTCTCTAATTCATTTGCTGAGTTCTGATAAGTTTAGATTGGGAGAAATTCTTGTTCCAAGCTTCAATAGAGGTAATACACTGTTAAGTCATTTTATTAAAATTGAGTTTTCTAAATTATTAGGAATGCATGAATTAATGAGAATTTGCTTGGGAATTGTTAGCATGATGTTTGTTAAGCTTATATGTATATATTATATCAATGTGGCTGAGTTTAAGCATGTTTAAGTAAAGAAATCCGTGTATGGGTTTGAGCTCTGCCGAAACAGAGACCTTCCTGGATCGTCCAGGGAAGGGCGCAGCTGCGCCCTCCCTGCAGTACAAACCGGCGCAGCTACGCCGTAAGTGTTGTTGGAGTGTCAGACTGGAGGAATATTTTTGTTCTTCTGATGTTCTGGGACATGATAGGTTGACTTCAATTAAGTATATAAATGAGTTTTAAAGTCTATTTATGATTAACCTTGCATAGCATGAGCATTCCAACTTCATTTCGCATGTGTTTTTCGAAAGAAAACTTATAGTTTTGAAACTAGACTTTTCCAAAACTTGCAATGTACAAGTTCTGATCATACAAGCATGTGTATATGGTCTAATTATACATGACATAAGGTTCCAATATGCTTCATGTGTGTTAGACGATCACGGCCTTGTTTAAAACGACTTTTAAAGGCAAACTTGAACACTTTGAAGCAAACATGCATGGCTATAATAACAATTTCATTAAGGGATTTTGAACATGGATGTTAATACTCCAATAATTCTCAAACATGATATATATGTGTGTTTACCCTAGTATGTTAAAGCATTTCGCCGTTCAAGCATGAATCTAAGCAAATTTCCAAGTTAGGGGCTATGTTAACTAAGTATAGATGATATGAACGCATGAGCATGAGTATTTTCGATGTTATAACCTTTGTATATGAATAAGTATTTGGTATGATAAGTCACGAGGATTTTTGAACTTGTTTGACATTATTTTGCCATAGTTCTAGACTAAGGAAGCATAAAGTAGTAATATGAATTTGAGATAATCACATGAGCATGCAAAACCCTTTAACATGTTTATATAGAAATTGTTGAAGTATTGGTATGTTAAATAGTGGGCTGAAACCAGGAAGGCCACAGCTCAACCCTGGTCTGGCCAGGGGACAGCGCAGTTGCGCCGTCCCTAGGCTTAACCAGGGCGCAGCTGCGCCCTCCTGCAGAGTGGCCAAAGTTGATTTTTTTACGTCTTGCGGATTGCTTGTTTTGTTATTCTAAAATGTAAAGTAGAAGTGTAACAATGTTTTGGTATTCAAATATGTAATAGTATGAGTGCTTCAAGACATGGTAGTATGCTATCTAAAGATGGTTTCCGAGTTTGTTTTACATACTTGACTATGTGAAAGAGTTAGTTACTCAGTAATGGATATGTGTGACTAATGGAATTATTTTCTATGTTTACAATGTGGTAATAGGATATCTTAGTACGTCGTAGTGTTGATAAGTTGTAGAAGTCGTAAACTACGCTAAAGGCAAGTTCCTTTTTTCCGAAACTTTACTTTGTGCAAGTTTCCTTTAACCCTACTCAATTTACATTCGAGCAGGATGTGGTATATTATGCAAGTACTCGAACCCTTTCTGTTTATTGAGCAAGCATGTAAACTTGTATATTCATGTATCATACAAGTATGTGACAATGACTCTTATGCTAATGAAGCTGTCATTCATATTCTAAGAATTGGTTTAAGATTAATATTCCTTAAACCTCGTTGCAAGTATTCGTATTCATTAAATCATTGTATATGATTATAAAAGTTGTCTAAACCATTGTTTTGGTTAGACTATTATACATGTGTTAGAAAGTTATTCCAAACCAATTGTCTTGGTGAGGACTCTTATCTACTGATATGAACAACCCTCATAAAAAGGGGAAATTATATATTGTCGGGGGACCGACGTGCGCACTTATAAGCATGTGACAGTTATGCATAATCTAGGGTACTATAGGCTGATCACCTGTGTACTTGTTTTTATTGGATTTTCAGTATAAAAACTGTTAATTCTGGCAGGAGTTCTTAGTCCTTTAGTGACTACTCAGTGTTCATATTCTTGGACTTGAAATGATTAGTTGTAAGAATTCTATTGATATTCTTCCGTCCATAGCGACTCTTATGTATAACAATTGATTTTCCTTATTATCCTTGAATTATCCTTTACTGTCATACCCTTGAAATTTGAACTTTATATCGTTCACCCTCATTGTATATGTAGACACCCAAATTTTGCACTTCCTATACTGACCATGATAGGAGGGCAAATTCGTCCATTGGGTCGGCCTGCGAGAGCAAAGGATGGGTACCGGAACGAACACTCGACGTCACCGCAACGATTTACAAATCAAAATCGACGTGACAGCAAGGCCGTCCGAAATGAGCATGCCCGAATGATGTGGCACGTCTCCCAGTGATTCTCGGACTGCAAAATACAAGCCTGTCGGTGAAAACCGACGTCACGACACGAGAAACGAGGTGCGGTTCGGAAAACGAGAAAATCAGCCCACCCAGCCGCGGATCAATCTGCGGCCAAAAGATTAAAATAATGGTAGTGCGCGAGACGGCTGAGTGCGATGGGCGGTGGGCCAGCCAGCCGCAGATCAATCTGCGGCCAGGCCGCAGATCAATCTGCGGCTGCCCTAATGCAGCCTATTTCAGCTCAGTTTCTTCATTTCATCCGAGAGGTTCAGCAGCAGCAGCGGCGGAAAAAGAAAGAAAAAGAAGGAGAAAACAGCAAGCAAATAAGAGAAATCAAGAGAGAAAAGAGTGAGAAATAGTGAGCAATTGTACCCATTTTGTGAGATTACATCTCATATTTTCTACTCTATTCAATACACAAATTCATATATATTGTGTGGATTATTTACAAAGTGAAAAATCCTTTGTTTTAACATTTTGTTTTACCATTTTTGTTGAAGCTTTTTGTCATCCGAATTATATTAAATGTAGTTGTTCTTGTATATTGTTGTGAATCCATGGATTGAGGGCTATTAGTGAGGGTTCCAAATGGAACGAAATTCCTCCTAATGGCCCGATGATATCCATTTGGTGAATTTTTAGCTCGTTGTAATGATGTATTGTGCATAGATTGTTTAGATTGCTATTTTTAGGATCTTGTGGGTGTGTAGCGATTTTGGATGTGAGCCTAGGAGCGCGACCCCGTGGTCCAAATCCGATGATGGACATCTATTGATATATGTAATAAATTCGATGTATCTTTCATTGTAAATATGTAATCGTCGGGCCTTAAAACGACGCCAAGGCGAGAATCATGTTTAAGGCCCCGAAATAGTGAAACTTGTGATTGTAGGCGTTTGGGGTTATTTTGATGGCTTACATGCCCATGAATAGCCCCGACGCGTGTTTATGCTTGATTTGATTTATGAGACCAAATTTGATTTCAAAGCTAAACAATAAGATTTTTATAAAATCAAATCAAACTAGGTTATTAGAATCACGAGGCTAAAATTGGGAATGCTAATGGATGTCGATTCCTATTTAACGAGAAGGCAAAAGAAAAATCGTTTTTCAAACATCACAAAATTGATTTTATGGAAATAAGTAATGTTTTATTAAACCTTTGTGCATAGAGTTAAAGAGATCCTAGAAATTGCCCATCATGTGAGTTACGAAAGCAACGTATAGATCTCGATTCCTATTTTGACGAAGGTTTAGAGAACTCTTGTTTTGCCAAAACTACACCTAATGAAAATCTCATAGTTTTTGACAATTAAAGTCAAACCTTTCTCATAAAGCTTTCTCGTGTATGCCGAAAAGACATTCCGAAGCGTTCTCCAATCAAAGCACGACTTTCCCAAAAAATCCAAATGATTCTTTCATACAAACTCACCACAACATTCACACAGGCACACATACATACACGCGCATATACACACACACATTCGAGAATTAAAGGATAGGAAAAGCATCAAGATTATGGTAACCGTGTTTCACGGAAGTCGGAGGGTGCCTAACACCTTCCCCTCGCTTAAGCAAGCCCCCGAACTCTATGAATCTCGATTTGCAGACCAATTAATTCGGAGTCACATATGAGCCAGCGATTACGAAAACGAAACTCGGATGAGTTGGTACATCCATTTCAAATATACCAACTGACGACTCTGGTTAATTGGCTCATCATAAAAAACGATCTTTCCAAAACCCGGTCGACATCAATGCCGACCTTTTCCAAAAAATCATCTAATAAAAAGGCTAAAATCGGAAAGGGTAACAAATCACCGCATCAAAGGCGAAAAAACTGGCGTCGACAGCTGGTGACTCTGCTGGGGACATTAGAGGGCTTAAGCCGCGTTCAAATCTTGATGTTATCCTATCCTTTAAAATTTTTATGAATGTGTATGTGTGTGCGATATTTTGACCTGTTTTACTTGTTGTTGTGTGAATGTGTGTTTTGTCCAAATGAATGAATGGTTGAATGGAATTGCTTTAAGTTAAAGTAAAATCATACGGTGAGGACGATGAATGTGAATGTATGTTGAGAGTGTACCTCCTCCTGAGGCGAACCTGTCGGTTGCTTATTACTGGACTCGAAGGGGCTGCTCCCCGGAGATGGCTCAGGAAACGCACCACCCAAATCCGCTCCAATCGAAAGGATTCAGACGAGTAGATTGCGAAGATTTGGGGACCTTCATGCCGAAAAGCCCGCGAGAGTAACCCTAGGGTAGGTCAGCCTCTGATAAACCTAACAAAAGGGAAGCTTCTTCATTCAGTCGAATAAATAAATGTCATATAAATGGCATATAACTGTCATACCAGCATCATCGTAATAAATATGTCCTGTATCATGTGATTACATCACCTGCACATATAAAGAGAATACTGACATGGTTTTGCAGGAACGCAACCCGTGCCACGTACCAAGGTTTTCTAAAAACTTCTAAATACTATCCTGTCATCAAACACTGACCTTGTTTTGCAGGATAAGATTAAGAGAACCGTGAAAGCGTGGCATAACGATCACAAAGAACCCGGAGTAGGGGCATATTCGACCACAAAAAAAAGCGAGAAAAAGAAAAAGAAAAAGAAGAAAAAAAAAAGAGAAAAATAATAATCATGCATCAGTGTTGACATGCATCTGCCAACTTGTAACTGGCACAGTACTAAGAAGCCGTAAAGTCCATACTCCATCCATCCAAATGGCAGAAGCCGGTGGCCATGAAATTACAGTTCTGCCACTCCAACAATACGGCCGAATACGAGGGATGCATCCTAAGACTGAGATTAGCCCTGGGAATGGGAATCAAAAAAGATGATAGTAGTTGGAGAGTCGAATTGGTCATTCGGCAGGCCATGGGAATATACAGCACCAAAGGGCATAAAATGGGACCTAGCTACGGGACTATTGAGATATCTGGAAGCCGAAGAGGCCCACAGACAAATGAACGCAGTACATGGCGATGTGTGCGGAGCCCATATGAGCAGAACATTTTTGGCAAAGAAAATCATGTGAACGGGTCACTACTGGCTAACCATGAAAACTGACTGCGATACGCATGTCAGGAAATGCCATCAATGCCAGGTCCATGCCAATGCGATCCATGCACCATCCTAATGAGCTCCATTGTTTGACCTCACCGTGGCCAGTTGGACCGTGCAGCAGGTGATATCCTGGAAGGGGTAAATCCAGGAGTGAGGCAGTGAATCCCGGCCAGTAGAAGATCAATGGGTTTTAAAATTCTGAGTTTTATTTCAAATCCCTGCATGCTCATGCCTTTTTGTCATATATCCAAAACGAAGATCATGTGCTGATATATTTTATATATATGACAAGCATTTTTGTTTTATGTCAGGTACCCCGATTTGAGGCATTCTAGCATGACGAGCGATAGGCCAAATTTGAAGGAGGATCACGATTTTGGTATAGAGCTAGATTTCGATCTGATGGGGATTGAGCAGGACGAGACAGATATCGATAATACGCCTGACGAGATCAAATGAGGGGTCGAAGATAAACCCAAACCCGACTTAGACCAAACCATCGCCATCAAACATCAGAACCCCCAACGATCACAAAGAACCCGGAGTAGGGGCAAATTCGACCCCAAAAAAAAAAAAAAAAAAAAAAAAAAAAAGGGTGCCGAGTTGTTGAGCCTGTATGGAGATATGTTCGCTTGGTCCCATGGCGACGTGATTGGATTGTCCACAGACGTTATAGGACATCGACTGCCTATCAAGGAGGTTTCCGACCAATTAAAAGTTGAGAACGTTGAAGCCTGAATGGAGGTTGAAAGTAAAGGACGAGATTATCAAGCGGTTTAAAGCATGAATCATCACGGTGTCTATTTACCCTGAATGGCTTTCCGACAGAATCCCAGTACCACAACCTGTAGGAGAAGTAAGGGGCCGCATCGACTATAGAAATCTGAACGATGCCCTCAAGGAGGAGATATACGACAAATTCAAGATCAAACATTTTGATTCAGTCATTTACCGGCCCAAAATGAATGGGGCAGTGGGGGCTGCAAATAAAACACAAAGACGATCATGGGAAGAATGTCCGCCAATTATCAGGGATGGCCGGATTTATTGTCGCTCACCCTGTTTGCCTATCGAACCTCAGTTCGCACATTTACAGGGGCAGCCCCTTACGCATCTCCCGGGCATACGACAAGAGGGTACGATCCCGGAAATTCAAACGATTTAGTCTTTAAAAGGATCGCGCCCTGCCAAGACGAAGCTATGGGGAATTTCGCTCTAAATTAAAAGGAGCCGTCTCGATAAAAAAAAAATTAAAAAAAAAAAAATAAATAAATCCTCTGTGGGGGAGCTCTCATCTTACGAGGAATGGACGGAAAGGCGTTCCCCATCCCGTTAATTCTGACTCTGTGAAAAAAAATCAGAAATCAAAAAATCAAAAAAAAAAATCAAAAATCCCCCAAACCTTTCAACAAGTCAAAGGGCCGGGTCTTTTGTCAACCCAGCGAGATACCGATGCAACCAGTACGAGGGAGATCACAAGAAAAGCAACTTAGCACTGGGGCATTTGTCAACCACCCAAGAAATGATGACGTGCAAATTGGCACCCCTGCAACAATCCCATCAACATGCACCAGCATCATCAAATGCTACCTCATGTCAATCCAATCTTTAACGGTACGATCATCTGGCCTTTGTCAAGCATAGTTTTCCCGGGATACGATGATCCGCGTGAGGGGGATTTTATTTGGCTTGATAGGAATCGGATTATTTCTGACAAGCAACCGTGGAGCACGATTGTGAGTATGATTCGACGAAGAAGGCTATTCAACCTTTTGATCGGGTACAAAGCCTTAATTCAAAGCAACGTTTGCGACAGAATCGACCTCATGTGACAGCCTTCACTTTGCATTTGCACAAACTTTCAGTTGTGGGGTATAAAACTATGACAACGTTGATGGCAATTAACACGTAGTCAGACAGTCAATAATTATCAAGCTAATATCAAGAAGTCAGACGATAAATGATTATCAGGCTAATGTCTCGAATCGTGGCCTGGGTTATTCGAGTAATTAAGCCCGAGGGGTGTCTCTACACCTGGTGCCCTAAAGCCACCTGGTTTGGGAGTCACTGGCCCAACACTCGTTACATGGGTAACTCAAAGCCTAAGAAAGCGAGCATTACAGTAGAGGAGGCCCGAGCAGATTCGAATCGTGGCATGGGCTACTCGAGTAATTAAGCCTAAGGGGTGTTTCTACATCTGGTGCCCTAAAGCCGTCTGGTTTGGGAGTCACCGGCCTAACACTCGTTACATGGGTAACTCAAGCCTAAGAAAACGAATCTTGCGAAAGGTCAAGCAAAGAATGAGTGGGGCAGACCACCAGCTTGTCTCGAACCGTGGCCTTTGTTACTCGAGTAAATAAACCCGAAGGGGTGTCTGTACACCTAATGCCCCAAAACCGTCTGGTTCGGGAGTCATTGGTCCAAAACTCGTTAAATGGGTAACTTTGGATAGCCTAAGAAAACGAGACAAGTGAAGTGGGCTAATAAAGAAAAAAGATAATATGGAAAAACTCTCGGCCTTAAACAAGAAGTCATAGAAGAGAAACCCCTACTGAGTGCTGCATCGCACAGTGCATTTATCATATGACGTCAATCCTGCTAAGGACGTTGTCGAGAATGGAGACAGAATACTTTTGACGAGGGAAGGTAGTTCTTTTGAATCCGACCTTACTCACGTACAATGACCATGAATGCTTGAAGGTGTTCTTACGATTTCATAACTCGTCAAATGGAAAATCATCAACTCGCGAGGGATTAAAAAAAGAATAAAAAAAAAAGAAAAAAAAAAAGAAAAAGGAAAAAAAGAAAAAAAAAATAAATAAATAAATAAATGTGCTTTAACTGCATTTTTGTTGAGATTATAATATCTTTGTGTCGAGCTAACACTAACGACCCGAGCTTTCAAGTTTTGGCATTTGTTAGTCATCTGATATGCAGGATCTTGCAGAGCTGTGGATAACTCAGCACGGTCAACATCGCGAGTTTTCGATAGAATTTCTTGGCAGCGACACGCGCCAAGGCAGGGCAGTTAAGAATCGTGAAATGGAAGGAAGCTGAGGTTGTACAGAACTTCTCGTCATTGAGCCTCTCCCCAATCCTGACTATCACTGCCTCGACATCCAAATGATCCACATGCATGAGCATATACAAGGATGATATAATGCGGGACAACAACGTAACGGCCGTCAGAAATGATCAAAAGGCCAAAGAGCCCAACATAGTTGTCGGTCATCACAGAGAGCGAAACAGACTGCCTCAACTCGATGAAATGAAGACAACCAAGAACAGGCAGAGTACCAAACCAATGTTGAAGTCTAGAAACTACGCTTCACGACGAGGCGTGATCCGATCAAATGTTGGCAAACAATGACGACGGTCGAATCGTATCATTTGACTGAACAGGGGTCATTTCTATCTAAACATATGTTGTGCACGTGTATCTGTCCATAACATATCTGCCAGATCATGCATAACATCTTTTTCATGCATGCAGGTACGATCAAAATGAAAATCTTCAGGAAAGTACAAGCACGTCGCCTTCAACCTCACAAATGATCAGACCGTGATGGCTTTGCGGCATAGTACGTGGACGATGTTGGTGGGAGATCCGGGACAGAAGCCGATCACACATCCCACTTCAAGAAATCCCTCAAAATAAAAAAAATAAAAATAAAAATAAAAAAAGGACAAAAAACAACAAACCCTGGGAAGGGTTGAGATCCACGCGAACCACAACAAAGATGGTGAGCACCCCTGGGAAGGGCTGATATCCACAAAAAGAAAAAAGACAAAAAACAACAAACCCTGGGAAGGGCTGAGATCCACGCGAACCACAACAAAGATGGTGAGCACCCCTTGGAAGGGCTGATATCCACAAAAAAAAAAAAAAAAAAAAAGGACAAAAAACAACAAACCCTGGGAAGGGCTGAGATCCACGCGAACCACAACAAGATGGTGAGCACCCCTGGGAAGGGCTGATATCCACAAAAGAAAAAAGACAAAAAACAACAAACCCTGGGAAGGGCTGAGATCCACGCGAACCACAACAAAGATGGTGAGCACCCCTGGGAAGGGCTGATATCCACAAAAAGAAAAAAAGACAAAAAACAACAAACCCTGGGAAGGGCTGAGATCCACGCGAACCACAACAAGATGGTGAGCACCCCTGGGAAGGGCTGATATCCACAAAAAGAAAAAAAGACAAAAAAAAAAAACCCTGGGACGCGCTGAGATCCACTGCGAACCACAACAAGATGGTGAGCACCCCTGGGAAGGGCTGATATCCACAAAAGAAAAAAGACAAAAAAAAGAAGAAAAAAAACAAAAAACCCTGGGAAGGGCTGAGATCCACGCGAACCACAACAAGATGGTGAGCACCCCTTGGAAGGGCTGATATCCCACAAAAAGGAAAAAAAAAAAAAACAACAAACCCTGGGAAGGGCTGAGATCCACGCGAACCACAACAAGATGGTGAGCACCCCTGGGAAGGGCTGATATCCACAAAAAGAAAAAAGATAAAAAACAACAAACCCTGGGAAGGGCTGAGATCCACGCGAACCACAACAAAGATGGTGAGCACCCCTGGGAAGGGCTGATATCCACAAAAAGAAAAAAGACAAAAAACAACAAACCCTGGGAAGGGCTGAGATCCACGCGAACCATAACAAAGATGGTGAGCACCCCTAGGAAGGGCTGATATCCACAAAAAGAAAAAAGACAAAAAACAACAAACCCCGGGAAGGGCTGAGATCCAAACAGTCGACCGGCGACGATAACCGGCGATTACGAGATGGATGTCCGGCGACGAAAACCGGCTCTGACAAAATAACCAACCGGCGACGATAACCGGGGGTTACGAGATGGGTGACCGGCGACGATACCCGGCCCCGACGAGACAATCGACCGGCGACGATAACCGGCGCATACGAGATGGAATGTCCGGCGACGAAAACCGGCTCCGACAAAATAACCAAACCAGCGACGATAACCGGGGGGGGTTACGAGTGGGTTGACCGGCGACGATACCCGGCCCCGACGAGACAATCGACCGGCGACGATAACCGGCGATTATGAGATGGATGTCCGGCGATGAAAACCGGCTCCGACAAGATAACCAACCGGCGACGATAACCGGGGGTTACGAGATGGGTGACCGGCGACGATACCCGGCCCCGACGAGACAATTGACCGGCGACGATAACCGGCGATTACGAGATGAATGTCCGGCGACGAAAACCGGCTCCGACAAACGGTGACACCTGTAGAATCGTATCAAAAGACTGTACAGGGGTCATTTTTTCATTTTAAATTTTGTGTCACATGCATTGAATAAGTGATAATTCTGTACGTGATCCATGCAGGTTAGGTGTCAAGGTCCTAGCCTATCAGAGTCAAAAGCAATGGTTGCCAAGAACGATGTGCGAGGACGAACTCCAAGGATGCCCTTCAAAGCTAGTCAGGAGAATAACTTCCTTTGATGACAATGGGATGGAATAAGGTGATTACGAGAGGGGTGACCGGATAAGAGACCCGGCACTCACAGGACAATCGACCGGATACGAGACCCGGCGATTACGAGACGAGCGACAGATCAGGGATTGATGCATTGACACCCTTGCAAATGTGTTGCATGCCTTACATCTTGCGTTACATCATAAGTTGTGCACTGTCATTCATGCATCGGGTGTCTATTTCTTTATCATGTTCATTTCATTTAACATTTCATAAACATGATAAAGAGGGGCAGCTGTAGACACCCAAATTTTGCACTTCCTATACTGAACATGATAGGAGGGCAAATTCGTCCATTGGGTCGGCCTGCGAGAGCAAAGGATGGGTACCGGAACGAACACTCGACGTCACCGCAACGATTTACAAATCAAAATCGACGTGACAGCAAGGCCGTCCGAAATGAGCATGCCCGAATGATGTGGCACGTCTCCCAGTGATTCCCGGACTGCAAAATACAAGCTTGTCGGCGAAAACCGACGTCACGACACGAGAAACAAGGTGCGGTTCAGAAAACGAGAAAATCAGCCCACCCAGCCGCGGATCAATCTGCGACCAAAAGATTAAAATAATGGTAGTGCGCGAGACGGCTAAGTGCGATGGGCGGTGGGCCAGCCAGCCGCAGATCAATCTGCGGCCAGGCCGCAGATCAATCTGCGGCTGCCCTAATGCAGCCTATTTCAACTCAGTTTTTTCATTTCATCCGAGAGGTTCAGCAGCAGCAGCGGCGGAAAAAGAAAGAAAAAGAAGGAGAAAACAGCAAGCAAATAAGAGAAATCAAGAGAGAAAAGAGTGAGAAATAGTGAGCAATTGTACCCATTTTGTGAGATTACATCTCATATTTTCTACTCTATTCAATACACAAATTCATATATATTGTGTGGATTATTTACAAAGTGAAAAATCCTTTGTTTTAACATTTTGTTTTTACCATTTTTTGTTGAAGCTTTTTGTCATCCGAATTATATTAAATGTAGTTGTTCTTGTATATTGTTGTGAATCCATGGATTGTGGGCTATTAGTGAGGGTTCCCAAATGGAACGAAATTCCTCCTAATGGCCCGATGATATCCATTTGGTGAATTTTTAGCTCGTTGTAATGATGTATTGTGCATAGATTGTTTAGATTGCTATTTTTAGGATCTTGTGGGTGTGTAGCGATTTTGGATGTGAGCCTAGGAGCGCGACCCCGTGGTCCAAATCCGATGATGGACATCTATTGATATATGTAATAAATTTGATGTATCTTTCATTGTAAATATGTAATCGTCGGGCCTTAAAACGACGCCAAGGCGAGAATCATGTTTAAGGCCCCGAAATAGTGAAACTTGTGATTGTAGGCGTTTGGGGTTATTTTGATGGCTTACATGCCCATGAATAGCCCCGACGCGTGTTTATGCTTGATTTGATTTATGAGACCAAATTGATTTCAAAGCTAAACAATAAGATTTTTATAAAATCAAATCAAACTAGGTTATTAGAATCACGAGGCTAAAATTGGGAATGCTAATGGATGTCGATTCCTATTTAACGAGAAGGCAAAAGAAAAATCGTTTTTCAAACATCACAAAATTGATTTTATGGAAATAAGTAATGTTTTATTAAACCTTTGTGCATAGGGTTAAAGAGATCCTAGAAATTGCCCATCATGTGAGTTACGAAAGCAACGTATAGATCTCGATTCCTATTTTGACGAAGGTTTAGAGAACTCTTGTTTTGCCAAAACTACACCTAATGAAAATCTCATAGTTTTTGACAATTAAAGTCAAACCTTTCTCATAAAGCTTTCTCGTGTATGCCGAAAAGACATTCCGAAGCGTTCTCCAATCAAAGCACGACTTTCCCAAAAAATCCAAATGATTCTTTCATACAAACTCACCACAACATTCACACAGGCACACATACACACACGCGCATATACACACACACATTCGAGAATTAAAGGATAGGAAAAGCATCAAGATTGCGGTAACCGTGTTTCACGGAAGTCGGGGGGTGCCTAACACCTTCCCCTCGCTTAAGCAAGCCCCCGAACTCTATGAATCTCGATTTGCAGACCAATTAATTCGGAGTCACATATGAGCCAGCGATTACGAAAACGAAACTCGGATGAGTTGGTACATCCATTTCAAATATACCAACTGGCGACTCTGGTTAATTGGCTCATCATAAAAAACGATCTTTCCAAAACCCCGTCGACATCAATGCCTACCTTTTCCAAAAAATCATCTAATAAAAAGGCTAAAATCGGAAAGGGTAACAAATCACCGCATCAAAGGCGAAAAAACCGGCGTCGACAGTATATACTTGCTGGGCAAATTTGTTGCTCATTCTTGCTTTCTTTAAACCTATCAGTTAAGACAGAGCGAGGTGAACTTTCAGGCAAGGTTAAGGAAAAGGGCAAAACTACAAAGTAGCTCTGTTCTCCCTTAGGAAGTAGATTACTCACTATGTTATTTAAGTTTTCTAAATTTGGTTATGTAATAAGCTTAGGCAGGGATTATGTATTAGTACTATGTTTCAGTTTAAATTAAGACTTTTGGATAGCATTGTAGTATCGGTTGCGAGACCTTGGGACGAGAATAATTATATTAAATCATTGTAATTTATTATATCTTTTCCGCTGCATTAGTTTTATGTCATTATTGTGTTAGAATGTGATGAACCAAATTCGAGACAGTGACATCAGAATTTGGGGGGGGGGGGGGGCGTAACAGGTGGAGGTAATGAAAAAATTAAAAGAAGCACCTCCTCAAATATCTATCCTAGACTTGATCTTACCCTCATAAACTCATCATCATTCTATTGAAAGTACTTGGAGAGGCTCACCTGCCCAAAATAGTGACCACGAAGAGATTTGACCATTTGATTAGTCATATCCTAAACAACAATGTGATATCCTTTACATATGATATGTTTTATTGTTTTTAATTTTAAAAACAATAAACTATATTTTCACTACGTAATACTTATTAAAGTAGTTTATACTAATAATAATTGTATTAATCAAACCTAAATAAGTTCACGTTAATTTTGAATTTTAGAATTCTATAACTTGATTTGGTTAAGAAAATCAAATAAAACTAGAGCGAGCATTTTCGATTATAAAATTTGTTAAAACTAGGCTTCCAAATAAGACGGATGATGAATTTCATAGAGACTCGTTGATTTTGAACATTGAGAAGAAAATCGCTAAAACTTCCACTTCGGATTCGATCATAGACACATTTCGTAACATGGGAAAATATTGAGTGCCTCTGTGATAGAGAGTGTCATCTTTACTAGAATTTCTAATGTGTTGTTTTTTTATTGTCTATACTTTCATGAACATAATTATTTATTAAATTAATATTGCAATGTCCTTGAAAAATTTGGTCCCTCCAATTTAAATTTCTGGTTCCGCCTCTACTGGGAACCGATTAATTGATCCTGACCTTATAAGACACGATTTCTTAAAACCCATATGTTAGGGTTAGGTATGGGATATAGCCTCGTCCTACCCCACCCCGCCCCGCCCCGCCTCGTCCTGACCAAGGCCCGCCCAGTCCCGTCTCGAATGTATATTGTTAGAGAGTAACTAACAACGCAACGAAAATAATAGTAAAAAGAAAATCGAAAGAAAACAATCACATAGGATATAAAATTTACGTGGTTCACCAGACGTTGGTCTAGTCCATGGTCGGCGGCTAATCAATTTCATTATCTTTTAGAAATTTTGTACATATTACAATTGTAGGATCCCTTCTTATATAAATCAATATAATAAATCCTAATTCAACTCAAAAGTACAAAATTACCCTTGTAGATTTGGGCCCGCTAAATTATCCGTAGCGGCAACCAAACGACGATTACGCCTGCAGGGCTCGTTCCATCCGTTCCGGACCTACTAGCCCTCCACTCCAGAAACAGGCCCAATTACCTTTTAGGTAGATTTACAATTACTTCTGAATTAAAATTCGAATCAGACTTTAGCAATAACATATATATGTATGTTTAATTATTTTCAAAAATAGTCTTTTGTGTATATATAATATTATGTATTCATTTAGTTTATTTCATTAGAATGCCTAACTTTTGTAATACAAGGTATTGTTAGTAATGAAAATGTTACATTTTATTTGACTTTGAATTCGAAATATATAGTTCTACAAAAGTAGTGCAAAAGAATTTGAAGAAATTTAATTTGAGGGAGCGGTTGAATTCGGGGTTCAGGTCAAGGACAAAGCACGTATAGAATATTATTTTCGGATCTGTCGGTGCAGAGAAACAATATATTAGTGGGATGGGTACGAGGAAAGATCTCTCGAACAAAATCCACCTCATTGCCAGGCCAACGCAAAATGATAGAACACAAAATTTTTGAAGTTTCAGCATAATTTATGTTTTGACATATAACAATAAATAGAGAAAATAAAAAAAATCTTTTTTTCCAAATAAAAAACCGTATCTCCAAGACACTATACAAATACTTCTGTTGTTTCACTCTCTCTTTTCACGTGATGAAATTTTTGTTCAGGGAATTTCATGACATACTTCGTGTTGTGCAGAATTAATAATTCTACATTTCAATTTGTTTGTGAAAGAAACCGTTTCTTCCGCGAGATTTCAGCGCCAAAGTTTTTACCTACTATACTTATTTTATTCACATTGAAATACATGCAACACATTTTATGGTGTTCTACTTTTCTTCTTTGATATAATGGTGTGCTACTTTTCTTATTTCATATAGCAAATTGTAGGCATAATGGCTTCACCGACCATATATCTTTCCGGAAACGTGTCCCAACATTATCCACCAATATATGTCCATTTTTTTTCTAACTCCATGGGTCTGTACCTATTAAGCTGCAAGGTCAGAAATACTGCTCATCCTAAATTTTATTATTTCATAATTTTTAATTAATTATTTTAATTTTAAATTTAAAAATAACTTAAATTAATTTTTAAAAATTAATAATAATTATATAATTTAGAACGAATGAAGCATTTTATTTGTAGAATAAAGAATGTTAAAAATTCAACTTAAAACTGTTGGGTAATAAATGGAGAGATCTTTTCAAGTTAACTAATGAATTTTGAGCTCTAATTTAATTGGTTTGGGACTTTAATTCAATATATCCTTAAATGATGATGTAAACATTCGTTACGCGGATTAGTAATAACCATAACTCTAATACTATGTTAAAAATTCAATCAAAAATTAATTTGATAATAAATAAATAATAAGTGATGATGTCTTTTAAGTTATATAATGAATTTTTGAGTCTAATTTTATTGATGTGGAATTTTAATTGAATAGAGGAGGGTTTAGAAGAGTACAATTATAAAAACTAAATAGTTACACGTCATTTACTTAATGGTTACGTCCTTGAACATATTCATCAGGCGGACAAGAAACACTAGGCTAGTCATCTCGTTTATATTCAACATGATGTGACGTGACTAATAACAATGGAATGTATTCACATCAATTATTAAAGGTTGAAGACCTAAAGGACTTCGGATTGACTCAAAATATATCAATTACAAGAGAAAGATTTATTGACATTCATTAGAGCTATTTATTCTACTCAAGTTCGTTTAAACACCAGTATAGCTTCAATTCGGCAAGCAAACATTCTGACAACTCTGGTCGGTTACTTTACCCGCGTGCAAGTCTAGCTATTTAAAAAGCTCATAGTATGGTTAACTTGGCACTTATTTGATTTGAATTTTTAGGCTTTAAAATTAATATTAGTACAAGTACAAATATTATCAAGTATAATAATATGCCAAGTACAATCTCAATAACTCACATTCTAAAAGTGATCAAGGAGAGAAAAAAATTCGTAAATAAGTAAAAAAAGAAAGTTCTATCATAATAGAAAACTAATATTAACTATCAAGTTAAGAACTTTTATGTTTGTAACAAAAGCAAATCGTAACAAGACTCTTATCACTTGTCCCAATAGTATATTTTGGAATTATCTTAACCTCTCAAGGCGACTAAAGCTATATTTGTAGTAGTTTGTATAGCGGAATTGAACGATTCACCCCACATCAATTTATCATCAATGTGGCGTACACTTGTGTAAAATAACCTAATAAGTATATTGGATTTAACCTATTAAGTTGAGACTACATCATATTTTTTACCCATCTACACTCTTGAATTTATCCGATGTGATATTCATATGAAATATCTCAACAATTGAAACATTTTACTTGAATACCCATTGTAGACACCCAAATTTTGTACTTCGTATACTAACCCTGACAGGAGGGCAAATTCGTTCATTGAGCCGGCCTACGAGAGCGAAGGATGGGCGCAAGTACGAACACTCGACGCCACAACGACGATTTGCAAATCAAAACCGACATGACAACAAGGTCGTCCGAAATGAGCATTCCCGAATGATGTGGCACGTCTCCCAGTAATTCCCGGACTGCAAAATACAAGCCTGTCGGCGAAAACCGACGTCACGACACGAGAATCGAGGCATGGCACGAAAATCAAAAAAGTCAAACCAGCCAGCCGCGGATTGATCTGCGGCCAATGAATGTGCCTTTTGAAAACACGGAACTCGAAACACGGAAACCGAAAACCAGCTGAGTGGATGGGGGGCGGCCAGCCAGCCGCAGATCCATCTGCGGCTGGCTCTGGCCAGCCTATTTCAGCTCATTCCTTCATTCAGCATCCAGGGGGGTTAGCAGGCGGAGAGAAGAAAAAGAATAGGGCAGCAGCAGCTCGGGAAAAGAGGAAGAAATAGCAAGAATTTGCCAGGAAAATAGAGAGAAAAGAGAGAGAAAAAAAAGGGTGAGGAATTATATCTTTTGTGTAAGATTATATATCATATATCTTCTATTCTACTCAATATACAAATTCATACACATTGTGAGGATTATTTGCAAGATAAAAAGACCATTTCTATAGCAATTTTTGTATATCATTTTGTTGATCTTTTGTCAATTGGGTTGTGTGAAATGTAGTTTTTCTTGTATATTGTTGTGGATACATGGATTAGGGACCATTAGTGAAGGTTTTCACGGAAACAAATGCTTCCTAATGACCCGAGGATGTCCATTTAGGGAATTAATTTAGCTCGTTATGATGATTTATTGTGCCTAGTTTGTTCAGATTACCATTTTAGGATATTGTGGTTGTTTGGCCATTTTGGATGTGAGCCTAGGAACGCGACCCCGTGGTCCAAATCCGATGATGGACATCTTTTGATATAAGTAGTAGGAACAATGTAATCTTCATTGTGAATATGTAATCGTCGGGCCTTAAAACGACGCCAAGGCGAGAATCGTGTTTAAGGCCCCGTCATAGTGAAAATATGTGATTGTGGGCATTCGGGGTTATTTTGATGGCTTACATGCCCGTGAATAATCCTCTACGCATTATAATGTTTGATTTGAATTGCCACACCAAAAAGGATTTCAAAGCTAAATGATGAAGATTTTCATAAAATCAATCAAACTAAGTTATTAGAATCACGAGGCTCGAAAAATTGGGAATGCTAATGAATGTCGATTTCTCTTTAACGAAAAAGCTAAAGAAATCGTTTTTTTTCCAAAGACATCACAAGAATGGTTTTAGACAAAATAAATGATGTTTTATTAAACCGTTGTGCATAGGGTTAAAGGGATCCTAGAAATTGCCCGCCACTTTATTTACGAAGGCAATGTATAGGTCTCGATTCCTATTTTGACGAAGGTTTAAAAACTCTTGTTTTGCCAAAACGACACCTAATGAAATCTCACAGTTTTGACAATTAAAATCAAACCTTTTCTCATAAAGCTTTCTCGTATAAGCCGAAGGACGTTCTAAAGCATTCCCAAAAGAAAACACGACTTTTCCGAAAAACCCAAATGGTTTCTTCATGCAAAATCACCACAATATTCACATAGGCACACACACACGCACACACATACACGTTTTATGAATTAAAGGATGGGAAAGTATCAAGATTGCGGTAACCGTGTTTCACGGAAGTCGGGGGGTGCCTAACACCTTCCCCTCGCTTAAGCAAGCCCCCGAACTCAATGAATCTCGGTTTGCAGGCCAATTAATTCGGAGTCACATATGAGCTAGCGATTTACAAAAAAAAACGAAAACTCGGATGAGTTGGTACATCCATTTCAAATATACCAACTGGCGACTCTGGTTAATTGGCTCATCATAAAAAATGATCTTTTAAAAACCCCGTCGACATTAAGTGCCGATCTTTTCCAAAAAATCATCTAATGAGAAGGCTAAAATTGGAAAGGACAAATATCGCAACGGAAGCGATCCCTCCCGGCGTCGACAGCTGGCGACTCTGCTGGGGACATCATAGGGCTTAAGCCGTGTTCAAATCTTGATGCTATCCTATCCTTTAAAAAGTCATGAATATGTGTGTGCATGCGATATTTTGATTTTTTTGTGTTGTGTGAATGTGTGTTTTGTCCAATAAATGAATAAATTGAATGGAATTGCTTTACTTTAAAGTAATCATTTGCATACGGTGAGGACGATGAATGTGAATGTATGTTGAGAGTGTACCTCCTCCTGAGGCGAACCTGTCGGTTGCTTATTACTGGACTCGAAGGGGCTGCTCCCCGGAGATGGCTCAGGAAACGCACCACCCAAGTCCGCTCCAATCGAAAGGATTCAGACAAGTAGATTGCGAAGATTTGGGGACCTTCATGCCGAAAAGCCCGCGAGAGTAACCTTAGGATAGGTCAGCCTCAGATTAACCCAACGCAGGAAAAGTCTCTTCATGCCTTTTTACGTTCGCGCGTATAAATGTCATAGTCCCATTCAAGTATGCCTCCCCTTTTGTCAAAAGAAATTACTAACCTCTATGTTTTGCAGGGAACAACTGGGGAAGCATAATAAGTCGTGTCTAGCATTTATTATTGCTATAAGGGATCGCTAACATGTTGTTTTGCAGAGAAAGATAAAAAAAACCCAAAAGCACAAAAGTTACTGCTTTAGCATGCATCCACATCTTTCATTTCCCAAAGATTAAACTCCAAGCCGTTTTTTCTGCAGGATTGCTCCTCAAACGCGTTCGCAGTCTAAAAAGGCCCAGGATTCTACATCTGAAATGGCTGATCTTCCACCTATTAATCCTGGTTCCATATCTCGTGAGGAATTTGATGATTTTAAGAAACAGATGTTGGAAATGGCCATGATGCTAAAGGAACAATTGCTACCTAGACAGGAGCCACCTAAAGAGGATCCACCCTAACCCAAGGGCGAGCCAGTTGTCCCAAAGGCCATTCCTATACCTAACAGGACAGTGATTACTATCCCAGAGGAAGGAGACACTGATGACCTTCGAAAGAAAATGAAACAAATGGAGGAAACTACCCCATCTCTGAAGGGCATAGGGTCCCTAGGCAGGTTATAACCTGTTATTGGGGAGGCCATGGATACACATGGCTGGGGCAGTTCCTTCCACGCTACACCAGCAAATCAAACTTATCATCGACGGGAATCTGGTGACGATCTCGGCGGAGTGTGATGACCCTTCTCCTTCCAAGAATAGCCTTCCTGCGATTAATATGGACGAGTCGGCGGCACCTGCCAGTTTTCAGGCGCTGGAAATCAGCACTCCCCACTACAGATGCCTGGGGGCTCCAACCGTGAAACCTAGGATCTCTCCAGAACTTACCTTCGTTGCAAAAGAGATGATGAGAATGAAATTCCAACCTGGACAAGGGTTAGGAAAGAGCAGTCAAGGAATTACCGAGCCCATTCAACTACCACATCAGATAGGCAAAGCAGGGTTGGGACACCACGAAGGCGTAGCACGGAGACACCGTCAAGGCGCGGCCCCGACTCGACTGGCTGGAAATCCGGTGACCAAGGTCAACAATGAACGAGGGAATAGCAAGCCTGTGATTGGGACAGGGAGTGAAGAATTGACCCCCACAAGTGATGAGTCGACCAAGAGGGAAAGTTTCCTACAGGAGGTCGCGCAAAAGTTCGAAACCAGGTGCTATATCCCCGGACAGTTAACAAGCAATGGAGAGGGGAAAGATGTTGCCACGCCACCGGGAGCCCAACAGGGTATGCTCGTCATCGATTGGGCAGGGCTAATTATTCCTGAAAAAGGTAAGAAGAGGGACTCAGGCGATGTGGCCGTAGTCATCGGGGAAGTTTTCGATGAGAAGCCACCTTTCATCCAGCGCATTTCGTCTGATATGACCATCGACAACTAGACAATGAAACCAGTGATATCCAAACAAGGGTAAAACACGGCGTCAGGGTGGTAGACCCAGAGGATGGGAGGATGAGAAAAAAAAAATATATCATTTTATTTTGTATTTTGCATAATTATGTCGTTTTGTCATGTTATCTAAAAAGTGTGATCGTTGAGGAAAATGACTTATATATGACAAATATTTTGTTTCATGTCAGGTGTACCAATTTGAGTAATCCTTGCCTAACAAACGGTCTTTCAAATTTGAATGATGACTATGATTTTGATATTGAGCTGGATTTCGATTTAATGGGCATTGAGCAAGACGAGACAGATTACGACGACGCGCCTGACGAGATCAAAGGATGGGTCGAGGATAAACCTAAACCCAACTTAGACCAAACCGTCACCATAAATATCGGAACCCCTGACCAACCCAAAGAGCTCAAGATAGGGACAGACCTGACCCCTAACCAGAAAGCAGAAATGACCAGGTTACTACGCCAATATGAGGATGTGTTCGCCTGGTCTCATGAGGACATGATCAGATTATCCACCGACATTGTGGTACACCGGTTGCCCATCAACGAGGGTTTCAGGCCTGTCAAGCAGAAACTAAGAAAGTTGAAACCGGAGTGGAGCTTGAAGGTGAAGGAAGAGATCATCAAACAGTTCAAGGCTGGAATCATTATGGTGTCCACTTACCCAGAATAGTTGTCCAATGTAGTCCCAGTGGCTAAGCCTGGAGGGAAGGTGAGGGTATGTGTCGACTATAGAGATCTAAACAAGGCCAGTCTCAAGGATAACTTCCCGGTGCCTTTCATACACATCTTGGTGGATAACACATCCCAGTACGAGATGTACTCTTTTATTGATTGCTTTGCGGGGTATCATCAGATAATGGTGGCGGAAGAAGATCGAGAAAAGACCGCTTTCATCACCCCTTGGGGCACCTTCTGCTATAGACGATTGGCTTTCGGTCTCACAAATGCGGGGGCTACTTATCAGAGAGCCATGATGGCCATGTTCCACGACATGATGCACAAGGAGATAGAGGTCTACGTGGATGACATTATCGTGAAATCAATGGTAGAATCTGATCATTTAACCCATCTCAAAAAGCTATTCGATCGGCTCAGAAAATATAATTTGAAGCTCAATCCGGCAAAGTGTGCATTCGGAGTGCAGTCAGGCAAGCTCTTGGGATTCCTGGTTAGTGATCGAGGCATTGAGTTGGATCCGGCGAAGATTAAGGCCATTGTGGATATGCCGGCACCTCGAACAGAAAAGGAGATAAGAGGATTCCTTGAAAGAATAAACTTCATTAGCCGCTTCATATCCCACTTGACGACTACATGCGAGCCGATTTTCAAACTATTAAGGAAGGATTCTTCCCAAGAGTGGAATGAGCAATGTCAGAAAGCCTTTCAGACCATTAAAAAGCAGCTGATAGAGGCACCAGTGCTGGTACCCCTGAGGGATGGGATCCCTCTGTTTATGTATATATCGGTCAATGCCATTGCGATGGGATGTATGCTGGGACAGAAGAATGAAGCAGGTAAAGAGCAGGCCATCTATTACCTCAGCAAGAGATTTAGCCGATGTGAACAGAATTACACTCCCATCGAGAAGACCTGTTGTGCCTTGGCCTGGGCTGCAGGAAGATTACAGCATTACCTCCATGGGCATACTACGTACCTGATATCGAGAATGGATCCCCTGAAATATATCTTTGAAAGGCCCATGTTGAACTGTCGACTATCAAGATGGCAGTTAATCTTACAGCAGTTCGACATTGTATACGTAACTCAGAAAGCCATGAAAGGGCAGAGAATTGCAGATCAGTTGGCAGAAATGCCAGCAGGGGGGATGGAGCCCTTAGAAACTCCTTTGTCGGGCGAAGATGTATTTTGGGTATTACACACGAAATGTGATGATGAGGGACAGTTCTGGAAGTTGTATTTCGATGGTGCCATGAATGCTGAAGGGGCAGGAACCGGAGCAGTCCTGATCTCTATCACCGGAGAGCAATACCCTGTGGCCACTAAATTGCAGTTCAGTAATTCGAACAACACAGCTGAATACGAGGGATGTATATTGGGACTCCGTTTTGCCCGCGATATGGGAGTGAAGAGACTAGCGGTGTTCGAGGATTCGGAACTGGTAATCAGACAAGCGATCGGGGTATACAACACTAAAGAGCTCCGGTTACTTCCATACCATCGTTGTGTTATCCAATTGATGCGAGAGTTCGAAGATATCGCTTTCCGACATATCCCCCGGGGATGGAATGATTTTGCTGATGCATTGGCAACTCTGGCTTCCTTAATCCATATAATCAAAAGAAAAGATGTTCCACAGATTGAAATAGCGGTACGGAATGCCCCAGCATATGAGGAACATGTGGCAGTATTATCGGAGGAGGTGGTTACGCCAATGCAGCCTTGGTATCACGACATAAGGGAGTACCTGAGGGATAGATCCATTCCCGACCAGACAAGCCGAGCTGAGAGGATGAGAATTCAAAAGATGGCAATGAAGTTTTACCTGAGTGGGGATTCACTCTACAAGAGGGATGCTGGTTTGGGACTGTTGCAATGCGTAGATGAGACGCAGGCCCAAAAGATTATGGACGAATACATGGTGGAGTGTGTGGGCCACACATGAGTGGACCGATGCTGGCCAAAAAGATATTGAGAACGGGGCATTATTGGTTAACACTGAAAGCCGACTGCGATGATCATGTCAAACGGTGTTACCAATGCCAGGCGCACGGTAATGTGATCCATACGCCTCCCAATGAACTGCACTGTATGACCTCCCCTTGGCCATTCTCAATGTGGGGAATGGATGTGATCGGACCAATAGAACCCAAAGCAAGCAACGGACACCGATTCATTTTTGTCATGATCGATCACTTCACTAAGTGGGTAGAAGCAGCTTCTCTCCCCAAAGTAACTCAGGAGATCATCGTCAGTTTTATCAGGAATAATGTCATTTGTCGTTACGGGCAACCTGAGGTTTTGGTCTCCGATAATGCCAAGAATTTAAACAACGCCCTCATGAAGGGATTATGCGACCAGTTTAAGATCAAACACCTCAATTCTGTCATTTACCGTCCTAAGATGAATGGGGCAGTGGAGGCTGCAAATAAGAATATCAAGAAGATCATGGCAAAAATGTCTGCTAATCATCGGGGATGGCCGGATCTGCTACCCCTCACCTTGCTGGCATACAGAACGTCAACACGTACTTCTACTGGGGCAACCCCTTACGCTTTGGTATATGGAATGGAGGTTGTTCTGCCAGTAGAGGTTGAGATGGCGTCCCTCAGAATATTGATCGATGCTCAGATAAGCGAGGAGGATTGGATGCAAAGTCGATACGACCAATTGGCCCTAATTGATGAAAGGAGGGTGGCTGCTGTTTGGCACGGTCAGTTATATCAACAAAGGATCTCTCGATCATACGACAAAAGGATAAGACCTCGGAAGTTCAAGGAAGATAACCTAGTGCTAAAAAGAGTCATGCCTTGTCAAGACGAAGACAAAGGGAATTTTACCCCGAACTGGGAAGGACCTTTTGTGGTTAAGAAAGTGCTATCGGGAGGAGCCCTCATATTGCAAGAAATGGATGGTGAGGTATTTCCACAGCCCATCAATTCCGACTCGGTGAAGCGATTCTATGCTTGAATCATCAGTTTCTCCTTTTTCTTTGAGGAACGAACTACGTAGGACCTGATCTCCCAACTTGTGGGGGTACGTAGGCAGCCATCATGGCACGGTCCGATTCCTTAAAATAATACTTTCTCTAACCAAAACCAATTCCCAACAGCCAGATAAACCTTCCTACACCCTCGAAACCTCCCCGAAACCAGCCGCCTAATCAGCTTCATCTCAAATGACATAACCCTGATCCAACCAAACAGTTTGCCAAAATCTAAGACCCAGTCCGATGAAATCGACAGGGTGTGCGGCAATATCTGTCAAATCTCCATCAAGACTTGAGAAGAGAAAGAAGGCAAAATGTCAAAATCATGGTTAGCTGGATAAAATGAGGATTCTATGAAAGGTAACGATACGACAAAAAGGGAAAATGACTAAATTTAAATGCATGTCTGTATATATAAGTCATTTTGTTACAAGATTTCTCTTTCAATAACTGATGAAACTGACGTAGTCTATGCAGGAAATAAAATAATCTACAAATCTGAAACTAGCTGAAGTAGGATGGATAAAGTGGTGGATAAATCTGAAGCATCAGCATCCCCTACAATCTGCTGCCCCATCATGTCGATACGATCCAATAAAGCAGTGGCTCGGCTGACAGTCTCAGAATGAGCATCTATAACTGCCCTGGTCTGAAATACAATGGCGTCTCTGTCGGCAAGGGCAGCATCTCTAGCCAGAATGGCATCGTCTCTCTCAACAAGAGCGACATCCCTCTCAGCCTCAGTAGCAATCAAGGCCAGGCGGAGTCAGGTATCCTCAGTAACCCGACCAGGGGCATAATCAGCTGAGATGGAATGATCTGTGGTATCATCTGGAAAAATCACTCCAGAGTCATCAAAAGCCCCAATCTGACTCAGACCAACCGTGTCCGAGTCTCCGCGCAACCATTGCACATAAGCGGATGTCTGGATGGGGCAACCGTCACTATACTCGGCAGGGATCCTGCGAGACCAAAGATCATATACCTGCAGTAGATCTCTCTCTGTCTGGGATGATATAAGGAATCAGTAGGCGGTTGCGCCCGTGAAGGGGTGAAAATCCTGTGTCTGATCAAACTGTCCTGTAACCGCCAAGTGATGATAAGTCGTCACGCCTCTCAAGCCAGCAATAGGGATGAAATCCAGGTTGGGCACGTGAGTCAAGAAGCTCATAAAGGAGAAATAACCCGAATAGATCAGGAGATGAAAAGGATCCTCAATAACCGACAAGAATTCTGCCCAGGAAGCCGCATCAGTACAGTTTACGGGACGAAACGAAAACTGCGTGGCTATGTCATGGCTGAACCAAAACCCTTGGCAACGGAAATGGCCGATGGGGCTGAGATGGCTCATAAACCACACGTACAATAAAACAGAGCTCCCTCTGAACATTCTGCCTCGGAAAGACTGACAATATGAGGCTAACATGTAGGTATCTGCTAGTATCATGGGAAGAATGGTGTGATCCTCCTGAATGGCTCTCACGGCCGCGACAACTCGCATGTCCAATAGATCGGGTCCGGCTGGCAAATACAAAACTGAAATGACACATGCCATCAAAACGTCTACTCTCAAAGCGCCCCAGCGCTCCTCAGATACGGAAAACTCACCAGAGAATAGACGAAAACTGTCGGGTGAGCCGAATCTGTCAATCAAGAAATGAAGAGGAACCAGATGGTCTGATGTGATCACCGATAGCAGAGCTGCCCTCCGCAACCCAGTGAAAGTCCAGAACTGACGACGCATGGGACCAGCTATGACCCTGGCACAAGGACCGTCCAAAGGCAAACCAGTAAAGCGGGCATACTCCTCGAGAGTAGGGGTCATCTCCACTGTCCCTAACCTGAACACCTGACGGGCAGGGGCCCAGTGACCTAGAATACCATCTACAAAGCCTGTCGGCACCTAAAAGGATAATAAGGACCGGAAATGTCCCAGAAGACCATCTGCAATAACCCTATCGCCCGGCGACAAACTGTCCAACCAGCGGAAAAGTCTGCCAACCAACCCTGAGGGAGGACCGAGATCCAAACGTATCATGACATCTAATGACGACATCTGTGAAAAATAGTATCAAAAGACTATGCAGGGGTCATTCTCTATCCATAAATAAAAAGCATGCATTGTACAGTTAATAATAGAGCAATTAAATTTCATAAGGATAGAAACTGTGCATAAATACACAAATGAGTTCAATACATAGTGCATGAAATAAAAAAAAATAAATCTAACAGGTTCAGGTACAAAAGGCCCTATCCTAGCCTGAGCTAGTCAAAAGTGAGGTCATCTAAGAAGGCGGGATCCTCGAACTGATCCCCTGGAGTCGTCGAGGTCGGAGGCCCAAAGTTCATGTCAGGGATATATGGCTGCGCTGGGGCATCAGACGAGCTCGGGCCTGTGTCGAAACCCGCACTGTCAGGATCATATGCATAGGCATCCTCTGGGGTCCGACCTAACACCCGAAGATACAACGACAGCTGCTCCACCTGGCGGGTCAGAGTGGCAATCTGCTCAGCATGAGTGGGACTCCGAACACAGGCGGCCCAATTAGTCATCATCACCGAGCCGGGGACCATATCTCCGAGAAAGAAAGTGGCCCGAGTCTGGGGACCGATGGTGCGAGGCACCCACCATATACGAAAAGCCTCGCTCGTGCTGGGACCCGAGGAAAGTGTCCGACCATCCTCCCCCGCGAGCATGATCTCTGAAGGCTGAGAGTCCAACGGCCAGGATGTAGTAAAGGGAAGAGAGTGCGAAATGCGGATCTCTCCAGTAACGCATCTGAATGCGCGCTCTCCCAGATACATCACCCAACCCCCAACACTCTGCAAAGTAAGGCGGCGGGTGGAAAGTGTGAACTCGGGGCCGGAAGGATACCCATCTGTGAACCCCACAGCCAGGTGCTCAGAAAGATAAGGAGTCCAGACGACCTCTGCAGCGGTGATCAGCTCCAGCTGAATGCGGCAATGGGCAAAGCTGCCAGACACCGGGACTTCCTCCAGGGTGCTGTGGTGCCATCGCCGACCCCGGGGATAGGTATCCAGACCGAGAGTCGTGACAGGCCTCAGACATGGGAGTCGCTCATAAGCCCAGAACTGTGAACAGAAACAAGGAAAGGCGTGAGTAACCGACAAATGCAGAAAAGAGAAATGAAATGATGGGAAGTACAGTAAGAAAAGAGGAAGACAAGGCTCACTAGCAAAAAGTGGTAGAATCCAAGCCAAGCGTCTGTCTGTCCCTCTGAGCGAAGGCGAAGACCGTGGAGGAAGTAGGCAAAGGTGAAGGACCCCCAATCATAGTCACCGATCCGGTCTACATCCCTGACAGCACCGACGACGTTGAAATGAATGGTAGAGGAGTTGTTCCCTAAGAAACAACCCCTCATAATGGTCAGGAACAGGCGGCGGAGCAGAATGTCACGAGTGGCCCGATCTGCAGGGAAGGGCGTCGCGTATATGCCTCCAACAGCGTCAACAGCCAAAGCTCCGGACCGAATACTGCGGGCCTTGAAGACCCCGTCATCGGCACCGAAACCCAATAAAGATCGGACCTCTGCTGGAGTAATGTCAAGATCTAGGGGAACACGGATCCCGGTGAACTCAATGCCAGTGATGTACCTCCAATCCCAGGGAGTCAGCACAACCTCACAGTCCAAGAGATGAAGGGACTGGGTCTGGTGGAACCATCGCTCGGATAAGGCCCTCATGTAACCCCAGGGGCACTAACGGGGAATGATGGTGAAGAAATGACGAAAACCCCAGGAATCCACCACCGCGCGGTAATCACTGTGTAAAGCGGTGTAGAGGGAGTAGATGTTGAACCAGTTACCCCTCGACTGAGTGAACTCGGGCACCTGTGGCAATCACCAATGGGTCAGTCCAAATACGAACGAAAATTGAGAATAAATTCAGAGTAGAATTGAATATACCTCATTAGCAACAAGAGATGCTGAGGGGTGACGACTGAGATCCCGACCCAATAGATCGGGTATCTGAACAGAGGCGCCAGATAGGGTGCGATGAGGAGATGGAGATGGTGTGCTGGAGGATGGCCCCTCTACCGCAACGTCCGAAAGAACAGCCTCCTCAACATCGGGGTGATCGGGCCGGATGACAGCCTCCGCCAGTCGACGAGCCTGGCGGGCCCGAGGCAAAGCAGGGACGGGTGCAACCCTACGGCGGTGAACCCCCGAGGCTCGAGATGCAGTGGAGCTGCTGGGAACATCAGGATCCATAGCTGGAACGACACAGTCAAAGAGGGAGGTACATTATATTTCTAATTGTGTCACGAAATATTTTATTTGCCTATATTCATCACAGGAATAATGCAACATGATGCATGTTTACTATATATGCATGGATTTAATATAAAAAAAATCGGCAGAGTTTCGTCTATAAAATGGGCATCCCATGCATAGCCAAACATGTTTTTAATTTAATCCAAGCCACAACAGGTCAAAATTGCATTTATATGGATAATTGCAACATGAAAAGGACCATAATGCATGATTTTCTTTCAAAAAGAAACAACAGATATGTGGGACCGCATTATGAACGTAAAATATGACTCGCACAGTTGATACATAGCATGTGCATGCAATAATATATGGCATAGCATTGCAAAACATACATTTGTATCTCTAAACATGCAAAGTAGTAAATGTATAGCAAAACATTGACGAAATTGGAAAATAATCGGTCAAAGTGTTACCTGTAGCGCGTTTGATCGATCTAACCGGAGCGATTTTTGCATAGGAAAATTCGGCAAAAAGGACGTGCAAAGGTGTGAAAATCGTGTGGGGTACGAATGAAAGTGACAGATCTGGGAAGCGGCTGGCCGCTTAAAGCCCCGATCTTGGCCGCAGATCAATCTGCGGCTGGCCGCAGATCAATCTGCGACTGGCCGCAGATCCATCTGCGGCTGGCCGCAGATCCATCTGCGGCTGGCCGCAGATCCATCTGCGGCTGGGCCCAATGCTTCCCCCCTTGTCCTGGCGATTACGAGACGAGCGAGCGGATACGAGACCCGGCACTCACAAGACAATCGACCGGAGACGAGACCCGGCGATTACGAGACGAACGACCGGATACGAGACCCGGCACTCACAGGACAATCGACCGGAGACGAGACCCGGCGATTACGAGACGAACGACCGGATACGAGACCCGGCACTCACAGGACAATCGACCGGATACGAGACCCGGCAATTACGAGACGAGCGACCGGATACGAGACCCGGCACTCACAGGACAATCGACCGGAGACGAGACCCGGCGATTACGAGACGAGCGACCGGATACGAGACCCGGCACTCAGAGGACAATCGACCGGAGACGAGACCCGGTGATTACGAGACGAGCGACCGGATACGAGACCCGGCACTCACAGGACAATCGACCGGATACGAGACCCGGCGATTACGAAACGAGCGACCGGATACGAGACTCGGCACTCACAAGACGATCAACCGGATACGAGACCCGGCGATTACGAGACGAGCGACCAGATACGAGACCCGGCCCTCACAAGACGATCAACCGGATACGAGACCCGGTGATCACGAGACGAGCGAGACCAGATACGAGACCCGGCGCAAACGAGATGATCGATTGGAAGACGAAACCCGACGACTAGCAATGCGATCAGGGTTTGATGCATTAACACCTTTACGAATGTTTTGCATGCCTTACATCTTGCGTTGCATCATAAGTTGCATGTGTTGCATCATGTATGTATTGTCATTCTTGTGCACTGTCATTCATGCATCGGGTGTCTATTTCTTTATCTTGTTCATTTCATTTAACATTTCATAAACATGATAGAGAGGGGCAGCTGTAGACACCCAAATTTTACACTTCGTATACAAACCTTGACAGGAGGGCAAATTCGTCCATTGAGCCGGCCTACGAGAGCGAAGGATGGGCGCAAGTACGAACACTTGACGCCACCGCGACGATTTGCAAATCAAAACCGACATGACAACAAGGCCGTCTGAAATGAGCATTCGCGAATGATGTGGCACGTCTCCCAGTAATTTTCGGACTGCAAAATACAAGCCTGTCGGCGAAAACCGACGTCACGACACGAGAATCGAGGCATGGCACGAAAATCGAGAAAGTCAAACCAGCCAGCCGCGGATTGATCTGCGGCCCATGAGTGCGCCTTTTGAAAACACAAAACTCGAAACACAGAAACCGAAAACCAGCTGAGTGGATAGGGGGCGGCCAGCCAGCCGCAGATCCATCTGCGGCTGGCTCTGGCCAGCCTATTTCAGCTCATTCCTTCATTCAGCATCTAGGGGGGGTTAGCAGGCGGAGAGAAGAAAAAGAATAGGGCAGCAGCAGCTCGGGAAAAGAGGAAGAAATAGCAAGAATTTGCAAGGAAAATAGAGAGAAAAGAAAGAAAAAAAAGGGTGAGGAATTATATCTTTTGTGTAAGATTATATATCATATATCTTCTATTCTACTCAATATACAAATTCGTACACATTGTGAGGATTATTTGCAAGGTGAAAAGACCATTTCTATAGCAATTTTTGTATATCATTTTGTTGATCTTTTGTCAATTGGGTTGTGTGAAATGTAGTTTTTCTTGTATATTATTGTGGATACATGGATTAGGGACCATTAGTGAAGGTTTCCACGGAAACAAATGCTTCCTAATGACCCGAGGATGTCCATTTAGTGAATTAATTTAGCTCGTTATAATAATTTATTGTGCCTAGTTTGTTCAGATTACCATTTTAGGATATTGTGGTTGTTTGGCCATTTTGGATGTGAGCCTAGGAACACGACCCTGTGGTCCAAATCCGATGATGGACATCTTTTGATATAAGTAGTAGGAACGATGTAGTCTTCATTGTGAATATTTAATCGTCGGGCCTTAAAACGACGCCAAGGCGAGAATCGTGTTTAAGGCCCCGTCATAGTGAAAATATGTGATTGTGGGCGTTCGGGGTTATTTTGATGGCTTACATGCCCGTGAATAATCCTCTACGCATTATAATGTTTGATTTGAATTGCCACACCAAAAAGGATTTCAAAGCTAAATGATGAAGATTTTCATAAAATCAATCAAACTAGGTTATTAGAATCACGAGGCTCAAAAAATTGGGAATGCTAATGAATGTCGATTTCTCTTTAACGAAAAAGCTAAAGAAAGTCATTTTTTTTCCAAAGACATCACAAGAATGGTTTTAGACAAAATAAATGACGTTTTATTAAACCGTTGTGCATAGGGTTAAAGGGATCCTAGAAATTACCCGCCACTTTATTTACGAAGGCAATGTATAGGTCTCGATTTCTATTTTGACGAAGGTTTAAAAACTCTTATTTTGCCAAAACGACACCTAATGAATTCTCACAGTTTTGACAATTAAAATCAAACCTTTTCTCATAAAGCTTTCTCGTATAAGCCGAAGGACATTCTAAAGCATTCTCAAAAGAAAACACGACTTTTCCGAAAAATCCAAATGGTTTCTTCATGCAAACTCACCACAATATTCACATAGGCACACCCACACGCACACATACACGTTTTATGAATTAAAGGATGGGAAAGTATCAAGATTGCGGTAACCGTGTTTCACGGAAGTCGGGGGGGTGCCTAACACCTTCTCCTCGCTTAAGCAAGCCCCCGAACTCTATGAATCTCGGTTTGCAGACCAATTAATTCGGAGTCACATATGAGCCAGCGATTTACAAAAAAAAAAACGAAAACTCGGATGAGTTGATACATCCATTTCAAATATACCAACTGGCGACTCTGGTTAATTGGCTCATCATAAAAAACGATCTTTCAAAAACCCCGTCGACATTAAGTGCCGATCTTTTCCAAAAAATCATCTAATTAGAAGGCTAAAATTGGAAAGGATAAATATCGCAACGGAAGCGATGCCTCCCGGCGTCGACACCATCACAAGTACCATACTAGATTAGTCACCATTGAGCACACATTCTTTGATTCCTTCAAGAGTCTTGCTCAACTTTAATACTACTCCACCATGCTAGAGGGAAATGTGGGAGTACAACCTTACTTTTTGTAAACCCTTCACTCTGAACAGCTTCCCAAAGTGATCCTGAGCCCGCTCTATTTGACTCAAATCATACTACATCGTGTAATGACAAATACAGAAGTGATTTCTTACTCCACCTGACCAGGAGTGATCGATCTCTTGCTCCACCTAACTTAACTCTATTTGCTCCACCACATGGACTGGATAACATGCGGCCTGAGAATACTCCACCATGTTGGGAAACCAATGCTCTATCCACTATATTAGTAGTATATTCATGGGTTATCTTACACCACAAACACATCCAAAAAAATCATAAAGATACTATTAATAATAATTTAAAATCTTATATTATACACATCAAATTAACTAATATTCCAACATGCCACCTTGTAATTATTATGTAAAACACGTTATAATATCATTTCGTGGAAATTAAAGGTGAGGCAAAAAATTTCCAATAGTAAAAAGTTGTAATGTCACATCATTTGAATGGTGGATTTCCAGGAGACTAAATGGAGATGATTCATTTTCTAAAGTTTCACACGAGTTACTTGAGGGACACCTCATGGATTGACTATATATATATATATACACACACGTATCACGTATGTATATGTACAGATATGTATGTACTCATTCCCATGAGCTCTAGTCCAAGCATTCTAGTAAATTGGACAACAGCATAATCCTTCCCAACATATAATAAAACTCAACATGGTACCTTCCACCATTAGTTTTTCACTACAACTAGCTGTCATATGCTTGGCAGCTAATATGGCTTTAGCAGAAACATACACTAATTCAACAGAGGCGGAAGCTCTACTCGACTCCGGCTGGTGGAACGATAAAATTCGATCGAACACTTCTGGAAAAAGTCATTGTAGCTGGATAGGCATCCGTTGCAATGAGGCAGGAAGTGTCACTGATATAAACCTCAGCTGGAATAATTCAGGACAGCTGGGAAAGCTGAACTTTTCTCGCTTTGCAAACCTTGAAACCCTAAATGTCCGATACTGTGGTCTCGGGGGAAGCATCCCTAACCAAATTGGGGTTCTTGCAAAACTGACACACCTTTCTTTGGCTCATAACAACCTTGTTGGTCCAATTCCTCCGGAGATTGGCCAGCTCTCCAATTTAAGGTATTTGGATCTTTCGAGAAATTTGTTAAGCGGGGGCATACCTATCGAGTTTCAATGTTTGTCAGACTTAAACTACTTGTACCTCTCCCACAATAATCTTGTTGGCACAATCCCGAAGTTTCTCTGCAATTTGAATAAGAATCTGTTATTTGATTTGTCAGGCAATGCCCTTGTTGGTTGTCCGATGGTATTTAATGGCAATACAGCAGGAGAAAATGATAATGAGACGAAGACTCTCTTGCAAGCACTCTCCGTTGTTCTCCCCATTGCTATTTTTGTTCCCTTCTTTATGGTTGGTCTTGTATTTTATTGTTGGGACAAGTCTAAAAGAAGTCAAAGCGAATCTAAAGCAAAAAAGGATGGTAACTTGTGTTCGATATGGAATTATGATGGCAGTATTGCATACGAAGACATTATCAAAGCAACAAATGACTTTGACATAAGATTTTGCATTGGAACTGGAGGCTATGGCAGCGTTTACAAAGCAAGATTGCCTAGTGGCAAAGTAGTTGCTCTTAAGAAACTACACATGCTAGAAGTTGAGGTGCCAGATTCGGACAAGAGTTTCAGGAATGAGGTGCAAGTGTTATCAAATATAAGGCATAAGAACATTGTCAAGCTATATGGATTCTGCTTACACAACCAATGTATGTTCTTGGTTTACCAATACATTAAACGTGGAAGCTTATTTCATGCCCTGAGTAATGATGATGATGCAATAAAATTGGATTGGAGTAGGAGGGTGAACATTGTCAAAGGTATAGCACATGCTTTGTCTTACATGCATCATGATTGTAACCCACGTATTGTTCATCGAGACATTTCGAGCAATAATATTCTGCTTAACTCCAAGTTTGAGGCATTTGTGGCCGACTTTGGCTCTGCGAGACTACTATACCCTAATTCATCAAACCAAACTATAATTGCTGGCACCTATGGCTATGTTGCTCCAGGTTAACTCTACTTCTTCTACAGCTCTTAACATAATTTTATCTTTTCTTTTCTATTGTTTGACTATACTGATTCACAATGCAGAACTTGCCTACACCATGGTTGTGGCTGAAAAAAATGATGTCTATAGTTTTGGAGTGGTTGCACTAGAAACAATGATGGGAAGACATCCAGGAGAGCTACTCCCATCATTAACATCTATTCAGCCAACTCGAGAAATAATATTGAATGAAGTGTTAGATTTACGTCTCTCACATCCAACTGATCTATCAGTTGAACGCGACATTACCCTTGTTCTTAAATTGGCATTTTCATGTTTAAGTTCTGATCCAAAATCTCGGCCAACGATGCAACGAGTCTCTAAAGAGTTTTTCAAGTTGGATTCAAGGTAGTCATTCTTTTAAGTCTGGGAGGGTCATTTATAGGTTAGATGTTCCATGTGTACAAGTCAACAACCACATGACAGGTCTAGGTTGTAATCTAACTTTCACATTGTACATTTAGTGCAGGGTGTTGACAAATATTATAGGATTAGAGATCAAACGATAGAGTACCCGAGTTGTATTGCAATTTTTGGAGCAATATTATTCTGAAGTATAACTAGCATCTTTATCACAATGTTGATATACGTATACATATTTTATTTTTTGATCAGCAAAAAATAAATTTTATTAACACCCAAAGTAATACATATGTAGCAAATCCAAAAGTTTTGGATAAGGCCACAAAGACTTGCATCATAAGTAAAAGAGAAAAGCCTATGAGCATATTCAATATCTCATGAACCAAATCCAATTTAAGGACAGCATGCCACCCTTTTGCAGTACCAGAACACATTATCCATCGCACTCCTACAGCAGCAAAACCCCATTCAAAAAAGCAGCATCAACATCATTAAACGCCAACAATGGCAGAACATGCACCTTGATTCCAAACTCCATTGCCAAACTTGCTTCCACTCTTATATCCATCAATGTCATTGTCACATCATCCTAGCAATCAGACAAGACTTTGAGTAAATTAACCCATTCGCAATCCCAATCCCAAATCTGTATCAGCACATAAATTTTTTTTTGAAAGCAACATAGGACAATATAAAATTATAGAAACCTGATAAGTGATAACTATCTGTTTTCAATATTGTAGATAAGTTTGGTTTTTAGGTATTTGTTATCACTGTAAATCATGTAGGTGACAAGATTTGTTTATATTTGAATTGTAAAGAGATATAAAGTCTATATCATAGAGAGCATAGCCGGCCAGCAAGGCAACCAAGCCTTTTATATATTTTCAAACTTACAACACCAATCACAAATCCGTATCAATATCTGGCTGCAATTCATTCAACCAACACTTAACGCTTCTCTCTAAATCCTCCCCATATTCTGCACAGCTTACGAGCATAACAAGTAGTGAAGCAAGCAACAAAAATCACAATTTGCTCTCTTTGTCCTTTCATTTCTCTCTTTTTCCTCGATCTCCATATTTCAAATTTCATAACAATATGATTTAGAATTCTTATTTTTCAAACCAGAATTCATGTGAACTCATAACACCTTATAATTCAAGATAACTCCCTCTACAATCTTATGCCCCCAATTCCCCTTCAACAATTTTTAAATAGTCTGAAGTTGACAAATAAGATCTCTAGAAAACAGTCACCTCTTCCTAGAATGTGCAACAAAACTCCTAAAAAGAGCTCCCTCTTGGACTATCCTTTTCCTCTTCTTTGCTAAATGATGTTTTCCAAATTTTTCTTCGCGAATTGTTCTTGCTTTGAATTCTCCTTTATTAGGCCTATTGGGGTGTGTTTATTTGGGCCCAATGGATACGGTGGGCCATGATCCATGTGGAGGTATGTTCCCACATAGGAGTCTGTTTGGGCAACAGGAGAATATTAAGGAATCCTAACTGTATTTAATTTCCAACTCCTAAGGAAAGTGTGAGGATATAATTCGACTTTTTTCCTTTAAGGAGATTGAGTTTAATCCCATTATGGTATCTAACCTAATGAGGAGTTCTATTTTCATACGGGGACGGACATGAAGTTGATGGTGTGATCACTATAAATACAAGGCTAAACCTTAATTCACAGGTAATCATCTTTTTCAGCACTATAATATTAAGCCTCTATTGTTAAACCTTATTCAACATGTACTTATTCTCACACCGGAGCTATCCTTGGGCGGCGAAAGCCGTCAGCTCTCTAAGTGTGATTTCGTTTCTGTGCAGGATTGGACGCACAGTTTGGTGATTGGGCATGTGGACGAATCTTGACGTTAACATTGGCGCTAGAAGGAGGACCCTTTAGTGTTAGATAATTTTCAATCACTCAGTACTTTTTGATCACAAATAATGGTGTTAAGTAAGGCAAAGACAGTGTCGACACATGGTGAATCTACGGCTGGTCTTTCTCAACCCAGAGGCTCGGTCAAAGATAAGCTAGGACCGTCAAAGAGTATCTGAAACAGGCTGGCCCCCCAAAGTCATTCAGTGGGCCCAACCGATCCACGAAAGACGATTGTAAAGAGGAAATTATTTTCGACCACTCGAAAGACGTTGGGTTATGATAGTTGTGCCGAAGATCAGACTTCTAAGTCGGGTCAGAGTCGTGACAAAAGGGAGACAATACTGGCCAAAAGGATGCAACGACAAAAAGACGCCATAAAGCCATACGCCTTCAGCAGAAAGAGTTGGATAAGTAGCTAGCATCGTTGTTAGATGGAGAAGAAGTTTCCTCCAGTCGTCATCGGCGTTGGGAAGTTTCGCTAGTGGACCGATCCAGGACATACCGTTTAGACGATTCTTGGCATGAAAGGAGCAGGCTCAAGAGTCGTTCTCAAGAGAGGATCGGGCGACGAAGCCGGTCCCGTGACAGGAGCAGGCATCGGAGCCGCTCTTAGGAAGCGAGCAGTGGAAGTAGGGGAAGATCCGAAATGAGAAGGCGGAAGGTCTCTCCGGATCATTATAGGGATAGGCGAGAGCCATCCCCTCAAAGGGAAATTCCCGAGGCACTAGCCCGGAAGGACGGGGATAGGCGAGAGCCATCCCCTCAAACAGGAGATCCCGAGGCACATGCCCGGAAGGATGAGGATAGGAGAGAGTCATCTTCTCGAACAAGAGATCCCGAGGCTTTAGCTCGAAGGGTTGCGGAGCTGGAGAGGGTGCTCGCAACAGTTAACTAGGGGAAAGAGGCTTCGATAAGTTTGACTTCGCCATTCTCCCCATATATTGATCGGGTTTGGGCCGACCAAAACAAGAAGGTCCCACACATGGAGAACTATGATGGAACAGGAGACCTATTGGATCACAACCAGGCATATGACTGGCTGATGAATTATTATGATTACTCTGATGCTGCCAAGTGTTAGATGTTTATTACAACCTTGAGGAAGGAGTCTCGGCAGTAGATGACGTCTCTAACCCTGAACTTTATTTCGTTATGGAAGGAGCTTTGTGATAGGTTTCACAGCCGGGTTGGGAGTAATAAAAGGAGGGGAAAGCTAACAGCCTCTTTAATGCAAATAAGGCAGTACTTGAAAGTAGTATGCACACAAGCCAATCATATTTGATATGATATAGCATATACTTTGTAATCTTATTTAGTTATTAATAAAAGTGTTACAGGCATTTTACATTATCTGGTGCTGTTATAATAAATATGATAAACCCATAGTTTTGAGCAATACTTTTAGAATCATGATGGTGATCATACTAATGAGATCTAAATTCTAGATAGCTCACAAACTAAAATCGTTCCTAATCATTGGGTTACTAAAAAAGGGGATTAGTGAATCCGGATAGATTAGTATATACGTTGCTTTCTCTTATGAAGAGGATGATTGATCTCATAATCATTTGTGTGGAGACACTAAAGTAAGTATCTAAGTGCTTATTGGAGAATAAGTTCACTGAACGTGGCTCGCTAAGGAATACCTAATGGAGTTTTACTCGTTTGTTAATAGGAATTCCTCTAGTGATAGTAGTACAAGTGATCCTTGGACTTGAGATCATCATAGTATCTTGTGTATGATGAGTTATACTTTGACATGTCCCTTAAGACCTTTAGGGTATATCAAAGGGTATGATTGGGTATAATAAGTTGTACATGGAGATAGGTGAATGATCAACAAAGAATCTAACTCGTCTAGTAAAAGATGTGAATGTCCTATGTGATTCGATAAATCACAACTCAGTAGTCCTTGGCCAAGGCAGAATGAAAGTAGAAAAGAGTTTCTAATTTGCATTATTTAGAGTTGTGCATTTGGGAATCGAAATACATATAATTAAATAAAATAAGACTTGACAGTAATTCCATGTCTTATATTTAATTGGGACATTGTATGGTAGAAGGATTGAATTGTACGGTAACTATGCACTAAAATGTTCTTTTATGATTAATGTTGAAATCTATATTAATTGGAAAGTCGTTGATCGCTAAGGGGGCTTACCCTTATTGTAGAATAAATATTATTTATTTAAATGAATTAAATAGTTTAATTTATTAATTTAAATATAATTAGAATTGTTCTAATTGATTTATTCACAACCGGTTTAATATGGAGAACCTAAAGGGTCACACCGCAAAAGGAAAATATTTATTTAAGAAGTAAATGTCATAATTGTAATAATAAGTTAAGTGTATTTAATTTAGTCTATGGAGATAAAATAAATTAAATAGCTTAATATTTATTATTTAATATTTTAGAAATATTAAATATAAATTAATAAGAGGAGTCTTATTATTATTATTACTATTACTATTATTTAATTCCTAATAGGGATTGAGAATTAATTAATAGAAATACTCTCTCATGAATTTCTAATTGGATTAGGAGCATAATTAATTAAATGAGTTTAATTATAATAGAAACCCTAATCCTAAATAGTTTAGTGAAGGATTTTTCCTACATCTATAAATAAGAGAAGTCTTATCATAGATTAGGGTTACACATTCTTGCATTAGATTGTGGAGAGTACTTGCAATTTCTATAGAGATAGAAACTAGGGTTTTGCCAACACTCATCTTCTTGAATACATATTCTTCCTTGGTGGAATACCTCTAAAGGCCAAACACTTGGGTGGCTAACGTTGATCGAAGGAAGGAATCACACCGTTGAATTCAAGGAGAACGCGAAGGATTTTGGAGTTGAACTTATACCGGAGGAAGCTTGTTTCTACGAGGGTATAATTCTAACTCTCTATCTCTTTCGTTTATTCGATAATTGAACACAAGGAAAGATCATGGTGATGATTTGTATTAAAATTTTAATATCCGTTTTATCACGCTTTCGCTCTATTTATGTAATTTGATTGCATGTTTGCGTTATATACAAACCTAATAGTGGTATTAGAGACAATCCTTGTGTTAATTATTGATTTTGGTGATTCCACGTATGAATTGATATGCGATACGATCGAATTTTTTGGGCTGAAATTTTTTTTCTGATTTTGCGTTGCGGAGCGACCGCGCTGCTTCCAGTTCATTTTGGAGCGCGGCCTCGCCCGAACCTAGAAAAACGTTTCTGGAGGTGCAGCGCAGCCGCGCCGCTCCTAGTTCATTTTGGAGTGCGGTCGCTCCGGTCTGCAGGTTTTGAATTTTTTTTTATTTTTCTCAATTAAAATAAATGATTTATTTAATTGATAAAAGTTTAAAATAAAGATGTTTATTTTATCTGAAATATGATTTTAGATTACTAAAATTAAAGGAGTTTAATTTTGAATTTGGTTTTTGATTAAAACAAAAGAGTTTATTTTGTTTCAAAACTAAATTTTAGCAAACTTTTTGCCCATTAATTGATATCAATGCATATATGGAATGATTTTATTATTCATTAGATGAATGTTATTTATTGATGCATATGGAGATATTCATGATAATAAATAGAGATTGATTATGGACTATTGACCAATGTGTGATTGGATTTATTTTAGAGGATGTTTGAATGTATGGGTTTTTATAAATGGGGTCTGCGTACCTCGTCTTCTCTAATTTTTTCTTAATGTAAATTCTATCTCCCTCCTATGTACTTCCCCTTGTCTGCTGATCAAGGTTTCTATTTATTTTAAATAATTTATGAAATAGAATTAGTTAGAATTATTTTGAAGAATTGGAGACAAAGGAGCAAGGACCACTTGAAGACCCGTTTGTAATGGAGCCCGGGTTTAAATGTAATAGTTCTATTTAAATTTAATTCTTGTACCATAGGTTTGACCTTTTGGTTCACTTGGTGGCTCTACTGAACCAAACTAGAATAAAAGTCCATAATCAATCCGGGTAGAATATAGTATTCTATATGTGCATGCTTACTCTATATATATATATATATATATATATATATATATATATATATATATTATCCAACATGCTTTGCATGTTAAATAATATGACACGTATTTTATATATATATGTGCATGTGCGATAAACAAGATGAGACTAATAATAATAAACCCCTTAAAGAAATCATATTAAGTCCTAAGCGTTCAAAGATATTTAGAATATCAAACGTCACCTTCTAGCATGATAAAGCGATAAAGTATTAAATATTTAATATGAGTTTGTTATGTCACCACAAGGCAAGTATTAAATACTTAAGATGTTGCATTATCACATTAGATGCTTATTAAGGAATTGAACATTACTATTTTGTTGTGTCACCACAAGGACGATATTTTTCTCTTCACATATATGAAAGTGCTAGGTTGGACTTAACTTGGATAATTTTGATTCGGATGTGTCACCACTTGATCAAAATAATCTAAGAGGCAAAATAGAAGGAGTTACATAGTGATGTAATTGACAATAGTTGTCTACCTATTTATTTTTATATCGTTTGTTGTGTCACCACAAGGCTATATACATTTGAAATGGGATTCTTATTCTCACTAGCAAATTTTTAATTAGATTTGTCAAACTATATATTGATGGTAATATAGTTTGATAAAAATAGTGGGAGATACCAAATTAAATAAAGACCTAATTTATTTCGATGATTAATAAAATGAATGTATGCTAAAATGTTGTTTATTTCACATGCATAATTTAAAAATGTCAAACTCACTATCACTGTGTAGCATACTTGATGCTAACAAACTGACTGGACCGAATTACACGGACTGGTTAAGGAATATGAGAATTGTTCTCACTGCTGAAAAGATTTCTTATGTCCTAAATTCACCAGTCCCTGCAAATGTTGCAGAAACAGCCTCTCAAGAAGAGATTGCTACTTTCAGAAAGTGGCAAAATGATGCAATCTTGGCTCAATGCATCATGTTCGCATCCATGAGTAACGAGCTTCAGCGTCAGCATGAAACTGTGGATACTCCTACTATATTGCTGCACATCAAGGAGTTGTATAGTGAGCAAAGTAGAACTGCTAGATATCAGATATCTAAGGAGCTCTTCCGATCTCGTATGATCGACGGCACTAGACTCATGTCCTTAAGATGATCAATCTGATTAAATAACTTGGACAGCTTGGGTTCATGATGGATGAGGAGTTAAGTCAAGATTTGATCTTGCAGTCACTCCCAGACACCTTTTCACAATTTGTTGTGAATTTTCACATGAATAAGTTGGACGTCAGCTTACCTGAGTTACTTAACATGCTAAAAACTGTTGAAGGTCACTTCTTATCCAACAAGAACTAAGTCTTACTAGTGGATGATTCTTCCAAAAAAAAAAGGAAGAGGCCTAAGGTATCTTCTAAAAAGAAGAAAAAATAAGAAGGCTAAGGGCAAGGCGAAAAGAAAGGATAAAAAGAAATCTGATCCTGATAGCAAAGGAATTTGCTACCATTGCAACAAGCCGGAACATTGGAAGAAGAACTGCAAGCAGTATCTTGCGGACCAAAACCAAAAGAAGCTTGGAGAAGCTTCGACTTCCGATCTAGGTTTGTTCATGATTGAAATTAATTTTTCTGAAAGTCAAAATTCTACTTGGGTATTGGATACCGGCTGTGGTTCTCACATATGTAATAATATGCAGGGACTAAGCATAAATAGAAAGCTGAACAAGGATGAAGTCGTCCTACGAGTGAGAAATGGAGCAAAGGTTGCTGCATTATCTATAGGAACTTATTGTTTAGGCAAGTCCATTAGTTTAAATAATTGTTATTATGTTCCAACACTTATTAGAAACATTATTTCAATTTTTGTATTGGATATGGATGATTTTGATATTATAATAAAGAACAATAGTTGTTCTATTTATAATAAAAATGTTTTATATGGTGTTGACAATTGACTGAATGGACTTTACGTACTTGACTTGCATGAAAATATACTTCAAAATGAACAAACTATAAAAAGAAAAAGAGATGATGTTAATTATACCTTTATGTGGCACTGTAGACTCGGTCATATCACTGAAACAAGATTAACTAAGTTGCATAAGAATAGGCTTTTAAAGCTATCTGATTTCGAATCATATCCAACTTGTGAATCTTGTCTCATGGGTAAAATATCTAAATCTCCTTTTAGTGGAAAAGGAGAAAGAGTTACAGAGTTGTTAGCGTTGGTACACACAGACGTATGTGGACTTATGACAACGAACGCACGAGGAGGGTATTCTTATTTTATTACTTTCACTAATGATCATTTAGATTTAGATATGTGTATTTAATGAAATACAAATCTGAATCGTTTGAAAAGTTCAAAGAATTCAGAAGTGAAGTAGAGAAGCAACCTGGTAAAAGTATTAAAATTCTTCAATTGGATCGAGGAGGGGAATACTTAACCAATGAGTTTCTTGATTGTCTCAAAGAAAAATGGTATAATCTCATAATGGACTCTACCAGGGACGCCACAGTTGAATGGTGTATCTGAAAAGAGAAATCGAATATTGTTGGACATGGTTCGTTCCATGATGAGTTTTACCGACCTTCCAATATCCTTCTGGGGTTATGCCCTAGAATCGACTGCATACCTACTTAACAAGGTACCTGCTAAATCCGTCCCAAAGACTCCATATGAGTTATGGACAGGGAGGAAACCAAATCTTAAGCATGTTAAGACTTAGGGTTGTCCAGCTTATGTCAAAAGGTTTAAGCATGATAAGCTGAAGACTAGATCCGACAAGTCTAGATTCATGGGATACCCTAAAAAAACATCAGGGTATTATTTTTATCATCCTACTAATCAAAAGGTGTTTGTTACGAAACATGCTGCCTTCTTGGAAAAGGAGTTTATCCTTGAAGCGGTTAGTGGGAGTAAGATATATCTTGAACAAGTTCAAGAACCACAAAACACTACAGATAAAAGTCAAGTACCTAACCATGTGGAAGAACCTACTGTACCATAACCTATTCGTAAATCTGGAAGAGCACCGAAGATACCCGATAGGTATGGATTCATCATAGAGGATGATGATGAGATACGCATCATAGGAGATGATGATCCATTGACTTACGAAGAGGCTATGAGTAGTAAAGACTCAGAGAAATGGCTAGAAGCCATGAAATCCGAGATGGACACCATGTATGAAAACCAAGTATGGACTTTGGTTTCACCACCTGAGGGCATTAAGCCTATTGGGTGCAAATGGATCTTTAAGAGAAAGATTGGAGCGGACGATAAGGTAGAGACCTATAAGGCCTGACTGGTTGCAAAAGGTTTCAAAGAAAGATAAGGAGTTAACTATGACGAAACCTTCTCAGCAGTAGCTATGCTCAAGTCCATTCGAATTTTAATTGCAATTGTAGTTTATTATGACTACAAAATCTGGCAAATGGACGTGAAAACGGCCTTCCTAAATGGAGAGGTTGAGGAAAATGTATATATGATACAACTAGAGGGTTTTGTTTCAACGGTTGGAACAACTCAAGTCTATAAGCTACAACGATCCATTTAAGGATTGAAATAAGCTTCTCGAAGATGGAACATCTATTTTGATGAGATAATTAAAAAGTTTGATTTTATCAAAAATGAGGATGAACCTTGTGTGTACAAGAAGGTTAGTGGGAGCGCTGTTTCATTCCTTGTATTATATGTTGATGATATATTACTGATAGGGAATGATGTTCCTATGCTACAGTCGATCAAAATTTAGTTTTCTAAACATTTCTCCATGAAGGACTTGGGTGAGGCATCCTATATTTTGGGGGATAAGGATCTATAGAGATAGATCTAAAAGGATACTTGGCTTGACCTAAGGAAAGTACGTTGACTCGATGCTAAAGAAGTTTAGCATGGAAGATTCCAAGGGAGGTTTCATGCCGATGAGCCATAGATTACATCTCTCCAAGAAACAGGCCCTAAAAACACTTGAGGAGAAAGACCGTATGAGTAAGATTCCTTATGTTTCAACAATAGGATTTATCATGTACAGTATGATATGTAGTAGACCGGATGTCTCTCATGCACTTAGTGTAACAAGCAGATATCAGTCGAATCCAGGAGAAGAGCACTAGAAGGCAGTGAAAAACATCCTAAAGTACTTGAGAAGAACTAATGATGTATTTCTTGTCTACGGTGGGTCTGAATTAAAACTAGAGGGCTATACAGACTCAAGTTTTCAAATGGACTAAGATGACAGTAAATCCATTTCAGGGTATGTATTTACCTTAAACGCTGGCACAGTGAGTTGGAAAAGTTCCAAGCAGCAAACAATTACTAATTCAGTGATAGAGGCAGAGTACATAGCTGTAAGTGAAGCTGCAAAGGAAGTTGTTTGGATGAAAAAGTTTATAACTGAACTTGGAGTGGTTTCAAGCATTAGAGGAGCTGTACCTTTATTATGTGACAATACTGGAGCTGTTGCACAGGCTAAGGAACCCAGGTCTTATCAGAAATCCAAATACGTGTTGCGGCGGTTTCATTTGATTAAAGAGATCATTGAAAGAGGAGATGTCACCCTGGAGCGTGTGGACTCTCAAGACAACCTTGCAGATCCATTTACTAAAGCTTTAACATAACAACGGTTTGATCGTCACTTAGAGAAGATGGGTATTAGATACCATGGCAATTCGCTTCAGTGTAAGTGGGAGATTTAAAGTAGTATGCACACAAGTCAATCATATTTGATATGATGTAGCATATACTTTGTAATCTTATTCATTTATTAATAAAAGTGTTAAAGACATTTTACATTATCTATATGGTGTTGTTATACTAACTATGATAAACTCATAGTTTTGAGCAATGCTTTTAGAATTATGATAGTGATCATGCTAATTATTAGGTTTGTATATTACGCGAGCATGCAATCAAACTACATAAATATAGCGGAAGCGCGATAAAACGGATTTTAAAATTTTAATACAAACCATCACTGTGATCTATCCTTGTGTTCAATTATCAATTAAACGAAAGAGAAAGAGAATAAGAATTATACCCTCGTAGATCAAAGTTTCTTCAGGTACAAGTTTAACTCCTAGTCCTTCATGTTCTCCTCGAATTCCACAATGAGATTCCTTCCTTTGATCAACGTTAGCCACCCAAGTGTTTGGCCTCTAGAGGTGATCCACCAAGGAAGAATAGGTATTCAAGAATTTGGGTGTTGGCAAAACCCTAGTTTCTATCTCTATAGAAATTACAAGTACTCTCCACAATCTAATGTAAGAGTGTGTAACCCTAATCTATGATAAGACCCCTCTTATTTATAGATGTAGGAATAACCCTTCCCTAAACTATTTAGGATTCGAGTTTCTATTATAATTAAACTCTTTTAATTAATTATGCTCCTAATCCAATTAGTAATTCATGTGAGAGTACTTCTATTAATTAAATCTCAATCCTTATTAGAAATTAAATAATAGTAATAGTAATAATAATAATAAGACTCCTCTTATTAATTTATATTTAATATTTTCAAAATATTAAATAATAAATATTAAGCTATTTAATTTATTCTATCTCTATAGACTAAATTAAATACACTTAACTTATTATTACAATTATGTCACTTACTTCTTAAATAAATATTTTTCTTTAGTGGTGTGACCCTTTAGGTTCTCCATATTAAACCGGTTATGAATAAATTAATTAGAACAATTCTAATTATATTTAAATAAATAAATTAAATTATTTAATTTATTTAAATAAATAATATTTATTCTATAATAAGGGTAAACCCCCTTAGCGATCAACGACTTTTCAGATAATATAGATTTCAACATTAATCACAAAAGAACCTTTCAGTGAATAGTTACTGTACAATTCAATCCTTCTACTATACAATGTCCTAATTAAATATAAGACATGAATTTACTGTCAAGTCTTATTTTATTTAATTATATGTATTTCGATTCCCAAATACACAATTCTAAATAATGCAAATTAGAAACTCCTTTCTAATTTCATTCTGCCTTGGCCAAGGACTACTGAGTTGTCATTTATCGAATCACATAGGAGATTCACATCTTTTACTAGATGTGGTAGATTCTTTGTTGATCATTCACCTATCTCCATGTACAACTTAGTATACCTAATCATACCCTTTGATATACCCTAAAGGTCTTAAGGGACATGTCAAAGTATAACTCATCATACACAAGATACTATAATGATCTCAAGTCCAAGGACCACTTGTACTACTATCACTAGAGGAATTTCTATTGACAGGCGAGTAAAACTCCATTAGGTATTCCTTAGCGAGCCACGTTCAGTGAACTTATTCTCCAATAAGCACCTACATACTTGCTTTAGTGTCTCCACACAAATGATTATGAGATCAATCATCCTCTTCTTTAGAGCAAGCAACGCATGTACTAATCTATCCGGATTTACTAATCCCTTTTTTAGTAATCCAACAATTAGGAACGATTTTAGTTTGTGAGCTATCTAGAATTTAGATGTTATTAGCATGATCACCATCATGATTCTAAAAGCATTGCTCAAAACTATGGGTTTATCACATTTAATATAACAGCACCATGTAGATAATGTAAAATGCCTTTTAAGAAAATCAATTTTTTTATTAATAAATGAATAAGATTACAATGTATATGCTACATCATATCAAATATGATTGGCTTGTGTGCATACTACTTTCAATCTCCCACTTGCACTAAAGCCAATCGCCATGGTATCTAATACACATCTTCTCTAAGTAACGATCAAACTGCTGTTGTGTTAAAGCTTTAGTAAATGGATCTGCAATGTTGTCTTGAGAGTCCACACGCTCCAGGGTGACATCTCCTCTTTCAATGATCTCTCTAATCAAATGAAACCGTCGCAATACGTGTTTGGATTTCTAATGAGACCTGGGTTCCTTAGCCTGCGCAATAGCTCCGGTGTTGTCACAGAATAAAGGTACAACTCCTCTAATGCTAGGAACCACTCCAAGTTTAGTTATGAACTTCTTCATCCAAACAGCTTCCTTTGCAGCTTCACTTGCAGCTATGTACTCTGCCTTTGTTACTGAATCATCAACTGTTTGCTACTTGAAACTTTTCCAACTCACTGTGCCACCGTTTAAGGTAAACACGTACCCTGAAACGGATTTACTGTCATCTTGGTCCGTTTGAAAACTTGAGTCTATATAGCTCTCTAGTTTCAATTCAGACCCACCGTAAACAAGAAATACATCCTTAGTTCTTCTCAAGTACTTTAGGATATTTTTCACTGACTTCCAGTGCTCTTCTCCTGGATTCGGCTGATATCTGCTTGTTACAACAAGTGCATGAGCAACATCTGGTCTAGTACATATCATACTATACATGATAGATCCTATTCCTGAAGCATAAGGTATCTTACTTATAAGGTCTCCCTCCTCAGGTGTTTTTGGGGCCTATTTCTTGGAGAGATTTATTCCATGGCTCATCGGCATGAGACCTCTCTTGGAATCTTCCATGCTAAACTTCTTTAGCATCGAGTTAATGTACTTTCTTTGGGTTAAGCCAAGTATCCTTTTAGGTCTATCTATGTAGATCTTTATCCCCAAAATATAGGATGCCTCACCCAAGTCCTTCATGGAGAAGTGTTTAGATAACCAAATTTTGATCGACTGTAGCATAGGAACATCATTTCCTATTAGTAATATATCATCAACATATAATACAAGGAATGAAACACCTCTCCCACTAACCTTCTTGTACACACAAGGTTCATCCTCATTTTTGATGAAATCAAACCTTTTAATTATCTCATCAAAACGGATGTTCCATCTTCGAGAAGCTTGCTTCAATCCATAAATGGATCGTTGTAGCTTATGAAAGTAGTATGCACACAAGCCAATCATATTTGATATGATGTAGCATATACTTTGTAATCTTATTCCTTTATTAATAAAAGAATTGATTTTCTTAAAAGGCATTTTACTTTATCTACATAGTGCTGTTATATTAAATGTGATAAACCCATAGTTTTGAGCAATGCTTTTAGAATCATGATGGTGATCATGCTAATGAGATCTAAATTCTAGATAGCTCATAAACTAAAATCGTTCCTAATTATTGGATTACTAAAAAAATGATTAGTAAATCCGGATAGATTAGTACATACGTTGCTTGCTCTTAAGAAGAAGATGATTGATCTCATAATCATTTGTGTGGAGACACTAAAGCAAGTATGTAGGTGTTTATTAAAGAATAAGTTCACTGAACGTGGCTCGCTAAGGAATACCTAATGGAGTTTTACTCGCCTGTCAATAGGAATTCCTCTAGTGATAGTAGTACAAGTGATCCTTGGACTTGAGATCATCATAGTATCTTATGTATAATGAGTTATACTTTGACATGTCCCTTAAGACTTTTAGGGTATATCAAAGGGTATGATTGGGTATAATAAGTTGTACATAGAGATAGGTGAATGATCAACAAAGAATCTACCACGTCTAGTAAAAGATGTGAATGTCCTATGTGATTCAATAAATGACAACTCAGTACTCCTTAGCCAAGGCAGGATGAAATTAGAAAAGAGTTTCTAATTTGCATTATTTAGAGTTGTGCATTTGGGAATCGAAATACATATAATTAAATAAAATAAGACTTGACAGTAATTCCATGTCTTATATTTAATTGGGACATTGTATGGTAGAAGGATTGAATTGTACGGTAACTATGCACTAAAATGTTCTTTTATGATTAATGTTGAAATCTATATTAATTGGAAAGTCGTTGATCGCTAAGGGGGCTTACCCTTATTGTAGAATAAATATTATTTATTTAAATGAATTAAATAGTTTAATTTATTAATTTAAATATAATTAGAATTGTTCTAATTGATTTATTCACAACCGGTTTAATATGGAGAACCTAAAGGGTCACACCGCAAAAGAAAAATATTTATTTAAGAAGTAAATGTCATAATTGTAATAATAAGTTAAGTGTATTTAATTTAGTCTATGGAGATAGAATAAATTAAATAGCTTAATATTTATTATTTAATATTTTAGAAATATTAAATATAAATTAATAAGAGGAGTCTTATTATTATTATTACTATTACTATTATTTAATTCCTAATAGGGATTGAGAATTAATTAATAGAAATACTCTCACATGAATTCCTAATTGGATTAGGAGTTTAATTTAATTAAAGGAGTTTAATTAGAATAGAAACCCTAATCCTAAATAGTTTAAGGAAGGGTTTTCCTACATCTATAAATAAGGGTTTTACACAATCTTGTATAAGAATTGTGGAGAGCACTTATAATTTCTGTAGAGATAGAAACTAGGATTTTGCAAAACACCCATCTTCTTGAACAAGTATTATTCCTTGGTAGATCACCTCTAGAGGCCAAACACTTGGGTGGCTAACGTTGATCAAAGGAAAGAATTAGTCGGTGGAATTCAAGGAGAACGCGAAGGAATTGCAGGTAAACTTGTACCTGAGGAAGCTAGAATTCTACAAGGGTATAATTTTTATTCTCCATCTCTTTCGTTTAATTAATAATTGTGCATAAAGAAAGATCATGGTGATGGTTTGTATAAAATTTTAAAATATGATTTTATTGCGCTTCTGTTTTATTTATGTAATTTGATTGCATGTTCGCGTTATACAAACCTAACAGCTTACAGACTTGGTTTGTTCCACCCGTTGAAGCAAAACCCTCTGGCTGTATCATATATACATTCTCCTCAAGCTCTCCATTGAGGAAGGCCATTTTCACGTCCATTTGCCAGATCTCGTAGTCATAATGAGCTGCAATTGCAAGCAAAATCCGAATGGACTTGAGCATAGCTACTGGTGAGAAGGTTTCATCACAGTCAACTCCTTGTCTTTGTTTTAAACCTTCTACAACCAGTCGGGCCTTATAGGTCTCTACCTTACCATCTGCTCCAGTCTTTCTCTTAAAGACCCATTTACACCTAATAGGCGTAATGCCCTTAGGTGGTGAAATCAAAGTCTATACTTGGTTTTCATACATGGAGTCCATCTCAGATTTCATGGTTTATAGCCATTTCTCTGAGTCTTTACTACTCATAGCCTCTTCGTAAGTCAATGGATCATCATCATTTATGATGCGTACCTCATCATCATCCTCTATGATGAATCCATACATTTTAGGTATCTTCGGTACTTTTCCAGATTTACGAATAGGTAGTGGTACAGTAGGTTCTTCTACTTGGTCAGGTACCTGACTTCGATCCGTAGTATTTTGTGATTCTTGAACTTCTTCAAGATATATCTTACTCCCACTGACCCCTTCAAGGATAAACTCTTTTTCCAAGAAAGCAGCGTGTTTCGCAACAAACACCTTTTGATCAATAGGATGATAGAAATAATATCCTAAACTTTCTTTAGGATATCCCATAAATCTACACTTATCGGATCTAGTCTTCAGTTTATCATGCTCAAACCTTTTGACATAAGCTGGACAACCCCAAGTCTTAACATGATTAAGACTAGGTTTCCTCCCTGTCCATATCTCATATGGGGTCTTTGGGACGGATTTGATAGGCACCGTGTTAAGTAGGAATGCATCCGTTTCTAGGGCATAACCCTAGAAGGATACTGGAAGGTCAGTATAACTCATCATAGAACGAACCATGTCCAACAATGTTCGATTTTTCCTTTCAGATACACCATTCAACTGTGGCGTCCTTGGTGGAGTCCATTGTGAGATTATACCATTTTCTTTGAGACAACTTAGAAACTCATTGGTCAAGTATTCACCTCCTCGATCTGATCGAAGAATCGTAATACTCTTACCAGTTTGCTTCTCTACTTCACTTCTGAATTCTTTGAACTTTTCAAACGATTCAGATTTATATTTCATTAAATACACATATCCAAATCTAGAATGATCATCAGTGAAAGTAATAAAATAAGAATACCCTCCTCGTGCATTCGTTATCATAGATCCACATACGTCTGTGTGTATCAACGCTAACAACTCTGTAACTCTTTCTCCTTTTCCACTAAAAGGGGATTTAGTCATCTTACCTATGAGACAAGATTCACAAGTTGGATATGATTCGTAATCAGATAGCTCTAAAATCCCATCTTTATGCAACTTAGTTAATCTTGTTTCATTGATGTGACCGAGTCTACAGTGCCACATAAAGGTATAATTAACATCATCTCTTTTTCTTTTCTTAGTTTGTTCAATTTGAAGTATATTTTCATGCAAGTCAAGTATGTAAAGTCCATTCAGTAAATTACCAACACCATATAAAACATTTTTATTATAAATAGAACAACTGTTGTTCTTTATTATAATATCAAAACTGTGACGCCCCCAAATTCGGGTCTCCAAATACCCGGATCTGGTCATCACGATCCAATACAAACATTCACCTCTAACAACATATGATATCTAAAAGTGCGGAATAAAATAAACATACGTTGTTCATTATAAGGTGTTACTAGTCCCAGAATACGATTAACCTTAAACAATTACACAATCCATACCCTAAACAGCTATCAGGGTTTAAATTACATTAACAGTAATTAACTAACACATGAATCTAAAGTTTGCTACGAGTAGTCTATCATTTCATCTTTTCTTTTCCTTTGTTCTTCCCTGACGTCTCGGGTTTAGCTGCAATGAAGTCATGATATAGCAAGAATGAGCAACGAGTTTGCCCAGCAAGTTTAAAGTGCAATAATAAAGATATATCATGATGAAGGAATATTAAAGGAATTTCAACATTAGAAAAAAAAAACAGAAGCAAAGAACAACAATCGCTTTTAGAACAATTGATAGGCAAATAGACTTTGAACGATAACTTCCAAAGGAGTCAATAGCTGGTTGACCCTCTGGTTACTGGCTACAGAATAACGTACTTGAGGGGATCAGCCTCGCGTACCCTATGTATATGCATAACATTTAATTCTGCTGTTTGTACCTTATATACGGTACGTGGGGTACTCCCCTATAAATAAAGGGGGTGTTCATACAGTCTAAGAATCCTTACCATTGATTGGTTCGGATAGCTTTTATAAATTCTCACATAATTGTCTGACCGAACAAGGGTTCAGACTTAACCATGAATGGTTTATAAATTCCTGAATCTAAATACACGAATTTCAAATGCACGAGTACGAAGGACAATAAATATACAGCTGTGGAATAATTTTAAAAGTAATTAGACCACTTACCGCGTGCTCGGAAATGAGATTCAAGCTTAAAGAATAACTTGCAATAATATAAGGAGTTTAGGGTTAGGAACTTGCCTGTTTGCTCAGCTACAATTAAATCTTAGCTTTAATTACTTGACCTTGGATAACCTATCAGCTGGTAGAGTTGGTTTATCCATTAGCATTGCGTAATTATACCCACTTACGCTATTTATTTAACAGATAAACAATCCACCGAATACATTATATTACTACCTAGCCATCAGCTAAACAGAATTTAGTTTTAGTGGCCTCTAGTTATCATTTAAAATAAACAATAGTAAATCATGGTTGCCTATCGTTTGAGTACCCTTCTAACTGTGGGTTAAAATTTCTTATTTATTAGTTACAAAATAATTAATAAATTTAACATGATTTGATAACAACAAAATAGTAGTTGATCTCTTACTAAATCTTTTATTTACTTAGTTACTATTTACCTTAATGGTAATTGAGTAATTATGACACTGATATCCTTATTCAACCTTAATTAGATACTCAATGTACAAATTCTACACACACTTAATCATTATTAAGAAATCCTTAAGTGTTTATTATTATTTATTAAGGACCAAGAATAATAAAAAAAAATCAACTTAATAATTTCCCTTATACTTAATCATTATTTCATTAATGATTAAGTAACTATCATCCTTATTATCTCGTAACTTCATTCATACTTAATTATTATTATTAAATAATAATTAAATACTTAGTACCTTTATTTATTATTCATTAATAAATAATGAATAATTATTTTATTAACTTTATTCATATTTAATTATTATTATTATTAAATAATAATTAAATATTTATTATCTTTATTTATTAACTTTAATAATAAATAATTAATTTATTAACCTTATTCATATTTAATTATTATTATTATTAAATAATAATTAAATATTTATTATCTTTATTTATTATCTATTATTAAATAATAAATAATTATTTTATTAACTTTCTTCATATTTAATTATTATTTATGGATAATTAACTTTACTTATATCTAATTATTATTTAGAATTAAATAATAATTAAATATTTATTACCTTTATTTATTATTTATGGATAAATAATAAATAATTATTTATTAACTTTATAATAACTACTTAGTTTACGAGTGTATTATTAGTTCCAATTAACAACCACTAATTAAGCTATTGACAGTAATTAACAGTTAACTCCATTGACTAGCACAACTTATTTCGAAAATAGTTCAATTGCTTATTCCTTCATGTCAAAATCATCAGCCGCTACTAACACAATGTAACCAACTTCCTGTAATTTTACTTCAAGCTAACCCAAAATTTTATTTCCCAATACATTAAACAAACACTTTCCTAAATAGATTACAGCGACACTGATATCCTACGCAAAAGAAAGCCAAGGATTTGTTCCTTAGGTGCAACAAGGCTGTCAACAGAAATATCAAGCACCCACATGAATCACAGCCTTGTTTAGGCATTACAACCAACATCATGTGGGCTTAATGAGGATCAATACTGGCATATACATACTATATAAGTTGCACTGCCCGATCCCTTAGGGTTCATCAATACTAACTTTCCAACAACAACCACAAGCACAAATAATTCAATACCGTATTCTTAATCAGGATAAACCAACACAGTACAATACAATGTATAATGTAACCGTACATCACATTCGGCAACACCATTACAAGTACAGAAGAAGAAAATTGTACAGGACCCAACATAAGACTATTACAGTAGTTTAATAATCCCATATATATACCTTGGGTTTGATCGCGCTACTGCTTTTCTTCTTCTTCCACAATACACCACCCAACCGGACATTCACCACCGGCGATGGAGTTCCCCTGGCTCCCCCTCTTTCCCTCTGATTCCCCTTTCTTCCTCTAATTTGATTTGCAAAAATTTTAGTAGCTCAATTTAGGGCTTTGGTGTCCAATTTATAGAAGAAAATTCTTACCCATTTGCTGGGTATTACCTCAATTGGCTGACTAATAACCAACAGTCGGATGAAAATGGGTTGTCTAAATCAAACCTCCTCCATGCCGACTGCGAAAATCGTCGACAAGCCTCGAGCCGCGCGCTTCCACCCGTCAGTCGCCGGCCGCCTCGAATTCTCCGGTCCGTTTGGTTATCGCTCAGTCACCCGTGACGAAACCCGCTTTGCCCGCTGGTCAGCCCCTTTATAATCGCCGGTCGGTGCTTATTCTTCAATCCCCACCGGTCGACTTCTCACGTCAATCACGCCGGCCTCCTTCCCTGTCCCGTCCGATAGCTTATCTCGCTTGATTGATTGAAGCCTAGGGCTGAGGGTTTCCCCTTTTTGGTTCAGCTAGGTCTGATGATCTTCTTTCTCTCTAACCGATTTGTCCCAACTTAAATTTGGGGGGTGGGTTGACCCGGGTGAGACTGGTCCAACCCAGCTGGTTACAGGAGTAAGGGTTGGGCTCAATCAATAGTGGGTCAGCTAAATGAATGAGGGGCGGCCCAGAAAGGAATATGATAAGGGAATTGGGCCAACCAAACTAATTGAAAGGAATGGGTTATCCTAAGAAAAATGATCCCAATTAAGTTAACCGCCATACATTCCCAATATTTAAATTAAATGACTAACCCAATTAATTATTTAAAATATTTATTCCATCCATAATTCTTATTCAAATTATTTAAGTTAATTTACTTATTAATCTTCTTTCCAAATTTTCTTGCAATTAACTTCTTAGGGTTAACCCACTAATTTAAATCGCACTATTAATGAGCCCCTTTAATGCAAGAAAATTATTGGACCTATAATTATATAATTAAATAAACACTCTTACATGGTCCAATTAAATTTATAAAATTATATAAAATGAACTTTATTTATTAAAATAAATCAATTCAGTATTTACGAATTTTCGGACATTACATCCTCTCCCCCTTATAAAAATTCCGTCCTCGGAATTTCAATCTAAGGTTACTCGAATAATTGGGGGTAATTTGCTCTCATCTTTTCTTCGAGTTCCCACGTGGCCTCTTTCACCGCGTGATTTCTCCAGAGAACTTTCACCGAGTGAATGATTTTATTCCTCAGCTTCTGCTCTTTCCTATCCAGTATTTGAACAGGAATCTCCTCGTACGATAAATCCCTTTCGACTTGAATTGGTTCATAGGAAATAACATGTTTGTAATCTGGCTTATACGGACGCAACACTGATACGTGGAACACGTTGTGGATGTGCTCAAGTTCAGGAGGTAATGCTACCTCGTACGCCACTTCGCCGATTCGCCTCAAAATCTCGAACGGTCCTATGAATCTAGGGCTCAACTTGCCCTTTTTCCCAAAACGGATCTTCCCCTTCCAGGGAGATACCTTCAGAAACACAAAGCTACCAACTTCAAAGTCTCGTTTCTGACGATGTAAGTCGGCATACTTCTTCTGACGATCTTGAGCTGCTACTAACCGCTGTCTTATTACCTTAATAATTTCCACGGTTTGTTGTACCAATTCTGGTCCCAACAATCTCCGTTCGCCAACTTCATCCCAGCACAACGGTGTTCGACACTTTCTTCCGTATAATGCTTCGTATGGTGGCATACCAATGCTAGCATGGTAACTATTGTTGTAGGCGAACTCTACCAGTGGCAAATGATCGTCCCAGCTGCCACTTAAGTCCATCACCACTGCTCGAAGCATATCCTCTAAAGTCTGAATTGTTCGCTCACTCTGACCATCAGTCTGAGGATGATATGCCGTACTCATTCTTAACTGTGTTCCCAGTCTTTCCTGTAGACTTCTCCAAAAATTTGACGTGAAGCGCGGATCCCTGTCAGACACAATAGATACCGGCACTCCATGTCGTGATACTATTTCCTTTACATAAAGTTTCGCCAACTGTTCCAATTTGTACCTAATATTGATCGGTAGAAAGTGGGCAGACTTGGTCAATCGATCTACGATCACCCAGATGGCGTCTAAACCCTTTTGTGTTGTTGGGAGTCCTACCACAAAATCCATAGTAATGTGCTCCCACTTCCACTCGGGAATCTCTAAGGGTTGCAACAATCCGCTCGGCCGTTGGTGCTCTGCCTTGATCCTCTGACAAGTTAAACACCGGCTGACGAATTCTGCAACTTCCCCCTTCAAATGCGGCCACCAATAATGCTGACGAAGATCTTGATACATCTTGGTACTACCCGGATGTACCGAAAATCTCGTATTATGGGCCTCCTGTAAAATCTCTTCCCTTAGGTCCGGTACGTAGGGTATCCAGATCCTTCCCTCGAATCTCAGCAATCCTGCGCTGTCAACCTTATACTTCGATGCTTTTCCCTCTGATAATTGTTTCTTAATGTCAATGCATTCTTCGTCAAATCCCTGGGCCTCCTGTATCTTATCCAGTAGGGTCGGACCTGCCGTTACGGTACACAACTTTTCGTCCGTCTCCATTGGATACTTAACCTCCAGTTCCAGGCGTTCGAAATCCCGTAGCAATTCCTCCTGGACTGTCAGCTGCATCAATTTCACCTTGCCTTTTCTACTCAAGGCATCAGCCACTACATTCGCCTTGCCTGGATGGTACAGAATTTCACAGTCGTAGTCCTTAATCAATTCTAACCATCGGCGCTGCCTCATGTTCAGCTCCTTTTGAGTGAAGATATATTTCAGACTTTTGTGATCCGTATATATCTCGCACTTCTCACCATATAGGTAGTGCCTCCAAATCTTCAAGGCGAAAACTATCGCTGCTAACTCCAAGTCATGAGTCGGATAACCCTTCTCATAATCCTTCAGCTGACGCGATGCGTACGCCACGACCTTGCCGTGTTGCATCAGTACGCAGCCAAGACCCTTGTGTGATGCATCGCTATACACTACGAAACCCCCAGTGTTGTCTGGTAAGGTCAACACCGGTGCTTGGCTAAGTCTCTTCTTCAATTCCATGAAACTTTCTTCACACTTCTCCGACCAAACAAATTTAACTGTTTTCCTGGTGAGAGTGGTCAATGGCGATGCTATCTTGGAAAAATCCTGAATGAATCTTCGATAGTATCCCGTTAATCCCAAGAAACTCCTGATCTCTGTTGGGGTTTTCGGTTGCTCCCAATTGATAACTCCTTCTACTTTTGCTGGGTCCACCGAAACACCGTTTTTGTCGATGACGTGACCCAGAAACTGTACCCTCTGCAACCAAAACTCACACTTAGAAAACTTCGCATACAACTTCTCCTTCCTGAGAGCTTCTAATACAATCTTTAAATGTTCAGCATGCTCCTCCTCTGTTTCTGAATACACCAGAATGTCATCAATGAATACGACTACGAACTTGTCCAAGTACTGCTTGAAACACTCTGTTCATCATATCCATGAATGCTGCTGGTGCATTCGTCAATCCAAAAAGACATTACCAGAAACTCGAAGTGCCCGTAACGAGTTCTGAATGCAGTCTTCGGGATATCTTCTTGCCTCACCTTCAGCTGATGATCGATAGCCTGTTCTTAAGTCGATCTTTGAAAAGTACTTCGCTCCCTTAAGTTGATCAAACAGATCGTTGATTCTAGGAAGCGGATACCTATTCTTAATCGTAACTTTGTTCAACTCCCGGTAGTCGATACAAAGTCGCATAGAACCATCTTTCTTCTTTACAAACAGAACTGGCGCTCCCCACGGGGACATGCTCGGTCTGATATAACCTTTATCTAACAGCTCCTGCAGTTGCACCATCAACTCCTTCATCTCTACAGGTGCCATTCGATACGGCGGCTTCGATATTGGTGCGGTTCCCGGTGCCAAATCGATAACGAACTCGGTTTCCCTATCCGGCGGCAGTCCCGAAAGTTCCTCGGGAAAGACATCGGTGAAATCTCTCACGACTGGTATTTGACTCATCTCATCTCCGACCTGACGAGTATCGACCACATGGGCCAAATAACACTCGCATCCTTTCTTCAGTAATCTCCTTGTTTGCATCATAGTGAGACAACAAGATGGTTTTGGTGATTTGCTGCCATAAAATACCACCTTCGACTTATTAGAAGTCTTTAGGTGTATACATTTCTTCTTACAGTCAATAACTGCTCCGTGGGTTGATAGCCAATCCATTCCCAAGATTACATCGAACTCTCCCAGTCGAATTGGTATCAAATCCACATTGAGCTTAAATCCTCGCAATTCAGCACAACAATTCCTATGAATGCATTCTACGGGGATAATTTCCTTGTTGGCTACTTCTACGTTCATAGGGTGTTTTAACTTTTCACAAGGTACATTTAACTGACTAGCAAATTCTTCGAAAACAAAAGAGCAAGTAGCACCCGAATCAAATAGCGCATATGCATTTATATCATTGATTGGGATGATACCTGACACCACGTCCTTGGATTCCATGGCATCCTGCACAGTCATGTTGAACGTGCGGGCTGTTGGCCTGTTGGCTTGACTGGATGATGGCCCGTAGTTCAATCGGTTGCTGTTTCCACTGTTGTTGTTGTTTCGGTTGCCACTCCCGGCGTCGCTTTTCTTCTTCGGACAATCCCTCATTTGGTGGTCGGGTGCTCCACATGAAAAACATCCCCCCTTTGGCTTATTCTGACATTGGGGAGCCATGTGCCCCGGCTGTCCGCAACGGTAACACACACTCCTTCCCTTCATACATTCCCCGATGTGGTTCTTGCCGCAATTATTGCACCTGCCTGGTTTCTTTGCCTCCCCTCCAGACTGGTTTCCTCCGGGTTTATTGCTCCCGAAAGATTGGCTCTCACTCCATTTGCGTTTATTGGGGTTGCTGCCCCCGCTGCTCCCTGCCTTCGGGCCCTCATGTCCTTTCTTCTTCTCTTGGTTGTATTTGGCCAGGGCCTCACTGCCCCCCTCTGCAATGATTGCCCTCTCCATTAATTCTGCGAATGTTCTGATTTTTAATACCGCCACAGAACGGTATAACCATGGCTTCAACCCCTGCTCAAACCTACGAGCTTTCCTTTCCTCGGTGCTGACTTGGTGAGCTGCAAACCGTGCCAACTCATTAAACTTAGCTGCGTACTCAGCCACGGACATGTTCCCTTGTTTTAGTTCCAGGAACTTGATCTCCATCTCCTGCTTCATGCTCTCTGGAAAGTAATTTTCCAAGAACATTTCCTTAAAACGATCCCAAGCGACAGTGCCTTCTTCCACTCGGCCTCTGTTGGCCTTCCACCAGTAGTTTGCCTCGCCTTTTAACATGAAGGTAGCAAAACTTGTTTTCTGTTCCTCTGCCACCCGTGCTACCTCAAAGACCTTCTCTATCTCTTCTATCCAGGTCTGTGCTTCGATTGGGTTAAGAGTTCCCTTGAACTCAGGTGGTCCAACTAATTTAAAGTCTTTAAAATTTGCCAGATGATGTGCTGGCTCGGCTGCTGCTTGGCCCCCTCCAGGTGGCGGCCTTGATTGCATGGCTTCTGCCAGCATTTCCGCAAACATCCTCATCGGGTTGGATTGATTTCCAACTTCGCTTTCTGATTCCTCAATCTGTTGGTTTCGTGGTCGTCCTCTTGGCGGCATGTTTTGAATGAGGAAACTGATGACTTTTACCTATAGATTTATATTTCACATGACATGTTATTAAAATAAGCAATCAAGGGCACAATATCTATTAACACATTTGATTTAAGTGAAACATTTGCATTTATATTCATATACCACTGTTTTGTTACAAGACTAAACCTGTGGCATACTGCTATAAATGCGCCACTGTGTCCTACCAAACATCCCCTAAAACAAAAAGTGGGGAATGATACTGCCCATCCTCTAAGGCAACAAAAGTTGGGGTTTGACTACTACCCCAACAAGAAAGCAAATAAAATGTTTCACAATACAAATATGCATACGTCCCTAATATAACAAAAGGTGGGACTGACTGTACTAGCAACTAAACAACCATCCTATCCCATCACTATACATCATGACGGATCCGAGCCTGCTGACCAGAGAATGCTCCATCCCCGACCCTGCGACGAACAGAGCGACTGGACTCCCCTACCTCAGTCCGGGGTCTCCTGTAGGCTGCATCTAGGGCGTGGCCTAGGGTCTCTATCCTCGCAGATCTGGCCTCCAGCTGGTCCTCTAGCTGATCAACCCTCCTGGCCTCCCTGGCCCAGGCCGCCCTGACGCGCATCCTCGCAGCCACCTCCAGTCCAGCCTCGAACCTCATAGCCTCCTGTTTCGCCCTCAGGTGGGCGATCTGTAAATCCCTCTGCTCCAGTCTCTCCCTCAACTCAGCGTTTCGGGCCACTAACTGATGTAGCAGTGGTCCGACCTGCTGTGCTGAGGTCTCGTAGCCCTGCAGCTGTACCTTAGCCACCCCTAAGTCATGCTCGAGCTGGTAGGCTAAGTCTCTGTACTGGTCCTCCATAAACTGATGGGTCTGGTTTTGCTCCTCCAAATGAGCAATCCGAGCCTCCAGCTCCTCATTTCTGTCAGTCAACCCCTCGATGATATCATCAGCAGTGGACCCCATGCCATCAATATCAGCAGGTGGCTCCTCCCCCTCCCCCTCGGCCTCGGAATCCTCCTCCTCAGTATCAGGGTCCTGACTACCGGACCTCATCACCCCACCTACTACTGGCTCTGGTAGCTCCCTGTGGTAGTCCTCCTCCGGCTCGGACTCCTCCTGTAACAATTCTGGGGCAGTTGGAGCATACCCCACCAGCTGCTCAGCAACTACTGGGATATCTATGAATACCTCCTCCTCACGGGCTCCACTGGTCTCCCCTACAGCAGCCATCCTTCAAACACACAAAAACTAACATTAGTACAACAATAAAATATATTCATTGAAGAAATGAAGTTATATTTCATTGGGTACTACTCGACTCGATGAATTCCCCAATTCATCAAAACCACATATGATAAATCTCCTCGATTTATCTCCTAACACTCGATACGAGTTTACTATGAAGGTTATATCCTAGGTTTCGCGATCCTAAAGTTTATAACCTACAGCTTTGATACCAACCTGTGACGCCCCAAATTCGGGTCTCCAAATACCCGGATCTGGTCATCACGATCCAATACAAACATTCACCTCTAACAACATATGATATCTAAAAGTGCGGAATAAAATAAACATACGTTGTTCATTACAAGGTGTTACTAGTCCCAGAATACGATTAACCTTAAACAATTACACAATCCATACCCTAAACAGCTATCAGGGTTTAAATTACATTAACAGTAATTAACTAACACATGAATCTAAAGTCTGCTACGAGTAGTCTACCATTTCATCTTTTCTTTTCCTTTGTTCTTCCCTGACGTCTCGGGTTTAGCTGCAATGAAGTCATGATATAGCAAGAATGAGCAACGAGTTTGCCCAGCAAGTTTAAAGTGCAACAATAAAGATATATCATGATGAAGGAATATTAAAGGAATTTCAACATTAGAAAAAAAAAACAGAAGCAAAGAACAACAATCGCTTTTAGAACAATTGATAGGCAAATAGACTTTGAACGATAACTTCCAAAGGAGTCAATAGCTGGTTGACCCTCTGGTTACTGGCTACAGAATAACGTACTTGAGGGGATCAGCCTCGCGTACCCTATGTATATGCATAACATTTAATTCTGCTGTTTGTACCTTATATACGGTACGTGGGGTACTCCCCTATAAATAAAGGGGTGTTCATACAGTCTAAGAATCCTTACCATTGATTGGTTCGGATAGCTTTTATAAATTCTCACATAATTGTCTGACCGAACAAGGGTTCAGACTTAACCATGAATGGTTTATAAATTCCTGAATCTAAATACACGAATTTCAAATGCACGAGTGCGAATGTCAATAAATATACAGATGTGGAATAATTTTAAAAGTAATTAGACCACTTAAAGCGTGCTCGGAAATGAGATTCAAGCTTAAAGAATAACTTGCAATAATATAAGGAGTTTAGGGTTAGGAACTTGCCTGTTTGCTCAGCTACAATTAAATCTTAGCTTTAATTACTTGACCTTGGATAACCTATCAGCTGGTAGAGTTGGTTTATCCATTAGCATTGCGTAATTATACCCACTTACGCTATTTATTTAACAGATAAACAATCCACCGAATACATTATATTACTACCTAGCCATCAGCTAAACAGAATTTAGTTTTATTGGCCTCTAGTTATCATTTAAAATAAACAATAGTAAATCATGGTTGCCTATCGTTTGAGTACCCTTCTAACTGTGGGTTAAAATTTCTTATTTATTAGTTACAAAATAATTAATAAATTTAACATGATTTGATAACAACAAAATAGTAGTTGATCTCTTACTAAATCTTTTATTTACTTAGTTACTATTTACCTTAATGGTAATTGAGTAATTATGACACTGATATCCTTATTCAACCTTAATTAGATACTCAATGTACAAATTCTACACACACTTAATCATTATTAAGAAATCCTTAAGTGTTTATTATTATTTATTAAGGACCAAGAATAATAAAAAAAATCAACTTAATAATTTCCCTTATACTTAATCATTATTTCATTAATGATTAAGTAACTATCATCCTTATTATCTCGTAACTTCATTCATACTTAATTATTATTATTAAATAATAATTAAATACTTAGTACCTTTATTTATTATTCATTAATAAATAATGAATAATTATTTTATTAACTTTATTCATATTTAATTATTATTATTATTAAATAATAATTAAATATTTATTATCTTTATTTATTAACTTTAATAATAAATAATTATTTTATTAACGTTATTCATATTTAATTATTATTATTATTAAATAATAATTAAATATTTATTATCTTTATTTATTATCTATTATTAAATAATAAATAATTATTTTATTAACTTTCTTCATATTTAATTATTATTTTATGGATAATTAACTTTACTTATATCTAATTATTATTTAGAATTAAATAATAATTAAATATTTATTACCTTTATTTATTATTTATGGATAAATAATTATTTATTAACTTTATAATAACTACTTAGTTTACGAGTGTATTATTAGTTCCAATTAACAACCACTAATTAAGCTATTGACAGTAATTAACAGTTAACTCCATTGACTAGCACAACTTATTTCGAAAATAGTTCAATTGCTTATTCCTTCATGTCAAAATCATCAGCCGCTACTAACACAATGTAACCAACTTCCTGTAATTTTACTTCAAGCTAACCCAAAATTTTATTTCCCAATACATTAAACAACACTTTCCTAAATAGATTACAGCGACACTGATATCCTACGCAAAAGAAAGCCAAGGATTTGTTCCTTAGGTGCAACAAGGCTGTCAACAGAAATATCAAGCACCCACATGAATCACAGCCTTGTTTAGGCATTACAACCAACATCATGTGGGCTTAATGAGGATCAATACTGGCATATACATACTATATAAGTTGCACTGCCCGATCCCTTAGGGTTCATCAATACTAACTTTCCAACAACAACCACAAGCACAAATAATTCAATACCGTATTCTTAATCAGGATAAACCAACACAGTACAATACAATGTATAATGTAACCGTACATCACATTCGGCAACACCATTACAAGTACAGAAGAAGAAAATTGTACAGGACCCAACATAAGACTATTACAGTAGTTTAATAATCCCATATATATACCTTGGGTTTGATCGCGCTACTGCTTTTCTTCTTCTTCCACAATACACCACCCAACCGGACATTCACCACCGGCGATGGAGTTCCCCTGGCTCCCCCTCTTTCCCTCTGATTCCCCTTTCTTCCTCTAATTTGATTTGCAAAAATTTTAGTAGCTCAATTTAGGGCTTTGGTGTCCAATTTATAGAAGAAAATTCTTACCCATTTGCTGGGTATTACCTCAATTGGCTGACTAATAACCAACAGTCGGATGAAATGGGTTGTCTAAATCAAACCTCCTCCATGCCGACTGCGAAAATCGTCGACAAGCCTCGAGCCGCGCGCTTCCACCCGTCAGTCGCCGGCCGCCTCGAATTCTCCGGTCCGTTTGGTTATCGCTCAGTCACCCGTGACGAAACCCGCTTTGCCCGCTGGTCAGCCCCTTTATAATCGCCGGTCGGTGCTTATTCTTCAATCCCCACCGGTCGACTTCTCACGTCAATCACGCCGGCCTCCTTCCCTGTCCCGTCCGATAGCTTATCTCGCTTGATTGATTGAAGCCTAGGGCTGAGGGTTTCCCCTTTTTGGTTCAGCTAGGTCTGATGATCTTCTTTCTCTCTACCGTTTTGTCCCAACTTAAATTTGGGGGGTGGGTTGACCCGGGTGAGACTGGTCCAACCCAGCTGGTTACAGGAGTAAGGGTTGGGCTCAATCAATAGTGGGTCAGCTAAATGAATGAGGGGTAGCCCAGAAAGGAATATGATAAGGGAATTGGGCCAACCAAACTAATTGAAAGGAATGGGTTATCCTAAGAAAAATGATCCCAATTAAGTTAACCGCCATACATTCCCAATATTTAAATTAAATGACTAACCCAATTAATTATTTAAAATATTTATTCCATCCATAATTCTTATTCAAATTATTTAAGGTAATTTACTTATTAATCTTCTTTCCAAATTTTCTTGCAATTAACTTCTTAGGGTTAACCCACTAATTTAAATCGCACTATTAATGAGCCCCTTTAATGCAAGAAAATTATTGGACCTATAATTATATAATTAAATAAACACTCTTACATGGTCCAATTAAATTTATAAAATTATATAAAATGAACTTTATTTATTAAAATAAATCAATTCAGTATTTACGAATTTTCGGACATTACAAAAACCATCCATATCCAATACAGAAATTGAAATAATATTTCTAATGAGTGTTGGAACATCATAACAATTATTTAAACTAATGAACTTGCCCGTAGGCAGTGCTAAACAATAAGTTCCTACAGCTAATGCAGCAACCTTTGCTCCATTTCCCACTCGTAGGACGACTTCATCCTTATTCAGCTTTCTACTTCTACTTAGTCCCTGCATATTATTACATATGTGAGAACTACAGCCGGTATCCAATACCCAAGTAGAATTTTTGACTTTCAGAAAAATTAATTTCAATCATGAACAAACCTAGATCGGAAGTCGAAGTTTCTCCAAGCTTCTTTTGGTCCGCAAGATACTCCTTGCAGTTCCTCTTCCAATGTCCCGGCTTATTGCAATGGTAGTAAATTCCTTTGCTATCTGAATCAAGTTTCTTTTTATCCTTTCCTTTCGCCTTGCCTTTAACCTTCTTGTTTTTCTTCTTTTCAAAAGATACCTTGGGCCTCTTCCTTTTCTTGGAAGAATCATCCACTAGTAAGACTTTGTTCTTGTTGGATGAGAAGTGACCTTCAGCAGTTTTCAGCATGTTAAGTAACTCAGGAAAGCTGACGTCCAACTTATTCATGTGAAAATTCACAACAAATTGTGAGAAGGTGTCCGGGAGTGACTGCAATATCAAATCTTGGCTTAACTCCCCATCCATCACGAACCCAAGCTGTCCAAGTTGTTCAATCAGATTGATCATCTTAAGGACATGAATCTCAACGGTAGTGTCCTTGGTCATACGAGATCGGAAGAGCTCCTTAGATATCTGATATCTAGCAGTCCTACTTTGCTCACCATACAACTCTTTGAGATGCAGCAATATAGTAGAAGCATCTATAGTTTCATGCTGACGATGAAGGTCGTTACTCATGGATGCGAGCATGACGCATTGAGCCAGGATTGCATCATCTTGTCACTTTCTGAAAGTAGCAATCTCTTCCTCAGAGGCTGTTTCTATAACATTTGCAGGGATTGGCGAATTTACGACATAAGAAATCTTTTCAGTAGTGAGAACAATTCTCAGATTCTTTAACCAGTCCGTGTAATTCAGTCTGGTCAGTTTGTTAGCATCAAGTATGCTACACAGTGATAATGAGTTTGACATTTTTAAATTCTACATGTGAAATAGACAACATTTTAGCATACATTCATTTTATTAATCATCAAAATAAATTAGTTCTCCCACTATTTTCATCAAACTATATTACCCTCATTATATAGTTCGGCAAATCTAATTAAAGATTTGCTAGTGAGATTAAGGATCCCATTTCAAATGTATATAGCCTTGTGTGTGCACAACAAACTATATATAAATAAATAGGTAGACAACTATTGTCAATTACATCACTATGTAACTCCTTGTAGTTTGCCTCTTAGATTATAATGGTCAAGTGTGTGCACATCCGAACTAAAATAATCTAAGTTAACTCCAACCTAGCACTTCCATATATGTGAAGAGAAAAAGACCGCCCTTGTGTGTGCACAACAAAGTAGTAATGTTCAATTCTTTAATAAGCATCAAATGTGATAAAACAACATCTTAAATATTTAATACTTGCCTTGTGTGTGCACAACAAACTCATATTAAATATTTAATACTCTATTGCTTTACCATGCTAGAAGGCGACGTTCGATATTCCTAATATCTTTGAATGCTTAGGACTTAATATGATTTCTTTGAGGGATTTGTTATTATTTGTCTCATCTTGTTCAGGGCGCATGCATATATATATATATATATATATATATATATATAATACACGTCATATTATTTGACATGCGAAGCATGTTGGATAATATATAATATATATATAGTAATCATGCACATATAGAATACTATATTCTATCCGGATTGATTATGGACTTTTATTCTAGTTTGGTTCACTAGAGCTACCAAGTGAACCAAAAGGTCAAACCTAAGGTGCAAGAATTAAATTTAAATATAACTATTACATTTAAACCCGGGCTCCAATACAAACGGTCTTCAAGCGCTACTTGCAGCTTTGTCTCCAATTCTTCAAAATTAATTCTAACTAGTCCTATTACAAAAACTATTTACAATAAATAGAAAGCTTGATCAGCAGTCAAGGGAAATTACATAGGAAGGAGATAGAATTTACATTAAGAAAAATTAGATAAGACGAGGTACGCAGACCCCATTTATAAAAACTCATACATTCAATCATCCTCTAAAATAATTCCAATCACACATTGGTCAATAGTCCATAATCAATCCCTATTTATTATCATACATATCTCTATATGTATCAATAAATAACATTCATCATATGAATAATAAAACCATTCCATATATGCATTGATATCAATTAATGGGCAAACGTTTTGCTAATATTTAGTTTTGAAACAAAATAAACTCTTTTATTTTAATCAAAAACCAAATTCAAATTAAACTCCTTTAATTTTAGCAATCTGAAATCCTATTCCAGATAAAATAAACATCTTTATTTTAAAATTTTATCAATTAAATAAACCATTTATGTTAATTGAGAAAACAAAAAATTTTCAAACTCTGCACACCGGCGCGGCTGCGCTCCAAATTGAACTAAGAGCGGCGCGGCCGCGCTGCACCCCCAGAAACGTTTTCTGGGTTGAGGCGCTGTCGCGCTCCAGAATGAACTAGAAGCGGCGCCGTCGCGCCGTGACGCAGAATCAGAAAAATTTTTCCAGCCCAAAATCCGATCGTATCGCATATCAATTCATACATGGAATCATCCCAATCAATAATTAACATAAGGATTAGGCTCTGATACCACTGTTAGGTTTGTATATTACGCGAGCAAGCAATCAAACTACATAAATATAGTGGAAGCGCGATAAAACGGATTTTAAAATTTTAATACAAGCCATCACCATGATTTATCCTTGTGTTCAATTATCAATTAATCGAAAGAGAAAGAGAATAAGAATTATACCCTCGTAGATCAAAGCTTCCTCAAGTACAAGTTCAACTCCTAGTCCTTCGTGTTCTCCTCGAATTCCACCAATGAGATTCCTTCCTTCGATCAACGTTAGCCACCCAAGTGTTTGGCCTCTAGAGGTGATCCACCAAGGAATAATAGGTATTCAAGAAGTTGGATGTTGGCAAAACTCTAGTTTTTATCTCTATAGAAATTATAAGTACTCTCCACAATCTAATGCAAAAGTGTGTAACCCTAATTTATGATAAGACCCCTCTTATTTATAGATGTAGGAATAACCCTTCTCTAAATTATTTTGGATTAGGGTTTCTATTATAATTAAACTCCTTTAATTAATTATGCTCCTAATCCAAATAGAAATTCGTGTGAGAATACTTCTATTAATTAATTCTCAATCCCTATTAGGAATTAAATAATAGTAATAGTAATAATAATAATAAGACTCCTCTTATTAATTTATATTTAATATTTTTAAAATATTAAATAATAAATATTAAGCTATTTAATTTATTCTATCTCCATAGACTAAATTAAATACACTTAACTTATTATTATAATTATGTCATTTACTTATTAAATAAATATTTTTTCTTTTGGGGTTGACCCTTTAGGTTTTCCATATTAAACCGGTTGTGAATAAATTAATTAGAACAATTCTAATTATATTTAAATAAATAAATTAAACTATTTAATTTATTTAAATAAATAATATTTATTCTACAATAAGGGTAAACCCCCTTAGCGATTAACGACTTTTCAGATAATATAGATTTCAACATTAATCACAAAAGAACCTTTCACTGAATAGTTACTGTACAATTCAATCCTTTTACCATACAATGTTCCAATTAAATATAAGACATGGATTTACTGTCGAGTCTTATTTTATTTAATTATATGTATTTCGATTCCTAAATGCACAACTCTAAACAATGCAAATTAGAAACTCTTTTCTAATTTCATTCTGCCTTGGCCAAGGACTACTGAGTTGTCATTTATCGAATCACATAGGAGATTCACATCTTTTACTAGACGTGGTAGATTCTTTGTTGATCATTCACCTATCTCCATGTACAACTTATTATACCCACTCATACCCTTTGATATACCCTAAAGGTCTTAAGGGACATGTCAAAGTATAACTCATCATACACAAGATACTATGATGATCTCAAGTCCAAGGATCACTTGTACTACTATCACTAGAGGAATTCCTATTGACAGACGAGTAAAACTCCATTAGGTATTCCTTAGCGAGCCACGTTTAGTGAACTTATTCTCCAATAAGCACCTACATACTTGCTTTAGTGTCTCCACACAAATAATTATGAGATCAATCATCCCCTTCTTAAGAGCAAGCAACACATGTACTAATCTATCCGGATGTGCTAATCCCCTTTTTAGTAATCCAACGATTAGGAACGATTTTAGTTTGTGAGCTATATAGAATTTAGATCTCATTAGCATGATCACCATTATGATTCTAAAAGCATTGCTCAAAACTATGGGTTTATCACATTTAATATAACAACACTATGTAGATAATGTAAAATGCCTTTTAAGAAAATCAGTTCTTTTATTAATAAATGAATAAGATTACAAAGTATATGCTACATCATATCAAATATGATTAGCTTGTGTACATACTACTTTCACTAATGAGATCTAAATTCTAGATAGCTCACAAACTAAAATCGTTCCTAATCATTGGATTACTAAAAAAGGAGATTAGTGAATCCGGATAGATTAGTAAATACGTTGCTTGCTCTTAAGAAAAGGATGATTGATCTCATAATCATTTGTGTGGAGACACTAAAGCAAGTATTTAGGTGCTTATTGGATAATAAGTTCACTGAACGTGGCTCGCTAAGGAATACCTAATGGAGTTTTACTCGTCTGTCAATAGAAATTCCTCTAGTGATAGTAGTAAAAGTGATCCTTGGACTTGAAATCATCATAGTATCTTGTGTGTGATGAGTTATACTTTGACATGTCCCTTAAGACTTTTAGGGTATATCTGTAACCACCAGAAATTCTAGATTTGCCTTGTAATTCGAATTTTTGAATATTAATGAATATATTATATTTTATTAATATAATTTTTGTGTTACGTATTTAAAGATTATGTGACAACCTGGATTATGTGAATGCATGAACTTTTACTTGTTATAGTTTTGTTTAAGTGAATAATTAACTTCGCGTAGCATCGCTAAATCACTATTCACGGGGCACGTTTCCCAATGCACTATTCATGCCATAATATTTTTATGTCTTTTTCGATTTTAATAAATTTCATTAATACGTGTGAGCGAAGTGATAATTTTTCCAAGCGCTGGAATATTTATTTGAGCTCGTTAGTGATTTAATTTATATCTGAAATGTATAATATGAGTGTTCCGAATATTTGAACAAATCCCGTAATAATTATTGTTATGCATCCCAATAATTTATGGGAGTACCTGTAATACCCGGGTAAACAAAAATAATAATAAAATATTAAATGAATTAAATATTAAACTCAACTTTTCATTTACCAAAAGACTTCTCATCTCTCTCCAAACCTTTCCACTTCCTCTCTCTCTCTTTATATATATACATATATATCAGCAAACTCATTCCCTCTCTCCTTTCTCTCTTTTATATATATCAATATGACTCTTAACTTCTATCTGATACAAATTTTATAACGGATAAAAAGCTACTGCAACAGAAAAAGGAAAGGTAGAAGATTCACTCTATTGCAAAAGAAGCAAAAAGGTATTGTACCAGTACTTTGCATAATGAATTATTTTAGTGTTCTTTAATTAGTGTACATATTAGTGTATTAAATAGGTATATCACATATATGAGTATGGATGGATCATTCTGATATGTAGTATTTTATTAATTTAACTAATAGTTGTTAATTGTGAATTCACAGGTAAATTACTTCTATTTTTAAAAATTATCTATGTTTTCAAATTGAGATAATTTATAATTAATGTGTATATATTTATTGTGACACCCCCAAATTCGGGTCTCCAAATACCCGGATTCGGTCATCACGATACAATACAAACATTCACCTCTAACAACATATGGTAACTAAAATGCGGAATATAATAAACATGCCTTGTTCATTACAAGGTGTTACTAGTCCCAGAATACGAAAAAACCTTAAACACTTACACAAATCCATACCCTAAATAAAAGTTAAGGTTTAAATTACATTAACAGAAATTAACTAAACGTAAATCTAAAATCTGCTACATGAAGTCTATTACTTCATCTTTTCTTTTCCTTTGTTCTTCCCTGACGTCTCGGGTTTAGCTGCAATAAAGTCATGATATAGCAAGAGTGAGCAACGAGTTTGCTCAGCAAGTTTGAAATACAACAATAAGGATATATCATGATGAAGGGAATATAGGAAGAGATTTCAACAATAGAATGATCAGAAGCAATAACAATAAATGCCTTTAGAACAATTGATAGTCAAATAGACTCTAAACAATAACTTCCAAAGGAGTCAATAGTTAGTTGACCCTCTAGTTACTGGCTACAGAATAAGTACTTGAGGGGATCAGCCTCGCGTACGCTATGTGTATGCATAACATTTAACTCTGCTATTTGTACCTTATTTACGGTACATGGGGTACTTCCCTATAATAAAGGGGGTGTTCATATAGTCTAAGAATCCTTACCCTCGATTGGTTCGGATAGCTTTTATAAATTTTCACGTACTTGTCTAACCGAACAAAGGTTCAGACTTAACTATGAATAGTTCGTGAATTTCAGAACTTAGATCATTGTACGAATTCAAATGCACAAGTGTGAATGTTAAATAATACAAAGATGTGGAATAATTCTAAAAGTAATTAGACCACTTAAATAATGCTTGGAGATAAGATTCAAGCTTAAGGAACAACTTGCAATATATATACCTTTTTGCACGAATTAAAAATAATGCGTAAGGTTTAGAAATATTGCTCAATGTAAAAGTTGAGTAAGATAGAACTTGCATTCAATATACTGAAAGAATAAAGTTAGGGAACTTGCCTGTTTGCTCAGCTACGATAAATTTTAGCTTTAATTAATCGACCTTGGATGACATATCATTTGGTAAAGTCGATTTATCAATTAATATGGCATGGTTGTATATTAGCACACCTTACTATACCATTTACTTAGCAGGTAACAATTCACCATTTACGTTTAATTACTATTTAACATTAGTTAAACAGAAATTAATTAATAATCTTTAGCTATTGAAATGATGGTAGCTAATCATGATTACTATTCCCCGATTACTCAGATTTAGTACCCTTATCTGTCCCCGGATATGGTTTAACGATCCTTATTTATTATTTATAAATTAAAATAATAAATTTATTTTGGTTTAAAGACAACAGAAAACCATTGACCATTTATTTATTTTACTCTTAACTACTATTTACCTTAAGGGTAATTACTTAAATACTTACTGTATTAATTCTACACACACTTAATTATTACTAAATAATCCTTAAGTGTTTATTGTCCTTATTTATTAAGGGTCAAAGTTAAATAATCTCACTTATACTTAATCATTATTTCATTAATGATTAAGTAGTTATTTTCCTTCTTAGTTAATAACTTTATTAATACTTAATTATTATTTAATATTAAATAATAATTAAATATCCATTATCCATATTTATTATTTATTGAGAAAATAATAAACAATATTTTATTAACTTTATTTATACTTAATTTTTATTTAAATAATAATTAAATATTTGTTATCTTTATTTATTATTTAATGGGAAAATAATAAACAATTAAATTTATTCATACTTATTTGTTATTTAATAATTAACTTTATTCATTATTTATTGATACATAATGAATAATTACCTAATGAACTTAAATGATTATTAAATATTCGTTATCTTTATGTCAAATAATAAATAATTAGTTTCGTTTCTTCCCCCATACTTAATTACTATTTAATATTAATTAAATAATAATTAAATATTTATTTCCTTTATTTATTAAAAATAAATAATTATTTATTAGTATATTATTAACTAAAAATTAGTCTGATGGTACCACAAATCATTAACCCCAGTTTGTTTGTTGTTTGAATGAACCAAAGCATTACTTAGTTGTTGGCCAAAATAGTATCATGCTGAGTTTTCTACACAGGGGCATAAACCCCCCGCCCCTTTACGCCCAAGGCTAGCAGGCAGCACACACAACACAGCCTTGGCAATCCATTTACTTATTAGTGTACCACAACTCACAGCAATACATAATCAAATAATATATCAATTCATGCGATTTTCTATCAATTACCTAGATCATTACCCAATCACGACAAGAAAACAAAAGAATTTTACAACATATTCTTATAGACATTGCACTGAACACCTTGCGAGCATACTAATGACCAACGCTAGCCTATTCAATATATAGAATCACACTTGTTCTAACCGCAGTGCAAAACCCATTTTACCAGAACATTGAAGTCCTTCAATCTACTGGGGTTTGAACCAAACAATAGAATACAATCCCAGCACAAAATTTAACACAACCCAACACAGCACCAGACTCCTAAATCAATTAACCAACACACTGAGATGTATGTTATAACCAAATCAGCTGCTAGAACGTTTCTAGGTTCAACAGTTCCCAATCAAAGAGTTAACACAGCACAACTATCCCAATACAGAACAACCAAAATCTAATTACAGTATTATAAGCCAACATAATCGAAAACTATACAGAACATAAAGCTTATTCCAATCTAAACAACCAAACTAAGTACACAAGAAGAAATTTATACAGAACCCATTACAAATAATCATCACAGTGGTTTAATAAATTCCTTGTTATACCTTGGTGTTGACCGGACTGCTACTCTTCTTCTTCTACCGAAATATTTGACCAAACTGGACATCTACAGTGGCTTCCCTTTTTGAGAATTTCAAACCCTAATTTTTTTTTTTTTAATTTGGAAACTCACAAACAAGAATTCGGCAGCTTTGGTTTAGGGGTTTGAGGCGCAATTTATAGAGAAAAATTTCACCAATTACCCAATTGATTTTCCAAGAACCGTTGCTAGGAAGGAGACACCCCTGATGGTCTACATCACCCATCCGATGCACTGGTTCTGTCGCCCTCGAGCCTTGCGCTGCCACGGTCACGTCGCCAGTCGACTCCCTGATTTTCTGGGACCCTTGGTCCGCCGACGGAGCGCTTGGTTGCTTCGATTAACTGCCTTGATCGTTGGTCAGTCCGCCGGTCCTCTAGTTACTGCCGGCGTATGGTTAACAGCTCCCTTTTTCTTCTGTCGTCGCGCGCTCGTCTCCTTCGACTGATTGATTCGCCGATGGATTGCTTCGATCTTGCTTGGCTGTTTGCCTTGAGGGCTTGAGGATTTTGGCTTTCTCTCTCGGTTATCCCCAATTGACATGCCGGTTAATTTGTTTCCCCTAAACCCGATTGTAACATGGTTTAACCCAGCATGAGGTTGGACTCGACCCATAGGGGTTGGGTCGGACGAGTTTAATAGAAACGGCCCAATATGAACTAAAAGGAAATTGGGCTTAGTTAAAATTTGGGTCCGATTCCAGAAATAATTAAAAGTAATGGCCATTCTAAATAAGAAAAGTGGACTAAATTAATATAATTGTATTGTATTTCTAATATTTTAAATTAAGTAGCTAACCCAATTAATTATTTATTTAAGATATTTATTTTTAACTATAATTCTTTATTCAAATTATTTAAGGTAATTTACTTATTAATCTTCTTTCCAAATTTTCTTGCAATTAACTTCTTAGGGTTAACCCACTAATTTAAATTGCACTATTAATGAGCCCCCTCAATGCAAGAAAATTATTGGACCTATAATTATATAATTAAATAAACATTCTTACATGGGTCCAATTAAATTTATAAAATTATATAAAATAAATTTTATTTATTAAAACAGATTTGATACAATGTTTAAAATTTCCGGACATTACATCCTCTCCCCCTTATAAAAATTCTGTCCTCGGAATTTCAACCTAAGGTTACTCGAATAACTGGGGGTAATTCGCTCTCATTTTTTCTTCGAGTTCCCACGTGGCCTCTTCCACCGCGTGATTTCTCCAGAGAACTTTAACCGAATGAATGATTTTATTCCTTAGTTTCTGTTCCTTCCTATCAAGCATTTGGACAGGAATTTCCTCGTACGATAAGTCCCTTTCGACTTGAATTGGTTCATAGGAAATAACATGCTTGTAATCTGGCTTATACGGACGCAACACTGATACATGAAACACGTTGTGAATGTGCTCAAGTTCAGGAGGTAATGCTACCTCGTACGCCACTTCGCCTATTCTCCTCAAAATCTCGAACGGTCCTATGAATCTAGGGCTCAACTTACCCTTTTTCCCAAAACGGATTTTTCCTTTCCAGGGTGATACTTTCAGAAACACAAAGCTACCAACTTCAAAGTCTCGTTTCTGACGATGTAAGTCGGCATACCTTTTCTGACGATCCTGGGCTGCTACTAACCGCTGTCTTATTACTTTGATAATTTCCACGGTTTGTTGTACCAATTCTGGTCCTAACAATCTCCGTTCACCAACTTCATCCCAACACAACGGCGTTCGACATTTTCTTCCATACAGCGCTTCGTACGGTGGCATGCCAATGCTAGCATGGTAACTATTATTTTAAGCGAACTCTACCAGGGGCAAGTGATCGTCCCAGCTACCACTTAAATCCATCACAACTGCCCGGAGCATATCCTCTAGAGTCTGGATTGTTCGCTCACTCTGACCATCAGTCTGAGGATGGTACGCCGTGCTCATTCTCAACTGCGTTCCCAGTCTCTCCTGTAGACTTCTCCAAAAATTTGATGTGAAACGCGGATCTCTGTCAGACACAATAGATACCGGCACTCCATGTCGTGATACTATCTCCTTCACATAAAGTTTCGCCAACTGTTCCAATTTGTACCTGATTTTGATCGGTAGAAAGTGGGCAGACTTGGTCAAACGATCTACAATCACCCAGATGGCGTCTAGACCCTTCTGTGTTGTCGGGAGTCCTACCACAAAATCCATAGTGATGTGTTCCCACTTCCACTCGGGAATCTCTAAGGGTTGCAACAATCCGCTTGGCCGTTGGTGCTCTGCCTTGATCCTTTGACAAGTTAAACACCGGCTGACGAATTCTGCAACTTCTCCTTTCAAGTGCGGCCACCAATAATGCTGACGAAGATCTTGATACATCTTGGTGCTACCTGGATGTACCGAAAACCTCGTATTATGGGCCTCCTACAAAATTTCTTCCCTTAAGTCTGGTACGTAGGGTATCCATATCCTTCCCTCGAATCTTAGCAGCCCTGTACTGTCAACTTTGAACTTCAACATTTTTCCCTCCAATAGTTGATTCTTAATGCCAATGCATTCTTCATCAAATTCTTGAGCCTCCTTTATCTTATCCAGTAGAGTCGGACCTACTGTTACGGTACACAATTTTTCGTCCGTCTCTATCGGATACTTAACCTCCAGTTCCAGGCGTTCAAAGTCCCATATCAATTCCTCCTGGACTGTCAGCTGCATCAATTTCACCTTGCCTTTTCTACTCAAGGCATCAGCCACTACATTTGCCTTGCCCGAATGGTACAGAATTTCACAGTCGTAGTCTTTGATCAATTCCAACCATCGGCGCTGCCTCATGTTCAGCTCCTTTTGAGTGAAGATATATTTCAGACTTTTGTGATCTGTATATATCTCGCACTTCTCCCCGTATAGGTAGTGCCTCCAAATCTTCAAGGCAAAAACTACCGTTGCTAACTCCAAGTCATGAGTCGGGTAACCCTTCTCATAGTCTTTCAGTTGACGTGATGCGTACGCCACAACCTTGCCGTGCTGCATCAGTACACAACCAAGACATTTGTGTGACGCGTCGCTATACACTACAAAACCCCCAGTGTTGTCAGGTAAGGTCAACACCGGTGCTTGACTAAGTCTCTTCTTCAGCTCCATAAAACTTTCCTCACATTTCTCCGACCAAACGAATTTAACTGTTTTCCTGGTGAGGTTGGTCAATGGCGATGCTATCTTTGAAAAATCCTGGATGAATCTCCGATAGTATCATGCTAATCCCAAGAAACTCCGGATCTCTGTGGGTGTTTTTGGTTGTTCCCAGTTAATAACTGCTTCTACCTTGGCTAGGTCCACCGAAACACCATTCTTGTCGATGATATGACCCAGAAACTGTACCCTCTGCAACCAAAACTCACACTTCAAAAATTTTGCGTACAATTTCTCCTTCCTGAGAGCTTCCAATACAATCTTTAAATGTTCAGCATGCTCTTCCTCCGTCCCTGAATACACCAGAATGTCATCGATGAATACGACTACGAACTTGTCCAAGTACTGCTTGAACACTCTGTTCATCATATCCATGAATGCTGCTGGTGCATTTGTCAATCCAAAGGACATTACCAGAAACTCGAAATGCCCGTAACGAGTTCTGAATGAAGTCTTCGGGATATCTTCTTGCCTCACCTTCAGCTGATGATAGCCTGTTCTTAAGTCGATTTTTGAAAAGTATTTCGCTCCCTTAAGTTGATCAAATAGATCGTCAATCCTAGGAAGCAGATACCTATTCTTAATCGTAACTTTGTTCAACTCCCGATAGTCGATACACAGTCTCATCGACCCATCTTTCTTCTTTGCAAACAGAACTGGCGCTCCCCATGGGGACACGCTTGGTCTGATATAACCCTTATCTAACAGTTCATGCAGCTGCACCATCAACTCTTTCATTTCTACCGGTGCCATTCGATACGGCGGCTTCGATATTGGTGCGGTTCCCGGTGCCAAATCGATAACGAACTCGGTTCCCTGTCCGACGGCAGTCCCGTAAGTTCATCGGGGAAGACATCAGCGAAATCCCTCACGATTGGTATTTGACCCATCTCATCCCCGACATGACGAGTATCGACCACATGGGCCAAATAACACTTGTAACCTTTCTTAAGTAATCTTCTTGTTTGCATTATAGTAAGACAACAAGATTGTCTTGGTGACTTATTACCGTAAAATACCACCTTCGACTTATTAGGAGTCTTCAGGTGTACACATTTCTTCTTGCAATCGATAACTGCTCCGTGAATTGATAGCCAATCCATTCCCAGGATTACATCAAACTCTCCCAGTCGAATTGGTATCAAATCCACATTGAGCTTAAATCCTCGCAATTCAGCACAACAATTCCTATGAATGCATTCTACGGGGATAATTTCCTTGTTTGCTACTTCTACGTTTATAGGGTGTTCTAACTTTTCACAAAGTACATTTAACTGACTAGCAAATTCTTCGGAAACAAAAGAGCAAGTAGCACCCGAATCAAATAGCACATATGCATTTATATCATTGATTGGGATGATACCTGACACCACATCTTTGGATTCCATGGCATCCTGCACAGTCATGTTGAACGTGCGGGCTGTTGGTCTGTTGGCTTGACTGGCTGGTGGCCCGTAGTTTAACCGGTTGCTATTCCCGCTGTTGTTATTGCTTCAGTTGCCACTCCCGGCATCGCCCTTCCTCTTCGGGCAATCCTTGATCTGGTGGTCAGGTGACCCACAGGAGAAACAACCTCCTTTTGGCTTATTAGGGCATTATGGGGCCATGTGCCCAGGTTGTCCACAACGGTAACACACGCTCTTCCCTTTCATGCATTCCCCCGTGTGGTTCTTGCCACATTTGTTGCATCTACCTGACTGACTCTCGACCCATTTCCGTTTGTTGGGGTTACTGCCCCCGCTGCTTCCTGACTTCTGGCCCTCGTGACCCTTCTTCTTTTCCTGATTGTACTTAGCCAGGGCCTCACTGCCACCCTCTGCAATGATTGCCCGTTCTAACAGTTCTGCAAATGTTTTGATTTTTAATACCGCAACAGAACGGTATAACCATGGTTTCAACCCTTGCTCAAACCTACGAGCTTTCCTTTCCTCCGTGTTGACTTGGTGAGTTGAAAACCGTGCCAACTCATTAAACTTAGCCGCGTATTCAGCCACAGACATGTTTCCTTGTTTTAGTTCCAGGAACTTGATCTCCATCTCTTGCTTCATGCTCTCCGGAAAGTAATTTTCCAAGAACATCTCCTTAAAGCGTTCCCATGCGACAATGCCTCCTTCCACTCGGCCCTATTGGCCTTCCACCAGTAGTTTGCCTCGCCTTTTAGCATGAAGGTAGCAAAACTTGTTTTCTGTTCCTCTGCCACCCGTGCTACCTCGAAGACCTTTTCTATCTCCTCAATCCAGGTCTGCGCTTCGATTGGGTTAAGAGTTCCCTTGAACTCGGGTGGTCCAACCATTTTGAAGTCTTTAAAATTTGCCAGATGGTGCGCTGGCTCGGCTGCTGCTTGAGCCCCTCCAGGTGGCGGTCTTGATTGCATGGCTTCCGCCAGTATCTCCGCGAACATCCTCATTGGATTGGTTTGGTTCCCAACCTCACTTTCTGATTCTTCAACCTGTCGGTTTCGTGGTCGTCCTCTTGGCGGCATGTTTGGATAAGGAAAATCCGCTAACTTTTACCTATAGTTTTACATTTTACACAATATGTCATTAAAATAAGCAGTCAAAGGTAAAATATCTATCAACACATTTGATTTAAATGAAACATCTGCATTTATATTGATATACCACTGTTTTGTTACAAGACTAAACCTGTGGCATACTTCTATAAATGCGCCACTGTGTGCCTATCCATCAATAACCTTTCCCCCAAGACAAAAGTGGGGAATCCTAACCTTCCATCCCTCAAAACACAAAAGTTGGGGTTTAACTGCTACCCCAAGCCTAAATACTATATAAAGTTTCACAAATCAAACATGAATACGTCCCTAATATAACAAAAGGTGGGACTGACTGAACTAAAGACAAAGTAACCATCATATCAAGTCACTGCATGTCGTGACGGATCCGAGCCTGCTGACCAGAGAATGCTCCATCCCCTACCCTGCGACGAACAGAGCGGCTAGACTCCCCTACCTCAGTCCGAGGTCTCCTGTAGGCTGCATCTAGAGCATGTCCTAGGGTCTCTATCCTCACAGCTCTGGCCTCTAACTGGTCCTCCAGCTGATCAACCCTCCTGGCCTCGCTGGCCCAAGCCTCCCTGACATGCATCCTCGCAGATACCTCCAGCCCAGCCTCAAACCTCATGGCCTCCTGCTTCGCCTTCAGGTGGGCGATCTGCAGATCCCTCTGCTCCAGCCTCTCTCTCAACTCAGCATTTCGGGCCACCAACTGATGTAGCAGTGGTCCGATCTGCTGTGCTGAGGACTCGTAGCCCTGTAGCTGTGACTTCGCCACTCCCAAGTCGTGCTCAAGCTGATAGGCCAGGTCTCTATACTGGTCCTCTCGGATCTGGTGGGTCTGATTCTGCTCCTCCAGGTGAGCTATCCGATCCTCCAATTCCTCATTCCTGCTAGTCAGCCCCTCAATAATATCGTTAGCAGTGGACCCCATGCCATCAATATCAGTAGGTGGCCCCTCTCCCTCGGTCTCGGGGTCCTCCTCCTCAGCATCAGGGTCCTGACTATCGGACCTCATTACCCTACCTACCACTGGCTCTGGTAGCTCCCTCTAGTAGTCCTCCTCTGGCTCGGATTCGTCCTGTAAAAATCCTGGGGCAGTAGGAGCATAGCCCACCAGCTGCTCCACAACTACTGGTATGTCTGTAAATATCTCCTCCTCCTCTCGGACTCCACTAGTCTCCCCTATGGCAGCCATCCTACAAACACACAAAAACTAACATTAGTACAGCAATAAAATATATTCATTGAAGAAATGAAATTATATTTCATTGGGTACTACTCGACTCGATGAATTCCCCAATTCATCAAAACCACATATGATAAATCTCCTCGATTTATCTCCTAATACTCAATACGAGTTTACTATGAAGGTTATAACCTAGGTTTCGCGATCCTACAGTTTATAACCTACGGCTCTGATACCAACCTGTGACACCCCCAAATTCGGGTCTCCAAATACCCGGATTCGGTCATCACGATCCAATACAAACATTCACCTCTAACAACATATGGTAACTAAAATGCGGAATATAATAAACATGCGTTGTTCATTACAAGGTGTTACTAGTCCCAAAATACGAAAAAACCTTAAACACTTACACAAAGCCATACCCTAAATAAAAGTTAGGGTTTAAATTACATTAACAGAAATTAACTAAACGTAAATCTAAAATCTGCTACATGAAGTCTATTACTTCATCTTTTCTTTTCCTTTGTTCTTCCCTAACGTCTCGGGTTTAGCTGCAATAAAGTCATGATATAGCAAGAGTGAGCAACGAGTTTGCTCAGCAAGTTTGAAATACAACAATAAGGATATATCATGATGAAGGGAATTGATGAGTGTATTTTATACACACAATTTGGGTACTTCTGGCCTTGATAATTTGCAAGTCTTTAGGTATTTTATGTGGTTTTTATGTATTTTTATCTTATTTCTACATAAATGAGTTTTTAGTTATTTTTACATGTTTTATGTTGCTTTGATGCATTTTCATTATGTTTGTAGGAATTGAAATAAAGACCGCTCGGATCGTTGTTTGTATTGACTGAATGTCCGTGCTTGGACGTCTGTGCCCGAATGGTAGTATGATGGAAATATGTGCTTGGCGACGCTCGGTGCTTAATTTGATAACATTTGGTAGTTGGGCGTGCACGGCGTCGGAAAGCGTGCACGGCGTGCGGCGTCGGCCAAGCCACGAGGGCAAGCCCGTGCTTAGATATCCGTGCCCGAATGATAACACGGTGAAAATTTATGTTTAGCGATGCTCAGGGCTTAATTTGATGACATTTGGAAGTTGGGCGTGCACGGCGTTGGAAAACGTGCACGGCGTGCGGCATCGACCAAGCCGCGCGCACGGCGTGCGGCAGACGGGGCGCCAGCGTGCGGCCCAGGCGCATGGGCGCGGCGTGCGGGCGCGCACTGGGCGTGTGGGCGTGTTGGCGCGCTGGGCGTGCGGGCGTGTGCGGCGGGCGCTGGGCGCTCGGCAGCCTCGGCGTTGGGCGCGCGCGCGTGGGGCTCGACGTTGGTACTCGGCAGCTGGGCGACATGCAGGCGCGGGCGTGCGGGCGCACGCCTGGGCGCGCGCTGGCGCGCAGCGGGCGGACTCGGCGTTGGCGTGCAGCAAGCTGGGCGCGGGGCCTCAGCAGCTGGGCGGCATGTAGGCGCGGGCGTGTGGGCGCACGCCTGGGCGTGCGGGCGCGCGCGCGGGCGGACTCGACGTTGGCACTCGGCAGTTGGGCGACATGCAGGCGCGGGCGTGCGGGCGCACGCCTGGGCGTGCGGGCGCGCGCGCGGGCGGACTCGGCGTTGGTACTCGACAGCTGGGCGACATGCAGGCGCGGGCGTGCGGGCGCGCGCGGGCGGACTCGGTGTTGGCACTCGGCAGTTGGGCGACATGCAGGCGCGGGCGTGCGGGCGCACGCCTGGGCGTGCGGACGCACGCCGCCGTGCTGAGTGCGATCTGACACAGCCCATAGTGCGATCTGAGCTCCATTTTGTCCGATTTTTGCTAGGGTTTCTTCATGAAGACTATATATAATCTCTTCCAAGCCTCATATCAGATATCTAGAGAGAGGGAGGCTACACAATACATCAACCAACAGAGCTCAAGGCTGCAAATCAAGCTGAATCAAGCCAAAAGCCAAGGAACTCAGTCAAGAAGAATTGCAAAGCCAAGGAGGAGAGCTAGAAATCTGCAGCAACCAAAGGAACACCAGCTGAATAGCTTCAAAAGTGGTTTCATTTCTAGTTTTCCATCTCCTTTGTAATTCGAATTTGACAATGTATCAATTGAAAATGATGTTTATTGTAGCTATCATGAACTAACCTTCTATTCTAAGATTGCAATGGAACCCAACACTTAATTTGAATTGAATTTCTCTCTCTATTGATTTTAGTTATGCATTTGTGAATTGATTGTCATAACCTTTGCTTCTAGATTAATTGCTTGGCCCGTAATTACCGTGGGAACCTATATGAACTTGACGAACGGATTATAGGTTGAGACCTAGTTATGATAACATGCGAGAGTATAGATTGTTGTGGGTTATTAATTGGATTAAGTGACGTGTGTCTTATTAATTATCTGCAATAATAGGCATCTTGATAGTAATTGGGATAGATATATACCTAATTACCGCATGCAACCTATTGAGAATCTAATCTTAATGACTTCCGAGGTGAAAGTTGGTAATTGAAGGGAGGATTAATTAGATTTGGTGACACGTGTCTATAAATCATTCCTGAAATTAGTCTCTTGATAGTGTATAGGATAGACATATACCTATGCACCGCTTAGGAAGATTCATGATTGATCATCGATAGAGGCTCTCATGTAGTTTTGATTTCTCGGTTGTCAATTCGTATGCTATAATTGACTGAAAAGAGAGAGTTAGGAGATTCAAATGACGTGTTGGGGGAAATTGTAATCTTAGACCCTTCTAGCTTGATATTTTACCGCATTTTACACATTATTTGACTTGTGAACTCAACCAATCAACAAATTATCAAATCTTCATTGTTTAAATTAGATCAATTTGATAGACGATTGGTACTTGGTTATTATTAGTCATAATTCCCTGTGGGTTCGACTCATATCTTATCATATATTACTTGTTGACCGTGTATACTTGCACGTGTGTGTTTATCGATAGCTAAATCGACCAACAGGAATATAGGAAGAGATTTCAACAATAGAATGATCAGAAGCAATAACAATAAATGCCTTTAGAACAATTGATAGTCAAATAAACTCTAAACAATAACTTCCAAAGGAGTCAATAGATAGTTGACCCTCTGGTTACTGGCTACAGAATAAGTACTTGAGGGGATCAGCCTCGCGTACGCTATGTGTATGCATAACATTTAACTCTGCTATTTGTACCTTATTTACGGTACATGGGGTACTTCCCTATAATAAAGGGGGTGTTCACACAGTCTAAGAATTCTTACCCTCGATTGGTTCGGATAGCTTTTATAAATTTTCACGTACTTGTCTGACCGAACAAAGGTTCAGACTTAACTATGAATAGTTCGTGAATTTCAGAACTTAGATCATTGTACGAATTCAAATGCACAAGTGTGAATGTTAAATAATACAAAGATGTGGAATAATTCTAAAAGCAATTAGACCACTTAAATCATGCTTGGAGATAAGATTCAAGCTTAAGGAACAACTTGCAATATATATACCTTTTTGCACGAATTAAAAATAATGCGTAAGGTTTAGAAATATTGCTCAATGTAAAAGTTGAGTAAGATAGAACTTGCATTCAATATATTGAAAGAATAAAGTTAGGGAACTTGCCTGTTTGCTCAGCTACAATAAATTTTAGCTTTAATTAATCGACCTTGGATGACCTATCATTTGGTAAAGTCGATTTATCAATTAATATGGCATGGTTGTATATTAGCACACCTTACTATACCATTTACTTAGCAGGTAACAATTCACCATTTACGTTTAATTACTATTTAACATTAGTTAAACAGAAATTAATTAATAATCTTTAGCTATTGAAATGATGGTAGCTAAACATGATTACTATTCCCCGATTACTCAGATTTAGTACCCTTATCTGTCCCCGGATATGGTTTAACGATCCTTATTTATTATTTATAAATTAAAATAATAAATTTATTTTGGTTTAAAGACAACAGAAAACCATTGACCATTTATTTATTTTACTCTTAACTACTATTTACCTTAAGGGTAATTACTTAAATACTTACTGTATTAATTCTACACACACTTAATTATTACTAAATAATCCTTAAGTGTTTATTGTCCTTATTTATTAAGGGTCAAAGTTAAATAATCTCACTTATACTTAATCATTATTTCATTAATGATTAAGTAGTTATTTTCCTTCTTAGTTAATAACTTTATTAATACTTAATTATTATTTAATATTAAATAATAATTAAATATCTATTATCCTTATTTATTATTTATTGAGAAAATAATAAACAATATTTTATTAACTTTATTTATACTTAATTTTTATTTAAATAATAATTAAATATTTGTTATCTTTATTTATTATTTAATGGGAAAATAATAAACAATTAAATTTATTCATACTTATTTGTTATTTAATAATTAACTTTATTCATTATTTATTGATACATAATGAATAATTACCTAATGAACTTAAATGATTATTAAATATTCGTTATCTTTATGTCAAATAATAAATAATTAGTTTCGTTTCTTCCCCCATACTTAATTACTATTTAATATTAATTAAATAATAATTAAATATTTATTTCCTTTATTTATTAAAAATAAATAATTATTTATTAGTATATTATTAACTAAAAATTAGTCTGATGGTACCACAAATCATTAACCCCAGTTTGTTTGTTGTTTGAATGAACCAAAGCATTACTTAGTTGTTGGCCAAAATAGTATCATGCTGAGTTTTCTGCACAGGGGCATAAATCCCCCGCCCCTTTACGCCCAAGGCTAGCAGGCAGCACACACAACACAGCCTTGGCAATCCATTTACTTATTAGTGTACCACAACTCACAGCAATACATAATCAAATAATATATCAATTCATGCGATTTTTTATCAATTACCTAGATCATTACCCAATCACGACAAGAAAACAAAAGAATTTTACAACATATTCTTATAGACATTGCACTGAACACCTTGCGAGCATACTAATGACCAACGCTAGCCTATTCAATATATAGAATCACACTTGTTCTAACCTCAGTGCAAAACCCATTTTACCAGAACATTGAAGTCCTTCAATCTACAGGGGTTTGAACCAAACAATAGAATACAATCCCAGGACAAAATTTAACACAACCCAACACAGCACCAGACTCCTAAATCAATTAACCAACACACTGAGATGTATGTTATAACCAAATCAGCTGCTAGAACGTTTCTAGGTTCAACAGTTCCCAATCAAAGAGTTAACACAACACAATTATCCCAATACAGAACAACCAAAATCTAATTACAGTATTATAAGCCAACACAATCGGCAACTATACAGAACACAAAGCTTATTCCAATCTAAACAACCAAACTAAGTACACAAGAAGAAATTTATACAGAACCCATTACAAATAATCATCACAGTGGTTTAATAAATTCCTTGTTATACCTTGGTGTTGACCGGACTACTACTCTTCTTCTTCTACCGAAATATATGACCAAACTGGACATCTACAGTGGCTTCCCTCTTTGAGAATTTCAAACCCTAAAATTTTATTTTTTTTTTTAATTTGGAAACTCACAAACAAGAATTCGGCAGCTTTGGTTTAGGGGTTTGAGGCTCAATTTATAGAGAAAAATTTCACCCAAATCAATTGGGTATTACCCAATTGATTTTCCAAGAACCGTTGCTAGGAAGGAGACACCCCTGATGGTCTACATCACCCATCCGATGCACTGGTTCTGTCGCCCTCGAGCCTTGCGCTGCCACGGTCACGTCGCCGGTCGACTCACGGGAACGCAAAATTTGGGTGTCTACAAATTCCATGTCTTATATTTAATTTGGACATTGTATGGTAGAAGGATTGAATTGTACGGTAACCATGCACTGAAAGGTTGTTTTATGATTAATGTTGAAATCTATATTATATGGAAAGTCGTTGATCGCTAAGGGGGCTTACCCTTATTGTAGAATAAATATTATTTATTTAAATGAATTAAATAGTTTAAGTTATTTATTTAAATAAGATTAGAATTGTTCTAATTGATTTATTCATAACCGGTTTAATATGGAGAACCTAAAGGGTCACACCGCAAGAGAAAAATATTTATTTAAGAAGTAAATGACATAATTGTAATAATAAGTTAAGTGTATTTAATTTAGTCTATAGAGATAGAATAAATTAAATAGCTTAATATTTATTATTTAATATTTTAGAAATATTAAATATAAATTAATAAGAGAAGTCTTATTATTATTATTACTATTACTATTATTTAATTCCTAATAGGGATTGAGAATTAATTAATAGAAGTACTCTCACATGAATTCCTAATTGGATTAGGAGTTTAATTTAATTAAAGAAGTTTAATTAGAATAGAAACCCTAATCCTAAATAGTTAGGGAAGGGTTTCCTACATCTATAAATAAGTGAAGTCTTATCATAGACTAGGGTTACACACTCTTGCATAAGAATTTTGGAGAGTACTTGCAATTTCTATAGAGATAGAAACTAGGGTTTTGCCAAACACCCATCTTTTTGAACAAGTTTTATTCCTTGGTGGATCGCCTTTAGAGGCCAAACACTTGGGTGGCTAACGTTGATTAAAGGAAGGAATTTAATCGGTGGAATTCAAGGAGAACGCGAAGGAATTGGAGGTGAACTTGTACCTGAGGAAGCTAGAATTCTATAAGGGTATAATTCTTATTCTCCATCTCTTTCGTTTAATTAATAATTGTGCATAAAGAAAGATCATGGTGATGGTTTGTATAAAATTTTTAAAATTTGATTTTATCGCGCTTCCGCTTTATTTATATAATTTGATTGCATGTTCGCGTTATATAAACCTAACAGTGGTATCAAGAGCCAAACTTTATGCGAATTTATTAATTGTTTTGATTCTGTATATATATTGATATGTGTTTAGAACAATTTAATTGGGCATAACTGTTTGTGTAAAATTATTATTATTATTATTTATTAAATTTTATTTTTAAAAAAAATTTAGTCAAAGTCAACGGTCAAACGTTGACTGACCAACTGATGACGTGGCGCTGACTGGTCAACTGCTGACTGCTGACGTGGCGCTGACTGGTCAACCTTTAAAAATGAAATAATTAATTTGGGGCTAGAGGGTTTTGAACCCTTGACCTATTGGTAATATGTTGGAAGCCTTACCACTACACCAGAATCACTTTTGATTGAGAATCATAATGTTTAATATTTAAACTATATAATTCTGGGTTTGAAGTTTGACTTAAAGGCTTGTTTGATTATTTCTTTTAAAGGTTTATGATCAAGGGTTGACCTCATTTTTTTTATTTTTTTTGTAAATTAAAATAAAATAGTTTATTTTGATTTGGAATTTGATTAAAAAATAAAGGAGTTTATTTTTATTCAAAATTGGATAAATTAAAATAAAGAAGTTTATTTTGATTTGGAATTTGATTAAAAATAAAGGAGTTTATTTTTATTCAAAATTGGATAAATTAAAATAAAATTGTTTATTTTGATTTGGAATATGATTAAAATAAAAAAGTTTATTTTAATTGGAATTGGATTTCATGATAACTAATTAGAGTTAGAATTGGATTCCATGATAACTAATAGGAGTTAAAATTGGATTTTATACTAACTAATATTGCCCATTAAATGATATCAATGCATATATGGAATGATTTTATTATTCATGAGATGAATATTATTTATTGATGCATATAGAGATATGTATGATAATAAATAGGGATTGATTATAGACTATTCATGAGATATGTATGATATTATTTATTTATTTTAGAGGATGCTTGAATGAATGAGTTTTTATAAATGGGGTTTGCGTACGTCGTCTTCTCTAGTTTTTTCTTGATGTAAATTCTATCTTCCTCCTATGTACTTCCCCTTGACTGCTAATCAAGGTTTCCATTTATTTTAAATAGTTTATGTAATAGGATTAGTTAGAATTATTTTAAAAAATTGGAGACAAAGGAGCAAGGAGCGCAAGAAGACCCGTTTGTAATGGAGCCTGAGTTTAAATGTAATAGTTATATTTAAATTTAATTCTTGCACCATAGGTTTGACCTTTTGGTTCACTTGGTGGCTCTAGTGAACCAAACTAGAATAAAAGTCTATAAGCAATCCGGGTAGAATATAATATTCTATATGTGCATGCTTACTATATATATATATATATACATATATATATATATATATATATATATATATATATATATGTTATATTATACAACATGCTTCGCATGTTAAATAATATGACGCGTATTTTATATATATATGTGCATGCGCGCTAAACAAGATGAGACTAATAATTACAAACCCCTCAAAGAAATTATATTAAGTCCTAAGCTTTCAAAGATATTTGGAATATCGAACGTCGCCTTCTAGTATGGTAAAGCGATAGAGTATTAAATATTTAATATGAGTTTGTTGTGTCACACAAGGCAAGTATTAAATATTTAAGATGCTGCTTTATCACATTTGATACTTATAAATAGACTGAATGATGATGTTTTGTTGTGTCACACAAGGACAATGTTTTTCTTTCGAATATATGGAAGTGCTAGGTTGGACTTAACTTGGATAATTTTGATTCGGATGTGTCACACTTGATCAAAATAATCTAAGAGGCAAAAAAGGAGTTACATAGTGATGTAATTGACAATAGTTGTCTACCTATTTATTTATATATAGTTTATTGTGTCACATAAGGTTATATACATTTGAAATGAGATCCTTATTCTCACTACCAAATCTTTAATTAGATTTGCCGAACTATATTTATTGAGGGTAATATAGTTTGATGAAAAAATGAGAGATACCAATTTAAATAAAGACCTAATTTATTTTGATGATTAATAAAATGAATGTATGCTAAAATGTTGTTTATTTCACATGCAGAATTTAAAAATGTCAAACTCACTATCACTGCGTAGCATATTAGATGCTAATTAACTTGACCGAATTACATGGACTGGTTAAGGAATCTGAGAATAGTTCTCAAGGCTGAAAAGCTATCTTATATCCTTAATACGCCTATCCCTGCAATGGTTGCAGACAATACCTCTAAGGAAGAGATTGCTACTTTTAAAAAGTGGCAAGATGATGCACAATTGGCTCAATGCATCATGCTCGCATGAGTAACAAGCTTCAGCGTTAGCATGAAACTATGGATGCTCCTACTGTACTCCTGCACCTTCAAGGAGTTGAATTGTGAGGAAAGTAGGACTGCTAGATATTAGATATCTAAGGAGCTCTTCCAATCTATAATGATCAATGACACTACAGTACAGACTTATGTCCTTAAAATGATCAATTCGATTAAACAATTAGGACAACAGGGTTTCTCATGGATGGAAAGTTGATCCAAGATTTGGTCTTGCAATCACTTCCGGACTCTTTCTCACAATTTGTTGTGAATTTCCACATGAATAAGATATATGTCAGCCTGCCTGAGTTGCTTAAACATGTTGAAAACTGTAGAGAGTTATTTTCCAACCAAGAAAGACCAAGTCTTACTGGTAGGGACTAAAGGATATTTTGAAAAGAAGAATAATTCAAAGAAGGTATAAGGAAAGGCAAAAACAAAGGATAATAAGAACAAAAACTGATGCGGATAACAAAGGAGTTTGTTTCCACTGCAATAAGCCTGGACACTGGAAAGAAAACTATAAGCACAATCTTGCAGAGGCTAACCAGAAAAAGCTTAGTGAAGCTTCAGTTATAGATATATGTTTGTTCATGATTGAAATAAATCTTTCTGTAAGTTAAGGTTCTACTTGGGTATTAGATACCGGCTATAGTTCTCACGTATGTAATCCAATGCAGAGACTAAGCAGAAGTAGAAAGTTAAACAAAGAGTAAGAAATCTTACGTGTGGAGAATGGAGCAATGGTTGCTATATTAGCCGTAGGAACTTATAGTTTAGCGTTGCTTGCGGGCAAATCTATTAAGTTAATAAGTTGTTATTATGTTCCAGTTCTCTTTAGAAACATTATTACTTCCGTTGTTGGACAAGGAAGGTTCTGGTATTATATTTAAGAACAATTGTTGTTCTATTTATAATGATAATGTTTTGTTTGAAACTGGAAGATCACCTGATGGACTTTGTAAACTTGACTTACGTGAAAAATAATTTTGCAAATTGAACAAACTAGTAAAAAAAAAGGAGATGATCATTCAAAGAGTTGAATATGTGTATTTGATGAAATACAAGTTTGAATCATTTGAAAAGTTCAAAGAATTCAGAAGTGAAACAAATTGATAAAATATTAAGATTCTTTGATCAGATCGAGGAAAGAATACTTATGCAATAAGTTTCTAGATCATCTCAAAATGATATTTTCTCATAATGGACACCTCCTGATACACAATAATTGATTGGCGTATCAAAAAGGAGAAATTGTACCTTATTGAACATGGTGCGGTCCATAATGATTTTTACCGACATTCCAGTATCCATCTGGGGTTATACCCTAGAAATGGATGCATATCTACAAAATAAGGTAACTTCAAAATTTAGCCCCAAGACTCCATAAAAGTTATGGATAGGGAGGATTCCTAGTCTTCAGTATGTTAAGATAAGGGGTTGTCCAACTTATGTGAAAAGCTTTCAAAAGATAAGTTTGGGACAAAATCTGACAAGTGTAGGTTTGTGGAATATCCTAAAGAAAGTTTAGGGTATTATTACTATAATCCTATACGTTGCCTTCTTGGATAAAAGTGTTTATCATTGAAGAAGCTAGTGGGAGGGTAATACATCTTGAAGGAGTTCAAGAACCATAAAGAACTTTCAGTCAAACCGATGAGCTTGTAGATAGACCTATTGTACAACCGAATCGTAAATCTGGAAGAGTACCAAAGATACCTGGGAGGTATGGATTCATCATAGAAGATGATGATGAGGTACGCATCATAGAGGATGATGATCCAGTTATATACGATGAGGCTATGAGTAGAAGACACTCAGAGAAATGGCAGATGGCCATGAAATCCAAAATGAACTCCATGTATGAGAACCAAATATAGACTCTGGTTAGTCCACCGAAAGGCATAATGCCTAAAGGGTGTATATGGGTCTTTAAGAGAAAGACTAGGGCATATGACAAGGTAGAGACCTATAAGACCAGACCTGTTTAAAAGGTTTCAAATAAAGTCAAGGAGTTGACTGTGATAAAACCTTATTACCAGGTAATTCTCAAGTCCATTTGGATGTTACTTGTGATTACAGCTTATTAAGAAATCTGGTAAATGTATGTGGAGACATCCTTCCTCAATAAAGACTTGAGGAGAATGTATGTATGATACAACCAGAGGAATTTGTTGCAAAGGTTGAAGCAAATCGTGTTTCTAAGCTACAATGATCCATTTATGGATTGAAGTAAGCTTCTCAAAGATGGAACATTCGTTTTGATGAGACAATCAAAAGAGTTTGTGTGACAACCGAGATTTTCGAGAATAATTATAATAAGAATTTAATATAGAATAATTCTTATTATGAGTCGTGTTTGAATATATATGTGTTATATATATTTATGTGATTTAATTGGTGAGCTTAATATGTATATATATAAATGTGAAATATATACATAGATTCAAAATGAATGAGTTAATAGTTAATTATTGTAACGATCGCGAGTCGTGGATAACTGGATAATCCGAGCTTATGAATATTATTGAATAAAATAGATTTTTATTAATAATATTATGTGTTAAGCGTTTAAAGGTTATATTATGACCTAGATTGTGTGTAGACGATGATTAGTAAGTATGAAAACGTTCGTATAAGCTAATTTGGCGGTTTCGAGAAATGTCACTAGAGTACTATTTATTGGATTAAATAAATAGTTAAAGGATAATATTATTGAACGAGTTATTTGTTGTAAAGGCGCTAACCCAAAATATGGGTGGGATATATGTGCGATGATATATATGATTATGGGGAGTTAATCGTGAAGAGCAGCGATCGCGAACCGTGAATATCCTTGTAATTTGGGTTTATTAATATTATTAAATGGATTAAATATTATTTTTATGTGATGTCCTTTAAGGTTATTTTATAACCTGGATGATGTCATTATATGAAGTTTTATGCGTTATTGAATCGTAGGAGTGAAAAATTGATTTCGCGTAGCGTCGCTAAATCACTATTCACGGGGCACGTTTCCTGAGGCACTATTCACGCCATAAAATTTTTGTGTCTTTTTCGATGTTGAATAATTTCATAAATACGTGTATGCGTACGAATAATTTTTTCAAGTGTCAGAAATTTTGTTTGAGCTGATACATGATTTTATCCGTATCCGAAATGTGTTATATGGGTGTTCCGAATATTTGGACAAATCCCACAATAATTATTTTTATGCATCCCAATATTTATGGTTATACCCATTTTAATTTTGGGTGGAGTTATTTACCAGTTTTGGTACAAAAGTGGGAGTTTTCGGATATAATTTTAGTGTATTTGGGTATTTATTTTGACTTGTTACTCCAAAAGGGAACCAATTCCCCAATTTAGACCAATCAAATGAGAGCATGGGGGAGTATTGCTGGCAAGCTCATTGAGCCATTAACCCATTTCTCCCACTTCCCAAATTCACTCCTCTACTTCTCCCAAATAATTCATTCCCTCCCATTCCATTCCTAATTGTTTCAGCTGATAGAGAGAAAGAGAGAGAAATCTGCAGCAAAGAGGAAGAGGAAAGAAGGAGAAGGTCACCAGAAAAGTCGTCGGAAAAGAGAAGAAGATCGCTGGAAAAAGGAAGGAGGAAGAAGAAGAAGGCACGGGTGGAAGAAGAAGAGAATCCAAGCAAGGAGAACCCCTAAAACAAAGCCTAGCCGAGATCCTTAACATCTAGGAAGGATTTACAGAGGTAAACACCAACCAAATCCTTTCCATTCGATTTCTTGTTAAGTTCTTCAAGTTTTCTTAGTTTTGAGCTCCTAAGCTTGTGGGTCGGATTTGTGTCAATTCTTGTTGTTTTTTTTTGTGTTGGATGTTTGTAAATATTGTTAAGAGGTTATATAAGCCATTAATAACATTAAAGTAGAACAAAGACGAAGAAAAATCCGAACTCATGCTTAAAGGATGAAGAACATGAAGAACTTGGACTTTTGGACGATTTAGAGGACATGTAGCTTTGATTTGATGTTTGGTTAATTTGTTTGATGTTATAGAAGTGTACTTCCATGGGTTATGATGTTTACCTAGTTGGAATGGAGTAAAAATAAGTTAAAATGAAGATTTGGTGAAGATTCGAGTGAAGAACACCAAGAACACCAAGAACACGAAAATATAGCATGAGTTGATACTTTGGCCTAAGATTTGGCCATGTTCATGTTAATGGATAACTCTAAATTTTTGATATGTTGTAGCTCTATGTCTTAGGAGTCCATAGAGTCCGAAATGGACCAATTTGAAGGTGTATAGAAGTAGTTGTGGTGGTTGGAAGCAAGATAGGTCTACAACACCAAAAAAAAACAGAGTATTTCGCGAAGCTGGGAAAACGAGCACCATAATCTACTGCTTACAGTGATGGGGCGCTGGTATTAGGCTTGTTTTCAGCGCCGGGGCGCTAGGCCTCTGGTGGTAAAAGTCAATTTTGACGTCCTTTAGTAAAACGTGCATAACTTTCTCATACGAACTTGGATTGAGTTGATTCAAGATGATTCGGAAAGAGGACGAGTAGACCTACAACTTTCTTTCTTTACGTTTTTCCATTTGAGGTCGGGATTAATTCCCAAATTGACCATTTATATGACTGATGTGTTTTGGGGGGCAATCGGAGAGTGTCAGGCATGCACGTAAGCACGCGTAATGCTCCCGACAATGTTAAATGATGTTCTAAGTTCTAAAACATGATTTATTATGATTTATAATGATACTTAATATTAACCATTGAGTATTAGACAATTCGAATGGGCGTGCCAAGCGTACGCTGTAATGTCCAGGGATTTTTAAACATTGTATCAAATTTATTTTGATAAATAAAATTCATTTTATATAATTTTATGGATTTAATTGGATCCATGTAAGGATTATTATTTAATTATATAATTATATGGTCCAATAATTCCCTTTGCATAAAAAGGGCTCATTAATAGTTTTAATAAATTAATGAGTTAACCCTAAGAATTTGATTTGCAAGAAACTTGGGGAAAAAGAAAAAAAAATTAAATAAATAACTTTATTATTATCGGATTAAAATTCGAATAAAGAAATATGGTTAAGATAAATATTTTTTTTATTTAATTAATTGGTTAAGTATTTAATTTAAATTAATAGAAATACAAGGTGGCTAATTTAATCGGGTAATTTCTTTTATTCCGAGTTGGACCCAAATTTTATTGGAGCCCAATTTTACTTTTAACTTTCTTTTGGGCTATTTTCTTTTAATTTGAATCAACCGGCCCAACCCTATTGGGTTGAGCCCATTCCCTATTTTCTTTAATTGCCAGCCGGGTTATGGTTAGCAAACGGGTCGATCGAAGCAAATTGGGGAAACCGGTTAATTTGAAGATAACCGAGCATTCTGCAATTGAAAACCCCAAAACCAAATCAGCCGAGCGAAAGAGAAGGGGGAAAACCCAGACCCTCAATCCAGCCCCATCAATTAGTCCTAGCCTCTCAATCGAATGGGACGGATGAAGGAGGACTGGCGCCGGCAATGACAGGGAACGAGCTACCGACCGGCGGCTGTCAAGGACCAACCGGTGGACAAAGCGGGACAACCAAGGGTTCCAGAAAATCCGGTGACGCGACCGGTGGGGGCACACGGCTCAAGGGTTGCCGGCGACGTCACAATCGGCTCGATGGGAATGACCGACCGACTCCTCTCTCCTACCGATGGGTTTTGAAGAACCAATTTAGGTAATAACCAGTTCTTTGGGTAAACAATTTTCTATAAATTGGACACCCAAACCCTAAATCCGAGCTGCTACGATTTTCTTTTGGGCTGTTCAAATAGAGAGAGAAATCATCACAGAGAGAGAGAGAGCCAGGGGAGTCAGTCTCCGGCGGTAAATTAGGAGAAGAAGAACAGAGGTTCGGTCGAACCCAAGGTATGGCAATGGGATGTCTGAGCTACTGTGATAGTTTAATTTTTAGGATGTGTATAAATTTTCTTCCTTATTGTAGTTGGAATTTGGGTTGCCGATTGTGGTTGTGCTGTATGGCGTTGCCAATCGTGTTCGTTTTTAGCACTGTGTTAGGTTTGTTTTGGGGGAAACTGTTGTTACAGAACCTTAAAGGTTCTAGCAGCTAATGATATTGATTTTAATATACGTTGTTTGGGAATTTACAAACTGATACTGTATTGTGCTGTTTAATTTGTATCTCCTTCTGTGTTGGGATTTTATTTTATTACTTGGGTTTGTATAAATTTTCTTCCTATGTATTGGATTAATTGTTTCTTTGTATTGGAGTAGTGGTTTTGGAAATTGCTTGGGTTGTGCCGATACCGTATGGTGTTGATTTTAGGAACTGTAATGCCTGAATCAAACTGAGTTTTAATTGGTATTAATTTTGCTGTCAGCAACATGGTTATAAAATCAAACGGGGCTTTTCTTTTAATGTGATAATGGTTGGGGCTGATTATAGATTGTGAAATCAGTGTTGCTGTAAATTGTAGCTTGGGTTATAAACCCCAACAGTGGGTATTGTTGTGTTGGGTGGTAATTTTGTTAGCTTGAAATGAAAGTTGCAGGGTTTGATGTACTACTTGTGCTATCATTGGCTCAAATTTGGTTATTAATTTGGAGCTAATATTATACTTGTGAATTGATTAATTATTATAACAAAAAAAAATAATAATAATAAAATCAATCAAATAATTATTTATTATTTATCAATAAATAATAAATAAAGATAATAAGTATTTAACTATTATTTGATTAATATTAAATAATAATTAAGTACAAATAAATTAGTAAGTAATTATTTATTATTTATCAATAAATAATAAATAAAGATAATAAATATTTAATTATTGTTTAATTAATATTAGATAATAATTAAGTTATAATTAAATATTAACAAGGTAATTATTTATTTTTTTTATCAATAAATAATAAATAAAGATAATAAATATGTAATTATTGTTTGATTAGTATTAAATAATAATTACATATGAATAAGGTAGCAAAATAACTATTTAATATTTGATTATTTTAACTAATAACAAAATAGCCTTACAAAATTTAATTCCGGAGTATGCTAATATATTTTCCATATAAAATAAATTGTTTATCTATTTTAAACAATGATTTAGAATTGTGAATTAATTAATAATTATTTGATTAACTTTAATTGATGAATAAACCTAATTAGTTATTAATTATTAAATAATAACTAAAGGTAATTCATACGTGTTAATTAATTATTATTTGAATAACCTTAAATAATAAATAAATCTAATTAGTTATTATTTATTATTAAATAATAACTAAAGATAATTCATATTTACTAATTAATTATTTATTTTTAATTTTTTTTCAATTAACCTTAAATAATAAACAAACCTAATTAATTATTATTTAAGCTTAATTAATAATTAAAGACAATTAAAATTTATAATTCGATTATTATTTAATTAATAATTAAATAATTAATAAATATAATTAGTTATTAAATTACTATTATTAATAACTAAAGTTAATTAATTAATTACTGTTTAACAAATATTCAATAGTAATTAAATAAAGATAAAGTTAATAAGTAAGGAGATTTTAAATAGCACCTTAACTGGACAGTTTTGATAAATTGTCTAAGGGGTAATAAATGAATATTACCTAAGAAAGAGTAGTGTTCATTAATTAAACAATTATAATTAATTGTTTAAGGGTTCAATCAGTGTTGATTCTTAAGGGATTCGTGGTTGATTAATTAAACCACCAATCTAGAAAGCAATTAAGTGCCTTATAAAATTACTATAGTTTATTTACTGTGTGCTATGTGAATTGCTTAATTGTTAAATAAATAGCATAAGTAAGCGTATCGACGTACCACTACGCAGTACTAATTGTTAGACCGACATTATCTATGTTAGGTTCCTCAAGGCCAAATAGTTAAAGCTAGAATTATTTGTAGCTGAGCAAACAGGCAAGTTCCTAACCCTAAACTTCTTACATTATTGCAAGTTCCCTAACTCAATCTCGAGTTATTATTTTCGAAGCATGTTAGTGAATAATTATTGTCAATTATTCACACCTATATTGATTATTGAGATTCGCACATTGTGCAATTGAATTCCTATCCTATTATGATTGAACTGTAAATTTAATTAAAGTTCTTTCAAGTATGAATTGTTTATGAGATCGATCTATGCTATTTGTATCAGCTAGATCCAGCATGTCTAAATTGGTTAAGACAATGGTATTTTAAAAGTTGTTCTTATTAAATTGTTGTGTTAAGAACTCTTGGCTGAGAAAAGGATAAACTTGTTTAAGGCATGATATCAATGCTGGTTATAAGTGTTTATGCATAAATCACGGGGTATGAGAGGCTGATCCCCTCGATTACCAAAACTTTTTAAGAGGTCCAGCTTACATGCTGAGAACCTTGGAAAACGTCCTTGGTTATTTCAAACCACTCAGTAATTGGCATTCAATTATTTGAATATTCAACTGTTGACTGATAATTCATATTTCTTCACAATTCTATACTGTTGTTGAACATTGAAAGCGAAATTTCCGTCTATTCATGATATATCTCCCTTGTGTATAAACTTGCTAAGCAAACTAGTTGCTTACCCTTGCTATATCATGATCTTCATTTCAGCTAAGGCAGAAACGTCTAGAGGAGACAAAGGAAAGGGAAGGTGCAAGAATAGATGCCCGATAGTGCCTATGCACTAGTTATTTTTGAATGTTGTTTGATTAAGTGAACCTTTATTTGTATTAAGGGTACGTTTTATGTTAAGGTTAAAGAACCTTGGGACCAAGATTGTAAGACTTTATTATTATTTCAATAAACAATATATGTTTATTATTCCGCATTTAGTTAGAAAATACGTTTGTTGTTGAGTATCGTGAGCACCGAATTCGAGGTTAGGAAACCCGGATTTGGGGGTGTCACATACGCAATCGCGTGTCACTTGGGCGTTCGAATAGACAAGTGTGGCATACGGACGTGCAAACGTCGTAACGCCGTAACAAGTGTGTATAACCTTGTTTAATATTTTGTTTTTAATAATAATGAAACATGATAGAGTGTTATAACCCAATGTATGAGCATGATAAGCACACACAAAAGAAACGAATTAGACGTGTAACGTTTAAACGTCGAAATGCCGTGTAAGTGTTAATGAACTGTAATAATGTTTCGATTCAAATGAAACGAACATTATAAGATATGGAATGGGGTTAATGTAACCCATAATAGGTATTGGTATGTACCCGAATTTTGTTCTTTCACTATCAGTTGACAAGGTCGATGTTATTCTATCCAATTTTTTTTATAGATAGTTTTTCATTATCCAAATCCTAGGATTTGGATAATGAAAAAAAGAAGACTTTTTTATCTCTTAAGCTTAAGTTAAAAAATGAATTTTAACCCGATATGTTTGGTCTTTGTGAGAAAGGTAGTGACCAGGCCAGGCCACGGGAGTAAAAAAGGGGCCTTTCGAACAAAATCAAAGCAAAAAGGTCCAATAAGTATTGATGATGATAAGGGTCATAACAGTTTCAAACGACGCGACACCGAGTCACGTTTTAAAGTTAATCGCGTTTATTAATTTATAATGCGCGAACAATATGAGATAAGAGTTATTATATTGTAAACCATTATATGAAGCCTTCTTAGTGGCTAATTGGTATTTTATTGTTAAATAAATTGTGTAGGATATTTGAAGGACGAGCCATTATAATTTGGCAAGGAAAGCTTAAGGCAAGTTCTTTCAGTAACTTGTTGACTTGTTTAAATGTATTGACGTACATGATTAAATTACTATGTCTTTCACTAATATCTGGATTATATGCGAACATGATTAAAGTGTGCACAATGTGCAACTATGTGACTATATTGTTCTATGTGGCACTTGAATTATTGTACATATACAATGTGAGATGCATGATGCATATATATTGATGAATTGCATAAGATTTATAATGCATGAGTAAGATGCATAGTATGAGAATCATGATGCATGGATAAAATGCAAACTTATGTGTTACGTGAAGCATGAAATGTGAAAACTGTTAGTTCTTGCTGAGCCGTCGTGCTCATTCTTGCAAAATAAAACTTTTGCACATTTTACGATGCAATGCAATTATCTTAACATCGTGATGATAAGGATTAGAGGCGCATGGATACAAGAAGGTTGCTAAATGTTCCTTTATTATAATTATTTAGCTATGATGGCGGTATATGATGTACTGGAATTTGTCTATGTAAACCTTGAGTTAGAAATGAAGGTTATTCATTATAGTATTTATGATGTGATTATGTTAGTTACTTGTTATAGTAAACTAGAAGGATGAAAATGATGTACAAAGGACATTTTTTTTATATAACGAATGTATAGTTGTTGAATAACTTTGCGTATATTCAGGGATTGAATAAAGTCAGAATCTGAACCTTGTGTTCACATGGGAGATTTTGTAAATGATCATGGTATTTATTCAACCTTGATCATAAGTGTATTATTTAAGGTCTTCGTGCCTGGGATTAGATGAGAATATGTTGTAATATTATTGTAATTACATATTTGTAGTAAGCCTATATTGCATGGGTTGTACCGTGGCGCACCGAACCCGGGTTCAAGGTAAGACCCGAGTTTCGGGGGCGTTACAGTTTAATTTTATCAAAAACGAGAATGAACCTAGTGTGTACAAAAGGTCAGTGGGAGTACTGTGACATTCCTAGTATTATATGTTGATATATTACTGATAAGGAATGATACACCAATGCTACAATCAGTAAAGATAAAATTGTCTAAACATTCCTCCATGAATAATTTGGGAGGAGCATCCTATAAATTGGGGATATAAATCTATATAGATAGATTTAAAAGGATGTTCGACTTGACCCAATGAACGTATATTCATTTGATGCTAAAGGCGTTTAGCATGGCAAACTCCAAGAGAGGTTTCATGATGATGAGCCATGGAGTGTCTCTCTCTCTAAAATTGTCTCCAATGAAAAAGAGATCGCATGAGTTACTATCATGTATGCAATGAATATACAAGGCCTGATGTTGATCAGTCAAATTCTAGAGAAGATCACTGTAAGACAGTGATAAACATCTTTAAGTACTTAACCGGTACTGAAGATATGATCATGATTCATGGTAGGTCTGAATTAAAACTAGAGGGCTAAACAGACTCAAGTTTTTCAGACTGACCAAGACGATAACAAATCCACTTTAGGGTAAATTGTTACCTTGAATGGTGGTGCAGTGAATTGTAAATGTTCCAAAATAGCAAAGAGTTACTAGTTTAGTGACAAAGACAAAGTATATAGCTGTAAATAAAGCTGCAAGTTGATTGTTTGGATGAAAAGTTCATTATAGAACTAGGAATAGTTCCTAAGTCTCATATTGGATTCAAACATGTGTTGCGGCACTTTCATTTGATTGGAGGAATCATTGAAAGAAGAAAAGTCACTATAGAGATAGTGGGCTCTCAAGAACAACATTGCATATCCATTTACTGAAGCTTTATACAAACGGCAAGATGATCGTCACTTAAAGAAGAAGGGTATTAGATACCATGACGATTGGCTTTAGTGCAAGTGGGAGATTGAAAGTAGTATGCACACAAGCCAATCATATTTAATATGATGTAGCATATACTTTGTAATCTTATTCGGTTATTAAAGGAATTTTACATTATCTACATAGTGCTGTTATATTAAATGTGATAAACCCATAATTTTGAGCAACGTGTAGACACCCAAATTTTGCACTTCGTATACTAACCCTTACAGGAGGGCAAATTCGGCAAATGAACCGGCCTGCGAGAGCAAAGGATGGACAAGTACGGATAATCGACTCCACCGCGACGATTTGCAGTCAAAACCGACGTGACAACAAGGCCATCCGAAATGAGCCTTCCTGAATAATGTGTCACGTCTCACAGTAATTCCCGGACTGCAAAATACAAGCCTTTCGGCGAAAACCGACAGCACGACGCGAGAATCGAGGTGCGGTGCAGAAACCGAGGAGAATTAAATAACTAAAGTGCATGGCGGGCTGAGTGGATGGCTGGCTAAGGCTAGCCACAGATTGATCTGCGGCCAGCCGCAGATCAATCTGCAGCTGCCCTAGGCCAGTTTATTTCAGCTCAGTTTCTTCATTTCATCCAGGGGGTTAGCAGCGGAAGAGAGAAGGAGGAGGCGACAGCAGTACCTCGGGAATAGGAGAGAAAAACAGCAAAAATTTGTAACAAAATAAGAGAGAAAAGAGAGGAAAAAGAGAGGATTTATACTTCTTTGTGAGATTATATCTAAGATAATTTCTACTCTATTCATATACTCCAATTTGCACACATCTTGGTGATATTTGCAAGGTGAAAAGACCATTTCTATAGCAATTTTTGTATATCATTTTGTTAATCTTCTTGTTAATTGGGTTATGTGAAATGTAGTTTTTCTTGTATATTGTTGTGGATCCATGGGTTGAGGACTATTAGTGAGGGTTCCAAATGGAGCGAAATTCTTCCTAATGGCCCGATGATATCCATTTGGCGATTTTAGCTTGTTTAATTTTTATAGTATCCATTGCGTGGGTGTGTATAAATTGTGGATGTGAGCCTAGGAACGCGACCCCGTGGTCCAAATCCGATGATGGACATCTTTTGATATAAGTAGTAGGAGTGATGTAGTTTTCCTTGTAAATATGTAATCGTCGGGCCTTAAAACGACGCCGAGGCGAGAATCGTGTTTAAGGCCCCGTCATAGTGAAAATATGTGATTGTGGGCGTTCGGGGTTATTTGGATGACTTACATGCCCATGAATAACCCCAACGCATTTTAATGCTTGATTTGATTTACGACACAAAAATTGATTTCAAAGCTAAACAATGAAGACTTTCATAAAATCAATCAAACTAGGCTATTAGGATCATGAGGCTAAAAGTTGGAAATGCTAATGAATGTCGATTCCTATTTAACGAGAAGGCTAAAGAAAAAATCGTTTTCAAACATCACAAAAAATGATTTTAGAAATAAATGACGTTTTATTAAACCATTGTGCATAGGGTTAAAGAGATCCTAGAAATTGCCGTCATTGCATTCACAAGGCAACGTATAGATCTCGATTCCTATTTTGATGAAGGTTTAAAAACTCTTGTTTTACCAAAACAACACCTAATGAAAAATCGCATAGCTTTTGACAATTAAAATCAAACCTTTCTCATAAAGCTTTCTCGTTTAAGCCGAAGGACATTCTAAAGCATTCTCAAAAGAAAAGCACGATTTTCCCTAAAATCCAAATGATTCTTTCATACAAACTCACCACAACATTCACATAGGCACACACACACACATGCGTGCATACACACACATTTCATGAATTAAAGGATAGGAAAAGCATCAAGATTGCGGTAACCGTGTTTCACGGAAGTCGAGGGGTGCCTAACACCTTCCCCTCACTTAAGCAAGCCCCCAAACTCTATGAATCTCGGTTCGCGGACCAATTAATTCGGAGTCACATATGAGCCAGCGATTTACGAAAACAAAACTCGGATGAGTTGGTACATCCATTTCAAATATACCAACTGGCGACTCTGGTTAATTGGCTCATCATAAAAACGATCTTTCAAAACCCCGTCGACATTAATGCCGACCTTTTCCAAAAAATCATTCAATCGAAAGGCAAAAATTGGAAAAGTCGAAAAACCGACGTCGACAGCTGGCGACTCTGCTGGGGAGATTAGAGGGCTTAAGCCGCATTTAAATCTTGATGCTATCCTATCCTTTAAAAATTTATGAATGTGTATGTGCGTGCGATATTTTGATTTTTTACCTTTTGTCGTGTGAATGTGTGTTTTGTCCAATAAATGAATGATTGAATGGAATTGCTTTACTTTAAAGAAATCATTTGCATACGGTGAGGACGATGAATGTGAATGTATGTTGAGAGTGTACCTCCTCCTGAGGCGAACCTGTCGGTTGCTTATTACTGGACTCAAAGGGGCTGCTCCCTGGAGATGGCTCAGGAAACGCACCACCCAAATCCGCTCCAATCGAAAGGATTCAGACGAGTAGATTGCGAAGATTTGGGAACCTTCATGCCGAAAAGCCCGCAAGAGTAACCCTAGGGTAGGTCAGCCTCTGATAAACCTAACGAAAGGGAAGCTTCTTCATGCCCTTTTATCATTCAGTCGAATAAATAAATGTCATGTAAATGACATACAACTGTCATACCGGCATCATCGTAATAAATATGTCCTGTATCATGTGATTACATCACCTGCACATATAAAGAGAATACTGACATTGTTTTGCAGGAAGGCAATCCGTGCCACGTGCCAAGGTTTTTTAAAACTTCTAAATACTATCCTGTCATCAAACACTGACCTTGTTTTGCAGGATAAGATTAAGAGAACCGTGAAAGCGTGGCGTAACGATCTCAAAGAACCCGGAGTAGGGGCATATTCGACCACAAAAAAAAACAAAAAAAAAAGGGAAAAAGAAAAAGAAAAAGAAGAAAAAGAAAAAGAAATAATAAACATGCATCAGTGTTGACATGCATCCGCCAACGTGTAACTGGCATAATACTAAACTACGGCCCTTGTTTGTTTTGCGAGATTGCCCCTACGACCCAACTAAGAGGCCGTAAAGTCCATACTCCATCCATCCAAATGGCAGAGGCCGATAGCCATGAAATTACAGTTCTGCCGAAATACGAGGGATTCATCCTAGGACTGAGATTAGCCCTGGGAATTTGAATCAAAAAGATGATAGTAGTTGGAGACTCGAATTGGTCATCCGGTAGGCCATGGGAATATACAGCACCAAAGGGAATAAACAGAACCTAGCTACGGGACGGCTGAGATATCTGGAGGCCGAAGAAGCCCACAGACAAATGAACGAAGTACATGGCGATGTGTGCGGAGCCCATATGAGTAGAACATTTTTGGCAAAGAGAATCCTGTGAGCGGGTCACTACTGGCTAACCATGAAAACTGACTGCGATGCTTATGTCAGGAAATGCCATCAATGCCAGATCCATGCCAATGCGATCCATGCACCCCCTAATGAGCTCCATTGCTTGACCTCACCGTGGCCAGTTGGACCGTGCAGCAGGTGATATCCAGGAAGGGGTAAATCCAGGAGTATGGCAGTAAATCCCGGCCAGTAGAAGATCAATGGGTTTTAAAATTCTGAGTTTTATTTCAATCCCTGCACGCTCATGTCATTTTGTCATGTTATCCAAAAAGAAGATCATGAAGATCATGTGCTGAAATGTTTTATATATATGACAAGCATTTTTGTTTTATGTCAGGTACCCCGATTTGAGGCATTCTAGCCTGACAAGCGATAGGCTAAATTTGAAGGAGGATCACGATTTTGGTATAGAGCTAGATTTTGATCTGATGGGGATTGAGCAGGACGAGACAGATATCGATAATACGCCTGACGAGATCAAAGGATGGGTCGAAGACAAACCCAAACCCGACTTAGGCCAGACCATCGCCATCAAACATCAGAGCCTCTGACGATCACAAAGAACCCGGAGTAGGGGCAAATTCGATCATCAAGAAAAAAAAGAAAAAAAAAAGCCGAGTTGTTGAGCCTGTATGGAGATATGTTCGCTTGGTCCCGTGGCGACGTGATTGGATTGTCCACAAACGTTGTAGGACATCGGCTGCCCATCAAGGAGGGTTTCCGACCAGTTAAGCAAAAGTTGAGAACGTTGAAGTCTGAATGGAGGTTGAAAGTAGGGGACGAGATTATCAAGCGGTTTAAAGCAGGAATCATCACGGTGTCTATTTACCCTGAATGGCTTTCCAAAAGAATCCTGTTACCACAGCCTGGAGGAGAAGTAAGGGGCCGCATCGACTATAGAAATCTGAACGATGCCCTCAAGGAGGAGATATGCGACAAATTCAAGATCAAACATTTTGATTCAGCCATTTACCAGCCCAAGATGAATGGGGCAGTGGGGGCTACAACTAAAACACAAGGACGATCATGGGAAGAATGTCCGCCAATCATCGGGGATGGCCGGATTTATTGTCGCTCACCTTGTTTTCCTATCGAACCTCAGTTCGCACATTTGTAGGGGCAGCCCCTTACGCATCTCCCGGGCATACGACAAGAGGGTACGATCCTGGAAATTCAAAATAAACGATTTAGTCTTCAAAAGGATCGCGCCCTGCCAAGACGAAGCTATGGGGAATTTCGCTCTAAATTAAAAGGAGCCGTCACGATAAAAAAATCCTCTCTAGAGGAGCCCTCATCTTACAAGGAATGGACGGAAAGGCGTTCCCTAGCCCGTTAATTCTGACTCTGTGAAACAACCCTGTGAAAAAAAAAATCAAAAAATCAAAAAATTAAAAAAATCAAAAATCCCCCAAACCTTTCAACAAGTCAAAGGACCGGGTCTTTTGTCAGCCCAGCGAGATACCGATGCAACCAGTACGAGGGAGATCACAAGAAAAACAACTTAACACTGGGGCATTTGTCAACCACCCAGGAAATGATGACGTGCAAATTGGCACCCATGCAACAATCCCATCAACATGCACCAGCATCATCAAATGCTACCTCATGTCAATTCAATCTTCAACGGTACGATCATCTGGCATTTGTCAAGCATAGTTTTCCCAGGATATGATGACCCGCGTGAAAGGGGGATTTTATTTGACTTGATAGGAATCAGATCAATTATGACAAGCAACCGTGGAGCACGATCGTGAGTATGATTAGACAAAGAAAGCTATTCAACCTTTTGATCAGGTACAAAGTCTTAATTTAAAGCAACGTTTGCGACAGAATCGACCTCATGTGCCAGTCTGCACTTTGTATTTGCACGAACTTTCAGTTGTGGGGTATAAAACTATGACGACATTGATGGCAATTAAACACGTAGTCAGACAGTCGATAATTATCAAGCTAATATCAAGAAGTCAGACGATAAATGATTATCAAGCTAATGTCTCGAATTGTGGCCTGAGTTGTTCGAGTAATTAAGCTCGAGGGGTGTCTCTACACCTGGTGCCCTAAAGCCATCTGGTTTGGGAGTCGCTGGCCCAACACTCGTTACATGGGTAACTCAGAGCCTAAGAAAACGAGCATTACAGTATAGGAGGCTCGAGCAGATTCGAATCGTGGCATGGGCTACTTGAGTAATTAAGCCTAAGGGGTGTCTCTGCATCTGGTGCCCTAAAGCCGTCTGGTTTGGGAGTCGCTGGCCTAATACTCGCTACATGGGTAACTCAAGCCTAAGAAAACGAATCTTGCGCAAGGTCAAGCAAAGAATGAATGGGGCAGACCACCAGCTTGTCTCGAACCGTGGCCTTTGTTACTCGAGTAAATAAATCCGAAGGGGTGTCTGTACACCTAATGCCCCAAAATCGTTTGGTTTGGGAGTCATTGGTCCAAAACTCATTAAATGGGTAACTTTGTATAGCCTAAGAAAACGAGACAAGTGAAGTGGGCTGATAAAGAGAAAGGATAATACGAAAAAACTCTCGGCCTTAAACAAAAGGTCATGAAAGAGAAACCCCTACTGAATGCTGCATCGCACAGTGCATTTGTCATATGACGTTAATCCTGCTAAGAACGTTGTCGAGAATGGAGACAGAATACCTTTGACGAGGGGATGTAGTTCTTTTGATTTCGACCATACTCACATACAATGACCATGAATGCTTGAAGATATTCTTACGATTTCATAACTCGTTAAATAGAAAATCATCAACTCACGAGGGAGTGAAAATAACTTCCAATCTGCTACATTCACGGTTCACAACTTGCTAGATTGTGCGATTAACAGATATTCAATTTCATGTGCTTTAACTGCATTTTGTCGAAATTATAATATCTTTGTGTTGAACTAACACTAACGGCCCGAGCTTCAAGTTTTGGCATTTGTTAGTCATCTGATATGCAGGATCTTGCAGAGCTGTGGATAACTCAGCACGGTCAACATCGCGAGTTTTCGATAGAAATTCTTGGTAGCGACACGCGCCAAGGCAGGGGAAGTTAAGAATCATGAAATGGAAGGAAGCTGAGGCTGCAAAGAACTTCCCATCATTGGGCCTCTCCCCAATCCTAACTATCACTGCCTCGACATCCAAATGATCCACGTGCATGAGCATATACAAGGATGATATAATGTGGGACGACAACATATCGGCCGCCAAAAATGATCAAAAGGCCAAGGAGCCCAATATAGCTGTCGGTCATCACAGAGAGCGAAACAGACTGCCTCAACTCGATGAAATGAAGACGACCAAAAATAGGCAAAGTACCAAACCAATGTTGAAGTCTAGAAACTACACTGCACGACGAGGCGTGATCCAATCAAATGTTGGCAAACGACGACGACTGTCAAATCGTATCATTTGACTGATCAGGGGTCATTTCTATCTAAAACATATGTTGTGCACATGCATCTGTCCATAACATATCTGCCAGATCATGCATAACATCTTTTTCATGCATACAGGTACGATCAAAATGAAAATCTTCAGGAAAGTACAAGAACGTCGCGTTCAACCTCACGAATGATCAGACTGTGATGGCTTTTGCGGCATGGTACGTGGACGATGTTGGTGGGAGATCCAGGACATGAAGCCGATCACACATCCCATTTCAAAAAAAATCACTCAAATCAAATCAACGACCCCTGGGAAGGGCTGGTATCCAACCAATCAAAGACCCCTGGGAAGGGCTGGTCTCCAACCAATCAACTATCCCTAGGAAAGGCTGGTATCCAACCGATCAACGACCCCTGGGAAGGGCTGGTATCCAACTAATCAAAGACCCCTGGGAAGGGCTGGTCTCCAACCAATCAACGATCCCTGGGAAAGGCTGGTATCCAACCGATCAACGACCCCTGGGAAGGGCTGGTATCCAAACAATCAATGATCCCTGGGAAGGGCTGGTATCCAAACAAGGAGTGAACCTGGGAAGGCATCCAAGCAAACCACAACAGGGTGGTGAGCAAACCTGGGAAGGCATCCAAGCAAACCACGACAAGGTGGTGATCGAACTTGGGAAGGCATCCAAGCAAACCACAACAAGGTGGTGAGCGAACCTGGGAAGGCATCCAAGCAAACCACAACAAGGTGGTGAGTGAACCTGGGAAGGCATCCAAGCAAACCACAACAAGGTGGTGAGCACCTCGGGAAGGCATCCAAGCAAACCACAACAAGGTGGTGAGTGAACTTGGGAAGGCATCCAAGCAAACCACAACAAGGTGGTGAGCACCCTGGGAAGGCATCCAAGCAAACCACAAACAAGGTGGGGAATGAACCTGGGAAGGCATCCAAGCAAACCACAACAAGATGGTGAGCACCCTGGGAAGGGCTGAGATCCAAACAACTAACACCCTGGGAAGGGCTGAGATCCAAACACTAACACCCTGGGAAGGGCTGAGATCCAAAATACTAACACCCTGGGAAGGGCTGAGATCCAAACACTAACACCCTAGGAAGGGCTGAGATCCAAACAACTAACACCCTGGGAAGGGCTGAGATCCAAACAACTAACACCCTGGGAAGGGCTAAGATCCGAACAACTAACACCCTGGGAAGGGCTGAGATCCAAACAACTAACACCCTGGGAAGGGCTGAGATCCAAACAACTAACAACCTACGAAGGGCTGAGATCCAAACAACCAAACCCCTGGGAAGGGCTGAGATCCAGACAACCAACCGGCGACGATACCCGGTGGTTACAAGATGGGTGACCGGCGACGATATCCGGCCCCGACAAGACAATCGACCGGCGACGATACCCGGCGATTACGAGATGGGTGACCGGCGACGAAACCCGGCCCCGACAAGATAATCGACCGGCGACGATACCCGGCGGTTACGAGATGGGTGACCGGCGACGAAATCCGGCCCCGACAAGACAATCGACTGACGACGATACCCGACGGTTACGAGATGGGTGACCGGCGACGATACCCGGCGGTTACGAGATGGGTGACCGGCGACGATACCCGGCCCCGACAAGACAATTGACCGGCGACGATACCCGACCCCGACAAGACAATTGACCGGCGACGATACCCGGCGGTTACGAGATGGGTGACCGGTGACGATACCCGGCCCCGACAAGACAATCGACCGGCGACGATACCCGGCGGTTACGAGATGGGTGACCGGCGACGATACCCGGCCCCGATAAGACAATCGACCGGGGACGATACCCGACGGTTACGAGATGGGTGACCGGCGACGATACCCGGCCCCGACAAGACAATCGACCGGCGACGATACCCGGCGGTTACGAGATGGGTGACCGGCGACGATACCCGGCCCCGATAAGACAATCGACCGGCGACGATACCCGGCGGTTACGAGATGGGTGACCAGCGACGATACCCGGCCCCGACAAGACGATCAACCGGATACGAGATCCGGTGATCACGAGACAAGCAACCGGATACGAGATCCGGTGCAAATGAGACGACCGATTGGATACGAGACCCGACGGTTGTGAGACAACGACGATGCGATCAACAATTGAGTCCGATGAAGGTCAATGCTCACAAAAGTTTTCGATTGCATTGATGCATTGACACCGTTACGAATGTTCTGCATGCTTTACATCTTGCGTTGCATCATAAGCTACATGTGTTGCATCATGTATGTACTGTCATTCTTATGCACTGTCATTCATGCATCGGTGTCTATTTCTTTATCCTGTTCATTTCATTTAACATTTCATAAACATAATAAAGAGGGGCAGCTGTAGACACCCAAATTTTGCACTTCGTATACTAACCCTTACAGGAGGGCAAATTCGACAAATGAACCGGCCTGCGAGAGCAAAGGATGGACAAGTACGGACAATCGACGCTACCGCGACGATTTGCAGTCAAAACCGACGTGACAACAAGGCCATCCGAAATGAGCATTCCCGAATAATGTGTCACGTCTCACAGTAATTCCCGGACTGCAAAATACAAGCCTTTCGGCGAAAATCGACAGCACGACGCGAGAATCGAGGTGCGGTGCAAAAACCGAAGAGAATTAAATAACTAAAGTGCATGGCGGGCTGAGTGGATGGCTGGCTAAGGCCAGCCGCAGATTGATCTGCGGTCAGCCGTAGATTAATCTGCGGCCAGCCGCAGATCAATCTGCGGCTGCCCTAGGCCAGTTTATTTCAGCTCAGTTTCTTCATTTCATCTAGGGGGTTAGCAGTAAAAGAGAGAAGGAGGAGGCGGCAGCAGCAGCTCGGGAATAGGAGAGAAAAACAGCAAAAATTTGTAACAAAATAAGAGAGAAAAGAGAGGAAAAAGAGAGGATTTATACTTCTTTGTGAGATTATATCCAAGATAATTTTTACTCTATTCATATACTCCAATTTGCACACATCTTGGTGATATTTGCAAGGTGAAAAGACCATTTCTATAGCAATTTTTGTATATCATTTTGTTAATCTTCTTGTCAATTGGGTTATGTGAAATGTAGTTTTTCTTGTATATTGTTGTGGATCCATGGGTTGAGGACTATTAGTGAGGGTTCCAAATGGAGCGAAATTCTTCCTAATGGCCCGATGATATCCATTTGGCGATTTTAGCTTGTTTAATTTTTGTAGTATCCATTGTGTGGGTGTGTATAAATTATGGATGTGAGCTTAGGAACGCGACCCCGTGGTCCAAATCCGATGATGGACATCTTTTGATATAAGTAGTAGGAGCGATGTAGTTTTCCTTGTAAATATGTAATCGTCGGGCCTTAAAACGACGCTGAGGCGAGAATCGTGTTTAAGGCCCCGTCATAGTGAAAATATGTGATTGTGGGCGTTCGGGGTTATTTGGATGGCTTACATGCCCATGAATAACCCCAACGCATTTTAATGCTTGATTTGATTTACGACACAAAAATTGATTTCAAAGCTAAACAATGAAGACTTTCATAAAATCAATCAAACTAGGCTATTAGGATCACGAGGCTAAAAGTTGGAAATGCTAATGAATGTCGATTCCTATTTAACGAGAAGGCTAAAGAAAAAATCGTTTTCAAACATCACAAAAAATGATTTTAGAAATAATTGACGTTTTATTAAACCATTGTGCATAGGGTTAAAGAGATCCTAGAAATTGCCGTCATTGCATTCCTATTTTGATGAAGGTTTAAAAACTCGTGTTTTGCCAAAACAACACCTAATGAAAAATCGCATAGCTTTTGACAATTAAAATCAAACCTTTCTCATAAAGCTTTCTCGTTTAAGCCGAAGGACATTCTAAAGCATTCTCAAAAGAAAAGCACGATTTTCCCTAAAATCCAAATGATTCTTTCATACAAACTCACCACAACATTCACATAGGCACACACACACACATGCGCGCACACACACACATTTCATGAATTAAAGGATAGGAAAAGCATCAAGATTGCGGTAACCGTGTTTCACAGAAGTCGAGGGGTGCCTAACACCTTCCCCTCACTTAAGCAAGCCCCCGAACTCTATGAATCTCAGTTCGCAGACCAATTAATTCGGAGTCACATATGAGCCAGCGATTTACGAAAACAAAACTCGGATGAGTTGGTACATCTATTTCAAATATACCAACTGGCGACTCTGGTTAATTGGCTCATCATAAAAACGATCTTTCAAAACCCCGTCGACATTAATGCCGACCTTTTCCAAAAAATCATTCAATCGAAAGGCAAAAATTGGAAAAGTCAAAAAATCGGCGTCGACATAATGCTTTTAAAATCATGATGGTGATCATGCTAATGAGATCTAAATTCTAGATAGCTCACAAACTAAAATCGTTCCTAATCGTTGGATTACTAAAAAGGGGATTAGTGAATCCAGATAGATTAGCACATACGTTGCTTGCTCTTAAGAAGAGGATGATTGATCTCATAATCATTTATGTGGAGACACTAAAGCAAGTATGTAGGTACTTATTGGAGAATAAGTTCACTGAACGTGGCTCGCTAAGGAATACCTAATGGAGTTTTACTCGCCTGTCAATAGGAATTCCTCTAGTGATAGTAGTACAAGTGATCTTTGGACTTGAGATCATCATAGTATCTTGTGTATGATGTGACGCCCCCAAATTCTGACGTCACTATCTCGAATTTGGTTCATTACGTTCTAACACAATAATGACATAAAACTAATGCAGTGGAAAAGATAGAATAAATTACATTGATTTAATATAATTATTCTTGTCCCAAGGTCTCGCAACCGATGCTAAAATATTAACCAAAAGTCTTAATTTAAAGTGAACCATAGTGCTAATACATAATCCATGCCTAATCTTATTACATAACCAAATTAGAAAACTTAAGCAACATAGTACACAATCTCCTTCCTAAGAAAGAACAAAGCTACTCTGTAGTTTTGCCCTTTCCCTTATCCTTGCCTGAAGGTTCACCTCGCTCTGACTTAACTAAAATTTTTTAAAGAAAGCAAGGATGAGCAACAAATTTGCCCAGCAAGTATATACAATGAGGGTGAATAATATAAAGTTCAAATTCTAGGGTATGACAGTAAAGGATAGTTCAAGGATAATAAGGAAAATCAATTATAAGAGTCACTATGGACCGGAACCATCAATAAGATTCATGCGTCTAATCATTTCAAATTCAAGAATATGAACACTGAGTATTCACTAAAGGACTAAGAACGCTTGCTAGAATTAACAGTTATTATACTGAAAATCCAATAAAAACGAGCACACAGGTGATCAGCCTATAACACTCTAGATTATGCATAACTGTCACATGCTTATAAGTGCGCACGTCGGTTCCCCGACAATATATAATTTCCCCCTTCTATGAGGGTTATTCATCTCAGTAGATAAGAGTCCTCACCAAGACAATTGGTTTGAAATAGCTTTCTAACACATGTATAATAGTCTAACCGAAACAATGGTTTAGACAACTTTTATAATCATATTCAATGATTTAATGAATACCAATAATTGCAATGAGGTTTAAGGGATATTAATCTTAAACCAACCCTTAGAATATGAACGACAGTTTATAAAGCATAAGAGTCATTGTCACATACTTGCATAATACATGAATATACAAGTTTACATGCTTGCTTAATAAAGAGAAAGGGTTCGAATACATGCACAATATACCACGTCCTGCTCGAATGTAAATTGAGTAGGGTTAAAGGAAACTTGCACAAAGTAAAGTTTCGAAAAAAGGGAACTTGCTTGTTTGCTCAGCTACAAGTAATCTAGCTGTAATTTAAATTGCGTTAAAACGACCTAATCATTAATGAGTCGATTCCTTAGTTAGCATAACATTAATAACTTTAAGTGGTTACGCACCACATAGTTTGGACACACAATCACGTAGGTGGAATCAAGATTACTAAGTCCATATTCGTAATTTCTTATCTTTAGCTAGATGAGTTAGCAACTTAGAATACCCTGACCCTAAGCATCAACATAAGCTTGAACACATAGTATATCTGTTCAATCATGCCATACAACTTAAAACATTTATACATACATGCTGTAAGACTCTATTTACAATTTAAAACAACTGGGCAATTCTGGCGACCGGCGCGACCGCGCTGGTTTTTGCCTTAGGAGTGGCGCGGCCGCGCCACTCTCTAGGCAGACCAAAAATGCAATTTTATACAGGTGGCAATCCGGGTCTATTTTCTAACATTCAGGCTACTGATATAACTCAATTACACATGCTCATAAGGTTATTAGTCTGAGTTCAAACCTAGCATGCTCATGCGTATATAACACATGTACACATTAATCACATAGTTTACAATTGGGATGTCACTTCCTTGAACATGCGTACATAGGTAAAATTCATGTTTAGCTAGATGGTGCTCATGTCAACATGTTCTAGAGGCATAATGAATCCTATTATTCATGCGTGCAAGGTTGAAACGAAATTTACACAATGTTTGACAACAATGGTTCTCACTCTTAAGTTTTTCTTGAAAATTTCACATTAGAGTAACTAAACTTGCTTCATATCTCTACGTGACTTTCCGTATGCATTCACACATATAATTAGATCATATATACATGCTTGTAAGCTCAGAACATCAAGGATACAAGGTCCGCTAAGTTTTACTTCCAACACTTCAAGTTTTCTTTTAAAAAGTCGTTGGAACTGAGCTAACACAACTCATGTCATGCAAGGTAACCCTAGGTGATACATTGGACTTGTTTTCATACATGTCTAAGCTAGTTACATATGCTCAAAGGATCAACATCACTTTCATAAGGTTTAGTTTATAAATTCTAAGTTTTACTTCAAAATCTCGTAAAACCCAACACATTTCATGCAAGACCCTACTTGATCACGTACCAGATACACACATAGGCTTATTTAAGCTAAACTAACATGCTCATGACATCAGAGGAATCAAAAGTTGGAGTTTCATTCTGGGGCACGGCGCGGCCACGCCTGGTTTTGCCTGGGGAGTAGCGCGGCCGCGCTGCTCCTCGGTAGAACCAGGAAACTCCCTGTATCCGCATAATCCATCCAAACCAAAACCAATTCAAACCATAATCTGTGTATACCCATTTCACATAAAGTTTATAACCATCATATTAAGCATACTTATCATCATTTTAACAACTTAAAACAAGTAGTTAACTAAGTTCAAGAATTAAATTCAACGTTCATGCTATTTCTCCATATTTTCGCATACTTAGCGATTGATCATGCTACGAACTCGTTTCTGAACCAAAATGGTTCGTTTAACTTTCGTTGTTTTCGTATTTGATTATACTAACAATGTATATCATCCACTTACAGATTACCACAACTTAGCTCAACCATTTTTGGTACATTATAAGCATGTATACATGTTATTTTCTGAGAATTCGTAAAACTCTAATTTGATAGCATAAAACATGATTAATACTTTAGTAACATGTATATGATCTTGACAACCTATATGCATCAACTATTAACCAACTAACAAGAGATTCATGGCAAAATTCTAGCAATTTATATATATAGAACTCAAGAACACAATTAAAGAGAAATTACCTCTTGAAGCTAGTTGAGTACCTTAACCCTCACACCTCAATTTCTGATTACTCCTTAGCTTCACCACACTCACTCTCTACTTGAACAATTCAGATTTCTAGTAACCAAAATGAAGAAGAGGAGGCCTCAATTTATAGAGTTTCCTTTGTCCATTTTCAGATTTTGCCCAAAGATTCAAACCAAAGGAAGAAGAAAGGAACTTATGGATAATGGAGGTTTGGTGGAATAGTGGTGGAGCACTATTTGGACCACCTCCCCCATCATCATGAAGCCAAGGTTCCATGGCTGATTTTAAGGAGAAGGAAGAATAGGATAGCCTTAGGCTTTTTGCAAAACACGTGAAGGAGAGTTTGGGCAAGAAGATGACTCTCATTGTGGGACAAGAGCAAAACTCAGACATTCCACATAAGGCTTATTAGCATACTTTGATTTAAAATCAACTTAGGTCAAGATGTATTAAATAATTAAATGCTACCACATTACATGTACACATATCATTTAATTCATGTACATTAATTAAAGTGAAATCTAATTAATCGCTAACACCCAGATATTCAATATACATTATTATTTCATGGTACATTTATTACAATAAACATTTTAAGTATGGAAATAATTATCATATAACAATTATTAATTACCCCATATAATTTAAATGTACATCAAGATATCACATAGGATGTTCATGCAATTTAAATGTCACGCATCTTCCACCTTATTTAATGAATTATATGAATATTCATACATGCTAATGTCACAAAAATATATCATGCCGCATAACATTTAATTAAATGAAAGGAGATTATTAGCCACACAATAATTAATTAAAATAACATTAATAATTTCTTTTCTTATTAAATCACTCCTTTATTAAATAAACAAAAATCATTTCATTGCATCACTATTATGGTGACATATCACATGTACTCATATTCGAATAAATATTTAACTAAAAAAAAATCAATAATAATATCATTTAAAATTCTCGGGTATTACATCCTCCCTCCCTTATAAAAATTTCGTCCTCGGAATTGATATAAGGTTACACAAACAAATGGGGATAATCTCTCTTCATCTTACTCTCTAACTCCCACGTGGCCTCCTCGGCGTCGTGGTTCCGCCAAACTACTTTTACAGAAGATATACTCTTGTTTCTCAAAGTCTGCTCTTTCCTATCTAGTATTTGGACAGGAATTTCTTCATAAGTCAAATTTTTCTCTACTTGAATCGGCTCATAGGATATCACATGCTTATAGTCGGGTTTGTACGAATGTAACACGGAGATGTGAAACACGTTGTGGATGTGTTCCAGTTCAGGTGGTAAAGCTACCATATACGCCACTTCGCCCACCCGCTTCAAAACTTCAAATGGCCCTATGAACCTCGGACTCAATTTTCCTTTCTTGCCAAATCTGATCTTTCCTTTCCAGGGAGATACTTTCAAAAATACGAAACTACCGACTTCAAAGTCTCGGTTCTGACGATGCAAATCTGCATATTTCTTCTGACGATCTTGAGCGGCTACTAATCTGGCTCTTATCGTTGTCACCACATCGGTCGTCCGTTGAACTATTTTCGGTCCCAAAAGTCATCGTTCTCCGACTTCATCCCAACACAACGGTGTTCTGCACTTCCTTCCGTAGAGAGCTTCATACGGTGGCATACCGATACTCGCGTGATGACTATTATTGTAGGCGAACTCTACTAAGGGTAAATGGTCATCCCAGTTCCCCTTAAAATCCATTACGCAAGCTCGAAGCATATCTTCTAGCGTTTGTATGGTTCGTTCACTTTGTCCGTCTGTCTGAGGATGATAGGCGGTACTTAACCGCAATTGTGTTCCCATTCTTTCTTGCAGGCCCTTCCAGAAATTTGACGTGAAGCGCGGGTCTCGATCGAAAACGATTGACACCGGCACTCCATGTCGCGAAACTATTTCCTTTACGTATAAATTTGCTAATTAGTTAAGGTTGAAACGAATCTTGATCGGTAGAAAATGAGCTGTCTTTGTTAGTCGATCCATGATAACCCAAATGGCATCAAAACCCTTCTGTGTGACTGGAAGTCCCACCACGAAATTCTTCGTAATGTGCTCCCATTTCCACTCTGGTATTTCCAGCGGTTGAAGTAGACCACTCGGTCTCTGATGTTCTGCCTTGACTCGTTGACAAGTAAGACATCTACTGACGTACTCTGCAACCTCTCGCTTAAGATTAGGCCACCAGAAATGTTGTCGTAGATCCCGGTACATCTTCTGTAATGAATGCAATTTTTGTGATTAAATAAAAATATTTATTGAGTTATATAAATATTTTTGCTAATTTATTTATTGAGTAAAATAAATAATTTATAAAGTTATAGTGAAAGAATTTATGTTAAATGTTATTTAAATGTGATTTGATGTGATTATTCTAATTTAATTTAATAATTAAATTAGATGATTAAATGATTTGTTTGAATAAAGGATTTACTTGAATAGGATAATTTATTTGGTGTTATTGTTATTGGTTAAATAGAATTATTAATTAAAGTTTAATTGAATTTATGTTATAATAAGTTTAATTAAATTAAAAGTGTGACAATTAAAACTATATAGTGAAATGGATTATTAAAATAAATGGAGAAAGGGTTTTATTTAGATAAACCAAACAAGGCTTTATGACCTTTGGTTGGTAAAAATGGGTTATTTTATTTTGGTTCAACCAAACACGCCCTTGTAGCCTTTGAAATTCCATTATTTTTATTTGGGTTTGCCAAACAAGGCCTAACCCTTTGATTTCTTTAACTGATTAATTTTAAAGCTAAGTACGTTAAAAAAAACTAAAGGTGTGACGCCCCCAAAATAGGTCCACACAGCCCATTTTGAGTCGCCAATAACATTCTACAAAAATACAAATACAAATACGAATTTTCCCATTTACAACTAATATTTGTCGTGCAAAATACGACCACACACATACTGTGACTTTCCATACAAATATCGTACCGTATGATACCACAGTATCCAAACCCAAATTATTACAATGCCGTAAAAAGACGACAACACATGTTTTAAGTCTCTAGTACAATCATTATTAAATTATGCCATAACTTGATAAGGACAACCACTAACTCGGACCATCACTCCACTCCCCGGCTAGTCCCAGCTACATTTTCCTTTCCTGAGAAGAACAATGGAACAAAACTGAAAAGGGTGAGCTCAAATAGCCCAGTAAGAAATATCATGACTAAGATAATGAAGAATAAAATTTATCTTTAGTCTTCAACAGAATTAAATCAGAGATTTAAAGATATTTTAATTGTTCAACAACAACAATTGCAGCGGAACCAACAATCCATTAGAAGAGTCAAGTAGATTATAATATCTACCATCTTCTATAAATTAAAGGATCACCACCAATATTTTATCCCTGTAACACCAATCAACAATTCCTGTTTATGAACATCCAAATCAACAGTTTATATTCAACAGCCTCTCTTTGCACTACGTGCCAAAGATATTAATTTGTAACATCACCGGTCATGATCATGCCAAACGCCAGTTCATCTTTGCACTACGGGCCAAAGAGAACTTTCACCATACGCCTTTGTTTGTAACACCAAAAGTCATGATTATACCAATACACAGTTTGGTCAAAATCATGTCACGCCAGTTCATCTTTGCACTACGGGCCAAAGAGAACTATCACCATAATTAAAGTATGAGGATGAGGATGATGATAATGATACAGTGAGATCAAGGATAAGAAAAGCTTTATAATTTAATCAGTATCAAAGATTGACCAAATTGCCAACACGGTGACCAAATTGCCAACACGGTGACCAAATTGTGGAGTCAAATTCAAGAATGATATTCAAGAAATTGTTTCATGCTTCAACTATAACGTATAAAATGAAATAGAAAGATTCAAGTGAGAAGATATTAGATGAAGCACAAACTATTAAAGATATTCTACTAATTTTCAGGGATTTTCTCCATTTAAAAATAAGGTTTTGGAAACAAACAAAGATTTCTTATCTTAAATGGAGAAATGTGAAAGAAAAAGATATCCCTTAAAGAGTACAAAAGAAATGATACGTTATACGAGTATAACAGAATATATGAAAACTGCAAATGGATGTTCACACGCCGTCATGCGATAATTCGCGTAGACAGATTATTTTCACAACAGATTAATAAGTAACGAATACAAAGGGTTATTCACCAGGCATGCGTCAATCCGCACGGACAGGTTATACCCATAGATTAATAAGGAATGAATACAGAAGGGTATTCACCAGGTACGACACTCGTACTTACAGGTTATTCCCATAGAATAATAATGAATGAATACAAAAGGATATTCACCAGGCATGCGTCATACCGCACGGCCAGGTTATCCCCACAAATTAATACAGAATGAATAACAACCTTTATGAGTATAATATCACTTACGAACATGAAAGCAAATGATATTATATATGAGTATGAAAGAAATGATATTCCCTACCTTCGTTAACTGGATGTTACTTTCTATGAAGTTTACTAACTTTGGATAATACTAGTATTCTCACAAATACTCACAATAGTCTAGCACACTAAGAGAACTTAAGAAATTTAGAGAGAGAGGAAGTATAAGCAAGGAAGGTGTGAAATTTTCTTATACTCAACCCCCCTATTTATAGTAAAATGCAATCAATATCTACCACACATTAATTATCACACTCTTTTTATATCATCCATCCATTTTTTCTTCAATCTATATCATCCATCCATTTTTTCTTCAACTTATATCATCCATCCATTTTTTCTTCAACTAATATCATCCATCCATTTTTTCTTCAATTTATATCATCCATCCATTTTTTCAAAAAGATTAATCCATTATCAAAAAGATAAAACCATTATCAAAAAGATAAAACCATTACCAAATTTTTTATTATTAATAAATCTATTTTCTGTATTATTGTGTTAAATGTATTAATATCACAGATAACACATACTCGCAATATTGACAACCAGATTATTCCTAGAAAAGAGGGGGTCTTCCATAAAAATGGCGCACAATTAAATAACCCCTTTCCTTGACAGAATTTCTAGACATTGTCAATAATGCTAAACTATCATATCAAATAATATGTGTTACAGTGTCGTGACAAATAATATAAAATATTATGCAGATACTACTGTAACAATTATTGAATCAAGATACTGTGCAATTACTACTTTATCAATTATTGAATCAATAATATAAAACACTGTGGAACACTGTGGAATACGTGTACTACTGTAGAATAACGTGTGCTACTGTGGAATAACGCGTTTTACTATTCTTTTTATCACCGGGTATTTCAACAGTTATCGGTTAAAGTTTTGCCGCCAATTTCTATCACTTTCTACATCCGACAGAAGGAATATTCCCCGACATACTAGTTTGACTTTTTGTATAAATGAATAGTATATTTGTATGAATAGTACTTTCATATTTATACCGTATAATTTTCGTATCCAGCTTATATAAACGTTATGACGTAATTCGAAGATCGAAGAAAATGTAAAAGCATTTTAGCGTGAATAGTACCCCGTGAATAGTGATTTAGCGTTATTACTAGACATCTCAATGGTCACATTTCACTAGTAACTTTATCATTATCGATTTAACACCTTTCTGTTTAAAATAATAATAAGAAGAAAATTAAATTCTATTTATTAAAATTTTCGGGGTCTTACAAAAGGTTCATCCGTTGTTAAAAAAAAAGAAGAGCAGAGTTGTATCAAAGTAAGAACAAAGAGAATTAGAAGAGAGAAATTGAGAGAGAAGTTTGGAATTGGAAGTAGGAATTCAAGCAAGGAGCATTAATCAAATTTGCTAAGCAATAGAAGGTATAATTTTTTCACTGTATTTCTTTTAATTTACTTTACTGTATATGAAGATTGGTTGTTGAAAGCATGAATTACTTGGTTATAGTTGCTAGTAAGCATGTATTAGAGATTATGTGATGATTATAAATAAATTTGAATAAATTAATCCATGGAAGCATGTTTTAGAATGAAGTTTTTAGTTTTATAGAGCTTTATTTTCATGTATGGCTTATGTGTGTGAAATTGATGTTTAATTTGGTTATTAACCGGTAAATTGACATTTGATTATGATTATATAATGAAGAACGAAAAGAATGCAAGTAGAATGGATTAAAATGGTTGAAAGATGAATTCACAGTGTTTGATTTCATTAAAATGGCCAAAGTATGAATATTTTGTATTAACAGAGAATTTTGAGATTCTAATTGGTTGATTATGTGTAGTATAATGGCTAGAATGTTTAGAAATATGTTGGGTAATTGTTTTTTAGCATGTTGGATGTCTGGGTGTGTTTAATTTGTGTGTTGGATGGTAGAATTCGAGAAATTTTGGCCTAAGTTTTCACTTGTCGCGAACTGTAGGAGATGTCTGCCGAGTCTCTCACTCCAGCGAGAGACATGTGCTGAAAATCTTCGCCCCGGCGAAGTCTCGCCCCGGCGAGAATATTGTTAAGGAAATCTTCGCCCCGACAAGAATATTGTTAAGGAAATCTTCACCCCGGCGAAGTCTCACCCCGGCGAGCTTTTTGTTCAGTAAATCCTCGCCCCGGCGAAGGAGCAGTAACTGAAATTTTAATTTTTTATTTTCTTTGTGATTTTACTATGATGCTATAAACAAGTTTAAAACTTATATTAAGGTATAAAGTGACTAATGAGATACCACGATGATTGTAAAGCAAGTACTTGTCGAATATCGAATGACAATCGTGATGTTATAATGAAATAGGGTAAAATCGAATTTTAAAGTGTATATTATTCTGTAACTAATTATTGTTAAGATTTTATAATCGAAATGTATAGGTCGATTAAGGAACGTGAATTATTTAATCTGTAATCTACATACGAGGCAAGTTTTTCCTCCCTTAAACTTGTTATTTCCTTTAAAGTAAGTTTACTTTCATTGAGCAAGCTTATTAACCTTAGCTTATTATTGTTCAAGCAAGGTAGTTATCATGGCAAGTGTTTATATTTACTTCAGTCATTTATTGTTCGATCATTGATCGTTATTCAAACTTTGAACAGAATTTCTATTGTACAAACTTTATTGATGAATCAATTGTTTAGTGACTAGCAAACCCTAATTGATTCAGCTAGTCCTTAGTTGATGAGCGTACTAAAGACTTAGAATATTTTAAAATTTATCCGAATCAAGTTCCTTTTGGTACGGATTCTGATGTTAAATTGAGATGAACAACCCTAATATAGGGGATTAATTACGCAACAGCGTTAAAATATTTGTACACAATACATTGTGCAAAGGGCTGATCCCCCTGAGTACGAGATAGATGGTCCATAGTGATAGACTCCACGGCACGCTTGCGTGAGGTGGTCGTCGTCCGGATCGTTTCTAACAAGTTGATAGGATGGATAGCTTGCAACACTTTAACCCCTCGCCTATATGTAGGCGGTAATCTTGGTACAATTGCTTGCTTAGGAAATTTGCGGAGGATGAACACCAACGACACTTCGACCCCTCGCTTATATTGAAGCGGTAATCTCGGTACTATCGACGATTGATGCGGTAGAAGACGCCACACACAACTATGAATGGTTGTATGATAAGTCAATTATGAATCTAAAAAGAAGAACTAAGGAACACTTAGGAATTCTTCAAAGAACCACAAGTAGAGAAACAAACTCACAATAGTATTGATAATCTGAAAATTGATATGAATGAATGATTTTACATCCCAGCATCACTTGGTATTTATAGGAACTCATGGTGTGCTAAACCATCATCATAAGTCAAGATCTAACAACTAATCACATCACATGTATTAGCCACCCAAAGAATTTAACAATCCAAAACATGTGATGTGTTAAAAGTCCAAATCAGACAACTATAAACTGATCAGCACATTGCAAGCTATTTTCACACCTGATAAATTTCGAATATGGACTTGGGCCAAGAATGAAAATTGTAGCCCTGGAGTTTCTAATGAATTTAGGCTTTTGAATCACCTCATTTGGAGTTTGTAAACTCAAGTTATGGCCAAAATATGAACTGATGTCAAACTAGTCCAAAAGTGCGGAAATGCTGATTCTTTTGTGTCGGTTCGGGTATGCTTGCTTCCAATGTGTTTATGAACTTCGCGTGCTTGTAACCCGTCTCTATAACCTCTATGCTCGATCCAACCTCAGTCCATAATTTATGAATCATCCCGTTAAGTCCTTCTTTGAAGCGTTTAGCTCGTGTCCTCGTAATGGGTCCAAGTGGCATATGCAATGGATCCACTTGTATTTTGTCAAGGGCTTGTGAACTAAGGATGTCCTCATCATACCTCTCCTCTTGAAAAGGATTTGTCCTCAAATCTTCACCAACGTCAAACGGGCTTAGATCAGAAACATTGAAAGTTGCACTAACATTATACTCATCGGGTAAGTCCAATTTGTAAGCATTGTTGTTAATGCGTTCAAGCACTTGAAATGGTCCATCTCCTCTTGGAAGTAATTTCGAACGTCTTTGAGCAGGAAATCTTTCCTTACGCATGTGTAGCCATACCCAATCCCCGGGTTCGAAGATTACTTGACGCCGACCCTTGTTGGCCTGTTTGGCATATTGATCCGTCCTCTTCTCAATGTTGAGTCTTGTCTTCTCATGTATCTGCTTAACAAAATCAGCTTTGTTTTTGCCATCCATGTTAGTATACTCGGAAACAGGTAATGGTGACAAATCCAAGGGTTGTTAAAGGATTAAAGCCATACACAATTTCAAAAGGTGAGAATTTAGTAGCAGAGTGAACAGACCTATTATAAGCAAACTCAACATGTGGTAGACACTCTTCCCAAAGCTTAATATTCTTTTTAATGATAGCCCTCAATAAAGCAGATAGAGTTCTATTAACTACTTCCGTTTGGCCGTCAGTTTGTGGATGACAAGTAGTTGAAAACAGCAGTTTAGTTCCTAGTTTACACCACAAAGTTTTCCAAAAATAGCTTAAGAACTTAGCATCTCTATCCGAAACAATTGTTCGGGGCATGCCATGCAAACGTACAATGTCTCTAAAGAATAAATCAGCAACATGGGATGCATCATCAGCTTTGTGGCATGGGATAAAATGTGCCATTTTTGAAAATCTATCCACGACCACAAATATAGAATCATGACCATACTTAGATCTAGGTAAACCCAATACAAAGTCCATAGACAAATCAATCCAAGGTTCACTCGAAATAGGCAATGGTGTGTATAACCCATGGGGTTGAACACGAGATTTAGCTTGACGGCATGTAATTCATCTATCACAAATTCTTTCTGCATCTCGTTTCATATGGGGCCAATAGAAATGTTCTTTTATCACAGATAAGGTCTTATCAACGCCAAAATGTCCCATCAAACCACCCCCATGTGACTCTCAAACCAATAACTCACGCAAAGAACATGCAGGTATACATAATCGATTCTCACGAAACAAGAATCCATCCATCTTGAAGTATTTACCTACAACATTCTTTTCAAAATTTTTAAACTCTTCACAAAAATCATGGTCATTATCATATAATTCTTTGATTTGTTCAAAACCAAGTAATTTTGTGTCAAGAGTATTTAACAACACATACCTTCGCGAAAGAGCATCGGCCACGACATTTTCCTTACCTTGCTTATAGCGAATGGCGTATGGAAATGTCTCGATGAACTCCATCCATCGTGCATGTTTCTTGTTCAACTTGTGTTGGCCTTCCAAATATTTCAATGATTCATGATCCGTGTGAATCACAAATTCCTTAGGCCACAGGTAATGTTGCCAAGTTTCCAATGATCGAACCAAAACATATAACTCCTTGTCATAGGTAGGATAGTTCAAAGCTGATCCACTCAATTTTTCACTAAAATATGCCACTGGCTTTCCTTCTTGCATTAACACAGCTCCAATGCCTAATCCTGAAGCATCACATTCAATTTCAAAGGTCTTAGTGAAATTAGGCAATACAAGTAAATGAGCGTTAGTTAATATTTCTTTAATCAAATTAAACGCTTTTTCCTGTGCATCACCCCACTTGAATCCTACACTCTTTTTGATTATTTCGGTGAGTGGTGTTGTGACTTCGCTGAAGTTCCTTACAAACCGTCTATAGAAACTTGCGAGCCCATGGAAGCTACGAACTTGACTGACATTCGTAGGAGTTGGCCATTCTTGGATTGTACGTACTTTTTCTTCGTCAACCTGTACTCCCTGTACACTAACAACAAAGCCAAGGAACACAACTCGATCCGTACAAAATGTGCATTTGTCCATATTAGCATACAATTTTTCTTTCCGAAGCACTTTTAGGACTGATTTTATATGCAATGCATGCTCTCCTAAATCTTTACTATAGATCAAGATATCATCAAAGTAGACAACTACAAATTTTCCAATGAAGGATCGCAAAACATGGTTCATTAATCTCATGAATGTGCTAGGAGCATTAGTTAAACCAAAGGGTAAGACTAACCACTCGTATAATCCATATTTTGTTTTAAAAGCAGTTTTCCATTCATCACCCTCATGCATTCTAATTTGATGATAACCACTCTTTAAATCTATTTTAGAAAACACACAAGATCCATGCAATTCATCTAACATATCATCTAACCTAGGAATGAGATGCCGATACTTTACCGTGATGTTATTTACCGCCCGACAATCAATGCACATGCGCCACTTCCCATCTTTCTTAAGTACTAAAATAACTGGAACCGCACATGGACTCATGCTTTCTCTCACGAACCCCTTGTCCATTAGCTCGTCAACTTGCCTTTGCAATTCCTTCGTTTCCTCGGGATTGCTTCGGTATGCCGGGCGATTTGGAATGGTCACGCCGGGGACAAAGTCAATTTGATGTTCAATTCCCCGAATTGGTGGTAATCCTTGGGGAAGCTCCTTGGGAAATACATCCTGATAATCCTGCAAAAGAGTAGAAATAACACTAGGCAATGAAGTTTTATTAGCGTTAGTATTCAAAAGTGACTCCCTATACCGAAGTACAATCATTGGCTTTTTAGAATCCAAAGCTCGCCTTACATCACTCCTTTTTGCAAAAATATTTGTTTTTCTCTCTTCTCCTTTCTTTTTTTTCCCTCTTTTGTTTTCTTTTCATGATCTCTCTGTAAGTGTATTTGATCCTCATGCACCTGTTTTGGTGACATAGGACACAAGGTAACTTTTCTTTGATTGTGAACAAAAGAGTACTCATTAGTAAAACCGTCGTGTTTTACTCGCCGATCGAACTGCCAAGGTCTCCCAAGTAGTAAATGACCTGCCTGCATAGGAACTACATCACAAAGGATCTCATCAACATACTTCCCAATTGTAAACGGTACTGATACTTGCTTGGTAACTTTGATGTCGCCGCTGTCATTGAGCCACTACAATCGGTATGGGTGAGGATGTTTGGATGTTGTAAGTCCCAATTTCTCCACCATTGTGATGCTTGCCACATTTGTACAACTCCCACCATCAATTACAACACAATAGATCTTACCATTTACCATGCATCTAGTATGAAATAGATTCTCTCTTTGCTCGCTGCTTTCTTCCTTTACCTGTGTACTAAGCATTCTCCGTGTAACTAACACTTCGCCATGCATAGCAACCTCTCTATCTTCCTCCAATGGTGGCATAGAGTCATTGTCACTATCTTCTTCCTCGGTCTCCAAATCCCCATTATCAAGCAATAACATAGTTCTTTGATTTGGGCATTGATTTGCAATATGTCCCCTGCCTTGACATTTAAAGCATACAATATCTCGATTACGACTAGTAGAAGGTGTATTAGTTTTACCTTGCACCACTTGATTAGCCGCTCCCTGCTTGATTTCTGGCTTTGGTTTGAAAACAGTTGGCTTTTCCTCACGCTTCACATTATTGGATTTCCATGATGAACCTGTGGTAGTGTTTATTCGCTGGCCACCTCTCCTCTTAAGTTGCTTCTCTATTTTGATAGCCATGTGCACCATGTCTTCCAATACCACATAATGTTGACGCACCACCAAATCTGCAATATCCCAATTTAAACCTACTGAAAATCGGGCCATGGTTGCCTCATTATCCTCGTCGATGTCAGCTCTAGACATTAGCATTTCTATTTCTTTGAAGTAGTCCTCCACACTCTTGTTTCCCTGTCTCAAATTTTGTAAGTTTCGAAACAGATCTCGATAGTAGTGGCTTGGGACAAACCACTTTTTCATTACAGCTTTCATTTCTGCCTAAGTCTCTATTGGACGTTCTCTGCACCTCCTTCGGCTGGTCATCAATTGATCCCACCAAGTAACTGCATACTCTAAAAATTCGGTAGCTGCAATCCTAACTTTCTTGAGTTCCGAGTAGTTGTGACAGTCAAAGATCCACTCCATTTTCTTCTCCCACTCTAAATATGCCTCGGGGTCACTCCTGCCTTGGAATGTGAGAATTTTCATTTTGATGCTATCGAGATTGTTGTCCTCTCGATTTCGGCCGCCTCTATCCTTTGCAAAATGTCTCCTAGGGATAAGGTCAATTTCCCGATCCTCTTCCTCGCTAAACCTTTCATCATAGTAATTTGTCTCCGCTAGCCTTGCTTCCTTTTGTTGGGTCTTTCCTTTTTGGGCGCCCACACCCGGAGGGATTTGAGTTTGTTCCCCTCGAGTGACACTCAATTGATCGATGCGATCATGCACTTGTTCAATAGCCATCCCCAATTGTCTAGAAAATTCTTTCATCATAGCCTCCATCATGAGTTTTGGGTCAAAATTCGATGTAGAAGGTTCATTTTCAATTGTCATATCTCTTGTGTTAGACATATTTCCTGCAAAACAAAGATTAGTAGAAAGCAAATTCCTCACCACTTCCTTGTATGTTTCACTCAAACAATATATCACACAAATATGAAACGCTCGTGTATCACACAAATGGCTTTTACTCTCTAGTAATCTCACTACTCTTGCCTTTTTCCGCTCGTAGTTCTCTCTAATAGGTTCTTTTGGAATTCACACAAATGTTACCTCAATTTTCCAATTTCAATCCAATAAGAACTTATCAAGAATATAATATAGAAGGTATGACTATCGGAATACCAACAAGACTTCACAATCGTCAAATATGATTCTTTGTAAATGAAATCCCAATAATAGCAATCAACAATAATAATTTTCTGCAATATATTTTTTGCAGTTTTTTTTTTTGGACTAAAATCCAACAATAAAAGTAAAGATAAGTAACTTGATAGGAACTTAGCTTTGATACCAAATGATAGACTCCACGGCACGCTTGCGTGAGGTGGTCGTCGCCCGGATCGTTTCTAGCAAGTTGATAGGATGGATAGCTTGCAACACTTTAACCCCTCGCCTATATGTAGACGATAATCTTGGTACAATTGCTTGCTTAGGAAATTTGCGGAGGATGAACACCAACGACACTTCGACCCCTCGCTTATATTGAAGCGGTAATCTCGGTACTATCGACGATTGATGCGGTAGAAGACGCCACACACAACTATGAATGGTTGTATGATAAGTCAATTATGAATCTAAAAAGAAGAACTAAGGAACACTTAGGAATTCTTCAAAGAACCACAAGTAGAGAAACAAACTCACAATAGTATTGATAATCTGAAAATTGATATGAATGAATGATTTTACATCCCAGCATCACTTGGTATTTATAGGAAACTCATGGTGTGCTCTAAACCATCATCATAAGTCAAGATCTAACAAACTAATCACATCACATGTATCAGCCACCCAAAGAATTTAACAATCCAAAACATGTGATGTGTTAAAAGTCCAAATCAGACAACTATAAACTGATCAGCACATTGCAAGCTATTTTCACACCTGATAAATTTCGAATTTGGACTTGGGCCAAGAATGAAAATTGTAGCCCTGGAGTTTCTAATGAATTTAGGCTTTTGAATCACCTCATTTGGAGTTTGGAAACTCAAGTTATGGCCAAAATACGAACTGATGTCAAACTAGTCCAAAAGTGCGGAAATGCTGATTCTTTTGTGTCGGTTCGGGTATGCTTGCTTCCAATGTGTTTATGAATTTCGCGTGCTTGTAACCCGTCTCTATAACCTCTATGCTCGATCCAACCTCGGTTCATAATTTATGAATCATCCCGTTAAGTCCTTCTTTGAAGCGTTTAGCTCGTGTCCTCGTAATGGGTTCAAGTGGCATATGCAATGGATCCACTTGTATTTTGTCAAGGGCTTGTGAACTAAGGATGTCCTCATCACATAGTCTATAAGACCGTTAAAGGTTACGGTAGAAATACTTGTTAACCTAGGACATAGTTCGAGGTCTTATGACCCTCAGATACACTTTTATTCTTGAATCTATATTCAGTTCTTGAGCTAAGCATTCTATTGAGCTTTTAGACCTTTGATTTGTTATTGATTGAATTCAGAAAACTATAATACCTCAGTTGAAATCTATTTCGTTAATTATTCAATTGTTATCATTATTATGCTTGTGGGCAATTGTTTGCTCACTCTTGCACTAAAACATTGCAGCTAAGACTGAGAAATCGGACGAGCCGTCCACTAGTAAAGGCAAGGGCAAGATGCCGAAGTAGCAAGAAACTTGTTATGCATTTGATGTTTAACTGTAACAAGACTTGTTTAAAATTATATTTTAATTCTGCACTGATGTAATAGAGGTTAGACAACCTGGGATTTGTTTATTGAAGAGATTTGAGTTGTAATTCCTTTTTATGGGAGGATGTTTCATTCAGTTTAATTATATTATCTTTATCATGGGTAGTTAGTCTTGAATGTATGGTATAGTGAACACCAAATCTGTGGAGTTGAAGTTCCCAGATTTGGGGGTGTCACGGGTTGGTATCAGAGCTGTAGGTTATGAACCTTTAGGTTGGGATAAACCTTAGGGTAGTAGCCTTTTAGAAGATAGAGAATATAGTGGTGATAAACTCTTATCGAGTTCTAAGGAATGGATTACGGAAATTCATAAAAGACAATAAAATGATTATGTTTTATGTGCTTATTTGATAACAAACTTATGTGCTCGCGAGTATTATCGAGTAGTGATTAAAACTTAAAATTTTGTTGTCAGGATGACTGATAGAGGAGAACCCAACCAGGCTAGGGAGGAGGAGTCCCGAGATATTCATATGGTCTGGGAGCAGCTAGTTCCGAAAGAACCAACCCCACTGACCACTATTGTAGAACCTGAGTACGAGCCTGAGTCAGATCCTGAGGATCCTGAAGAGGTTGAGGAGGAGGAGGAAGACCCTGAGGAGATACCACTATCTTCCTTAGGTGTTCAGATGTATGAGCAGGTGTATGATCGCAACATAGAGTTGCAAGATAGAGTGGAGGAATTAGAGGGGCAGCTGGCTGAGCGACAGACTGTCTTGGAGCAGAAGAACAGTGAGGTTGAGGAGCTCGATATACGTCTTGGGGACGTGGAGTGGAAGCTGGTTCATGAAGAGAGCCAAAAGAAGGAGTTAGAAGATCAAGTGGTGGAATGTCAAGCCGCTCTAGAGCAGAATGATGTAGAGATCCAAGACCTTTCATCACGTCTTGCAGAAGTCGAACAGAGACTAGCTCAGTCTGAGTACCGACGAGGTCAGTTATTGGCTAGAAATGAAATTCTACGAGATGAATTGAAAGAGGAGTCAGCTAAGCGGGTTAGAGCTGAAAACGCTTGGTTGAGGGAGGCTAATCGCGCATATCATGTTGAATGTGAGGTGCGGTCAAAGAAGGCCAAGATTGATGAGATGGAGTATATTTTTCACACCATAGTAGATAGAGCTCGGGATCGAGTTCATCGTCATCCAGATATAATGGGTCGAAGAATGGTGACTCGTATTATGGAGCAGGAACGCGAGGAAGCTGTGCGCCGTGGAATGTCATCGTAGATTAGGATTAGAGGTGCTAGTATGAAAATCCATGAAGTTAATAAGTTGTAAATCCAAGTTTTATATAATAGGATAGAATAATGATGTAATCTTGGAACTTTACGATTTCAGGATAGATGATGTAAATAACTATGATGCTATTTTATTTTGAAGCAGTAAATGAATAAAATGCGAAAGCTTATCAGATGTGCTATGTGTAAAGTGTTGTTTATAAATGTTTAAGTTAAGACTTAAATGTTTAAGTAATTGAGTAATAATCTAATAGCGCAAATTTTTAATAGTAAGATGCCGCCAAGAAGAAAAACCCGTCAACAGACCCCTGAGGGATCCACCAATAACAATGAAGAAGTCAACGCTAATCCAATGCAACAGCTGGTAAATCTGCTAACGGGAGCATTTGCGAATCAACCCCAAGCCCAGGCCACGACTTTTAAAGATTTCAAGGCTGTTGGACCCCCAGAATTTCAAGGGTCTATGAATCCGATCGAGGCACAAACCTAGGTCATGGAGATGGAGAAAGTATTTGATGTTGCTAGGGTTAACGAGGACCAGAAGACTGCATTGGCAACATTTATGCTCAAATCAGAAGCAAGCTATTGGTGGTAAGCTAATAAAACCCGAGGCGGGCAAGGGATAATACCGTGAGAGCGATTTAAGGAAATATTTTTCGAGACCTATTTTTCGGCAAGCGCACAGAATCAAATGGAGGTGCAGTTTCTGGAGTTGAAGCAAGGTACCATGATGGTACCTGAGTATGCTGCAAAGTTCAATGAGTTGGCGAGGTTTACGCCATATCAGGTCAACACGGATGAGCGAAAGGCTAGAAGGTTTGAGCAGGGACTGAAGCCCTAGGTGTATAGCCGAGTATCAATGTTTCAACTGAATTCATTTGCGGCAGTGTTAGAGAAAGTGATTATCGCTGAAGGAGGGAGTGATGCTCTGTCTAAATACAATCAAGAGCAGAAGAAAAAGAAGAGTGAGAATGATAATAAAGTAAGTGCTAGCCATGGTGGCAGCAATCAAAAGAGAAATTGGACTGATAGTAACTCTAGTGCCGGTTAGCAGGGAAGTCAGAAAAAGAAGGTGGAGGCATGCAGTAACTGCGGAAAGAGCCATGTGGGTGTTTGCTTGAAGGGTAAGAGAGTATGCTTTAACTACGGTCAGGAGGGTCATATCGCACCGAATTGCCCTAGTCCGAAGAAGGGCGTATGTTTAATTTGTGGGTCGAAGGAAAGGGGAACAGCAGTGGTGGCAATCTGACTATCACAGGACCGACGCAGCCCAATCGACCTACCGCTCGAACATTCAACATGACGGTACAGGATGCTGTGCAGTCAAAGGATGTAGTGTCAGGTATCATTCCGGTCAATAGTGTAAATGCTTACATATTATTTGATTCGGGTGCTACTTGTTCATTTATATTCGATGATTTTGCTAGGAAATTAGAGTTACCTCAGGAAGAGTTAGATTACCCTATGAATATAGAAATTGTAAATAGGGAGGTGATTCCTGTTAAGTTTGTTCACAAAAACTGTCAGGTAGACATTAAGGGTCATGTGATGATAGTAAACTTGATCCCAATTCGTCTTGGGGAGTTTGACGTCATACTGGGAATAGATTGGTTGTTCAACCATGGGGCAGTATCGTCGCCGGTCAACCATCTCGTAACCACTGGGTATAGTCGCCGGTTGGTTGTCTTGTCGGGGCCTGATGGGTGTGTTTTATATACACAAATTAGGTACATTTGAGCTTGATAATTTGTAAATCCTAAGTCATTTCGTTTGGTTTTTATATATTTTTATCATATTTTTGTAAAATGTTATTTTGTATTACGTTTATGTGTTTTGTATTGCTTTTATGTGTTTTTACTTAGTTTTGTAGGAAGTGGAATAAGAGACCAATGCTCATGGATGCCTAATTTGCCATTTTGAGCCTAACTTTGGCTTTGTAGCTGCTTGTTTCCAATTTTCACCCATGATCCAATCCGAATCTCTGAAAACTCAAAGCATGAAAGTTGTAGATAATTGTCTTAGCTTTCTAGAGCATCTTGAATCATCCAATTTGAAGTTCGTATGAGAGAGTTATGGCCATTTTACCATCGGATTTGGCATGAAGTTTACACAGCAGTTGCTTCGGGATCCATTTACGACTTTCTCCGGATATTTTCTCTTCCAGCTCCAGTTATGAAAGTTGTAGAGCTCTTTCTTAGCTTTCCATAGCCTATTTACACGCCTAAATCCAAGTTCGGACGAAGAAGTTATGGTCATTTTACTAACAGAGGTCAAAGCTGAGTCGGGGTACAGGCCACTGGCGCGGGCGCGCGGATTTGGATGCGGGCGCGCGGCGCCTGGCATCAGGCAGCCAGCGCGCGCGCGCGCGCGGCGTGGGCATGTCGTGGGCGTGCGGCAAGGCCAGGGGCTGGGCGCGGGCGTGGCGGGCAGCATGCGGGTGCGCCCGGGCGTGCTGAGTGCGATCTTTTGAGCTCCTAGTGCGATTCCAGCTCACTTTTTGACCCAAAATCTGATATTTGGCTAGGGTTTTTCATGGAGGCACTATATAATATCTCATTGGGGCTTCATATTTCATAACTAGGGATTGGGAGGCTACACTAAAACATCAAAATTGAGAGCAAAAGTGCTGCAATACAAGGAAAAACTCAGCACAAGCCAAAGAACCAAGAAGGAAAGGATTGTCAAGGCATATCTAAACCTTGGGTGGCTGCACATACATCATCAAGAGGAGCTTGAGGGCTACAAATCAAGAAAATTCCAGCAACAAGCTCAGGAGCAAAAAGAGAAACGAATGCCAAATGAAGAGGAAAAGCTAAAGATTGACGTCAACCAAGCAAGCAACATATGAATATCTTCTAAATGGGTTTTATCATCTCTTGCTTTCCTTTGAATTTGTATTTCAATTTTATGATGAACACCATGTGTTTGATGTTTTGCTTAGCTACCATGAACTAAAGCTTGTATTCTAAGATTTTCAATGGAAACCCAACACATAGTTTGAATTGATTTCTCTCTCTTTGCTATTAATTACTCATTTGTGAATTGTATATCATAATTTATGCTTCATATCTTAATTGCCTAGCTAGTAATTACCGTGGGAACCTATATGAACTTGACGAACGGATTATAGTGTTTAGACCTTGTTATGATATCATGCGAAAGTTAAAGATTGTTGTGGGTTATTAATTGAGATTAAGTGACGTGTGTCTTGTTGATTATCATCAATGATAGGAACATTGATAGTATTAAGGAAAGATATATACCTAGATACCGTGTGCAACCAATGGAGAATCTACTCTTAATGACTTCCTATGTGAAAGTTTGGTAATTGAAGGGTCGGTAAATGAGATTTAGTGACACGTGTCTTGTTATTGTTCTTGAAATTAGTCTCTTGATAGTGTGTAGGATAGACATATACCTACACGCCGCATTAGGAAGATTCGAATTTGACCATCGACAGAGGCTTATAAGTAGCTTTGATTTCTCGGTTGGCAATTCTATGTTGTTAATTAATTCAAATGAGAGAGTTAGGATATTCAAATGAAGTGTTGGGGGAAATTGCAATCTTAGACTTGTTAATATTAGATTTCGTTATCTTAATGCTTTTCATATCTCTTAATCATTACAAACAACAAAAACTCAAATCATCATTTGTCTAAATAAAATCGAGACGATATATAGTTGGTACTTGGGATACACTAGAACAATTCCCTGTGGGTTCGACAACTCTCTTATCACTTTATTACTTGTTGACCGCGTATACTTGCGCGTATTTATCGGTTGCGAAATCGACCAACAAGTTTTTGGCGCCGTTGCCCGGGAATTGTTCTTCTAGTGTTTTCCAATATTAATGACAATCGAATTGGTCTTAATTTAGACTTGTAAATAATTTTTCTATTATTTATTTATTTTTGATTTGATTTTCAGTAAATGGATGAGCATAACTATCAATGGGATTATGAAGGGACGACGCAACCAAGTTCGTCAAAAGTTCTTGAGCAATTGCAAGAACAACTTGCAACGCTTTCAAGGGCTGTTGACACTCTTAAAGGCCAGTCCACTCAAAATGCCTACAATCAGAATCAAGCTGACTACTACCCAAACTACTATCAACCGGGTTGGCAAGATCATCCAAGCTTTTCTTGGGACAACAGTCAAGATCAATGCTTTGATCCAAGTCTCTCATACCATTCAGAATTTTCATTCCAACCTCCACCACACCATGAGGATACATCTAATGTGGAGGAGATTCTTCCCTTGTTCATTGAGAAACAAGAATTGTTACGACGCCTCGAGAACCAAATGGCACAACTTCTCGAGGCAGTGCTTATTCACCCGCAAAGCACCTTACCTTATATTACACAGATTAACCCTATAGAGGAAGGTGAAGAGCAATGTATGGTGAATTCGCATAGTTGTGACAAAGCGGAAAGAAGAAGGGAGGAGCTCATGGCTCATATCTCTCAAAATGAGGTTAGGTTGGCAAATATACAAGCTTCAGTGCAGAGCATCATGAACTATGTTGCCAATTCTTACATTATTCACCCGCAAAGCACCCTACCTAGCGATACAGAGATCAACCCCATAGAGGAAGGTGAAGAGGGGTGCTTGGTGGATGATCAAGGAAATGGCGCGGAGTTGCACGAAGCTATTAGTGAAAATTTTGAGAGTGAACATCATATTGTGGATGATAATTCTGAGGTTGATGAGACGAGGAGCATGAATGGGGATCATGGAAAGGAAATTGAAGACCAAGAAGTCACATTCGAGGTTTTCAAACCCATCGAACACCCATTGGTTCATGAAGAAGATCTTCATGTCGATCTTGACACAAGTGCAATAATTGATGATGCAGTTGAGGAAACCTTCTTCTTGCCATCGGTTGAGACGAAGTTTGAAGGTCACCAACCAGGCATGCATGCCATGCAAATCAAAGAAAGAACAACGAGGCGGCATGCAATGGTCAATTTTGCGATTGAGCCGGATTGATGGGAAATAAAGGAGTCGAGCTAACGACTTTAAACCAAGCGCTTCTTGGGAGGCAACCCAAGTTTACTGTTTTGCTTTTATTTTTGTTTGATTGCATTTTAGTTGTTTAATTGCATTTTAATTTCTTTAGTCATTTGCTTTCAGGTACGCTCCCAACTTAGAGGTATTGAAAGATGTTATCAATGGCGCTTGACACGGTTTCAGGGAAGTCTTCTATTTTAATTTTTCCTATATCAGACATTGAGGACAATGTCAAGTTTAAGTTTGGGGGTAGTACTTCTGATTTGTGTGTTTAATTTAGTTTTTGTGTGATTTAAGTATGTTTTTATTTTTATTCAAAAAAAAAAATTATTTTTAGGATGTGTCCTTTGAGCATTGTTTTAATTTGATTTGAACTATAATCCATGGTCTATGATAATGGCTTGTTTGAAGAGAATCTAACTCATGAGACGTAGACAATTGTTGCTTAGTCTTTGTACTTATCGTTTATTGGTTATTATTTTGCTTATGCGTCCTTTCACTTTCATGCACTTACCCATGAGTATTAAGCTAGTTGTATGCTTAGTGAAGGCTTTTATAACCGAATGCTTGTGATAAATATCTATAAACTCTAGAACTCGTTTAAACATCACTCGAACCAAGGTGTCCAAATTTTTTATGTTTGAATTGATGGTCATGTGGTGAGTTGAGATGGAGCGTAAAACGCACTCACTCATGGACACATGCGTAGGAGAGATAGAGCGTAAAACGCACTCTCTTATAATTGTGATTAAAGAAAAAGAAAATTGTTTATTGCAAATTTTGCATGGGGTTGAGGTTGAGCGTAAAACGCACTCGCCCATATGAGCGTGCTTAAGGATTGAGATGGAGCATAAAATGCACTCACCTAGAGCCCTTGGTTCTCAAAATTTTTGGAATTGTGATTTGTATACCTTTGTATTGAGTGATGTGTTAAGCATGTTGTTTTGGGGTTTATTTTGATTATTTCATAAGGTAATGTGGTTGCAAAGTTCATCCGAGCTTGGTTGGTTTAGTGCTATTGGGTACTCACACACACACACGGAAGGGGCCTTAAGCAAAGTGTGACTAGCTAATTAAAATTTTAGACTTGCAACGTTTTGTTTGTTCTCTTGAGTTCCATGTGTTGATGCCTTTGAGACCATTGTCGGCTTATTAATTCATTGCTCAAGTTAGGTTGTATTAGTAGTTTTTGAATTGTTTAGTTTAGGTTTGTTTTGCTTGAGGACAAGCAAAGATTTAAGTTTGGGGGTATTTGATGGGTGTGTTTTATATACACAAATTAGGTACATTTGAGCTTGATAATTTGTAAATCCTAAGTCATTTCGTTTGGTTTTTATATATTTTTATCATATTTTTGTAAAATGTTATTTTGTATTACGTTTATGTGTTTTGTATTGCTTTTATGTGTTTTTACTTAGTTTTGTAGGAAGTGGAATAAGAGACCAATGCTCATGGATGCCTAATTTGCCATTTTGAGCCTAACTTTGGCTTTGTAGCTGCTTGTTTCCAATTTTCACCCATGATCCAATCCGAATCTCTCAAAACTCAAAGAATGAAAGTTGTAGATAATTGTCTTAGCTTTCTAGATCATCTTGAATCATCCAATTTGAAGTTCGTATGAGAGAGTTATGGCCATTTTACCATCGGATTTGGCATGAAGTTTACACAGCAGTTGCTTCGGGATCAATTTACGACTTTCTCCGGATATTTTCTCTTCCAGCTCCAGTTATGAAAGTTGTAGAGATCTTTCTTAGCTTTCCATAGCCTATTTACACGCCTAAATCCAAGTTCGGACGAAGAAGTTATGGTCATTTTACTAACAGAGGTCAAAGCTGAGTCGGGGTACAGGCCACTGGCGCGGGCGCGCGGATTTGGATGCGGGCGCGCGGCGCCTGGCTTCAGGCAGCCAGCGCGCGCGCGCGCGCGGCGTGGGCATGTCGTGGGCGTGCGGCAAGGCCAGGGGCTGGGCGCGCGGGCGCGCGGCGGGCAGCGTGCGGGCGCGCCCGGAGCGTGCTGAGTGCGATCTTTTGAGCTCCTAGTGCGATTCCAGCTCACTTTTTGACCCAAAATCTGATATTTGGCTAGGGTTTTTCATGGAGGAACTATATAATATCTCATTGGGGCTTCATATTTCATAACTAGGGATTGGGAGGCTACACTAAAACATCAAAATTGAGAGCAAAAAGTGCTGCAATACAAGGAAAAACTCAGCACAAGCCAAAGAACCAAGAAGGAAAGGATTGTCAAGGCATATCTAAAACCTTGGGTGGCTGCACATACATCATCAAGAGGAGCTTGAGGGCTACAAATCAAGAAAATTCCAGCAACAAGCTCAGGAGCAAAAAGAGAAACGAATGCCAAATGAAGAGGAAAAGCTAAAGATTGACGTCAACCAAGCAAGCAACATATGAATATCTTCTAAATGGGTTTTATCATCTCTTGCTTTCCTTTGAATTTGTATTTCAATTTTATGATGAACACCATGTGTTTGATGTTTTGCTTAGCTACCATGAACTAAAGCTTGTATTCTAAGATTTCAATGGAACCCAACACATAGTTTGAATTGATTTCTCTCTCTTTGCTATTAATTACTCATTTGTGAATTGTATATCATAATTTATGCTTCATATCTTAATTGCCTAGCTAGTAATTACCGTGGGAACCTATATGAACTTGACGAACGGATTATAGTGTTTAGACCTTGTTATGATATCATGCGAAAGTTAAAGATTGTTGTGGGTTATTAATTGAGATTAAGTGACGTGTGTCTTGTTGATTATCCTCAATGATAGGTAACTTGATAGTATTTAGGATAGATATATACCTAGATACCGTGTGCAACCAATGGAGAATCTACTCTTAATGACTTCCTATGTGAAAGTTGGTAATTGAAGGGTCGGTAAATGAGATTTAGTGACACGTGTCTTGTTATTGTTCTTGAAATTAGTCTCTTGATAGTGTGTAGGATAGACATATACCTACACGCCGCATTAGGAAGATTCGAATTTGACCATCGACAGAGGCTTATAAGTAGCTTTGATTTCTCGGTTGGCAATTCTATGTTGTTAATTAATTCAAATGAGAGAGTTAGGATATTCAAATGAAGTGTTGGGGGAAATTGCAATCTTAGACTTGTTAATATTAGATTTCGTTATCTTAATGCTTTTCATATCTCTTAATCATTACAAACAACAAAAACTCAAATCATCATTTGTCTAAATAAAATCGAGACGATATATAGTTGGTACTTGGGATACACTAGAACAATTCCCTGTGGGTTCGACAACTCTCTTATCACTTTATTACTTGTTGACCGCGTATACTTGCGCGTATTTATCGGTTGCGAAATCGACCAACAGGGCCGGGTATCGTCGCCGGTCACCCACCTCGTAACCGCTGGGTATCATCGCCGGTCGATTGTCTTGTCGGGGTCGGGTATCGTCGCCGGTCACCCATCTCGTAACCACCGGGTATCGTCGCCGATCACCCATCTCATAACCGCCGGGTATCGTCGCCGGTCGATTGTCTTGTCGGTGCCGGGTATCGTCGCCGGTCACCCATCTCGTAACCACCGGGTATCGTCGCCGGTTGGTTGTCTTGTCGGGGCCGGGTATCGTCGCCGGTCACCCATCTCGTAACCGCTGGGTATCGTCGTCGGTCGATTGTCTTGTCGGGGCCGGGTATCATCGCCGGTCACCCATCTCGTAACCACCGGGTATCGTCGCCGGTCACCCATCTCGTAACCGCCGGGTATCGTCGCCAGTCAATTGTCTTGTCGGGGCCGGGTATCGTCGCCGGTCACCCATCTCGTAACCCCCGGGTATCGTCGCCGGTTGGTTGTCTTGTCGGGGCCGGGTATCGTCACCGGTCACCCATCTCGTAACCACCGGGTATCGTCGCCGGTCGATTGTCTTGTCGGGGCCGGGTATCGTCGCCGGTCAGCCATCTCGTAACCACCGGGTATCGTCGCCGGTTGGTTGTCTTGTCGGGGCCGGGTATCGTCGCCGGTCACCCATCTTGTAACCGCCGGGTATTGTTGGTCGATTTAGCTATCGATAAACACACACGTGCAAGTATACACGGTCAACAAGTAATATATGATAAGATATGAGTCGAACCCACAGGGAATTGTGACAAATAATAACCAAGTACCAATCGTCTATCAAATTGATCTAATTTAAACAATGAAGATTTGATAATTTGTTGATTGGTTGAGTTCACAAGTCAAATAATGAGTAAAGTGCGGTAAAATATCAAGATAGAAGGGTCTAAGATTACAATTTCCCCCAACACGTCATTTGAATCTCCTAACTCTCTCTTTCAATTAGTTATAGCATACGAATTGACAACCGAGAAGTCAAAACTACATAAGAGCCTCTGTCGATGGTCAATCACGAATCTTCCTAAGCGGTGTATAGGTATATGTCTATCCTATACACTATCAAGAGACTAATTTCAGGAATGATTACTAGACACGTGTCACCAAATCTAAATAATCCTCCCTTCAATTACCAACTTTCACGTCGGAAGTCATTAAGATTAGATTCTCAATAGGTTGCATGCGGTAATTAGGTATATATCTATCCCAACTACTATCAAGATACCTATTATTGCAGATAATTAATAAGACACACGTCACTTAATCCAATTAATAACCCACAACAATCTATACTTTCGCATGTTATCATAACTAGGTCTTAACCTATAATCCGTTCGTCAAGTTCATATAGGTTCCCACGGTAATTACGGGCCAAGCAATTAATCTAGAAGCAAAGGTTATGACAATCAATTCACAAATGCATAACTAAAATCAATAGAGAGAGAATTCAATTCAAATTAAGTGTTGGGTTCCATTGCAATCTTAGAATAGAAGGTTAGTTCATGATAACTACAATAAACATCATTTTCAATTGATACATTGTCAAATTCGAATTACAAAGGAGATGGAAATCTAGAAATGAAACCACTTTTGAAGCTATTCAGCTGGTGTTCCCTTGGTTGCTGATGGTTTCTAGCTCTCCACCTTGGCCTTGCAATTCTTCTTAACTGAGTTCCTTGGCTTTTGGCTTGATTCAGCTTGATTTGCAGCCTTGAGCTCTGTTAGTTGATGTATTTTGTAGCCTCCCTCTCTCTAGATATCTGATATGAGGCTTGGAAGAGATTATATATAGTCTTCATCAAGAAACCCTAGCCAAAATCGGACAAAATGCAGCTCAGATCGCACTGAAGGTGTGTCAGATCGCACTCAGCACGGCGGCGTGCGCCCGCACGCCCAGGCGTGCGCCCGCGCCCAAGCGCCTGCATGCCGCCCATGGCGAGACTGCCGAGCCAAGCGCGCGCGCCCGCGCGCCCCAGGCGTGCGCCCGCACGCTGGCGCCTGCATGCCGCCTCTCCTGCTTGCCGAGCTGCCGAGGCTGCCGAGCCATGCACGCGCGTCCGCGCGCCCAGGCGTGCGCCCGCACGCTGGCGCCTGCATGCCGCTCACAAACCCGCCCGCCATCGCAGCGCTGCCGAGGCTGCCAAGGCTGGCTGCCGAGGCCGCCCGTGCGCCCGCACGCCCAGGCGTGCGCCCCGCGCGCCCATGCGCCTGGATGCTGCCGAGCCATGCCGCCCGCGCGCGCGCGCGCGCGCCCAACGCCGAGGCTGCCAAGCGCCCAGCGCCCAGCGCACAGCGCCCAACGCACGCCGTGCCCGCGGCTTGGTCGACGCCGCACGCCGTGCATGCCCAACTTCCAAATGTCATCAAATTAAGTCCCGAGCATCGCCAAACATAATTTCTCACCGTGTTATTATTCGGGCACGGACATCCAAGTACGGGCATGCCCACGTGGCTTGGCCGACGCCGAACGCCGTGGACGCAATCCAACGCCGTGCACGCCCAACTGCCAAATATTGTCAAATTAAGCTCCGGGCGCCGCCAATCACCACAATCCATCATATTACCATTCGGGCACCGACGTCCAGGCACGGACAATGAGTCAATCCAAGCGACGATCCGGTCGGTCTTTTTTCAATTCCTACAAACGTAATAAAAATGCATCAAAGCAACATAAAACATGTAAAAGTAACTAAAAACTAATTTATGTAAAAATAAGATAAAAATACATAAAAACTATATAAACTACCTAAAGACTTGCAAATTATCAAGGCGAAAAGTACCCAAATTGTGTGTATAAAACACGCTCATCAAATACCCCCAAACTTAAATCTTTGCTTGTCCTCAAGTAAACAGAGATTTACTAATTTATATAAAAACCACTAGATTTAGAGTAAAGTGACTCCAAGAATTGGCCTCAAAGGAAAAAGATCAAAAATGGGCCCAAGCAGACTGAAAAGTTACAGTTTAACAAGAGTTCTAAGCATACGGCTACTCAAGGCCCCAGTAGTGTGTGTGTGTGAGTGCATGATATCTGTTTATGTCAGTTAGGAAAGAGCTAACGCATGAACTCAACTTCCGAGGGATTATACTATAAATCTACAAACTCATCGTTACCTAGAGAAAGTCAAACAAGGCGACCACATAAGAAAGAGGGGGTTTCCAAGTACATTGATGCAGTAATAAGTAGTCACATTGGTGAGTGCGTTTTACGCTCCATCTCACCTTACTAATCGCATAACTGTGCAATGTCTAATCACATTAGGCTATTCAGAGCTACCCATGTAACGAGCGTTTGATCAATGACTCCCAAACCAGATGGCTTTAGGGCATTAGGTGTAAAACACCCCAAAGGGTCTATTAACTCGAGTAGCAAAGGCCACGTAATTAAACTTGGTCAGTTTTTTTTTTTTTTTTTTTTTTGTTTTTTTTTCTTCGAATTAATAACTTCCCCCAAACTTATATGAAAGCCTAAAATGACCAAACAGGTTGCAGACATGAGTTCAGTACATTTCAAGTATAATCGCCCAAACATAAAAGTAAATGAGGTTTCTCAATACTAATTAACTAACAGGCATGCTGAAAACGTGAGGAGTTAACGTAACCAAGAGTAGGGGAGTTAGCCATAATGTTAAGAAGTAACTAAGTCTGCTCGAGGCTTACTTTAGAAACACGTTAACCAACAGAATATCATTGGCCATTCTTGGAACACACACAACTTGGACATAATAACATGACTAACTTAAACCAACACACACAATTAAATTAACACACACCCCCAAACTTAAAGTAAACATAGTCCTCGATGTTTAAAATAGACAGAATTTAAAAGAGAACATCACCGGGGAAATCAAGCAGCGTCATCGTCATTATTGCCAAATGCGTGACTCCCCCCACTTGCATCATCATCCGAGTCAAAGCCATATTCCGGGAACATAGGTGTCATGGGAAATTGGACTGCATTGGGGCCGGTATTGGCTCCGCTGTTGTTGATCACCTGTGCAGCCGCGTTACAAAAATCGGTCGTGTAGATGCATAAGGAATTGACCTGCTGAATGGAGTGATCAAGGCGGCGGGACATGCGCCTATGCTCACGCTCCCGCTCTTGCTCGTCCCATAGTCTCGCCTGCTCGTTCTGTCGTATTTCGGCCCTCATCGCCTGATTTTCACGACGAAGCTCCCGCATCTCAGCAATCAGTTGGTCCAAAGAAGAGTTAGATGCCTCGGTGTGCTCCGTGGCTGGTGGTGGAGATCCGACACTCGCCTCGGGCTCGTGAGGCTGAACTAACGGCAAGAACCCAGCTCCATGTGGCTCCGATGCCGCCAGCGTCCAGACCTTGTAGAGGCCAATAGCTAGGCTGTCAATGGGTGTGAGTGGCTGTTGAAATAACTCGTGGGCATGCACCATAACTTTGGCCCTCTTACACAACCCGCAGATTAGGGATGGATGTGGCAACCCGCCTGAAGACTTGCCATTAACAAACTGAAGAATTGAGTTCCGAATCAACCGACCTATGCTAATGCTCTGCCCAGTTACCAAACAAAACATGATAAGAGCCCGCATTGGAATTACTTGAGTTGCGTGTGTGGTTGGCCATAGCTTTGCATTGATGAAGTATAACCATGCTTTCCCATATTTGCTTAAGTCGCCTTGGCGAAAATGCACCGGCTCCCCCCTTGTCGTAGCCCAACGAGCACCGGGTTTGCATAATGTTGTAATCACTGCATCCCAGTCGGGCTTGTCGGCCCCATATTTAGTAAGGTCATCCTCACCATAGCTTTTAGGTAGGTTATAATATTCTTCAATGCACCTTTTTCCAAATGAAACTTTCTTGCCCCTCACTGTTACCACAAAATTTTCAGCTTCTAATGCATTAGCGTAGAATTCCCTGACAAGAGGAATACACGCGGGCTCGGGCTGAGCGGCAAAAGTTTCCCATCCTCTTTCCCTAATTATTTCTGCCAACCCCCAATTATTTGTTATGTCAGGAAGAATACCCCGTTCCGGAATCAAAGATTTTGTGACCATGGTGGTGTGGTAACGTTCGGAGGCTTCCGCACTGACAAACCTTTTCTTATCATATGCCCTGGATGAGGAAGGTTCACCCCTATGTCGTTTGGTGGCCATCAGGATCAAAGTTGCAAGTAAAACACTCAAAGTAGCCAAGAATTCCCTCACAGACAATTTGTCGAACAGTTGGCGTGCACTCCAAAAAATCACAAGTGCAAGTGCAATGGGGACTAGGTCGAACCCTCCACAAAGCCTTGCAATGGGAGCTAGCTATGTACCTGCTAATCAAAATCACCAAAACACAGCACCCAAGCAAGAAAAATTGGAAATTTATAGCCCTTATTACCTTATCTTGGAGAACTTGTGAAAACCCAAAGAAATTCTCCAAAAACCTTCAAATTGTTGTTCAAATCCAAGATGGAAGGTGAAATTGATGATGGGATATCGCAAGTGGATACCAAAATGATGCAATGGGTCACAAATTTAAGTTTGGGTAAGTTGTAAGCAAGTTGGCTATGAGCTGGGAGGAGAGAGATATAAAAATGGAATGCCAAAAAAAATGAGCCAATAGGTGATTTAAGGAACCCATACAGCTGCCCAGGTGCGGTCGCACGGCCTGCTGTGCGCCCGCGCGCGCCTGGTGCCGCCCAGCGCGCCCGACTGCTTCGCCCCGCCTGCTGCGCCCGCCTGCTGCCGAGCTTTGCTCCTGGTGCGCGCGCGCGCTCGCGCGCGCGGCGCCTGGTGCGCCCACACGCTGGCGCCTGCCTGGTGCTGCTGGCGTGCTTCTGCTGGCGTGCCATCAGCGTTTCGCTGACACGCATCGCTCAATTGCCAAAATTGGATACAAATACCTACATGTAGCAACAAAATTAACAACATTAGAAACAATTAACACTAAAAATCATCCTTTTGAATTTTTTTTTTTTAGATCAAGTGTTAAGCATTAAAATGAAACATTGGGTTGCCTCCCAATTAGCGCTTGAGTTAAAGTCCTCAGCCTGACTATACCCCCTTCATATCAGATCAACGAGACTAATTGAGGTCTTTTGGCGCTCGATGTCGCCACCCCAATAGTGCTTAACTCTTTGCCCGTTCACCTTGAACAATTGGTTTGTCTTCTCATACCGCAGTTCAATCGCACCATGCGGGAAAACATGGTTGATATAGAATGGCCCTGACCATCGTGATTTGAGTTTACCGGGAAATAGCTTCAACCGAGAATTGTAAAGTAGGACAGGTTGTCCAACCTCAAACTTCCGATCGATTATCTTCTTGTCGTGCCACCTCTTGACTTTTTCCTTATAGAGCTTTGCATTCTCATAGGACTGGAGACGGAACTCATCCATCTCATTGAGTTGTAAGAGGCGTTTCTCTCCCGCGACATTCAAATCAAAGTTGAGCTTCCGGATGGCCCAATAAGCACTGTGTTCAAGTTCCACTGGTAGATGACATGCTTTCCCATACACAAGCTGATAAGGTGACATCCCGATAGGAGTTTTGTATGCCGTCCTATACGCCCATAAGGCGTCATCAAGCTTCAATGACCAGTCCTTTCTATCCGGGTTGACAACCTTCTCTAAAATCCTTTTCACCTCTCTATTGGATACTTCCACCTGCCCACTTATTTGAGGATGATAGGCCGTGGCAATCTTGTGAGTTACCCCGTATTTAGCAAGAAGGGCGTTAAAGTTCTTGTTACAAAAGTGCGACCCTTCATCGCTAATTATTGCACGCGGAGTTCCGAATCTTGTGAATACATTTTTTCGAAGGAACTTTAGCACAACTTTGGCATCATTGGTGGGTGTCGCAGCTGCTTCAACCCATTTTGACACGTAATCTACAGCCACAATGATATACAAATTGTTGAACGAAGAGGGAAATGGGCCCATAAAATCGATACCCCAGATGTCAAATATCTCAACCTCTAAGATTGTGGTTAGTGGCATCTCATGACGCCTGGAAATGTTCCCTACTCTTTGACATCGATCGCATTTCAGCACAAACACATGGGCGTCCTTGAACAGCGTTGGCCAATAAAAACCAGATTGAAGCACCTTCGCCGCTGTTCTTTCTCCGCCATAGTGTCCACCAACAGCTGAGGCATGACAATGTTGTAAGATGCTTTCCATCTCAGATTGAGGTACGCACTTCCGGATCAGTTGGTCAGCACATTGCTTAAACAGAAAAGGTTCATCCCAGAAATAATGCTTCACATCGTGCAAGAATTTCTTTTTTTGTTGATAGCTCAGCTCGGGTGGTAGGACATGGCTCACCACATAGTTGACATAGTCAGCATACCATGGCACCTCATGTGTGATCGCGAAAAGCTGTTCATCCGGGAAAAATTCATTGATCAAGACATCGTCTCCCGCCTCATGGTCTGCATTTTCCAGCCTAGACAAATGATCCGCCACTTGATTCTCGGTTCCCTTCTTATCTCTAATCTCAAGATTGAACTCTTGAAGCAATAAAACCCATCGAATCAAGCGTGGCTTTGCGTCCTTCTTTGCTATTAAGTACTTAATGGCAGAATGGTCCGTGTACACAATGACCTTGGTGCCAATGAGATAGGCACGAAATTTGTCAAAGGCATACACGATAGCAAGCAATTCCTTCTCCGTTGTTGTGTAATTGAGTTGAGCTCCAGTTAGTGTCTTGCTAGCATAATATATCACATGAAAGACCTTGTCCTTGCGATGGCCCAATACAGCACCAATAGCAAAATCGCTAGCGTCGCACATCTATTCGAACGGAAGATTCCAATCCGGGGCCACGATAATAGGTGCACTTACAAGCTTCTTCCTTAGTAACTCAAAGGCCTCTAAACATGCATGATCGAAGACAAAAGGAGTGTCTTTCTCAAGGAGACTACACAGCGGTTTTGCAATTTTTGAGAAATCCTTAATGAACCGCCTATAAAATCCAGCATGTCCAAGGAAACTACGGATTCCCTTGACGTTGGTTGGTGGAGGAAGCTTCTCAATGGTCTCGATCTTGGCCTTATCAACCTCCAGCCCCTTTGAAGATACTCTATGCCCCAAAATAATCCCTTCTTGCACCATGAAATGGCATTTCTCCCAATTAAGCACCAAATTTGTCTCAACACATCGTTTCAGCACTTTCACAAGGTTTTCTAGGCATAAGTCGAATGAATCTCCAAAAACTGAGAAATCGTCCATGAAAACCTCCAATCCTTGCTCAACCATATCAGAGAAAATAGCCATCATACATCTTTGGAAGGTGGCGGGTGCGTTGAATAACCCAAATGACATTCTTCTGAAAGCAAATGTCCCATATGGGCAAGTGAACGTCGTTTTCTCTTGATCTTCGGGGGCAATGGCAATTTGGTTGTAGCCCGAGTATCCATCCAAGAGACAATAGAATTCATGTCCCGCCAACCTGTCTAGCATTTGATCAATGAATGGGAGCGGAAAATGATCCTTGCACGTAGTCTTGTTCAACCTTCTATAGTCCATGCAAACTCTCCATCCGGTGACAGTTCTAGTTGGGATCAACTCGTTGTTTTCATTAGACACCACTGTCATGCCCCCCTTCTTTGGAACACATTGCACTGGACTGACCCATGGACTGTCTGAAATGGGATAGATGATGCTGGCATCGAGCAATTTGATAATTTCCTTATTGACCACCTCCTTCATGACGGGGTTCAATCTACGCTGATGCTCAACCACAGGTTTGGCCTCATCTTCCAATATGATCTTGTGCATACAAAAAGGGGGGCTAATTCCCTTGATGTCGGCAATGGACCAACCTAGGGCTGTTTTGTATTCCCGTAGCACTCTTAGCAATTTCTTTTCCTGCACATCATCAAGTGAAGCAGACACAATAACAGGCAAAGTACTAGCATTACCCAAATAAGCATACCTCAAATGGATTGGCAATGGTTTGAGCTCCAAAGTAGGTGGCTCCTCCCATGAGGATTTTGCAATGGTACTAGAGCTGCTTGGTCTATCTAGCGGTTCAAATAGTTGCTTAAACTTGATAAAACGTGGGGGAACATTCAGCACATTTACCATCTCGTTAGGAAACAGAGGTTCACTCTCAAGTGATTCTTCTAGCAATTCTTCAAAAGGGTCAACTTCATATGTTGCTGTGAACACCTCTTCTACCGCCTCGTCAATCAAGTCTATCCTGAAACATTTATCCTGCACATTAGGAAATTTCATTGCTTTAAAAACGTTAAAAGTTACCTCTTGGTCTTGGACACGCATGGTTAGCTCTCCTTTTTGCACATCAATCAAAGTTCTGCCTGTGGCTAAGAATGGGCGCCCAAGGATGATAGGTATCTCCCTGTCTTCTTCGAAATCAAGGACAATGAAATCCGCTGGAAAAATAAACTTGTCCACCTTGACAAGCACATCTTCAACTATGCCTCTTGGGTATGTGAGAGACCTATCCGCAAGTTGCAATGTAACATTTGTAGGTTTTGCCTCACTTAATCCCAGCTGTTGATAAATTGAGAGTGGCATTAGATTGATACTTGCCCCCAAATCACATAGGGCCTTGCCAAAGAATTGGTTACCAATTGTGCAAGGAATCGTGAAACTTCCCGGATCTTTCAACTTTGGTGGTAACTTCCTTTGTAATACAGCACTACATTCTTCGGTTAGTGCCACCGTCTCAAACTCCTCAAGCCTTCTCTTTCTTGACAAGATTTCTTTCATGAACTTCACATAACTAGGCATTTGTTCCAATGCCTCAGCGAATGGGATGTTTATGTGCAATTTCTTGAAAACCTCCAAGAACTTAGAGAATTGCTTATCCAACTTTAATTTCTGTTGACGTTGTGGAAACGGGCATGGTGGATACATAGGGCCTTGCTTGCTCCCCGCTGGTTTTGGCACTGGCTCCTTTTCCTTTTCTTCTTCTTTTCTCTTTTCTTCCTCTTTCTCCCCATTCCCATCCTCAACCACCGCTTCAGCTGGAACCTCATTCACAATTTCCGGTAGCTCCTTCCCACTTCTCAAAGTCACAGCCTTGCAATGCTCCTTACCATCTCTTTTCGGGTTAACTTCAGTGTCACTAGGTAAGGCACCAGGGGGACGGATATTCATGGCGCTTGCAATTTGTCCAAGCTGAAGCTCTATATTCCGTATCGAAGCGCTATGTTGTGCAACCAATTGAGCCAATAACTCGTCCCCACTAGGCTTTTTCTCCTGTTGTGGCAAAGGTGGGTTTGAGGCTTGTTGGTGGGATTGGGGTTGATGGTGTGATTGAGTTTGATTTTGGAATCCTGGGGGATATTGATGCCTAGGAGCTGAATATTGGGTTTGGGTATTATTGTTGTTGCTCCATGAGAAATTTGGGTGATTTTTCCATCCAGGATTGTAGTGATTGGAGTGGGGGTTGTTTTGCTGTCTATTGTAATTACCAACAAACTGTACGGATTCTGCATTGATGGGACATTGCTCGGTAGGGTGATTTCCAACACACAACTCGCAGGTCTCAGAAATGCTTTGCACAGATTGAACTCCTAAATTTTTCACTTCTTTTGTGAGCGCGGCTAGCTGTGCTGTAATTGAAGTGAGATGATCCACCTCAAATTTTCCTGCTGCCTTTTGTGGCATTTTCCTCTCCGAAGGCCATTGATAAATATTTGCAGCCATGGTTTCCAATAGTTTGTAGGCTTCCGCAAAATTCTTTCCCATTAAACTACCACCTGCAGCTACGTCAACACTAGATCGAGTGGCGTTGGTCAGCCCATTATAAAAAATCTCAACTTGCAACCATTGAGGCAAACCATGGTGTGGACATCTCCTAATTAGATCCTTGAACCTTTCCCAAGCCTCATACAAGGACTTGGAATCATATTGAACAAACGATGTGATGTCATTCCTCAATCTTGCAGTTTTCGCGGGTGGGAAGAACTTTGCCAAAAATTTCTGGGCTAAGTCGTCCCACTTAGTAATCGAACCCGAGGGAAGCGAATGCAACCAACTCTTTGCCTTATCACGGAGTGTGAAGGGAAAAAGTCGGAGTCTAATTGCATCATCAGTCACTTGAGTGTACTTGAATGTGTCACAAATTTCCAGAAAACTCACCAAATGAGCATTTGGGTCATCATTGGGCAACCCACTAAACTGCAAACAGTTTTGAACCATTTGGATGGTTCCGGGCTTAATTTCGAAGTGATTGGCCTCAATGGCTGGCCTAGAAATGCTTGAGTGCAAATCTGTGACAAGAGGCATGGCGTACTCCCTCAAGGTTTTAGGCTCCTCCTCAGCCATGGTATCTTGATTGGGTATACCCCGAACTCGTTCTCTACGTAGTCGTCGAATATTTCTCTCGATCTCGGGATCGTAAGGAATTAACTCAAGATCACGTGAGCGTGGCATACAAATCAAGAATACCTACAAAACAAAATGAAAATTATATACAAGTCTAAAAAGAGATCAAGTTGAATGGAATTGATATTGGTATTATTATTAGAAAACAATTCCCCGGCAACGGCGCCAAAAACTTGTTGGTCGATTTAGCTATCGATAAACACACACGTGCAAGTATACACGGTCAACAAGTAATATATGATAAGATATGAGTCGAACCCACAGGGAATTGTGACAAATAATAACCAAGTACCAATCGTCTATCAAATTGATCTAATTTAAACAATGAAGATTTGATAATTTGTTGATTGGTTGAGTTCACAAGTCAAATAATGAGTAAAGTGCGGTAAAATATCAAGATAGAAGGGTCTAAGATTACAATTTCCCCCAACACATCATTTGAATCTCCTAACTCTCTCTTTTCAATTAGTTATAGCATACGAATTGACAACCGAGAAGTCAAAACTACATAAGAGCCTCTATCGATGGTCAATCACGAATCTTCCTAAGCGGTGTATAGGTATATGTCTATCCTATACACTATCAAGAGACTAATTTCAGGAATGATTACTAGACACGTGTCACCAAATCTAAATAATCCTCCCTTCAATTACCAACTTTCACGTCGGAAGTCATTAAGATTAGATTCTCAATAGGTTGCATGCGGTAATTAGGTATATATCTATTCCAACTACTATCAAGATACCTATTATTGCAGATAATTAATAAGACACACGTCACTTAATCCAATTAATAACCCACAACAATCTATACTTTCGCATGTTATCATAACTAGGTCTTAACCTATAATCCGTTCGTCAAGTTCATATAGGTTCCCACGGTAATTACGGGCCAAGCAATTAATCTAGAAGCAAAGGTTATGACAATCAATTCACAAATGCATAACTAAAATCAATAGAGAGAGAATTCAATTCAAATTAAGTGTTGGGTTCCATTGCAATCTTAGAATAGAAGGTTAGTTCATGATAACTACAATAAACATCATTTTCAATTGATACATTGTCAAATTCGAATTACAAAGGAGATGGAAATCTAGAAATGAAACCACTTTTGAAGCGATTCAGCTGGTGTTCCCTTGGTTGCTGATGGTTTCTAGCTCTCCACCTTGGCCTTGCAATTCTTCTTGACTGAGTTCCTTGGCTTTTGGCTTGATTCAGCTTGATTTGCAGCCTTGAGCTCTGTTAGTTGATGTATTTTGTAGCGTCCCTCTCTCTAGATATCTGATATGAGGCTTGGAAGAGATTATATATAGTCTTCATCAAGAAACCCTAGCCAAAATCGGACAAAATGCAGCTCAGATCGCACTGAAGGTGTGTCAGATCGCACTCAGCACGGCGACGTGCGCCCGCACGCCCAGGCGTGCGCCCGTGCCCAAGCGCCTGCATGCCGCCCATGGCGCTGCCGAGGCTGCCGAGCCAAGCGCGCGCGCCCGCGCGCCCCAGGCGTGCGCCCGCACGCTGGCGCCTGCATGCCGCTCACACGCCCGCATGCGCTGCCGAGGCTGCCAAGGCTGGCTGCCGAGGCCGCCCGTGCGCCCGCACGCCCAGGCGTGCGCCCGCGCCCATGCGCCTGGATGCTGCCGAGCCATGCCGCCGCGCGCGCGCGCGCGCCCAACGCCGAGGCTGCCGAGCGCCCAGCGCCCAACGCCCAACGCACGCCGTGCCCGCGGCTTGGTCGACGTCGCACGCCGTGCACGCACTCCGACGCCGTGCACGCACTCCGACGCCGTGCACGCACTCTGACGCCGTGCACACCCAACTTCCAAATGTCATCAAATTAAGTCCCGTGCATCGCCAAACATAATTTCTCACCGTGTTATTATTCGGGCACGGACATCCGAGTACGGGCATGCCCACGTGGCTTGGCCGACGCCGAACGCCGTGCACGCAATCCAACGCCGTGCACGCCCAACTGCCAAATATTGTCAAATTAAGCTCCGGGCGCCGCCAATCACCACAATCCATCATATTACCATTCGGGCACCGACGTCCAGGCACGGACAATGAGTCAATCCAAGCGACGATCCGGTCGGTCTTTATTTCAATTCCTACAAACGTAATAAAAATGCATCAAAGCAACATAAAACATGTAAAAGTAACTAAAAACTAATTTATGTAAAAATAAGATAAAAATACATAAAAACTATATAAACTACCTAAAGACTTGCAAATTATCAAGGCGAAAAGTACCCAAATTGTGTGTATAAAACACGCTCATCAGGTATCGTCGCCGGTCGATTGTCTTGTCGGGGCTGGGTATCGTCGCCGGTCACCCATCTCGTAACCGCCAGGTATCGTCGTCGGTCGATTGTCTTGTCGGGGCCGGGTATCGTCGCCGGTCACCCATCTCGTAACCACCGGGTATCGTCGCCGGTTGGTTGTCTTGTCGGGGCCGGGTATCGTCGCCGGTCACCCATCTCGTAATCGCCGGGTATCGTCGCCGGACGATTGTCTTGTCGGGGTCGGATATCGTCGCCGGTCACCCATCTCGTAACCACCGGGTATCGTCGCCGATCGATTGTTTGGATCTCAGCCCTTCCCAGGGTGTTAGTTGTTTGGATCTCAGCCCTTCCCAAGGTGTTAGTTGTTTGGATCTCAGCCCTTCCCAGGGTGTTAGTTGTTTGGATCTCAGCCCTTCCCAAGGTGTTAGTTGTTTGGATCTCAGCCCTTCCCAGGGTGCTCACCATCTTGTTGTGGTTTTCTTGGATGCCTTCCCAGGTTTGCTCACCACCTTGTTGTGGTTTTCTTGGATGCCTTCCCAAGTTTGCTCACCACCTTGTTGTGGCTTGCTTGGATGCCTTTCCAGGTTTGCTCACCACCTTGTTGTGGTTTGCTTGGATGCCTTCCCAGGTTTGCTCACCACCTTGTTGTGGCTTTCTTGGATGTCTTCCCAGGTTTGCTCACCACCTTGTTGTGGTTTGCTTGGATGCCTTCCCAGGTTCACTCACCACCTTGTTGTGGTCTGCTTGGATGCCTTCCCAGGTTCGCTCACCACCTAGTTGTGGTTTGCTTGGATGCCTTCCCAGGTTCGCTCACCACCTTGTTATGGCTTGCTTGGATGCCTTCCCAGGTTTGCTCACCACCTTGTTGTGGCTTGCTTGGATGCCTCCCCAGGTTTTCTCACCACCTTGTTGTGGTTTGTTTGGATGCCTTCCCAGGTTTGCTCCTTGTTTGGATACCAGCCCTTCCCAGGGATCATTGATTGTTGGGATACCAGCCCTTCCCAGGGGTCATTGATCGGTTGGATACCAGCCCTTCCCAGGGGTCGTTGTTTGGTTGGATACCAGCCCTTCCCAGGGGTCGTTGTTTGGTTGGATACCAGCCCTTCCCAGGGGTCGTTGTTTGGTTGGATACCAGCCCTTCCCAGGGGTCGTTGTTTGGTTGGATACCAGCCCTTCCCAGGGGTCATTGATTGGTTGGATACCAGCCCTTCCCAGGGGTCTTTGATTGGATTTGAGTGATTTTTTTTTTTTTGAAATGGGATGTGTGATCGGCTTCATGTCTTGGATCTCCCACCAACATCGTCCACGTACCATGCCGCAAAAGCCATCAAAGTCTGATCATTCGTGAGGTTGAAAGCGACGTGCTTGTACTTTCCTGAAGATTTTTATTTTGATCGTACCTGTATGCATGAAAAAGATGTTATGCATGATCTGGCAGATATGTTATGGACAGATGCATGTGCACAACATATGTTTAGATAGAAATGACCCCTATTCAGTCAAATGATACGATCTGTCGTCATTGTTTGCCAACATTTGATTGGATCACGCCTCGTCATGAAGTGTAGTTTCTAAACTTCAGCATTGGTTTGGTACTCTGCCTGTTCTTGGTCGTCTTCATTTCATCGAGTTGAGGCAGTCTGTTTCGCTCTCTGTGATGACTGACAGCTATGTTGGGCTCCTTGGCATTTTGATCATTTCTAACGGCCGATATGCTGTTTTCCCGCATCATATCATCCTTGTATATGCTCATGTACGTGGATCATTTGGATGTCGAGGCAGTGATAGTCAGGATTGGGGAGATGCCCAATGATGAGAACTTCTGCGCAGCCTCAGCTTCCTTCCATTTCACGATTCTTAACTGCCCCTGCCTTGGTGCGTGTCGCTACCAAGAATTTCTATCGAAAACTCGCGAAGACCAACTTGTTAATGTTAGGTCGTTTCAACGAAATTTAATTAAAGCTAGATTATTTATAGCTGAGCAAACAGGCAAGTTCCCTTGACTTCTACTAACTTGTGCAAATGTATTATTATGGTGCCAGTATTATTGATGGCAAGTTTCTGAACTTCACTCTTTAGTTGTGCAAGTTCCCTTCTACTGAAACTTTACTTTGTACAAGTTTCCTAAACTGATCTTATATTGCAAGTCTCGTATCTTAAACTCGATACTTGAGCAAGTTTCCTTGAATCAAAATCTAATTCTCGATTTTTGGTGCAAGTTATTATTTAAGCTTGAACTTTATTTCCAAGTATGCTTTAAGTGGTTTAATTTCCTTATAATTATTCCACCTCAATATTATTATGACTCGCACTCCGTGCATCTGAGTTGTACAGTTTTTGACTCGTACCTTACTTAAAGTCCTACTGTTTAAGAACCGTTCATAGATGAGTCTAAGCCATTGTTTGGCTAGACATATGCATGTTTAATAATTTAAAAGCTTTCCAAACTATTTGAAGGTACGGATTTTTGGACTAGTATGAACACCCCAAAATATAGGGGAGTACCCCACGTATCTAAATATAAGATACAAGAACAGAAATTAAATGTTATGCATACACATAGTGTACAAGAGGCTGATCCCATCAAGTACGTATTTCTGAGTCAGTAACCAAAGGGTCAATCAACTATTGATTCCATTGGAAGTTTATTGTTCATAGTCTATGTTGACTATCGTTTATTCTAAAAGCAATTATTATTCTTGATTCTGTTATTCTTATTGTTGAATCACTTTTCAGATAACTCTTTCATTCATGATATATATCATTTCTTGTTCCTATTTAAACTTGCTGAGTAAACTAGTTGCTCACCCTTGCTATATCATAAACCTTAATGCAGTTAAGCCCGAGACCTCAAACAAAGGCAAGGGCAAGGAGAAGATGAAGTATTAGACTTTCTAGTGGCTATACTTTATTTCAGGCTTAGTTAATTAACTATTATTGTTATTTGAACCCTAAGTACTATACTAGGGTATGTTTATATTTCTGTATCAAGGTTTTCGCATCTTGGGACTAGTAACACCTTTTGAATGAACGATATACGTTTATTTTATTCCGCATTTAGTTATTTTATGTTGTTTAGGGGTGAATGTTTGTATTAGATCGTGATGACCGAATCCGAGTGTTTGAGACCCGAATTTGGGGCGGTCACAGGTTGGTATCAAAGTTATAGGTTATAGACGTTAGGATTGTGAAACCTAGGTTATAACCTTCGTATTAAACTCGTATTGAGTGTGCTAGAAGGTAAATTGAGGAGATTTATCAATTGTGGTATTGTGATGAATTGGGAAATTCATCGAGTCGTGTAGTACCCAATGAAATATAATTTTAATCCTTCAATGAATATATTTTATTGTTGTACTAATGCTAGTTTTATGTGTTTGTAGGATGGTTGTCATAGGAGAGACAAGTGGAGTTCGGGAGGAGTAGGTATTTATAGACATACCCGTTGCCACAGAACAGTTGGTGGGTTATGCACCCGTTGCCCTAGTAGTACCATTGAGTGGGTCCGAGCCAGAGGAGAACTACTTGATGGATTTGGTAGAGCCTGTCATGGGCGGGGTGTTGAGACTCGGCAGTCAGGACAGTGATGACTTGCTCGGAGATTATGTCGATCGCATAATAGAGCAAGAGCAGATTATCGAGCAGCAGAATGCTCGTATTGCACACTTAGAGGAGAAGAATTTTGTCCATCAGGAGATGGAAGATCAGTATAAAGCAGAGGCGTACTTATTATAGTTCGAGGTAGTTGAGCTGAAGGCTCAGATTCAGCAGTTAGAGGGTGCTACACCCCAGTTGAGCCCCACAGTGTAGCAGCTGATGTTGCAAAACAGTCAATTGAGGCAGGCCTTAGCGCAGTCGGATGCCAGAGAGGTGGAGCTGCAGTCAGCTCTACAGGCCATTAGAGCCATGTCGACGCCGGGAGGGATCGCTATCCTATGCTAGTTGTGCCCTTTCCAATTTTAGCCTTTTATTAGATGATTTTTTGGAAAAGGTCGGCATTAATGTCGACGGAGTTTTGAAATATCGTTTTTTATGATGAGCCAATTAACCAGAGTCGCCAGTTGGTATATTTGAAATGGATGTACCAACTCATCCGAGTTTCGTTTTCGTAAATCGCTGGCTCATATGTGACTCCGAATTAATTGGTCTGCAAACCGAGATTCATAGAGTTCGGGGGCTTGCTTAAGCGAGGGGAAGGTGTTAGGCACCCCCCGACTTTCGTGAAACACGGTTACCGCAATCTTGATGCTTTCCTATCCTTTAATTCATGAAATGTGTGTGTATGCGCGTGTGTGTGTGTGTGTGCCTATGTGAATGTTGTGGTGAGTTTGTATGAAAGAATCATTTAGATTTTTTTAGGGAAAATCGTGCTTTGGGAGTGCTTTAGAATGTCCTTCGGCTTATACGAGAAAGCTTTATGAGAAAGATTTGATTTTAATTGTCAAAACTATGAGATTTTCATTAGGTGTCGTTTTGGCAAAAAACAAGAGTTTTCTAAACCTTCGTCAAAATAGGAATCGAGATCTATACGTTTCTTTCGCAACTCAAATGATGGGAAACTTCTAGAATCTCTTTAACCCTATGCACAACGATTTAATAAAACAACCATTTATTTTCATCAAACCAATTTTTTTGTGATGTTTGAAAACGATTTCTTTCTTTTGCCTTCTCGTTGAATGGAAATCGACATTCATTAGCACCCCCAATTTCTTATCCTCGTGAGACTAATAACCTAGTTTGATTGATTTTATGAAAATCTTTATCGTTTAGCTTTGAAATCAATTTCGTGTCATAAATCAAACCAAACATTAAAATGTGTTGGGGCTATTCATGGGCATGTAAGCCATCAAAATAACTCCAAACGCCCACAATCGCATACTTTCACTATGACGGGGCCTTAACCACGATTCTCGCCTTGGCGTCGTTTTAAGGCCCGACGATTACATATGTACAATGAAAACTACATCATTCCTACTATCTACATCAAAAGACGTCCATCATCGGATTTGGACCACGGGGTCGCTTTCCTAGGCTCACACCCAAATTTCCACACACCCACAACCGGATATTACAAGAAATAACCAACACGGATAATCTAACAATACCAAGACATCCTAAAATAGCGATCTAAAGGAACCACGCCCAATATAGCACCGTAAAACAAACAAAAAAATCAATAAATGAAATCATCGGGTTATTAGGAAGAATTTTGTTCCGATGGAACCCTCACTAATAATCCCTAACTCATTGTTCCACCATAAATTACATGAAAACTACATTTAATTTGACCAAATGATATGATAGAAATTGCAAAAATAAGGAGATTTTCACCTTGCAAATGATATCAAAATGGATGTAAACTTGTGTATTTTGAATAGAAGGAGAAGTATATGTGATACAATCAAATCAAAAGAGTATTATTCCCCTTTTTTTTCTTCCTTTCTCTCCTATTTTGTTGCAAAATTTTGCTATTTTTTCTCTCTATTTCCGAGCTGCTGCTGCTATATTTCTTCTTCTCTCTGCCTGATCTGCCATCCTTCTGTATGCTGATGAGGGAATGAGCTGAAATAGGCTGGCCAGAGCCAGCCGCAGATGGATCAGCGGCTGGCCGCAGATTGATCTGCGGCTGGCTGGCTTAACTTTCACGATTTTCGTGCTATGCCTCGATTCTCGTGTCGTGACATCGGTTTTCGCCGATAGGCTTGTATTTTACAGTCCGGGAATTACTGGGAGGCGTGCCACATCCTCCGAGAATGCTCAATTCGGACAGCCTTGTTGTCACGTCGATTTCGGTTGTAAATCGTTGCGGTGGCGTTGAGTGTTCATACTTGTCCATCATTTGCTCTCGAAGGCCGGTTCATTTGACGAATTTGCCCTCCTGTCAGGGTTAGTATACGAAGTGCAAACTTTGGGTGTCTACAGCTGCCCCTCTTTATCATGTTTATGAAATGTAAAATGAAATGAACAGGATAAAGAAATAGACGCCCGATGCATGAATGACAGTGCATAAGAATGACAGTACATACATGATGCAACACATGTAGCTTATGATGCAACACACGATGTAATGCATGCAAAACATTCGTAAAAGGGTTAATGCCTCAATCCCTGACCGCATTGTTAGTCGTCGGGTTCCGTCTTCCAACCTATCGTCTTGTTTGCGCTGGGTCTAGTATCCGGTCACCCATCTCGTAATCGCCGGGTCTCGTATCTGGTCGATCATCTCGTCGGGGTCAGGTCTCGTATCCGGTCACCCATCTCGTAATTGCCGGGTCTCGTATACGGTCGATCGTCTCGTCGGGGTCGGGTCTCATATCCGGTCACCCATCTCGTAATCGCCGGGTCTCGTATCCGGTCGATCGTCTCGTCGGGGCCGGGTCTCGTATCCAGTCACCCATCTCGTAATCGCCGGGTCTCGTATCCGGTCGATCGTCTTGTTGGGGCCGGGTCTCGTATCCGGTCGATCGTCTTGATGGGGCCGGGTCTCGTATGCGGTCGATCGTCTCGTCGGGGCTGGGTCTCGTATCCGGTCACCCATCTCGTAATCGCCGGGTCTCGTATTCGGTCGATCGTCTCGTCAGGGCCGGGTCTTGTATCCGGTCACCCATCTCGTAATCGCCGGGTTTCGTATCCGGTCGATCGTCTTGTTGGGGTCGGGTCTCGTATCCGGTCACCCATCTCGTAATCGCCGGGTCTCGTATCCGGTCGATCGTCTCGTCGGGGCGGGGTCTCGTATTCGGTCACCCATCTCGTAATCGCCGGGTCTCGTATCCGGTCGATCGTCTCGTCGGGGCCGGGTCTCGTATCCGGTCACCCATCTCGTAATCGCTAGGTCTCGTATCCGGTCGATCGTCTCGTCGGGGCCGGGTCTCGTATCCGGTCACCCATCTCGTAATCGTCGGGTCTCGTATCCGGTCGATCGTCTCGTCGGGGCCGGGTCTCATATCCGGTCACCCATCTCGTAATCACCGGGTCTCGTATCCGGTCGATCGTCTCGTCGGGGCTGGGTCTCATATCCGGTCACCCATCTCGTAATCGCCGGGTCTCGTATCCGGTCGATCATCTCGTCAGGGCCGGGTCTCGTATCCGGTCACCCGTCTCGTAATTGTCCGGTCTCGTATCCGGTCGATCGTCTCGTCGGGGTCGGGTCTCGTATCCGGTCATCCATCTCGTAATCGCCGGGTCTCGTCTCCGGTCGATCGTCTCGTCGGGGCCGGGTCTCGTATCCGGTCACCCATCTCGTAATCGCCGGGTCTCGTATCCGGTCGATCGTCTTGTTGGGGTCGGGTCTCGTATCCGGTCACCCATCTCGTAATCGCCGGGTCTCGTATCTGGTCGATCGTCTCGTCGGGGCCAGGTCTCGTATCCAGTCACCCATCTCGTAATCGCCTGGTCTCATATCCGGTCGATCGTCTCGTCGGGGCCGGGTCTCGTATCCGGTCACCCATCTCGTAATCGCCGGGTTTCGTATCCGGTCGATCGTCTTGTTGGGGCCTGGTCTCGTATCCGGTCACCCATCTCGTAATCGCCAGGTCTCGTATCCGGTCGATCCTCTCGTCGGGGCGGGGTCTCGTATTCGGTCACCCATCTCGTAATCGCCGGGTCTCGTATCCGGTCGATCGTCTCGTCGGGGGCGGGTCTCGTATCTGGTCACCCATCTTGTAATCGCTAGGTCTCGTATCCGGTCGATCGTCTCGTCGGGGCCGGGTCTCGTATCCGGTCACCCATCTCGTAATCGCCGGGTCTCGTATCCGGTCGATCGTCTCGTCGGGGCCGGGTCTCGTATCCGGTCACCCATCTCGTAACCGCTGGGTCTCGTATCCGGTCGATCATCTCGTGAGTGCCGGGTCTCATATCCGGTAGGTCGGTCGAATTGAGAAGTCGTGTTCGACACCCAATTCATCAAAATCTCGTACTTTATTACCACATTATGAGTCAAATGGGCTTTAGAATCGATTAAGCTTTCAATGGACAAGGAGGGAAGCACTGGGCCCAGCCACAGATGGATCTGCGGCCAGCCGCAGATTGATCTGCGTCCAAGATCGGGCCTATAAGCGGCCAACCGCTTCCCAAACCTGTCACTTTCATTCGTACCCCACGCGATTTTCACACCTTTGCACGTCCTTTTTGCTGACTTTTCCAATCTTTTCGCAAAAACCGCTCCGGTTAGATCGATCTACGCGCTACAGGTAACACTTTGACCGATTGTTTTCCAATTTCGTAAATGTTTTACTATACATTTGCTATTCTGCATGTGTAGAGATATAAATGTATGCTTTGAAATGTTATGCCATGTATTATTGCATGTATATGCTAGGTATGAACTGCGCAAGTCATATTTTATGCTCATGATGCGGTCCCACATACTTGTTGTTTCTTTTTGGAAGAAAATCATGCATTAGGGTCTTTTCATGTTGCAATTATACATATAAATGCAATTTTGGTCTGTTGTGGCTTGGGTTCTTTGAAAAACATGCTTGGCTATGCATGGGACGTCCATTTTATAGACGAAACTCTGCCGATTTTTTTTTTCATATAGTAAACATGCATCATGCTACATTAATTCTATGATGATGATAGGAAATTAGAATGTTTGTGACATAATTCAAAATAGGATTTACCTTCCCTTTCGCCTGTTCTATTCCAGCTATGGATCCTGACACTCCTAGTAGCTCCACTGCGTCTCGGACCTCGGGCGTTCACCGCCATAGGGTTACACCCGTTCCTGCTTTGCCCCGGACCCGCCAGGCTCGCCGACTGGCGGAGGCTGTCATCTGGCCCGATCACCCCGATGTTGAGGAGGCTGCTCTTCCGGACGTTGCGGTAGAGGGGCCATCCTCCAGCACACCAGCTCCATCTCCTCATCGCGCCCTGTCTGGCGCCTCTATGCAGATACCCGATCTATTGGGTCGGGATCTCAACCGTCACCCCTCAGCATCTCTCGTTGCTAATGAGGTATATTCAATTCTACTCTGAATTTATTCTCAATTTCTCAATTTCTGCTCGTATCTAGACTGACCCATTAATGATTGCCATAGGTGCCCGAGTTTACTCAGCCGAGGGGTAACTTGTTTAACATCTACTCCCTCTACACGGCTTTGCACAGCGATTACCGCGCACTGGTGGATGCCTGGGGTTTTCGTCATTTCTTCACCATCATTCCGCGCCAGTGCCCCTGGGGTTATATGCAGGCTCTGTCCGAGAGATGGTTTCACCAGACCCAGTCCCTTCACCTTTTGGACTGTGAGGTCGTGCTGACTCCCTTGGACTGGAGGTACATTACGGGCATCGAGTTTACCAGATCTCGCGTCCCTCTAGATCTTGACATCACTCCAGCAGAGGTCCGAGCTTTACTGGGTTTTGCTGCCGATGACCGGGTCTTCAAGGCCAGCAGCATTCGGTCTGGAGCTTTGGCTGTGGACGCTGTTGGAGGCATATATGCGACGCCATTCCCAGAAGATCGGGCCACTCGTGATATTCTGCTTCGACGTCTGTTCCTGACCATTATGAGGGCTTGTTTCCTAGGGAACAACTCCTCTACCATTCATTTCAGCGTCGTCAGAGCTGTCAGGGACGTAGACCGGATTGGCGACTATGATTGGGGGTCTTCACCTTTGCTTACTTCCTCCACGGTCTTCGCCTACGCTCGGAGGGACAGACAGATGTCTGGCTCGGATTCTACCACTTTCTGTTAGTGAGCCTTCTTTTCCTCTTTTCTTACCGTACTTCCTTTCATTTCATTTCTCTTTTCTGCATTAGTTGGTTACTCATGCCTTTCCTTGTTTCTGTTCACAGTTTTGGGCCTACGAGCGACTTCTGTGCCTGAGGCCTGTCACTACTCTTGGCCCGGACACTTATCCCCGGGGTCGTCAATGGCATCACAACACCTTGGAAGAGGTGCCGGTGTCTGGCAGCTTTGCCCACTGTCGCATTCAGCTGGAGCTGATCACTGCTGCGTAGGTCGTCTGAACTCCCTATCTTTCTGAGCATTTGGCTGTGGGGTTCACCGATGGATATCCTTCTGGCCCGGAGTTCGCACTTTCCACCCGCCGCCTTACTCTGCAGAGTGTTGGGGGCTGGGTGATGTATCTGGGAGAGCGCGCATTCAGATGCGTTACTGGAGAGATTCGCATCCCGCACTCCATTCCCTTCACTACCTCCTAGCCGTTGGATTCTCAGCCTTCGGAGATTATGCTTGCGGGGGAGGATGGTCGTACACTCTCTTCAGATCCCATCACGAGCGAGGCCTTTCGTACCTGGTGGGTCCCCCACACCATCGGTCCTCAAACCCGGGCCACATTCTTCCTCGGGGATATGGTCCCCGGCTCGGTGATGATGACTGACTGGGCCGCCTGCGTTCGGAGTCCCACCCATGCTGAAAGGATAATAAGGACCAAGAATGTCCCAAAAGACTATCTGCGATAACCTTGTCGGCCGGCGATAAACTGTCCAACCAGCGGAGGAGACTGCCGACCAACCCTGTGGGGGGAAGGGGATCCAAACGTACCACGGCATCTGGTGACGACATCTGTGAAAAATAGTATCAAAAAGACTGTACAGGGGTCATTCTCTATCCATGAACAAAAAAAGAGAGCATGCATCATACAGTTAATAATAAAGCAATTGAACGGTCATAATAATAAAAACTGTGCATAAATAAATAAATGAGTTCAATACATAGTGCATGAAATAAAAAAATAATAACAATGATAATAAACATCTAACAGGTCCAGGTACAAAAGGCCCTATCCTAGCCTGATCTAGTCAAAAGTAATGTCGTCTGTGAAATCCGGATCCCCGAACTGATCCCCTGGAGTGGTCGAAGTCGAAGGACCGAAGTTCATATCCGGGATATAAGGCGGCACTGGGGCATCAAATGAGCTCGGGCCTGTGGCGAAATCCGCACTGTCAGGATCATATGCGTAAGCATCCTCTGGGGTCCGGCCCAACACCCGAAGGTACAGGGATAACTGCTCCACCTGGCGGGTCAGCACCACCTTTTAATGTAACGATTTACCTTAAAGTGGATTTGTTATCATTTTGGTCAGTCTGAAAAACTTGAGTCTGTTTAGACCTCTAGTTTTAATTCAAACCTACCATGAATTATGATTACATCTTTAATACCGGTTAAGTACTTAAAGATGTCTTACAGTGATCTTCTCCAGAATATGACTGATCAACATCAGGCCTAGTATATTCATTGCATACATGATAGTAACTCATGTGATCTCTCTTTCAATTGGGGATAATTTTAGAGAGATTCACTCCATGGCTCATCATCATGAGACCTCTCTTGGAGTTTGCCATGCTAAACGCCTTTAGCATCAAATGAATATACGTTCCTTGGGTCAAGTCGAACATCCTTTTAAATCTATCTATATAGATTTATATCCCCAATTTATAGGATGTTCCTCCCAAGTCATTCATGGAGGAATGTTTAGACAATTTTATCTTTACTGATTATAGCATTGGTGTGTTATTCCTTATCAGTAGTATATCAACATATAATACTAGGAATGTCACAGTGCTCCCACTGACCCTTTTGTACACACTAGGTTCATTCTCGTTTTTGATAAAATCAAACTCTTAAAACAGGATTTGCTTCAACCTTTGAAACAAATTCCTCTGGTTGTATCATACATACATTCTCCTCAAGTCTTCATTGAGGAAGGGTGTCTCCACATCCATTTTTCCAGATTTCGTAATAAGCTGCAATCACAAGCAAAATCCAAATGGACTTGAGCATTACCCGGTAATAAGGTTTTATCATAGTCAACTCCTTGACTTGAAAAACCTTTTAAACAAGTCTGGTCTTATAGGTCTCCAACTTGCCATTTGCCCCAGTCTTTCTCTTAAAGACCCATATACACCAGAGTCTATACTTGGTTCTTATACATGGAGTCCATTTCGGATTTCATGGCCATCTGCCATTTCTCTGAGTGTCTACTACTCATAGCCTCATCGTATATAACTGGATCATCATCCTCTATGATGCGTACCTCATCATCATCCTCTATGATGAATCCATACCTCCCAGGTATCTTCGGTACTCTTCCAGATTTACGATTCGGTTGTGGTACAATAGGTTTATCTACAGGTTCCTCGGTTCGACTTAAAGTGCTTTGTGGTTCTTGAACTCCTTCAAGATCTATTACCCTCCCACTAGCTCCTTCAATGATAAACACCTTTATCTAAGAAGGTAGTGTGTAGGATTATAGTAATAATATCCTAAACTTTCTTTAGGATATCCCACAAATCTGCACTTGTCAGATTTTGTCCCAAACCTATCTTTGAAACCTTTTTCACATAAGCTGGACAACCCCTTATCTTAACATACTTAAGACTAGGAATCCTCCCTATCCATAACCTTTATGGAGTCTTGGGGCCGGATTTTTGAGGTTACCTTATTTAGTAGATATGCAGCCATTTCTAGGGCATAACCCTAGATGGATACTAGAATGTCAGTAAAAATCATTATGGACTGTACCATGTCCAACAAGGTACATTTCTCCTTTTAGATACACCAATCAATTATTGCGTATCAGGAGGTGTCCATTATGAGAAAATACTATTTTGAGATGATTTAGAAACTCATTGCACAAGTATTCTTTCCTCGATCTGATCAAAGAATCTTAATACTTTGTCAATTTGTTTCACTTCTAAATTCTTTGAACCTTTCAAATGATTCAGACTTGTATTTCATCAAATACACATATTCAACTCTTTGAATGATCATCTCCTTTTTCTTTTACTAGTTTATTCAATTTGCAAAATTATTTTTCATGTAAGTCAAGTTTACAAAATCTATCAAGTGATATTTCAGTTTCATACAAAACATTATCATTATAAATAGAACAACAATTGTTCTTAAATATAATACCAAAACCTTCCTTGTCCAATAACGGAAGTAATAATGTTTCTAAAGAGAACTGGAACATAATAACAACTTTATTAACTTAATAGACTTGCCCGTAGGCAATGCTAAACTATAAGTTCCTATGGTTAATGCAGTAACCTTTGCTCCATTCCACACATAAGATAACTTACTCTTTGTTTAGCTTTCTACTTCTGCTTAGTCTCTGCATTGGATTGCATACGTGAGAACTACAGCCGGTATCCAATACCCAAGTAGAACCTTGATTTACAGAAAATATTTATTTCAATCATGAACAAATCTATATCTGTAACCGAAGCTTTATTAAGCTTCTTCTGGTTACCCTCTGCAAGATTCTCCTTACAGTTTACTTTCCAGTATCCAGGCTTATTGCAGTGGAAGCAAACTCCTTTGCTATCTGCATCAGTCTTGTTCTTATTGTCCTTTATTTTTGCCTTTCCATTTACCTTCTTTGAATTGTTCTTCTTTTAAGAAGATCCTTTGGCCCTCTTCCGCTTCCTGGAAGAATCATCTACCAGTAAGACTTGGTCTTTCTTGGTTGGAAATTGACTCTTTACTGTTTTAAACATGTTTAAGCAACTCAGGCAGGTTGACATATAACTTTTTCATGTGAAATTTACAATAATTTGTGAGAAAGAGTCCGGAAGTGATTGCAAGATCAAATTTTGGATCAACTCTCCATCCATTAAAACCCAGTTGTCCCAATTGTTCAATCATATTGATCATTTTAGGACATTTGTCTATATTGTAGTGCCATCGATCATTCTAAATCGGAAGAGCTCCTTAGATATCTGACATCTAATAGTCCTACTTTCCTCACCATTCAACTCCTTGAAGGTGCCGGAGTACAGTAGGAGCATCCATAGTTTCATGCTGATGCTGACGCTGAAGCTCGTTACTCATGGATGCGAGCATGATGCATTGAGCCAACTGTGCATCATCTTACTACTTTCTAAAAGTAGCAATCTCTTCCTCAGAGGCATTGTCTGCAACCATTGTAGGGATAGACATATTAAGGACATAAGATAGCTTTTCAGGCTTGAGAACTATTCTCAAATTCTTAACCAGTCCTTTTAATTTGGTCCGGTATTAGCATTAATATGCTCCGCAGTGATAGTAAATTAGACATTGTAAAATTCTGTAAATGAATTTGTAATTTAACAACAGTTTAGCATACATTCATTTTTAATTAATTATCAAAATAAATTAGGTCTTTATTTTAAATTGGTATCTCCCACTATTTTCATCAAACTATATTACCCTCATTATATAGTTCGGCAATTCTAATTAAAGATTTGCTAGTGAGACTAAGGATCCCATTTCAAATGTATATAGCCTTGTGGTGACACAACAAACGATATATAAATAAATAGATAGACAACTATTGTCAATTACATCTCTATGTAACTCCTTGTATTTTGCCTCTTAGATTATTTTGATCAAGTGGTGACACATCCGAATCAAAATTATCCAAGTCAAGTCCATCCTAGCACTTCCATATATTCGAAAGAAAAACACTGTCCTTGTGGTGACACAACAAAACAGCATCGTTCAGTCTATATATAAGCATCAAATGTGATAATGCAACATCTTAAATATTTAATACTTGCCTTGTGGTGACACAACAAACTCATATTAAATATTTAATACTCTATTGCTTTACCATGCTAGAAGGCGACGCTTGATATTCCAAATATCTTTGAACGCTTAGGACTTAATATAATTTCTTTGAGGGGTTTGTTATTATTTGTCTCATCTTGTTTAGCGCGCATGCACATACATATATAAAATACGCGTCATATTATTTAACATGCGAAGCATGTTGTATAATATATAATATATATATAGTAAGCATGCACATATAGAATACTATATTCTACCCGGATTGATTATAGACTTTTATTCTAGTTTGGTTCACTAGAGCCACCAAGTGAACCAAAAGGTCAAACCTAGGGTGCAAGAATTAAATTTAAATATAACTATTACATTTAAACCCGGGCTCCATTACAAACGGGTCTTCAAGCGCTCCTTGCTCCTTTGTCTTCAATTCTTCAAAATTAATTCTAACTAGTCCTATTACAAAAACTATTTACAATAAATAGAAACCTTGATCAGCAGTCAAGGGGAAGTAAATAGGAGGGAGATAGAATTTACATTAAGAAAAAATTAGAGAAGACGAGGTACGCAGACCCCATTTATAAAAACCCATACATTCAAGCATCCACTAAAATAAATCCAATCACACATTGGTCAATAGTCCATAATCAATCCCTATTTATTATCATACATATCTCTATATGTATCAATAAATAACATTCATCCCATGAATAATAAAACCATTCTATATATACATTGATATCATTTAATGGGCAATATTAGTTAGTATAAAATTCAATTTCAACTCCAATTAGTTATCATGGAATCCAATTCCAACTCTAATTAGTTATCATGAAATCCAATTTCAATTAAAATAAACTTCTTTATTTTAATCATATTCCAAATCAAAATAAACTCTTTTATTTTAATTTATCCAATTTTTTGAATAAAAATAAACTCCTTTATTTTTAATCAAATTCCAAATCAAAATAAACTCCTTTATTTTAATTAATATGGAAACCAATTTCAAGTTTAAAATAAACACCTTTATTTTTAACTTAAAATTGTTGGAAAATAAAATATGTTGAATCCTATTCCTTATCAAAATAAACATCTTTATTTTTTTAAGGAAACATGGAATCCTATTCCATATGTGAATAAACTCCTTTATTCTAGGAAACATGGAATCTTATTCTATATGTGAATAAACTCCTTTATTCTAGGAAATATGGAATCCTATTCCATATGTGAATAAACTCTTTTATTCTAGGAAACATGGAATCCTATTCCATATATGAATAAACTCCTTTATTCTAGTTAACATAGAATCCAATTCCAAGTTCAAATAAAACTTTTAATTTTAATTATATTCCAATTCAAAATAAACCTTTTATCTTAATTGAAAATAAATAAAATCAAAATAAATAAAAAAATAAATAAAATAAATAAAATAATTTTACACAAACAATTATGCCCAATTAAATTGTTCTTAACACATATCAATGTATATACAGAATCAAAACAATTAATAATTCGCATAAAGTTTGGCTCTGATACCACTGTTAGGTTTGTATAACGCGAACATGCAATCAAATTACATTAATAAAGCGGAAGCGCGATAAAATCAGATTTTAAAATTTTATACAAACCATCACCATGATCTTTCTTTATGCACAATTATTAATTAAACGAAAGAGATGGAGAATAAGAATTATACTCTTGTAGAATTCGAGCTTCCTCAGGTACAAGTTCACCTCCAATTCCTTCGCGTTCTCCTTGAATTCCACCGATTAAATTCCTTCCTTTGATCAACGTTAGCCACCCAAGTGTTTGGCCTCTAGAGGTGATCCACCAAGGAATAATACTTGTTCAAGAAGATGGGTGTTGGCAAAACCCTAGTTTCTATCTCTATAGAAATTGTAAGTACTCTCTACAATTCTTATGCAAGAGTGTGTAACCCTAATCTATGATAAGACTTCTCTTATTTATAGATGTAGGAAAACCCTTCCCTAAACTATTTAGGATTAGGGTTTCTATTCTAATTAAACTCCTTTAATTAAATTAAACTCCGAATCCAATTAGGAATTCATGTGAGAGTACTTCTATTAATTAATTCTCAATCCCTATTAAGAATTAAATAATAGTAATAGTAATAATAATAATAAGACTCCACTTATTAATTTATATTTAATATTTCTAAAATATTGAATAATAAATATTAAGCTATTTAATTTATTCTATCTCCATAGACTAAATTAAATACACTTAACTTATTATTACAATTATGCCATTTACTTCTTAAATAAATATTTTTCTTTTGCGGTGTGACCCTTTAGGTTCTCCATATTAAACCGGTTGTGAATAAATAAATTAGAACAATTCTAATTTTATTTAAATAAATAAATTAAACTATTTAATTCATTTAAATAAATAATATTTATTCTACAATAAGGGTAAGCCCCCTTAGCGATCAACGACTTTTCAGATAATATAGATTTCAACATTAATCATAAAAGAACCTTTCAGTGCATAGTTACCGTACAATTCAATCCTTCTACCATACAATGTCCCAATTAAATATAAGACATGGAATTACTGTCAAGTCTTATTTTATTTAATTATATGTATTTCGATTCTAAAATGCACAACTCTGATTAATGCAAATTAGAAACTCTTTTCTAATTTCATTCTGCTTTGGCCAAAGACTTCTAAGTCGTCATTTATCGAATCACATAGGACATTCTCTCCTTTTACTAGAAGTGGTAGATTCTTTGTTGATCATTCACCTATTTCCATGTACAACTTATTATACCCAATCATACCCTTTGATATACCCTAAAGGTCTTAAGGGACATGTCAAAGTATAAGTCATCATACACAAGATACTATGATGATCTCAAGTCCAAGGATCACTTGTACTACTATCACTAAAGGAATTCCTATTGAAAGGCGAGTAAAACTGCATTAGGTATTCCTTAGCGAGCCACGTTCAGTGAACTTATTCTCTAATAAGCACCTACATACTTACTTTAGTGTCTCCACACAAATGATTATGAGATCAATCATTCTCTTCATAAGAGCAAGCAACGTATGTACTAATCTATCCGGATTCACTAATCCCCTTTTTAGTAATCCATCGATTAGGAACAATTTAAGTTTGTGAGCTATCTAGAATTTAGATCTCATTAGCATGATCACCATCATGATTCTAAAAGCATTGCTCAAAACTATGGGTTTATCACATTTAATATAATAACACTATGTAGATAATGTAAAATGCCTTTTAACAACCGAATAAGATTACAAAGTATATGCTACATCATATCAAATATGATTGGCTTGTGTGCATACTACTTTCAGTGACATGCCGATCGGGGTTTTGTATGCCGTTCTGTAAGCCTAAAGTGCATCCTCCAACCGCAAACTCCAATCCTTCCTGTTAGGGTTGACCACCTTTTCTAAAATGGATTTGATCTCTTTATTGGAAACCTCAGCTTGGCCATTACTTTGGGGATAGTAGGATGTAGAAACTTTATGCAAAACATTGTATTTCTTCAATAGTGCAGCTAGCATCCTATTATAAAAATGCGTACCCCTATCACTGATAATGGCCCTTGGTGTTCCGAACCTGCAAAATATGTTAGTCTTGACAAAATCTGCAACAGTTTTAGAGTCATCAGTCCTGGTGGCTTTTGCTTCCACCCATTTAGAGACATAATCAACGGCTAACAAGATATACAAATTACCTAAAGAAACAGGAAAAGGACCCATAAAATCAATACCCCAAACATCAAAAATTTCAACAACTAAGATAGGAGTTTGTGGCATTTGATTCCTATGTGTTATGTTACCGGTTCTTTGGCAATTCTCACATGCTTTACAAAATAGAAAAGAGTCTTTGAATAGGCTAGGCCAATAAAAACCACTCTCCAAAACCTTATGAGCAGTCCGCTTAGGTCCAAAGTGGCCTCCACAAGCATATGAGTGACAAAAAGTGAGAATAGATAGGAACTCATGGTCGGGCACACATCTCCTAACAATTTGGTCAGAGCAAAATTTCCACAAATATGGGTCATCCCATGCATAATATTTAGCATCGCTCTTGAGTTTTTCTTTTTGGGCTTTAGAATAACCATCCGGCATATGTTGACTAACAAGGTAATTGACAATGTTTGCGAACCATGGTAATGCTGTATCAAATTTAAACAAATACTCATTTTGGAAAGAATCATGTAATGGTAGTGTATCTTCAACCCGCAGTAGTCTACTCAAGTGATCTGCTACCACGTTTTCAGCTCCCTTCTTATCCTTGATCTCTAGGTTGAACTCTTGCAGCAACAAAATCCAACGTATGATTCGATGCTTTGAGTCCTTCTTTGTCAACAAGTACCTAAGAGCAGCATGATCAGAATAGACAATCACTTTAGTACCAAGTAAATAGGATCTAAACTTGACTAAAGCAAATATAACCGACAACAATTCTTTTTCAGTTGTAGAGTAATTGATTTGAGCAACATTTAATGTCCTAGAAGCATAGTATATAGTATGTAAAACTTTGTTAACCCTTTGCCCTAAAACAGCTCCGACTGCATAGTTGTTAGCGTCACACATGATCTCAAATGGCAAATTCCAGTTAGGTGGTTGGATGATAGGTGTTGAGGTTAAAAGCTTCTTCAATGCGTCAAATGCTTCCTAGCACTCATCATTGAACTTGAACTGCACATCTTTTTGCAGCAACTTACATAGGGGCAAAGCTAGCTTGGAAAAGTCCTTGATAAATCTTCTATAAAAACCTGCATGGCCGAGAAAAGATCGAATCTCCGGCATATTTGCAGGGTAAGGAAAAGTAGTAATGATTTCTATTTTAGCTTTATCAACTTCTAATCCGTGAGCAGATACTACATGACCAAGAACTATACCTTGTTCTACCATAAAGTGACATTTTCCCAATTGAGAACAAGGTTAGTTTCCAAACATCTGTCAAGTACTTTAGTTAAGTTCGCTAAGCATGCATCCAACGAGTCACCATGGATTGTAAAGTCATCCATAAAAACCTCTATACAACTTTCAAGAAGATCAGAAAATATACTTAACATGCACCTTTGAAAGGTACCTGGTGCATTGCACAGTCCAAAAGACATCCTCCTATAAGGAAGTGTACTGAAAGGGCATGTGAAGGTAGTCTTGTTTTGATCATCTAGGGCAATTATAATCTGGTTGTAACCTGAAAATCCATCCAGAAAACAATAGTAAGTATGGCCAGCCAATCTCTCTAACATTTGATAAATAAAGGGAAGAGGGAAATGGTCCTTTCTAGTGACAGCATTTAATTTTCTGTAGTCAATACAGACTCTCCACCCTATTTGCATCCTTGTTGGCACCAACTCATTGTTATCATTCTGAACGATAGTGATCCCAGATTTCTTAGGAACGACCTGGACTGGACTCACCCATTGGCTGTCTGAGATTGGGTAGATAATACCTGCATCTAGTAACTTCAGAACTTCTTTCTTTACTACCTCCATCATGGGTGGGTTAAATCTCCTTTGAGCATCTCTGGTAGGTCTCGCTCCTTCCTCCAACAGGATTGTATGCATACAAACAGCCGGGCTTATTCCCTTGATATCTGCAATTGTCCATCCAAAGACTGTTTTGTGATCCCTTAGAATCTGTAACAGTTTCTCGTCTTGTGCTTGGGTCAAATTATTAGCAATTATTACAGGTAATGTGTCATTTTCCCCAAGATATGCATACTTCAAATGGGCTGGAAGAGGTTTCAACTCCAAAATAGGTGTCTGTTCAACAGAAGGTAATAATTTAGTATGAGACATAGGTAACTGAATGGACAATACTACCCCTTTATCTGCAATTTTTGGCAAAGAATGTAGTGCTGCCACAGTTTCCTTTAACTCTTGTTCTTGCTCATAATCTCCTTCTTTTCCTAACTCCAAGCTTTGTGTGATGGCAACCTCCAAGCTATCCTTGTGCAAATGGTCAAAAGATTGTTGTACTAAAGAATCAAACACATCAATAGCATAAACAGGATTAATGTCACTAGGGTACCTCAATGCCTCATCTATATTAAATTGAATCTTTTCACCATCAAACTCCATGGCGAGGGTCCCATTGTGAACATCAATCATTGTTCTTGTTGTTTTCAAGAATGGTCTTCCTAGCAAGATGTGAGCAGAATTTGAGTATTTATCGTCCTCCATGTTTACTTTGTAGAAATCGGCCGGAAAAATCAACTCATTCACCTGTACCAATACATCCTCAATTACCCCCTCGGGGTAAGTGTTAGTTCTATCAGCCAATTGTATGATAACACCAGTTTGCTTAAGAGGTCCTAGATTTAGAGAAGCAAAAATAGATAATGGCATGACATTTATGGATGCTCCTAAATCTAGCATAGCTTTTTCGAATCTGATGTTGCCAATTTTACAGGAAATGGTAAACATGCCCGGATCTTTACATTTTGGGGGCATTTTCCTTTGTAAGACTGCAGATACATTTTCTCCTATATTAATCCTTTCATCATCTTTTAGCTTTCTTTTGTTAGTGCACAATTCCTTTAAAAATTTTGCGTACCTGGGCACTTGTTTGATTGCATCAATTAAAGGAATGTTTACCTCAACCTTCCTAAAAGTCTCAAGAATCTCCTTTTCTTGTTCATCTTTCCGTGCGGTTCTAGGATTCCTGGGTGGAAAAGGTAAAACATTAGTCTTCAAATGAACGGATGGGTTAGGAGTTACCTGAGGTATTGCGGTTTTTTCCTTGGTTCTTCTTTCATGAAATTCCACAGTTGTAATATTCCGAACCCTAATAAGATTTGTATATGTAAATTATGGGTTTATGAAATGAATTTCTTGTTTTGACTTGATATTATGTGATTGTGTATTTTATTAAACAATTAGGTCAAATAAAATTTTTTTGCCAAGCAGTTGTGTCGTGCTTAATCAGAAAAAATGATTTATCGTGCTTCCGGCGAATTCACCGAGAAGTGTCTCGGCAAATTATTTTTGTAAGCTGCTGTGTCGTGCTTGGAAATGACGAAGTGCTTTGTCGTGCTTCGGAGTTAATATAATATAATATTAACTGATAAAAATCTAAAATAAGTTAATTAGGGTTAAAATGTTAAACTCGAATAGAAACCCTAATTTGAAAACCCTAATTGAGGATCGTTGTCCGAATTGGTCAATTAAAACCCTAATTATTGTACTAGAATCTTAATTGATATAATTAGATTCTAAATAATAAATCATAATATCAATTATGAATTATGAATTATTAAGATTAAACTAAACCCTAAACGAAATATTAAAACCCTAATTGTAGGATTGAAAACCCTAAACCCTAATTTGAAACCCTAAAACCCTAATTTGGTTCAATAACCCTAAATTATGAAATGCAAAAACTTAATTATGATATATATAACCATAATTAGGGTATTACTAAACTTAAATTAACATTATAAACATAATTAACAAAAATCTAATTTTAATTAGTAAGTAAAATAAATCAAAAATGAAATCCTAGCCAATGAAAATTAAGCTAGGAGTGTGCAAGCTTGTGCTTGACACACTCCAGCACAAGTAGGTGCCCAAGATCAGAGTTTAGTAGCATAAGTCCCAAGCCTAGATATTTTTGGAAGCAAAATTTGGAAAATAAAGCCTAGGAAACCCTAATTCAAGTCACTATAAATAGAATGAGATCTGATAATGCAAGCCTACGAAATTTCAAAGCTTATACACTTATATTACCAGCCTAAACAAACCCCAGCAACCACAAGTTCAGAATCAGAAGCTAGGAATCAAAACCTTGAAGAAAAAGGTACAAACCCTAATTTTATGTTTGATCTTCAAGCCTGCAAAATTTTTGTGTTTTAGATGTTTAGGAATACTTGTTAATATGTTATTTAGTGATCTAGGCAGTTAAAACATGTTTACATAAATCTAGATATGGAAATCAAGCCAAAAACTCAAACTGTTCTTGGCAGTCAAGAACAGCCTGACAAGCCTTTTTGTCAGAGCTTTTGATCGGCTTAAAATGGTTGCTTGATATGTTTTAAAGCATGAATCTATAGTATGCCATGTTAACTTTAATATCCAATTGGTAGAAGTCCAAAATTATTTCACAGTAGGAAGGTATAAGTGGTCAAAGTCCTTTGACCGCTCTGATTTTACACGTTTTTGGGTAACCCAGAAACTTATGAAGAACTCTGACAAGGTTTGTCAGAAGTTCATGCTACCCAAAAATGGCCTAGATGCAATGTTTTGTGTAGTTTATTGGTTTAGAGTTGTTGTATGCTATATAAACTTTAATCTTGAACCATTAAGACACATAAACAAACAATCAATCAAACAGAATTAATGGTCAAACGGCGTTGACCGTTGTGACTGCATGAGTTTTCTGGGTAACCTAGAAAACTCAAGAACAGTTGAATCAGGTAGTTTGACTATCAAATTTAGAGCATGATATGATATTTTTTAAGATGAAATTCAACATGTCGTTGTACACTGCCATGTTGGCTATAACAACAAACAAACATCAAGCACAAACATCAAACGAGCTGAGATTAAATTGAGGTCAAAAGTCCATGTGGGACATTGACCAAGTGTTCTTCAATGAAGAACACCTTTAGCGACAGTCCTCATCCCAAACCCAGAAAACTAAGTTTGTATGCAGACCGTCGCTAAAGCCCTTTAGCGACGGATTTTTAATAAAATTAAATAAAAAATTAATTAAATAAATTATAAAATAATAAATAAATAATAGATAATTATTAATAATTAATAAATAAATTCAAAAATTCATTTTTAATTATAAAAAAATTATTTTTAATATTTTTATATATTCCTGAATTATTATTTAATTTAATTAAATAATAAATAATAATTATAATAAATCATTTAATAATTGTTTTAATTATTTAAAACTGATATTAAATTATTAAATAATTATATTAATTATTTAAAAATGATATTAAGGTAAATAAAATTATTATATATAATAATTAAATAAAATATTAAATGTTTAAAATATTATTAAAGATAAATAAATCATTTAAATAATATATTAAGTATTTAAAAATGTTATACATGATAATTAAATCATTTAAATATTAAATTAAGTTTTGAAAAATTATTATAAGTAATAAATAAATTATTTTAATGATAAAATAAAGTCTAAAAATATTATTAATGATAAAATAAATCATTTAAATAATATTCTATCTTTCTAAAATTATTATAAATGATAAATAAATTATTTAAATAATATTTTAGGTATCTAAAAATATTCTAAATGACAAATAAATTATTTAAATAACATATTAAATGTTTTAAAATTATTCGAAATGGTAATTAAATTATTTAAAAATATTGCTAAACCTGTAAAATTATTTAAAAATACTTCCAAGCTTCTGAAAATTATTTAAAAATAATACCAAGCTTCTAAAAATGTTATAAATAATAAATAAATTATTTATACTATTAATTAAGCTTCCAAATGAAGTTTTATCGAACAATCTATGTGTTTAGCCATTAAGGACGCGACTGAGATACCGAATCAACGTCAAACCTTAATGAAATTTGTCTAGATTAGCGTGATACATGTTTATATACGTGCTAACACTTATTATTGGTATACGTAGACTATGTGCGTTGACCGATTGTACTAAATTATAGTGAGCTACGCTAAGGCAAGTATCCTAACCTTACTCAACTTATATTATGCAAGTATTATACATCTTGCTATCAATTATTGTGAAGTTATTGCTTCTTGTTCAGCATAACTTAAGAAATGAATCATTATTCATATATTGTTTATTCGAGCGTAAATTGTTGTGTCAAACCAAATTGTTTGGTAAGACATCTGTAGACACCCAAATTTTGCATTTCGTATACTAACCCTGACAGGAGGGCAAATTCGTCTATTGAGCCGGCCTACGAGAGCGAAGGATGGGCGCGAGTACGAACACTCGACGCCACCACGACGATTTGCAAATCAAAACCAACATGACAACAAGGCCATCCGAAATAAGCATTCCCGAATGATGTGGCACGTCTCCCAGTAATTCTCGGACTGCAAAATACGAGCCTGTCGGTGAGAACCGACGTCACGACACGAGAATCGAGGCGTAGCACAAAAATCAAAAAAGTCAAGACAGCCAGCCGCGGATTGATCTGCGGCCAATGAGTGCGCCTTTTAAAAACACGGAACTCGAAACACGGAAACCGAAAATTAGCTGAGTGGAGAGGTGGCGGCCAGCCAACCGCAGATCAATCTGCGGCCAGCCGCAGGTCCATTTGTGGCTGGCTCTGGCCAGCCTATTTCAGCTCATCCCTCATTCAGCATACAGGAGGTTCGAGAGAGGAAGAAAGGAAATGAGCAGCAGCTCAGAAAAGAGGGAAAAACAGCAGAAATTTGCAAGAAAAATAGAGAGAAAAGAGAGAAAAAAGTGAGGAATTATATCTTTTGTGTAAGATTATATACCATATATTTTCTACTCTACTCAATATATAAGTTCATACATGTGAGGATTATTTGCAAGGTGAAAAGACCATTTCTATAGCAATTTTTGTGTATCATTTTGTTAATGTTCTTGTCAATTGGGTTACGTGGAATGTAATTTTTCTTGTATATTGTTATGGATACATGGATTAGGAACCATTAGTGAAGGTTCCCATGGAACGAAATGCTTCCTAATGACCCGAGGATGTCCATTTAGCGAATTAATTTAGCTTGTTATGATGATTTATTGGGCCTAGTTTGTTTAGATTGCCATTTTAGGATATTGTGTTTGTTTGGCCATTTTGGATGTGAGCCTAGGAATGCGACCCCGTGGTCCAAATCCGATGATGAACATCTTTTGATATAAGTAGTAGAAGCTATGTAGTTTTCATTTGTAAGTATGTAATCGTCGGGCCTTAAAGCGACGCCAAGGCGAGAATCGTGTTTAAGGCCCCGTCATAGTGAAAATATGTGATTGTGGGCGTTCGGGGTTATTTTGATGGCTTACATGCCCGTGAATAATCCCCTAAGCATTATAATGTTAGATTTGAATTGCAACACCAAAAAGGGATTTCAAAGCTAAGTGATAAAGATCTTCATAAAATAAATCAAACTAGGTTAGTAGCATCACGAGGATAAGAAATTGGGGGTGCTAAGGAATGTTGATTTCTATCTTAACGAGAAGGCAAAAGAAAGAAATCGTTTTCAAACATCACAAAAATGGTTTTATAAAAATAAATAATGTTTTATTAAATCCTTGTGCATAGGGTTAAAGAGATCCTAGAGGTTACCCATCATTTGAGTTATGAAAGCAACGTATAGATCTCGATTCCTATTTTGACAAAGGTTTAGAAAACTCTTGTTTTGTCAAAACGACACCTAATGCAATCTCACCGTTTTAACAATTAAAATCAAACATTTTTCTCATAAAGCTTTCTCGTATAAACCAAAGGACATTCTAAAGCATTCCCAAAAAGAAAAACACGACTTTTCTGAAAACCCAATTGGTTTCTTCATGCAAACTCACCACCACATTTATATAGGCATACACACACATGCACACATACACATTTCATGAATTAAAGGATAGGAAAGTATCAAGATTGCGGTAACCGTGTTTCACGGAAGTCGGGGGGTGCCTAACACCTTCCCCTCGCTTAAGCAAGCCCCCGAACTCTATGAATCTCGGTTTGCAGACCAATTAATTCGGAGTCACATATGAGCCAGCGATTTATAAAAAAAAATGAAACTCGGATGAGTTGGTACATCCATTTCAAATATACCAACTGGCGACTCTGGTTAATTGGCTCATCATAAAAAACGATCTTTCAAAACCCCGTCGACATTAATGCCGACCTTTTCCAAAAAATCATCTAATCAAAAGGCTAAAATTGGAAAGGACTAAATATCGCTAAAGCAGCGATCCCTCCCGGCGTCGACAGTTGGCGACTCTGCTGGGGACATTATAGGGCTTAAGCCGCGTTCAAATCTTGATGCTATCCTATCCTTTAAAAATTCATGAATGTGTGTGTGCATGCGATATTTTTATCATTTTTTTTTGTTTTTTGTTGTGTGAATGTGTGTTTTGTCCAACAAGTGAATGATTGAATAGAATTGCTTTACTTTAAACTAGTCATTTGCATACGGTGAGGACGATGAATGTGAATGTATGTTGATAGTGTACCTCCTCCTGAGGCGAACCTGTCGGTTGCTTATTACTGGACTCGAAGGGGCTGCTCCCCGGAGATGGCTCAGGAAACGCACCACCCAAATCCGCTCCAATCGAAAGGACTCAGACGAGTAGATTGCGAAGATTTGGGGACCTTCATGCCGAAAAACCCGCTAGAGTAACCTTAGGATAGGTCAGCCTCAGATTAACCCCGCGCAGGAAAAGTCTCTTCATGCCTTTTTACTTTCGCGCGTATAAATGTCATAAGTCCCATTCAGTATTTATATATGCCTCCCCTCTTGTCAAAAGGAGATTACTAACCTCTATGTTTTGCAGGGAACAGCTGGGGAAGCATAATAAAGTCGTGTCTGGCATTTATTATTGCAATAAGGGATCGCTAACATGTTGTTTTGCAGAGAAAGATTAAAAAACCCCAAAAAACACAAAAATTACCGTTTTAGCATGCATCCACATCTTTCATTTTCCAAAGATTAAAACTCCAAACCATTTTTTGCTGCAGGATTGCTCCTCAAACGCGTTTGCAGTCTAAAAAGGCCAAGGACTCTACATCTAAAATGGCTGATATTCCACCTACTAATCCTGATTCCATATCTAGGGAGGAATTTGATGACTTTAAGAAACAGATGTTGGAAATGGCCATGATGCTAAAGGAACAATTGCTACCTAGACAGAATCCACCTAAAGAGGATCCACCCCAACCTAAGGGCGAGCCAGTCGTCCCAAAGGCCATTCCCATACATAACAGGACAGTGATTACTATCCAGAGGAAGGAGACACTGATAACCTTCGAAAGAAAATGAAACAAATGGAGGAAACTATCCAATCCCTGAAGGGCATAGGGTCACTAGGCAGGGTGAATTATTCAGATCTCTGTGTCTTCCCCGGAACCAGATATCCGGAGAAGTTTAAAATCCCCGAATTTGAGAAATACAATGGGAAGGGGGATCCTTATACACATCTGAAAATATACATTGGGGAGCTTGGATCTTATGCAGAAGACGAGGGTCTAAGGATGCAACTGTTCCAAAAGAGCCTGACGGGAGAAGCGAGAATCTGGTATGCGCGTCTTGATAATGCCTGGATCCACAATTGGGAGGAGTTGGCCCACACCTTCTTAACACAGTATAGCTTACAGGCACAAATGGCCCCTGATAGATATCAAATGACGAAAGTTAAGAAGCAACCGAAGGAATCTTTCAGGGATTATGCACAACGATGGAGGGGTATGGCTGCACAGATGAATCCCCGAATGAGCGAGTCGGAGATGGTGATGACCTTCGTGGATATTCAAGAGGCACCTTATTATGAGCGGGTTATATCAGGGATTGGAAGACCTTTTTCCGAAATGATAAAACACGGAGAGATGGTGGACATGGGTTTAAAATCTGGCAAGATTCGGGATTTCACGGCTTTGGAAACAGCTGCAGAACAAATCCAAAGCGGAAACTATGGCAGCACTTCCCGTAGGGTCGAAAAGAAAAAGGAAGAAGATGTTTCCCTCGTCCTGCAGGGATCATCTAGAAAGGCAGAAAACAATCCTCCAGTACAGGTGCAGAGAGTGGGGCCATCCCGACAGCCTAACTTCACAGATCAGAGGGCGGATGGGCGAAGGAGATTCGAGACCTCGAAAAATTGAGTATTCACCCCACTCGGGGATCCTCTTGAGCGGGTCTTGGCAGTATTGATAGCCTAGAGGAAAATAGTCGATTTGGCACCCCCAAGTGACCCGAATGGAAGAAGGTTTGACCGAAGCAAGAAATGCGCATACCATTCAGGTTCCCCGGGTCATGATACGCAAGAATGTTGGACGCTGAAGCACATGATTCAGAATTTGATTGATAGTGGGGAAATTGTGGTGGAACGGCCAGACTCCCCAAATGTTAAAGTCAATCCCCTGCCTAGGCATGATGGAGGGGGGGTCAATGTGGCGGAAGCCAGTGAAGCCGAGGGGCCGCCAAGGCTGAATTATGTAAAGAAAACTGATGAAATGATCAGCATAATTAGTGATCACGAGAGTACACGGGGAGCGCCAATTAAGTTGGCAGGTGTAAGCAGAAATATCATAGAGGGGCCTGTCAAGTTATCGGATCCGAAAATCCTCACCCTCACAGCGAGACCGCAAATCCCTGTCCACAGTCTGAAAACGGTACCATGGAATTATGGGGGGGTGTCAGAGGAAACGGCCAGTTGTGCTTCTGTAACAACAAAGGGGAATCCCTTATATCTTCCTGGACGAGTCCTTGAGAGCAAAATGAAGAAAAATGAAGAGATATCCGAGGAGAAAGCCATGGAATTCTTTAGAAAGATGGATCATCCGGAAGCAAGAGGGATCCAGATATTAAGCGAGGAGTCGACCCTGACATCAATCATGGATTTGGTGTTATCGTCCAATGATCACTGCAAAATTCTGGCGAAAGTCCTGGAGGAGGCATACGTTCCCAAAGAAATTAGCAAGGAAGGTTTCAGCCATCTGGTGGACCATCTGTTGGAGAGTGATGTAATATCGTTCACAGATGATGATATCCCTAAAGAAGGAAGGGGGCATCGAAAACCGTTGCATATTGCGGTAATCTCCTCAGGTTATATTATGAATGGGGTGCTGATTGATGGGGGATCAGCGTTGAATATCTGTCCCCTCAGCACATTGAAGAAGATGAACATCAGTCCTAAGCGCCTACGTGCCAGTCATGTAGTGGTACGAGCCTTCGACGGATCCCGGAGGGATACCATTGGGGAGATAGAATTGCCGATGGAAATAGGACCTTGTACTTTTGATATCTCTTTCCAAGTCCTAGACATTGCGGCAAGTTATAACCTGTTATTGGGGAGGCCGTGGATCCACATGGCCGGGGCAGTTCCTTTCACGCTACACCAGCAAATCAAACTTATCATCGACGGGAATCTGGTGACGATCTCGGCAGAGTGTGATGACCCTTCTCCTTCCAGGAATGGCTTGCCGGTGATTAATGTGGACGAGTCGGCATCACCTGCCAGTTTTCAGGCGCTGGAGATCAGCACTCCCCACTACAAATGCCTGGGGGCTCCAGCCATGAAACCTAGGGTCTCTCCAGAGCTTACCTTTGTTGCAAAAGAAATGATGAAAATGAAATTTCAACCTGGACAAGGGTTTGGAAGGAGTGGTCAAGGAATCACCGAGCCCATTCAACTACCCCATCAGATAGGCAAAACAGGGTTGGGATATCATGAAGGCGTAGCACGAAGACACCGTTAAGGCACGACCCCGACTCGACTGGCCGGAGGTCCGATGACCAAGGTCAACAATGAACGAGGGACTAGCAAACCTGTGATTGGGACAGGGGATGAAGAATTGACCCCCACAAGTGATGAGTCGACCAAGAGGGAAAGTTTCCTACAAGAGGTCGCGCAAAAGTTCGAAACCAGATGCTATATCCCCGGACAGTTAACAAGCAATGGAGAGGGGAAGGATGTTGCCATGCCACCGGGAGCCCAACAAAGTGTGCCTGTCATCGATTGGGCAGGGCTAATTATTCCGGAAGAAGGTATGAAGAGGGATTCAGGCGATGTGGCCGTGGTTATCGGGGAAGTTTCCGATCTGAAGCCACCTTTCATCCAGCGCATTCCATCTGATATGACCATCGACAACTGGACAATGGAACCAGTGATATCCAAACAAGGGTAAAACCCGACATCAGGGTGGTAGACCCCAGAGGATGGGAGGATGAAGAAGTTCATTTTTTTGTTTTGTATTTTGCATAATTATGTCGTTTCGTCATGTTATCTGAAAATGTGATCGTTGTGGAAAATGACTTATATATGACAAATATTTTGTTTCATGGTATGTGTACCAATTTGAGTAATCCTTGCTTAACAAACGGTCTTTCAAATTTGAATGATGACTATGATTTTGATATTGAGCTGGATTTCGATTTAATGGGCATTAAGCAAGACGAGACAGATTACGACGATTCACCTGACGAGATCAAAGGATGGGTCGAGGACAAACCCAAACCCAACTTAGACCAAACCATCACCATAGATATCAGAACCCCTGACAAACCCAAAGAACTCAAGATAGGGACAGACCTTACCCCTAGCCAGAAAGCAGAAATAACTGAGTTGCTGAGCCAATATGAGGATGTTTTTGCCTGGTCTCATGAGGACATGATTGGATTGTCCACAGACATTGTGGTACACCGGTTGCCCATCAAGGAGGGTTTCAGGCCTATCAAGCAGAAACTAAGAAAGTTGAAACCGGAGTGGAGCTTGAAGGTGACGGAAGAGATCATCAAACAGTTCAGGGCTGGAATCATTATGGTGTCCACTTACCCGAAATGGCTGTCCAATGTAGTCCCAGTGGCTAAGCCTGGAGGGAAGGTGAGGGTATGTGTCGACTATAGAGATCTAAACAAGGCCAGTCTCAAGGATAACTTCCCGGTGCCTTTCATACAAATCTTGGTGGATAACACAGCCCAGTACGAGATGTATTCTTTTGTTGATTGCTTTGCGGGGTATCATCAGATAATGGTGGCGGAAGAAGATCGGGAAAAGACCGCTTTCATCACCCCTTGGGGCACCTTCTGCTATAGACGATTGGCTTTCGGTCTCACAAATGCGGGGGCTACTTATCAGAGAGCCATGATGGCCCTGTTCCACGACATGATGCACAAAGAGATAGAGGTCTACGTGGATGACATTATCGTGAAGTCAAGGGTAGAATCTGATCATATAACCCATCTCAAAAAGCTATTCGATCGGCTCAGAAAATATAATTTGAAGCTCAATCCGGCAAAGTGTGCTTTCGGAGTGCAGTCGGGTAAGCTCTTGGGATTCCTGGTTAGTGATCGGGGCATTGAGTTGGATCCGGCAAAGATTAAGGCCATTGTAGATATGCCGGCACCTCACACGGAGAAGGAAATAAGAGGATTCCTTGGAAGAATAAACTTCATCAGCCGCTTCATATCCCACTTGACGACTACATGCGAGCCGATTTTCAAACTATTAAGGAATGATGCTTCCCAAGAGTGGAATGAGCAATTCCAGAAAGCCTTTCAGACCATTAAAAAGTAGCTGACGGAGGCACTAGTGCTGGTACCCCCGAAAGATGGGATCCCTCTGTTTATGTATATATCGGTCAATGCCATTGCGATGGGATGTATGTTGGGACAGAAGAATGAAGCAGGTAAAGAGCAGGCCATCTATTACCTCAGCAAGAGATTTAGTCGATGTGAACAGAATTACACTCCCATCGAGAAAACCTGTTGTGCTTTAGCTGGGGCTGCAGGGAGATTACAGCACTACCTCCATGGGCATACTACATACCTGATATCGAGAATGGATCCCCTGAAATATATCTTTTAAAGGCCCATGCTGAACTGTCGACTATCAAGATGGCAGTTAATCTTACAGCAGTTCGACATTGTATACGTAACTCAGAAAGCCATGAAAGGTCAGGGAATTGCAGATCAGTTGGCAGAAACGCCAGCAGGGGGGATGGAGCCTTTAGAAACTCCTTTGTCGGGCGAAGATGTATTTTGGGTATTACACACGAAATGTGATGACTAGGGACAGTTCTGGAAGTTATATTTTGATGGTGCCATGAATGCTGAAGGGGCAAGAGCCGGAGCAGTCCTGGTCTCTATCACCGGAGAGCAATATCCTATGGCCACTAAATTGTAGTTCAGTAATTCGAACAACACCGCTGAGTACGAGGGATGTATATTGGGACTCCGTTTTGCCCGCGATATGGGAGTAAAAAGACTAGCGGTGTTCGGGGATTCGAAACTGGTAATCAGACAGGCGGTCGGGGTGTATAACACTAAAGAGCTCCGGTTACTTCCATACTATCGTTGTGTTATCCAACTGATGCTAGAGTTCGAAGATATCGCTTTTCGACATATCCCCTGGGGACGGAATGATTTTGCTGATGCATTGGCAACGCTGGCTTCCTTAATCCATATAATCAAAAGAAAAGATGTTCCACAGATTGAAATAGCAGTACGGAATGCCCCAGCATATGAGGAACATGTGGCAGTATTATCGGAGGAGGTGGATATGCCAAGGCAACCTTGGTATCACGACATAAGGGAGTACCTGAGGGGTAGATCCATTCCCGACCAGGCAAGCCGAGCTGAGAGGATGATAATTCAAAAGATGGCAATGAAGTTTTACCTGAGTGGGGATTCACTCTACAAGAGGGATGCTGGTTTGGGACTGTTGCAATGCGTAGATGAGACGCAGGCCCAAAAGATTATGAACGAAATACATGGTGGAGTGTGTGGGCCACACATGAGTGGACCGATGCTGGCCAAAAAGATCTTGAGAACGGGGCATTACTGGTTAACACTGAAAGTCGACTGCGATGATCATGTCAAACGGTGTTACCAATGCCAGCCGCACGGTAATGTGATCCATACGCCTCCCAATGAACTGCACTGTATGACCTCCCCTTGGCCCTTCTCAATGTGGGGAATGGATGTAATCGGACCAATAGAGCCCAAAGCAAGCAACGGACACCGATTCATTTTCGTCATGATCGATTACTTCACTAAGTGGGTAGAAGCAGCTTCTTTCCCCAAAGTAACTCAGGAGATCATCGTCGGTTTCATCAGGAATAATGTCATTTATCGATACGGGCAACCTGAGGTTTTGGTCTCCGACAATGCCAAGAATTTGAACAACGCCCTCATGAAGGCATGATGCGACCAGTTTAAGATCAAACACCTTAATTCTGTCATTTACCGTCCCAAGATGAATGGGGCAGTGGAGGCCGCAAATAAGAATATCAAGAAGATCATGGCGAAAATGTCTGCTAATCATCGGGGATGGTCGGATCTGCTACCCCTCACCCTGCTGGCATACAGAACGTCAACGCGTACTTCTACAGGGGCAACCCCTTACGCGTTGGTATATGGAATGGAGGCTGTTCTACCAGTTGAGGTTGAGATGGCGTCCCTCAGAATATTGATCGAAGCTCAGATAAGCGAGGAGGATTGGATGCAAAGTCGATACGACCAATTGGCCCTAATTGATGAAAGGAGGGTGGCTGCTGTTTGGCACGGTCAGTTGTACCAACAAAGGATCTCTCGATCATACGACAAAAGGATAAGACCTCGGAAGTTCAAGGAAAATGACCTAGTGCTAAAAAGAGTCATGCCTTGTCAAGACGAAGCCAAAGGGAAGTTTTCCCCGAACTGGGAAGGACCTTTTGTGATTAAGAAAGTGCTATCCGGAGGAGCCCTCATATTGCAAGAAATGGATGGTGAGGTATTTCCACAGCCCATCAATTCCGACTCGGTGAAGCGGTTCTACGCTTGAATCATCAGTTTCTCCTTTTTCTTTGAGGAACGAACTACGTAGGACCTGATCTCCCAACTTGTGGGGGTACGTAGGCAGCCAGCGTGGCACGGCCCGATTCCTTAAAAATAATACTTTCTCTAATCAAAACCAATTCTCGACAGCCAAATAAACCTTTCTACACCCTCGAAACCAGCCGCCTAATCAGACTCATCTCAAATGACATAACCCTGAACTAACCAAACAGTTAGCCAAAATCTAAGACTCAGTCCGATGAAATCAACGGGAGTGCGGCAATATCTGTCAAATATCCATCAAGACTTGAGAAGAGAAAGAAGGCGAAATATCAAAATCATGGTTAGCTAGATAAAATGAGGATCCAATGAAAGGCAACGATACGACAAAAAGGGAAAATGACTAAATTTAAATGCATGTCTACATATATAAGTCATTTCGTTACAAGATTTCTATTTCGATAACCGATGAAACTAACATAGTCTATGCAGGAAATAAAATAATCTACAAGTCTGAAACTAGCTGAAGCAGGATGGATAAAGTGGTGGATAGATTTAAAGCATCAGCATCCCCTGCAATCTGCTGCCCCATCATGTCAATGCGATCCAATAGAGCAGTGGCTCGGCTGACAGTCTCAGAATGAGCATCCATAATTGCCCTGGTCTGAAATATAATGGCGTCTCTGTCAGCAATGGCAGCGTCTCTAGCCAGAATGACATCATCTCTCTCAACAAGAGCGACATCCCTCTCAGCCTCAGTAGCAATCAAGGCCAGGCGGAGTCGGGTATCCTCAGTAACCCGATCAGGGGCATAATCAGCTGAGATGGAATGATCTGTGGTATCATCTTGGAAAATCACTCCAGAGTCATCAAAAGCCCCAGTCGGACTTGAACCAACCATATTCGAGTCTCCACGCAACCATTGCACATAAGCAAATGTCTGGATGGGGCAACTGTCACTATGCTCGGCCAAGATCCTGCGAGACCAGAGATCATATACCCGCAACAAATCTCTCTCTGTCTGAGGTGATATAAGGAATCGGTAGGCGGCTGCGCCCGTGAAAGGGTGAAAATCCTGTGTCTGATCAAACTGTCCTATAACCGCCAAGGGATGATAAGTCGTCACGCCTCTCAAGCCAGCAATAGGGATGAAATCCAGGTTGGGCACGTGAGTCAAGAATCTCATAAAGGAGCAATAACCCGAATAGATCAGGAGATGAAAAGGATCCTCAATAACCGACAGGAATTCTACCCAGGAAGCCGAATCAGTGCAGCTCACGGGACGAAACGAAAGCTGCGTGGTTATGTCGTGGCTGAAGCAAAACCCGTGGCGGCGGAGAAGACCGATGGGGCTGAGATGGCTCATAAACCACAAGTACAATAAAGTAGAGCTCCCTCTGAATACTCTGCCTCGGAAAGACTGGCAATATGAGACTGACATGTAGGTATCCGCCAATATCATGGGAAGAATGGTGTGATCCTCCTGAAGGGCTCTAACGGCTGCGACAACTCGCATATCCAACTGATCGGGTCCGGCTGGCAAGTACAAAACTGAGATGACACAGGCCATCAAAATGTCTACTCTCAAAGCGCCCCAACGCTCCTCAGATACGGAAAAGTCGCCAGAGAATAGATGAAAACTGTTAGGTGAGCCGAATCGGTCAATCACGAAATGAAGGAGAACCAGATGGTCTGATGTGATCACCGATAGCAGAGCTGTCCTCCGCAACCCAGTGAAATTCAAGAACTGACAACGTATGGGACCAACTGTGACCTTGGTGCAAGGACCGTCCAAAGACAAACCAGTAAAGCGGGCATACTCCTCGAGAGTAGGGGTCATCTCCACTGTCCCTAACCTGAACACCTGACGGGCAGGGGCCCAGTGACCTAGAATACCATCTACAAAGCCTGCTGGCACCTGAAAGGATAATAAGGATCGGAAATGTCCGAGAAGACCATCTGCAATAGCCCTGTCGCCCGGCGACAAACTGTCCAACCAACGAAAAAGTCTGCCAACCAACCCTGTGGGAGGACCGAGGTCCAAACGTGTCACGGCATCTGATAACGACATCTGTGAAAATAGTATCAAAAGACTATGCAGGGGTCATTCTCTATCCACAAATAAAAAGCATGCATCGTACAGTTAATAATAGAGCAATTGAATTTCATAAGGATAAAAAACTGTGCATAAATGAATAAAAGATTTCAAAACATAATGCATGAAATGAAAAAATAAATCTAACAAGTTCAGGTACAAAAGGCCCTATCCTAGCCTGATCTAGTCAAAAGTGAGGTCATCTAAGAAGGCCGGATCCTCAAACTGATCCCCTGGAGTCGTCGAAATCGGAGGCCCGAAGTTCATGTCGGGGATATATGGCTGCGCTAGGGCATCAGACGAGCTCGGGCCTGTGTCAAAACCCGTACTGTCAGGATCATATGCATAGGCATCCTCTGGGGTCCGACCTAGCACCCGAAGATACAACGACAGCTGCTCCACCTGGCGGGTCAGAGTGGCAATCTGCTCAGCATGAGTGGGACTCCGAACGCAAGCAGCCCAATCGGTCATCATCACCGAGCCGGGGACCATATCTCCGAGAGAGAATGTGGCCCGGGTCTGAGGACTGATAGTGCGGGGCACCCACCAGATACGAAAGGCCTCGCTCGTGCTGGGACCCGAAGAGAGTGTCTGGCCATCCTCCCCCGCAAGCATGATCTCCGAAGGCTGAGAATCCAACGGCCAGGATGTAGTGAAAGGAAGGGAGTGCGGGATGCGGATCTCTCCAGTAACGCATCTGAATGCGCGCTCTCCCAGATACATCACCGAGCCCCCAACACTCTGCAAAGTAAGGCGGCGGGTGGAAAGTGCGAACTCCGGGCCGGAAGGATACCCATCTGTGAACCCCACAGCCAGATGCTCGGAAAGATAAGGAGTCCAGACGACCTTTGCAGCGGTGATCAACTCCAGCTGAATGCGGCAGTGGGCAAAGCTGCCAGACACCGGGACCTCCTCCAGAGTGCTGTGATGCCACCGACGACCCCTAGGGTAGGTATCCAGGCCGAGGGTCGTGACAGGCCTCAGGCATGGAAGACGCTCGTAGGCCCAGAACTGTAAACAGGAACAAGGCAAGGCATGAGTAACCGTCAAATGCAAAAAAGAGAAATGAAATGAAGGGAAGTACAGTAAGAAAAAAGGAAAAGAGGGCTCACCAGCAAGAAGTGGTAAAAGCCGAGCCAAGCATCTGTCTGTCCCTCCGAACGTAGACGAAGACCGTGGAGGAAATAAGCAAAGGTGAAGGACCCGCAGTCATAGTCGCCGATTCGGTCTACATCCCTGACAGCTCCGACGACGCTGAAATGAATGGTAGATGAGTTGTTCCCTAAGAAACAACCCCTCATAATGGTCAGGAACAGATGTTGGAGCAGTATATCACGAGTGGCTCGATCCGCTGGAAATGGTGTCGCATATATGCCTCCAACGGCGTCAACAGGCAAAGCTCTAGACCGAATGCTGCGGGCCTTAAAGACCCGGTCATCGGCAGCGAAACCCAATAAAGCTCGGACCTCTGCTGGAGTAATATCAAGATCCAGAGGGACGCGGGATCCAGTGAACTCAATGCCAGTAATGTACCTCCAGTCCCAGGGAGTCAGCACGACCTCGCAGTCCAAGATATGAAGGGACTGGGTCTGGTGGAACCATCGCTCGGATAAGGCCCTCATGTAACCCCAGGGGCACTGACGGGGAATGATAGTGAAGAAAGAGCGGAAACCCCAAGAGTCCACCACCGTGCGATAATCACTGTGCAAGGCTGTGTAGAGGGAGTAGATATTGAACCAGTTACCCCTCGGCTGAGTGAACTCGGGCACCTGTGGTAATCACTAATGGGTCAGTCCGGATACGAACAGAAATTTAGAATGAATGCAGAGTAAAATTTAATATACCTCATTAGCAATAGATCGGGTATCTGCACAGAGGCGTCAGATAAAGCGCGATGAAGAGATGGAGCTGGTGTGCTTTGAGGATGGCCCCTCTACCGCCACGTCCGGAAGAGCAGCCTCCTCAACATTAGGGTGATCGGGTCGGATGACAGCCTCCGCCAGTCGGCGAGCCTGGCGGGCCTGAGGCAAAGCAGGGACGGGTGCAACCCTACGGCGGTGAACCCCCGAGGCACGAGATGCGGTGGAGCTACTAGAAGCGTCAGGATCCATAGCTGGAATAGAACAGGTGAAGAGGAAGGTAAATTCTATTTTGAATTATGTCACAAATATTCCAATTTCCTATCGTCATCATAAAACTAATGCAACATGATGCATGTTTACTATATATGCATGAAAAAAAATGGGCAGAGTTTCGTCTATAAAATGGGCATCACATGCATAGCCAAGCATATTTTTAATCTAATCCAAGCCACAACAGGTCAAAATTGCATTTATATGAATAATTGCAATATGAAAAGGACCATAATGCATGATTTTCTTTCAAAAGAAATAACAGATATGTGGGACCGCATCATGAGCATAAAATATGACTTGCACAGTTGATACATAGCATATACATGCAATAATACATGGCATAGCATTTCAAAGCATACATTTATATCTCTAAGCATGCAAAATAGCAAATGTATAGCAAAACATTGACAAAATTGGAAAACAATTGATCAAAGTGTTACCTGTAGCGCGTAGATCGATCTAACCGGAGCGGTTTTTGTGAGAAGATTGGAAAATTCGGCAAAAAGGACATGCAAAGGTGTGAAAATCGTGTGGGGTACGAATGAAAGTGACAGATCTGGGAAGCGGTTGGCCGCTTAAAGCCCCGATATTGGCCACAGATCAATCTGCGGCTGGCCGCAGATCCATCTACGGCTGGGCCCAGTGATTCCCCCTTGTCCATTGCAAGCTTAATCGATTCTAAGGCCCGTTTGACTCATAATTGGGTAATAAAATGCAAGATTTTGATGAATCGGGCATCGAACTCGGCTTCTCAATTCGAGGAGCGACCGGATACGAGACCCGACACTCACAAGATAATCGACCGGATACGAGACCCGACGATTACGAGACGAGCGACCGGATACGAGACCCGGCACTCATAAGACGATCGACCGGATACGAGACCCGGCGATTACAAGATGGGTGACCGGATACGAGACCCGGCCCCGACAAGACGATCGACCGGATACGGGACCCGGCGATTACGAGATGGGTGACCGGATACGAGACCCGGCCCCGACAAGACGATCGACCGGATACGCGACTCGGCGATTACGAGATGGGTGACCGGATACGAGACCCGGCCCCACAAAGACGATCGACCGGATACGAGACCCGGCGATTACGAGGTGGGTGACCGGATACGAGACCCGGCCCCGACAAGACGATCGACCGGATACGAGACCCGACCCCGACAAGACAATCGACCGGATACGAGACCCGACGATTACGAGGTGAGTGACCGGATACGAGTCCCGGCCCCGACAAGACAATAAACCGGATACGAGACCCGGCCCCGACAAGACAATCAACCGGATACGAGACCCGGGGATTATGAGATGGGTGACCGAATACGAGACCCGACCCCGACAAGACGATCGACCGGATACGAGACCCGGCGATTACGAGATGGGTGACCGGATACGAGACCCGACCCCGACAAGACGATCGACCGGATACGAGACCCAGCGATTACGAGATGGGTGACCGGATACGAGACCCGGCCCCGACGAGACAATCAACCGGATACGAGACCCGGTGATTACGAGATGGGTGACCGGATACGAGACCCGGCCCCGACGAGATGATCGATCGGATACGAGACCCGCTGATTACGAAACGAGCGACCGGATACGAGACCCGGCACAGACAAGGCGATTGATGAGTGGCTTTTATACCTACGAATTAGATGTTTTCTAGGCTCAATTCTCGGCTATCTTTAAGCATTTATAGCACCATTTCACTAGTTATTTCATTATTGTACAGGAAGCAACACTAAGTAGAAAATTGTGGAATTGTGGAACTTTTGGAGAAAAATGTCAAGTACCAGCCGTAAGCTCCATCGCCGGGGCGACAATCCCAGGCTTACTTTCTGCGCCGGGGCGACTCCATCGCCGGGGCGACATTACTAAGCCAATTTCCATCGTCGGGGCGGCATTTCGCAGCATAATTTTGTCGCCGGGGCGACAGGTCGAGACAAGAGATATGGCTGGCGTTTGTCACTTCTGCTGGTAGTGGAGTTTCAGTGGAGCAAATTCGGGAGCACAATGGAAAGGGAAGGAGAGAGAGTAATCAGATTAGTAGCCATCCAGGGAGTGGGGATTGCATTATTTGAGGCTTTACTACACAATTTGGAGGCTAGGGTTTGGGAGAAAAAAGAAGAAGAACAAAGAAACAAAGGGAGTAATCATCTGAATTTCATCAACTCAAGGAGGCTAGGAGCACGAAATAGGAAGCAAGAGCAACTCAAGAAGATCTACACCACACCAATTCGGGAATCTCATCACAAAAGGGGTGTTTCTTCATATGTTGTAGTTCTTATTTCTTATTTTGTTATTCCAAACCATGTACTATAATCAGATTATGATGTTGTTGAAATTGAATATGAGCTAAACTCTTCATTCTAAGATTGCAATGGAACCCAACTTGTAGTTTAAATTGAATGCTCTCTCTTTGATTGGTAGTTAGTCATTACATGAATTGGAGTTCATAACCTTTGCTTAAGGATTAATTGCTTGGCCCGTAATTACCTTGGTAACTTATATGGAATTGAGAGAGGAAGTGTAAGTTGAGACCTAGTTATGAATTCATGTGAAAGTTAGATATTCTTTATGGATAATGTATGAGATTATGTGACGTGAGTCTTATGTATTACTTTTGAGGATTGATAATTTGATTGTATTTAGGATAGACATATACCTAAATACCACATGTATCCATTTGAGAATCATGCTTAATGATTTCTATTGTGAAAGTTGGTAATTGATAGAATGGTTAATAGGATTTTACATGACATGTGTCTTATTAATTGTTCTTGATATGAGATTCTTGCTAGTGTATAGAACAGAAATATATCTATACACCACAATAGGAAATACGTATTCGACCATCGAGAAAGGCTTATATATATACTTGTGATTTCTCGGATAACAATTCTTATGTTCTAATTTACCAAACAAGAGAGAGTATGATGTTTAAATGAAGAGTTGGGGGATATTGTAATCTTAGATCTTTTTATCTTGAACTTTATCCGTGTTAGTAAAACCTTGTTTTCTAAATTGCCCTTATTTTAGTTTTAATCAACAACAAACACAAACCATATTGTCATTGTTTAAATTGGATTGATTTTACATGCGATTGATATTTGGTCATTATTTAACATAATTCCTGGTGGGTTCGACACTTTACTTATCTTATATTACTTGTGGACCGCGTATACTTGCGCATGTTTTATTGATTGCGAAATCAAGCAACAAGTTTTTGGCGCCGTTGCCGGGGAATTATTTTACAATAATTTTACGAATATTGATTATAGTTGAATTGATCTTAATTTAGACTTGTTTTTAATTTTTATTTACTTGATTGTGTAGGTACCCTTGTTTTGTATGTGCCGATCACAAAGTCTTGAGTTATTTCCTTACGATCCCGAGATCGAGAGAAATACCCGAAGACTAAGAAGAGAAAGAATCAGGGATTCTAACAATCAAGAAACTATGGCGGCAGAGGAACAAAAAGCATTGAGAGACTATGTAACGCCGCAGATAAGTGATTTACAGTCTAGTATCACAAGACCGGCAATAACTGCAAATGCCTTTGAAATTAAACCAGGAACAATACAAATGGTGCAAAATTCGTTATAGTTTGGGGGTTTGGCTAATGACAACCCTAATGAGCATTTGTTGAGCTTTATTGAGATATGTGATACTTTCAAATTCAATGGAGTGACGGATGATGCTTTGAGACTTAGACTTTTTCCATTCACTTTGAGAGACAAAGCTAAGAGTTGGCTTCACTCATTGCCACCGGGATCCATCACTACATGGTCAGACTTAGCACAAATTTTTTTGGCAAAGTTCTTCCTTCCTGCAAAGTCTGCTAGATTGAGAATGAAATTGCAACCTTTGAACAACATCATGTGGAGTCATTGTATAAGGCTTGGGAAAGATTTAAAGATTTGCTTCGAAGATGCCCACATCACGGATTCCTTCCATGGATGCAATTGAATACCTTCTACAATGGGTTGGGATCTCACAATCGGTCTTGCATAGACGCAGCCGCGGGAGGATCTCTCATGGCTAAAAATTATGGAGAAGCACTTGAATTATTGGAGGTTATGGCTGCAAATAACTACCAATGGCCTACTTCTAGAATGAGTCAACCAAAGGTAGTCGGAGTATTAGAGGTGGATGCCATCACCGCCTTAGCAGCTCAGATGGCAGCAATGTCAAAGAAACTTGATTCCTTGACTGATTCAAAAGTGCAGCAGGTGGCTGTTGTTTGTGAAGTATGTGCAGGGACCCATGCCAACGACCAATGCCCATTTGACCACGAGGTAGTTCAGTTTGTAAGTAGCTACCAGAGACCGCCAAATCAGTACCAAAACACTTATAATGCTGGGAATAGGAACCATCGTAACTTTTCATGGAGCAACAATTAAAATTTTCAGCAAGCTCCTAAGCCACACCATCCACCAGGGTTCCAAAATCAGCCACAACATCATACAGCTCAAACCTCACAATCACAACCAGAGAGAAAATCATATTTTGAAGAGTTGATATTGAAACACATGGCTAACCAAGATATCTTGATAAAAAACCAAGCAGCAGCACTTAAAGCTTTGGAAAATCAAATTGGGCAGATGGCTAGTTCTATGTCAAATAGACCCCAGGGATCTCTTCCTAGTAACACAGAGACTAATCCAAGAAGAGATGGGAAAGAGGAATGTCAGGCAGTAACTCTCAGAAGTGGTAAACAAACCTTATAGGAGCCCAAATTGCAAAAGGGGGCAGCCCACTTAAGCTCTCCTCCGGACTTGAACAATGCTGATTTTTCAAAGGAAATGGACAGCAGTGTACCACCTGAGTCGGAGCAGAAAGATACCACAGATAAACCTAGTGTTGAGCATACTCCAAACGTGTATCCATCAGTACCTTCCCCTCAGAGATTGCAAAAGCAAAAGTTAGATAAACAGTTTGCCAAATTCATGGAGGTCTTCAAGAAGCTACAAATTAACATTCCTTTTGTAGAGGCCTTAGAACAGATGCCTAGCTATGCCAAATTTATGAAGGGAATTCTATTTAGGAAGAAAAGGCTAAATGACTTTGAGACAGTAGCTTTGACAGAGGAGTGTAGTGTCGTGTTGCAAAGAAAGCTACCCCCCAAGTTGAAAGATCCAGGCAGCTTCACTATACCGTGTACTATTGGTAACCTTTCATTCAACAAATGTTTGTGTGACTTGGGTGCTAGTATTAATCTCATGCCATTATCCGTGTATACTCGGTTGGGACTTCCTGCACCAAAGCCTACAAACATTTCTCTTCAGCTTGCTGATAGGTCGGTTACATACCCAAGGGGAATTGTTGAAGACATTCTTGTTAAAGTGGATAAGTTCATCTTCCCGACTGATTTTATCATCTTAGATTTTGAGGAAGATAAAAACATTCCTATTATTCTGGGGAGACCATTTTTAGCCACTGGGAGAACTTTAATAGATGTGCAAAAGGGAGAGCTCACTATGAGGGTTCAAGATCAAGAAGTGACCTTCAATGTTTTTAAGGCCATGAAATTCCCTTCGGATGAGGAAGAATGTTTTCAAGTGGATGTGATCGAGCGAGCTGTGAATGACGAGTTTCTAAATGTGTTAAACAATGATCCATTAGAGACTGCACTTTTGGGAGAGTTTGACATGGAAGATCCAGATTTGGTGGAATATCTACAGATTTTGGATACAGTGCCACGGGGAAGCAAGTTTCCAATCCCGTTTGAATCTCTTGAGCATGCTGAGAATGCTACAGATCGGTTGAGACCATCCCTTGAGGCACCTCCATCACTTGAGCTAAAACCTTTGCCTAACCATCTCAGGTATGTATATTTAGGTGATTCAACTACTTTACCTGTTATTATTGCATCTGTGCTTAACGAGTTTCAGGAAAGCAAGCTGTTGCGAGTTCTTAGAGAGTACAAATCTGCTATTGGATGGACCATCGCCGACATCAAGGGAATAAGCCCATCTTACTGTATGCACAAAATCTTGATGGAAGATGATAGTAAGCCCACTGTGGAACATTAGAGGAGTCTCAACCCAATCATGAAGGAGGTGGTAAAGAAAGAGATTTTGAAGTGGTTAGATGCTGGAATAATTTATCCTATCTCTGACAGTGCGTGGGTGAGCCCAGTTCAGTGTGTACCCAAGAAAGGGGGTATGACAGTCGTAGCCAATGAAAATAATGAGTTAATTCCGACAAGGACAGTGACCGGGTGGAGGGTGTGCATGGATTACAGGAGACTTAACAAAGCGACCCGAAAGGATCACTTTCCATTACCCTTCATTGACCAAATGTTGGATAGAGTGGCTGGGCATGAGTACTATTGCTTGTTGGATGGATATTCGGGATATAATCAGATTGCTATTGCTCTAGAAGATCAAGAGAAGACTACCTTTACATGCCCATTTGGTACTTTTACTTTTAGAAGGGTCTCATTCGGATTGTGTAATGCACCGACCACTTTTCAAAGTGCATGATGGCTATTTTCTCAGATTTGGTAGAACGCAATGTTGAAGTTTTCATGGATGACTTCTCAGTGTTTGGTGATTCATTTGATAACTGCTTGGAAAATCTAGTTCTAATACTGAAGAGATGTGTGGAAACTAATCTAGTGCTCAACTGGGAAAAATGTCACTTCATGGTGCAAGAGGGGATAATACTTGGGCATAAAGTGTCATCCAAGGGTCTTGAGGTGGATAGAGCAAAACTTGAAAGAATTGAAAATTTACCTCCACCAACCTCAGTGAAGGGCATTCGCAGTTTTCTGGGACATGCGGGGTTTTACCAAAGGTTCATCAAGGATTTTTCTAAGATCACAAAGCCTTTATGCAGTCTACTAGAGAAAGATGTGCCATTCAAGTTTGATGAACAGTGTTTGATCGCTTTTGAGCTTTTAAAGAAGAAATTAACCACTGCACCAGTGATCATTGCTCCGGATTGGTCAAAACCCTTCGAATTGATGTGTGATGCCAGTGATTATGCAGTTGGGGCTGTTTTGGGACATCGCAAGGAGAAGGGTTTTCATGCTATTTACTACGCCAGCAAAACCTTAACTGATGCACAGCTCAATTACACCACTACCAAGAAGGAGTTGCTTGCAGTAGTTTATGCATTTGACAAGTTTCGATCTTACTTGATTGGAACAAGGGTGGTTGTATTCACGGATCATTCAGCTATTCGGTATCTCATTGCAAAGAAAGATGCTAAACCGAGATTGATTTGATGGATCTTATTGCTGCAAGAGTTTGACTTGGAGATTCGGGACAGAAAGGGAACTGAAAACCAAGTGGCCGACCATCTATCTAGATTGGAGAATCCGGGTCTTGATAAGGAAGACAAAGTTCTAATAAATGAATCTTTCCCGGATGAACAGCTGTTTGTGGTTCAAGGCGAAATCCCTTGGTATGCTGATTTTGCTAACTACTTGGTTAGTAACACACTCCCACCGGACTTGTCATGGCAGCAAAAGAAAAAGTTTCTTCATGACGTTAAGAGGTATATGTGGGATGAGCCATATTTGTTCAAACATTGTGTGGACCAAATGATTCGAAGGTGTGTTCCACAAAGCGAGGTTGAGAGCATTCTTCATCACTGTCATGATTCGTTATATGGAGGACACTACGGAGGTGAGAAAACAGCCACTAAGGTGTTGCAAGCAAGGGTTCTTGTGACGCCCCCAAATCTCTACACTCCCCTGTAGCAGATCTGGTGCTCACGTGGAACTATACAACTATAAATATTCAATAAAATATGACTTCTATCTATCCAAGGTTCACAGTATCCCATAACAGATAATAATTCTCGTCAGAACGTTATCCGTGTTTGGATACCCTCACTTGGATGTACAGATTCATATCTTGTGGATATCTCTTTCATATCAATATTCCCTATCTATCTGACATTCACAGTATTAATGATAAGATTATCCATAGAACTGAGGGGCGCATTCCGGTAAAGATGGCACCTCACCGGCGCTCATTAAGTGTAACCCCAGAGCTTATAGGACTCTCAACATCATTTAAATACCCTCATTCAGATGTATACTTCGTATAGACACTGTATTTAACTTAGTACAACTATTCTAAAGAATTTAAAGATCAGAGTATAACGCATTCTATAACATCAAGGATCATAATATATTACATAACATTTTGTTCGGTTACATCATTCGTTATACTAAGTTATTACAACAACAAGTCTGTAAAAAGGTTTTACAATATTCAATAACAGAAATAAATTTTAATAGTTATGACTTTTCCTCTTTTTGGTCCCAAACGTGCAAGGGATATCATCTAAAGCTGCAAAAGAAGATATGCGCAAGAATGAGCTACAAATGCTCAGCAAGTTCATTTGAATATGTAAACACCATGTGTTTGATTTGAAAGATGTCAATGATGTATAATTGATACTGAGGGTTCTGTACCGGAACCATATATTTCAAAATTTGTTCTGTCAGTCTTCAATGACTTAGAACCTCATTGAGTTCGGATATCTGGTAGGTGATCAGCCTCACCAATATCCTAGGAGTATGCATATCATCCTACCACATTTTTGGTCAATTTAAGTTAATTGCCAATATTGGTCAATTCATTGAATTGCCAATTTAAACCTTATCTGAAGGTTTGTCGGACCACCTTCCATCTACGGTGTCCCTATTACTCAGTATAGATGTCGTACCAAAACAATTTGGTTTGACTCAACAATTTTAAGCTCAAACAATCAATAAATGATTTCATTTCTTAAGTTATGCTGAACAAGTAGCAATAACTTCACAATAATTGATAGCAAGACATAAAATGAATTGCTTAATATAAATTGAGAAAAAGTTAGGACACTTGCCTTAGCGTAGCTCACTATAATTTTAGTACAATCGGTCAACGCACGTAGTCTACGTATACCAATAATAAGCGTTAGCACGTATATAAATATGTATCACGCTAATCTAAACAAGTTTCATTAAGGTTCGACGTTGATTCGGTATCTCGGTCGCATCCTTAATGGCTAAACACATAGATTGTTCGATAAAACTTCATTTGGAAGTCTAATTATTAGTCGAAATAATTTAATTATTATTTCTAACATTTTTAGAAGCTTGGTATTATTTTTAAATAATTTTCAGAAGCTTGGAAGTATTTTTTAAATAATTTTACAAGCTTATGAATATTTTTAAATGATTTAATTATCATTTAGAATAATTTTAAAACATTTAATATGTTATTTAAATAATTTATTTATCATTTAGAATATTTTTAGATATTTAAAATATTATTTAAATGATTTATTTATCATTTATAATATTTTTAGAAAGATAGAATATTATTTAAATGATTTAATTTATCATTAATAATATTTTTAGACTTTACTTTATCATTAAAATAATTTATTTATTACTTATAATAATTTTCAAAATTTAATTTAATATTTAAATGATTTAATTATCATTTAAAATAATTTTTAACTACTTAATATATTATTTAAATGATTTATTTATCATTAATAATATTTAAATATTTAATATTTTATTTAATTATTATATATAATAATTTTATTTACCTTAATATCATTTTTAAATAATTAATATAATTATTTAATAATTTAATATCATTTTTAAATAATTAAAACATTTATTAAATGATTTTTCATAATTATTAATTATTATTTAATTAAATTAAATAATAATTCAGAATATATAAAAATATTAAAAATAATTTTTTTATAATTAAAAAATGAATTTTCGGATTTATTTATTAATTATTAATAATTATTTAATATTTATTTATTATTTTATAATTTATTTGATTAATTTTTATTTAATTTTATTTAAAATCCGTCGCTAAAGGGCTTTAGCGACGGTCTGCTTGATTCCTTAGTTTTCTGGGTTTGCTATGCATTTCGTCGCTAAAGGTGTTTTTCAATGAAGAACAGTTGGTCATGGTCCAACAGGGACTTTTGACCTCAAATTAATCCCAACTGGTTTGATGTTTGTGTTTGATTTTTGTTTGTTGTTATAGCCAACATGGCAGTGTACAACGACATATCAAATTTCATCTCAAATTATATCATATCATGCTCTAAATTTGATGGTCAAACCACCGGGTTCAAACTGTTCTTGAGTTTCTGGGTTACCTAGAAACTCAAGCAGTCATAACGGTCAACGCCTTTTGACCATTAATAACTTTGATTCTGTGTTTTCTAAATGTGTTTTGATGATTCAAGATTGTAGTTTACATACCAAATAACATGTTTAAAACAAGAAACAAACATATTAAATATCATCTAGGTCATTTCTGGGTTGATCAAAAGTCTGACATTAAACTGTCAGACATTCATACGATTTCTGGGTTACCCAGAAATCAGTCTTTCATGGTCGGTCAATGGGTTTTGACCATTAATAACTTTCATCCTAGAGATAATTTAAAACCATGCTACAAGTCGGGCCTTAAAGCTAACATGGCATAGTACTGATTCAAACTTTAAAACACATCAAACAAACATTTTAAGCCGATCAAAAGCTCTGACAAAATAGCTTGTCAGACTGTTCTTGACTGCCAAGAACAGTTTGCTATTTTGGCTTGATTTTCATACCTAGATGTTATGTAAACATGTTTTGACCGCCCAGATCACTTATTAACACATTAACAAGTATTCCTAAACATCTAAAACACAAAAATTTTCCAGGCTTGAAGATCAAACATAAATTAGGGTTTTGTGCACCTTTTTCTTCAAATTTTGATTTCTGGCTTCTGATTCTGAGCTTGTGATTGCTAGGGTTTGTTTAGGCTGGTTATGAGAGTGTATAGGCTTTGAAATTTCGTGCTTAGCTGACCAGCATCTCATTCTATTTATAGGATGGGAAATTAGGGTTTCCTAAACTAATTTCCAAACTTTGCTCCCAAAAAATATCTAACTTCTGAACTTGTGCTGCTTGTAATCTGGTGTGACTCACCTACTTAAGCTAGATATTTATAAAATATCTGATTTGGTGTTTCCTATCTTCTTTTAATTGGTTTAAAAATTTGATTTTTGATTTATTTACTTACTAATTAAATTTGATTTTTGTTAATCATGATTAGGATGTTAATTTAGGATTAGTAATATCCTAATTATGTTTATATAACATAATTATGGTTTTAGATTTCATAAACTAGGGTTATTAAACCAAATTAGGGTTTTAGGGTTTCTAATTAGGGTTTAGGGTTTTTAATCCTACAATTAGGGTTTTAAATCTTTCGTTTAGGGTTTAGTTTAATCTTAATGATTCATAATTAATATTATGATTCATTATTTAAATCTTAATTATATTAATTAAGATTATTGTACAATACTTAAGGTTTTAATTGATCAATTCGAACAATTATCACCAATTAGGGTTTTCAAATTAGGGTTTCTATTTTAGTTTATCATTTCAAACCCTATTTAACTTATTTTAGAATTTTATCAATTAATATAATATTATATTAATGTTGAAGCACGACAAAGCACTTTGTCAAATCCAAGTACGACACAGCAGCTTACAAAAATAATTTACCGAAACGCTTCTCGGTGAATTTGCCGGAAGCACGACAAATCATTTTGTCCGATTAAGCACGACACAGCTATTTGGCGAAAAAATTTTTATTTGACCTAATTGTTTAATAAAATACACAATCACATAATACCAAGTCAGAACAAGAAATTTCCTTTATTAAACACATAATTTACATATACAGATCTTATTAGGGTTCGGAATATTACAGTTCTTTTGGCCAACTTTGTTTAAAGATGCTCATCAGTTTGTGCTAAGATGCGATAGATGTTAACGGATGGGGAACATTTCTAAAAGGCATGAAATGCCTTTAAACATGATCCTTGAGGTCGAAGTCTTTGACGTTTGGGGTATAGACTTCATGGGGCCATTCCCATCCTCTTTCAACAATCTATACATTCTCTTGGCAGTAGATTATGTATCTAAATGGGTGGAGGCAGCTGCATTGCCCACTAATGATTCCAAGGTAGTGCTGAAATTCCTTCAAAAGAATATCTTCACAAGATTCAGTACTCCGAGGGCTATGATCAGTGATGAAGGGAGTCACTTCTGCAATAAGCACTTTGCTGCCCTCTTGGGAAAATATGGGGTCACTCATAGAATTGCTATTGCATATCACCCTCAGACCAATGGACAAGCTGAGGTTTCCAACAGAGAAGTGAAGAAAATTCTGGAAAAGATCGTCAATCCCACAAGAAAATATTGGTCAACAAAGCTGGATGATGCACTGTGGGCGTACAGAACGACTTTTAAAACACCCATTGGTATGTCACCATACCAGCTTGTCTATGGCAAGGCATGCCATCTCCCGGTTGAACTTGAACATAAGGCGTTCTGGGCCATTAGAAAGTTGAATTTTGATCTCACAGCTGCAGGCGAGAAAAGGCTTCTTCAGCTCAATGAACTTGATGAGTTCCGACTGCAAGCTTATGAAAATTCAAAATTGTACAAGGAGAAGGTAAAAAGGTGGCATGATAAGAAGATTGTTGACAGACAATTTGAACCTGGCCAAGCGGTATTGCTATACAACTCTAGATTGAGGCTTTTTCCTAGAAAGCTCAAATCACGTTGGTCGGGTCCTTTCATTGTCAAACATGCATTTCCGCACGGAGCTGTTGAAGTTTATGGTGATAATCCGGAAGAAACATTCAAAGTCAACGGGCAGCGTCTTAAGCACTATTGGGGTGGCGGCTTCGCTCGCCAGAAGACCTCGATCACTTTAGCTGATTAGCCATGAATGGATGTGAAGTCGGGCCGAGGACTTTAAACCACGCGCTGGATGGGAGGCAACCCATTATCATTATCCGTATCCTTTACATTTTGTGTTACATTTCAGTTTGACAAGTTGGAAGAGTTAAGTTTGGTCTTGGATCTGATTTACAAGAGTGAAAATTTGGGGGTGCAGTAGGGTCTATCGCCCCGGCGACATTTCAAAAGCCATTTGGATCGCCCCAGCGACACAGTCGCCCCGACGACGTTCGTGACTCATTTTTTCTCGCCCCGGCGACGATATCGCCCCGGCGGTAAAAGTAAGGTGTATTCTATCGCCCCGGCGACAGACACAGAATCCAGTTTTTAAAAACTCCATTTCTGCTGATCGTTGTTTATATTCTCTCTTCCATTCATTCAACCCCAAGCTCGGAATCCCTTACCAATCCATCCGATACACAAGCCACACTGTTCCACAACCTATTTCAACGCAAATCAGTCGGATTTCACGCCTCCCACACCAAGTTTCAACCGCAAATTTGGGGGTTTTTACTATCAAAAAGGAATCTCCAAGCTAGGGTTCATCCTCTGCGAATCTCCTTACTCTAATTGATCAAGGTATGTCATTGATTGCTTGGAAATAATTGCTAATGCTTATGGATCTTTGACAGCGCATTTAAAGTAATCAGTAAGGGTGATTTTGATAGACTTGGATATACTGTGGAATTTTCAGTGTGGGATTACTGTTTTGGTTTTCAACTTAATTGATACATTAAGAATTGCATGTGGGTGTTGGTACTGTGATAGGAATATTTTTCTTATACACTGTTACTATGGGAAATTCAATTTTGATCGTCTCTGCATTGGTTATACTATCGATCTGTTAGACAGTGTGAATTGGGACTCGGTGTGCTGCATGCTTGTTATTGGTTCTACATTCTGAATTGGGGGGGCTCAGTGATTATTATTGCTCTAACGGCTGGATTAGCCATATTAGAGCGTTCTATGTCTGCACTGAGTACACTGTGAACTGAGCTACACTTTAAATCTGATATAGACTGCATTATTCACTTGCTGGACCGATTGAGTTGGTGTTGGCTCAGTCGGGTGTTGGTAACTTGGTATACATATATTGCTGGAATTGGTCTGTTGCAGTGTATTTGAAAGTTGGTTGGAATCAAGTTTTGGGAAAGATTTTTGTGGTTCTTTATGCCAATTGCTGATCAATCATGCCGCCAAAAAGGTTCAGGGGTGAGGGTTCCTCAGCACCACAGGCACGGGCTTGTGATCACAGTAAGTTTGTCAGTGCTGAGGCCGCTGAACGATTTGACACTTTCATAGTGGGTAGGGCTCTGACGCCCGAGCGTGGCCTGCGACCTAGTTAGAGGGTGGATGGAGAGATGGGCGATCAGATTACTAAGAGAGAATGGGACACTTTCATTGAGCAGCCCGAGGCAGCGGTGGTAGCCATTGTCCAGGAGTTTTATGCTAATGCAAAGGACACGCCACCATATACTGTGACTGTACGGGGCAGGACCGTACCATTCAACGCCCAGACTATTAACGACTACTATGCATTGGACGCTCCTACAGTGTGCCAGTATACTGAGTTCCTGCGATCCTTACCCGACTATGACATAATTCTAGCCGACTTGTGCAGACCGGGCACCACGTGGGTTGCTAAGGGCAACAGAGGGGGTACATTTTTTCATAGCAAGGAGTTAAGCCTGTATGGTAAGATTTGGTATGCTTTTCTTTGCACTAAGCTGATGCCCACAGTTCATGTTAGCGATGTTACAAAGGACAGGGCTACCCTATTGTATGTTATAGTCATGGACTACGCAATCGACGTGGGTCGCATCATTGAGGGTAACATCCGCAGGATCCTGAGGAGTAATGTGCATGGCGGGTTACCACACCCATCTCTTATCTGCGGGTTGTGCCGGGTTGCAGGCGTTCAGTGGACCGAGAATGAGATTGTTCAGCAGCCACTGCTGGTCATGAACCATCGACTGATCTCCAGATACTCAGTTTGGGAGGAGGCAGAGTCGCACCTGCGGGGTCGTGGATTTATTATTCAGCCCCAGGCAGACCCAGTGGATGCCCCTGTTTCACCTACAGATTCCAGCTCTCAGCCGAGATCTCGTGTCAGCAGTCAACTCAGAGATATGCAAATGCTGCTGGTACGACAGAACCAATGACTTGCAGAGAGGTAGGAGCACATATTCAACTACACCACGAGCTTCAATGCAGTTCTGGCTGAACAGTTCGCGAGGCTGAATCCTGAAGGACCACCTATCCCATTTCCCGAGCCCCAACCACTTCCCCCTATCCACCATCTGATGCTGAGGTTGAGGATATCAACCAACCATGATCAGGGGAGTCCTCAGTTTTTCATTATGCACTCTTTAGACAATGAGGACATTGTCCATTTTAAGTTTGGGGGTGTTTTTGCTATTGGTTTTGTTTTTTTTTGCTATTTAGTAGTCGTTCCTTGTACTTCAGTTGGTTTAATGCTTTAGCATGGTAGTTATAGTTAGTATACAGGTTTTCAAGTTTAAAGACAACTTTTGAAGGATGGCTTTTATTGAAAATAATCATGTGAAATATCATCAAAATAACTTTTCTTGCTATGAATGCTTATTTCTATTAATGTCATTTGTTGATGATCATTGAACATATTCATAATCTATTTTCCCGTTTGATTTTTGGTTTCTCAGCATTATGTAGATCTGCATTTAGAAACCTATGAGCAGTGTATTTAAGGAAAGCCGATGATGACTTGGTAATCACTGTTTTAATGTCTTATGCACCTTGGATCTGAATTGCTATATTAGAAATGCTAACTCGTGCCTATTTCTCTTGAATTTTTAACCCTTGGAGTTCCTAATGCACATGGTATTGTTGTGGTTACGTGAGATTTTATATTCAACTCGTTGAAACTGTTGCTCATTAAAAGATAGGATAGTTAAAAAAAAAATTTATTTATGCTTATTTACTGCTTCGATGTCTGTCTTGAATGCTGGTTATAATTGAAAATGAAATATAGACAGAAATGAGCAAATCTTGACTAGTTTGTCTTTGTGGCCTTTGTCATTCAAACAAGTAAGCCCGTTGGAGCGTTTCTACGCTTGATGCCCTAAAACCATCTGGTTTGGGAGTCGTCGGTGGAAAGTTTGCTACATGGGTGACATTGAAAAGCCTAATGAAGATAGATATTACACAGGTCTAGATGTTAATAAAATATCATCGAGATGGAGCGTAAAACGCACTCGGTGATAGTTATAGAATCTAGCTAAATGGAATGTGAAAATAGAGGCTAGTGAGCATGAGAGCTGCTAGCAGCTTGGCTAGTAACTGTTTTATCTTCTTTTGAGCAATGTAGTTCTAGGAATGAATTGTAATCAGTGCGTGCTCTAACAGTCCTACCACACACACACACTTAAGGGTTAAACATTTGGCGAAATTGTTGTGAGTTTCATTTCTGATAATCATTTGGATTGTGAGGTTGTTGTGTACTTGTTTTTAAATGTTGAGGCTGAATGTCCTTATCCTGACTGCTCTAGCGTAGAACTCTTGCATTTGCATTCAAATACTTGTGGCATTGTTTATTTTTCAATTCCTTTGTTTTGCTTGAGGACAAGCAAAGTCTTAAGTTTGGGGGTATTTGATGAGTGGGTTTTATACCTATGAATTAGATGTTTTCTAGGCTCAATTCTCGGCTATCTTTAAGCATTTATAACACCATTTCACTAGTTATTTCATTATTGTACAGGAAGCAACACTAAGTAGAAAATTGTGGAATTGTGGAACTTTTGGAGAAAAATGTCAAGTACCAGCAGTAAGCTCCATCGCCGGGGCGACAATCCCAGGCTTACTTTCAGCGGCGGGGCGACTCCATCGCCGGGGCGACATTACTAAGCCAATTTCCATCACCGGGGCGACGTTGTCGCCGGGGCGGCATTTCGCAACATATTTTTGTCGCCGGGGCGACAGGTCGAGACAAGAGATATGGCTGACGTTTGTCACTTCTGCTGGTAGTGGAGTTTCAGTGGAGCAAATTCGGGAGCACAATGGAAAGGGAAGGAGAGAGAGTAATCAGATTAGTAGCCATCCAGGGAGTGGGGATTGCATTATTTGAGGCTTTACTACACAATTTGGAGGCTAGGGTTTGGGAGAAAAAGAAGAAGAACAAAGAAACAAAGGGAGTAATCATCTGAATTTCATCAACTCAAGGAGGCTAGGAGCACGAAATAGGAAGCAAGAGCAACTCAAGAAGATCTACACCACACCAATTCGGGAATCTCATCACAAATGGGGTGTTTCTTCATATGTTGTAGTTCTTATTTCTTATTTTGTTATTCCAAACCATGTACTATAATCAGATTATGATGTTGTTGAAATTGAATATGAGCTAAACTCTTCATTCTAAGATTGCAATGGAACCCAATTTGTAGTTTAAATTGAATGCTCTCTCTTTGATTGGTAGTTAGTCATTACATGAATTGGAGTTCATAACCTTTGCTTAAGGATTAATTGCTTGGCCCGTAATTACCTTGGTAACTTATATGGAATTGAGAGAGGAAGTGTAAGTTGAGACCTAGTTATGAATTCATGTGAAAGTTAGATATTCTTTATGGATAATGTAGGAGATTATGTGACGTGAGTCTTATGTATTACTCTTGAGGATTGATAATTTGATTGTATTTAGGATAGACATATACCTAAATACCACATGTATCCATTTGAGAATCATGCTTAATGATTTCTATTGTGAAAGTTGGTAATTGATAGAATGATTAATGGGATTTTACGTGACATGTGTCTTATTAATTGTTCTTGATATGAGATTCTTGCTAGTGTATAGAACAGAAATATATCTATACACCACAATAGGAAATACGTATTCGACCATCGAGAGAGGCTTATATATACTTGTGATTTCTCGGATAGCAATTCTTATGTTCTAATTTACCAAACAAGAGAGAGTATGATGTTTAAATGAAGAGTTGGGGGATATTGTAATCTTAGATCTTTTTATCTTGAACTTTATCCGTGTTAGTAAAACCTTGTTTTCTAAATTGCCCTTATTTTAGTTTTAATCAACAACAAACACAAACCATATTGTTATTGTTTAAATTGGATTGATTTTACATGCAATTGATATTTGGTAATTATTTAACTTAATTCCTGGTGGGTTCGACACTTTACTTATCTTATATTACTTGTGGACCGCGTATACTTGCACGTGTTTTATTGATTGCGAAATCAAGACGATCGATCGGATACGAGACCCGATGATCACGAAATGGGTGACCGGATACGAGACCCGGCCCCGACAGGACAATCAACCGGATACGAGACCCGGTGATTACGAAACGAGTGACCGAATACGAGACCCGGCGCAGACGAGGCGATCAACCGGATACGAGACCCGGTGATCACGAGACTAACGACCGGATACGAGACCCGGCGCAAACGAGACGATCGATTGGAAGGCGAAACCCGACGACTAACAATGCGGTCAGGGATTAATGCATTAACACCTTTATGAATGTTTTGCATGCCTTACATCTTGCGTTGCATCATAAGTTGGATATGTTGCATCATGTATATATGTCATTCTTGTGCACTGTCATTCATGCATCGGCTGTCTATTTCTTTATCCTGTTCATTTCATAAACATGATAAAGAGGGGCAGCTTTAGACACCCAAATTTTGCATTTCGTATACTAACCCTGACAGGAGGGAAAATTCGTCCATTGAGCCGGCCTACGAAAGCGAAGGATGGGCGCGAGTACGAACACTCGACGCCACCACAACGATTTGCAAATCAAAACCAACATGACAACAAGGCCGTCCGAAATAAGCATTCCCGAATGATGTGGCACGTCTCCCAATAATTCCCGGACTGCAAAATACGAGCTTGTCGGCGAGAACCGACGTCACGACACGAGAATCGAGGCGTAGCACGAAAATCGAGAAAGTCAAGCCAGCCAGCCGCGGATTGATCTGCGGCCAATGAGTGCGCCTTTTGAAAACACGGAACTCGAATCACGGAAACCGAAAATCAGCTGAGTGGAGGGGTGGCGGCTAGGCGGAGTCGGGTATCCTCAGTAACCCGATCAGGAGCATAATCAGCTGAGATGGAATGATCTGTGGTATCATCTGGGAAAATCACTCTAGAGTCATCAAAAGCCCCAGTCGGACTCGAACCAACCATATCCGAGTCTCGACGCAACCATTGCACATAAGCAAATGTCTGGATGGGGCAACTATCACTATGCTCGGCCAAGATCCTGTGAGTCCAGAGATCATATACCCGCAGCAGATCTCTCTCTGTCTGAGGTGATATAAGGAATCGGTAGGCGGCTGCGCCCGTGAAAGGGTGAAAATCCTGTGTCTGATCAAACTGTCATGTAACCGCCAAGGGATGATAAGTCGTCACGCCTCTCAAGCTAGCAATAGGGATGAAATCCAGGTTGGGCACGTGAGTCAAGAAGCTCATAAAGGAGCAATAACCCGAATAGATCAAGAGATGAAAAGGATCCTCAATAACCGATAGGAATTCTACCCAGGAAGCCGCATCAGTGCAGCTCACGGGACGAAACGAAAGTTGCGTGGTTATGTCGTGGCTGAAGCAAAACCCGCGGCGACGGAGATGACCGATGGGGCTGAGATGGCTCATAAACCACAAGTACAATAAAGTAGAGCTCCCTCTGAATACTCTGCCTGGGAAAGACTGGCAATATGAGGCTGACATGTAGGTATCCGCCAATATCATGGGAAGAATGGTGTGATCCTCCTGAAGGGCTCTAACGGCCGCGACAACTCGCATATCCAACTGATCGGGTCCGGCTGGCAAGTACAAAACTGAGATGACACAGGCCATCAAAACGTCTACTCTCAAAGCGCCCCAGCGCTCCTCAGATACGAAAAAGTCGCCAGAGAATAGACGAAAACTGTCAGGTGAGCCGAACCGATCAATCAAGAAATGAAGGGGAACCAGATGGTCTGATGTGATCACCGATAACAGAGCTGTCCTCCGCAACCCAGTGAAAGTCAAGAACTGACGACGCATGGGACCAACTGTGACCTTGGTGCAAGGACCGTCCAAAGGCAAACCAGTAAAGCGGGCATACTCCTCGAGAGTAGGGGTCATCTCCACTGTCCCTAACCTGAACACCTGACGGGCAGGGGCCCAGTGACCTAGAATACCATCTACAAAGCCTGCTGGCACCTGAAAGGATAATAAGGATCGGAAATGTCAGAGAAGACCATCTGCAATAGCCCTGTCGCCCGGCGACAAACTGTCCAACCAACGGAAAAGTCTGTCAACCAACCCTGTGGGAGGACCGAGGTCCAAATGTGTCACGGCATCTGATGACGACATCTGTGAAAATAGTATCAAAAGACTATGCAGGGTGTAGACACCCAAATTTTGCATTCCCTATGCTAACCGTGACAGGAGGGCAAAATCGTCAATTGAACCGGCCTGCGGGAGCGAAGAATGGGCACACGTGCGAACACTCGATGCCACCACGACGATTTGTAGTCAAAACCGATGTGACAACAAGGCCATCTGAAATGAGCATTCCCGAATAATGTGTCACGTCTCACAGTAATTCCCGGACTACAAAATACAAGCCTTTCGGCGAAAACCGACAGCACGACGCGAGAATCGAGGTGCGGTGCGAAAACCGAGGATAATTAAATAACTAAAGTGCATAGCGGGCTGAGTGCATGGCGGGCTAAGGCCAGCCGCAGATTGATCTGCGGCCAGCTGCGGCTGGGCTTAGCCAGCCTACTTCAGCACATTTCCTTCATTCATTCAGACAGACAGAGAGTTGGTAGATCGGAGGAAGAAAAAGAATAAGCAGCAGCAGCTCGGGGAAAGAGAGAAAATAGCAAGAATTTTGCATCAAAAATAGGAGAGAAAGGAAGGAAAAAGAGAGAATAATATTCTTTTGATTTGATTGTATCACATATACTTCTCCTTCTATTCAAAATATACAAGTTTACATCCACTTTGATATCATTTGCAAGGTGAAAATCTCCATATTTTTGCAATTTCTATCATATCATTTGGTCAAATTAATTGTAGTTTTCATATATTTATGGTGGAATAATGAATTAGGAATTATTGGTGAGGGTTCCATCGGAACAAAATTCTTCCTAATAACCCGATGATATTCATTTATTGATTTCTTGTTTGTTTTCCGGTGATGTATTGGGTGTGGTTTCTTTAGGACGCTATTTTAGGATGTTTTGGCATTGTTAGATTATCCGTGTTGGTTATATTTTGTAATATCCGCTTTGTGGTTGTGTGGAAATTTGGGTGTGAGCCTAGGAAAGCGACCTCGTGGTCCAAATCCGATGATGGACGTCTTTTGATGTAGATCGTAGAAACGATGTAATCTTCATTGTGAACATGTAATCTTCGGGCCTTAAAACGGCGCCAATGCAAGAATCGGGTTTAAGTCCCCGACATAGTGAAAATATGTGATTGTGGGCGTTCGGGTTTGTTTTGATGGCTTACATTCCCATGAATGGCCTCAACGCATTTTTGGGGTTTTTGATTTGATTTATGACATAAAATTGATTTCAAAGCTAAACGATAAGATTTCCATAAAATCAATCAAACTAGGTTATTAGTCTCACGAGGATAAGAAATTGGGGGTGCTAATGAATGTCGATTTCTATTTAATGAGAAGGCTAAAGAAAGAAATCGTTTTCAAACATCACACGAATGATTTTATAAAAATAAATAATGTTTTATTAAATCCTTGTGCATAGGGTTAAAGAGATCCTAGAGGTTGCCCATCATTTGAGTTATGAAAGCAACGTATAGATCTCGATTCCTATTTTGACAAAGATTTAGAAAACTCTTGTTTTGCCAAAACAACACCTAATGCAATCTCACAGTTTTGACTAATTAAAATCAAACATTTTCTCATAAGCTTTCTCGTATAAACCGAAGGATATTCTAAAGCATTCCCGAGAGAAAAACATCACTTTTCCGAAAATCCAAATGATTCTTTCATACAAACTCCTCACAACATTCACATAGGCACACACACACACACACACACGCGCACACACACACATTTTATGAATTAAAAGGATAGGAAAAGCATCAAGATTGCGGTAACCGTGTTTCACGGAAGTCGGGGGGTGCCTAACACCTTCCCCTCGCTTAAGCAAGCACCCGAACTCTATGAATCTCGGTTCGCAGACCAATTAATTCGGAGTCACATATGAGCCAGCGATTTACAAAAAAAAACGAAATTCGGATGAGTTGGTACATCCATTTCAAATATACCAACTGGCGACTCTGATTAATTGGCTCATCATAAAAAACGATCTTTCAAAACCCCGTCGACATTAATGCCGACCTTTTCCAAAAAATCATCTAAACCAAAAGGCTAAAGTTGGAAAGGGTAATAACCACCAAAGGAGCGACAATTCCCGGCGTCGACAGCTGGCGACTCCGCTAAGGACATTAGATGGCTTAAGCCGCGTTCAAATCTTGATGTTATCCTATCCTTTAAAAAATTCATGAATATGTGTGTGCATGCGATATTTTGATTTTTTGCTTTTGTCGTGTGAATGTGTGTTTTGTCCAATAAGTGAATGATTGAATGGAATTGTGTTACTTTAGAATAATCATTTGCATACGGTGAGGACAATGAATGTGAATGTATGTTGAGAGTGTACCTCCTCCTGAGGCGAACCTGTCGGTTGCTTATTACTGGACTCGAAGGGGGCTGCTCCCCGGAGATGGCTCAGGAAACACACCACCCAAATCCGCTCCAATCGAAAGGACTCAGATGAGTAGATTGCGAAGATTTGGGGACCTTCATGCCGAAAAGCCCGCGAGAGTAACCTTAGGATAGGTCAGCCTCAGATTAACCCAGCGCAGGAAAAGTCTCTTCATGCCCTTTTACATTCGCGCGTATAAATGTCATGATCACATTCAATGTTCATATATGCCTCCCCTGTTGTCAAAAGAGATTACTAACCTCTATGTTTTGCAGGGAACAACTGGGGAAGCATAATAAAGTCGAATCTAGCATTTATTATTGCAATAAGGGATAGCTAACATGTTATTTTGCAGAGAAAGATTAAAAAACCCAAAACACAAAAAGTTACAGCTTTAGCATGCATCCATATCCTCTCATTGCCCAGGACTAAACTTCGAACCGTTGTTTCTGTAGGATTGCTCCTCAAACGCGTTCGCAATCTAAAAGGGCTCAAGACTCTACATCTGAAATGGCTGATCTCCCACCTACTAATCCTGGTTCCATATCTAGGGAGGAATTTGATGACTTTAAAAAACAGATGTTGGAGATGGCCATAATGCTAGAGGAACAATTGCTACCTCGACAGGATCCACCTAAAGAGGATCCACCCCAACCTAAGGGCGAGCCAGTCGTCCCAAAGGCCATTCCCGTACCTAACAAGACAGTGATTACTATCCCGGAAGAGGGAGATACGGATGACCTGCGAAAGAAAATGAAACAAATGGAGGAAACTATCTAATCTATGAAAGGCATAGGGTCCCTAGGCAGGGTTAATTATTCGGATCTATGTGTCTTCCCTGGAACCAGATACCTGGAGAAATTTAAAATTCCCGAATTTGAGAAATACAATGGGAAGGGGGATACTTATACCCATCTGAAAATCTACATTGGGGAGCTAGGATCTTATGCAGAAGACGAGGGTCTAAGGATGCAACTTTTCCAAAAGAGCCTGACGGGAGAAGCGAGAATCTGGTATGCCCGTCTTGATAATGCCCGGATCCATAATTGGGAAGAGTTGGCCCATACCTTCTTAACACAGTATAGCTTCCAGGCATAAATGGCCCCTGATAGATACCAAATGACGAAGATTAAGAAACAACCAAAGGAATCTTTCAGGGATTATGCACAACAATGGAGGGGTATGGCTGCACAGGTAAATCCCCCCATGAGCGAGTCAGAGATGGTGATGACCTTCGTGGATATTCAAGAGGCCCCTTATTATGAGCGGGTTATATTAGGGATTGGTAGGCCTTTTGTCGAGATGATTAAACACGGAGAAATGGTGGGTATGGGTTTGAAATCTGGCAAGATTCGGGATTTCACGGCTTTGGAAACAGCGGTAGAGCAAATCCAAAGCGGAAACTATGGCATCACTTCTCATAGGGTGCACAAGAGAGAGGAGGAGGATGTTTCCCTCATCCTTCAGGGGTCATCTAGAAAGGCAGAAAACAATCTTCCAGTACTGGTGCAGAGAGTGGGGGCATCCCGACAGCCTAACTTCGCTTATCAGAGGGCGGAAGGGCGAAGGAGATTCGAGATCTCGCAAAATCGAGTATTCACCCCACTCGGGGATCCTCTTGAGCGAATTTTAGCGATATTGATAGCCCAAAAGAAGATAGTCGATTTGGCACCCCCAAGTGACCCGAAGGGTAGAAGGTTTGACCCAAGCAAGCTATGCGCATACCACTCAGGTTCCCCTGGTCATGATACGCAAGAATGTTGGACGCTGAAGCACAAAATTCAGAACTTGATTGATAGTGGGGAAATTATGGTGGAACAGCCAGATTCCCCAAATGTTAAAATCAATCCCTTGCCTAGGCATGATGGAGGGGGGGGTCAATGTGGCAGAAGCCAGTGAAGCCGAGGGGCCGTCAAGGCTGAATTATATGAAGAAAATCGATGAAATGATCAACATGATAAGTGATCACGGGAGTGCACGGGGAGAGCTAATTAGGTTGATGGGTGTAAGCAGAAATATCACAGGGGGCCTGTCAAGTTAACGGCTCCGAAACCCCTCATCCTTGCAGCGAGACCGCAAATCCCTGTCAGCAGTCTAAAGACGGTACCATGGAATTATGGGGGGTGTCAGAGGAAGCGGCCAGTTGTTCTTCTGTGACAACAAGGGGGAATCCTTTGTATCTTCCTGGACGAGTCCTTGAGAACAAAACGAAGAAAAATGAAGAGATCTCCGAGGAGAAAGCCATAAAATTCTTAAGAAAGATGGATAATCCGGAAGCAAGGGGGATCCAGATATTAAGCGAGGAGTCGACCCTGACCTCAATCATGGACTTGGTGTTATCGTCCAGTGATCACTACAAAAGTCTGGCGAAGGTCCTGGAGGAGGCATACGTTCCCAAAGAAATTAGCAAGGGAGGTTTCGGCCATCTGGTGGGCCACCTGTTGGAGAGTGATGTAATATCATTTACAGATGATGATATCCCCAAGGAGGGAAGGGGGCATCGAAAACCGCTACATATTGCGGTAATCTCCTCAGGTTATATCATGAATGGGGTGCTGATTGATGGGGGATCGGCGTTGAATATCTGTCCCCTCAGTACATTGCAGAAGATGAACATCAATCCCAAGCGCCTACGGGCCAGTCATGTAGTGGTGCGAGCCTTCGATGGTTCCCGGAGGGATACAATTGGAGAGATAGAATTACCGGTGGAAATAGGACCTTGTACTTTTGATATCTCTTTCCAGGTCCTAGACATTGCGGCCAGTTATAACCTGTTATTGGGAAGGCCGTGGATACACATGGTCGGGGCAGTTCCTTCCACGCTACACTAACAAATCAAACTAATCATCGACGGGAATCTGATAACGATCTCGGCAGAATGTGATGACCCTTCCCCTCCCAGGAATGGCCTACCAGTGATTAATGTGGACGAGTCGGCGGCACCTGCCAGTTTTCAGGCGCTGGAAATCAGCACTCCCCACTACAGATGCCTGGGAGCTCCAGCCGTGAAACCTAAGGTCTCTCCAGAACTTACCTTCGTTGCAAAGGAAATGATGAAAATGAATTTCCAGCCTGGACAGGGGTTAGGAAAGAGCAGTCAAGGAATCGCCAAGCCCATTCAACTACCCCATCAGATAGGTAAAGCAGGGTTGGGATATCGTGAGGGCATAGCACGGAGACACCGTCAAGGTGCGGCTCCGATTCGACTGGCTGGCAGTCCGGTGACCAAGGTCAACAATGAACAGGGGACTAGCGAGCCTGTGCTTGGGTCAGGGGATGAAGAATTAACCCCTGCAAAGGATGAGTCGGCCAAGAGGGAAAGTTTCCTACAGGAGGTCGCGCAAAAGTTTGAAACTAGGTGCTATATCCCCGGACAATTAACAAGCAATGGAGAGGGGACGGATGTTGTCACGCCACCGGGAGCCCAACAAGGTGTGCCTGTCATCGATTGGGCAGGGCTAATTATTCCTGAGGAGGGTAGGAAGATGGACTCAGGGGATGTAGCTGTAGTCATCGGGGAAGTTTCCGATGTGAGGCCACTTTTTATCCAGCGCATTTCATCTGACCTGACCGTCGACAACTGGACCATGAAGCCAGTGATATCCAAACAAGGGTAAAACCTGACATCAGGGTGGTAGACCCCAGAGGATGGGAGGATGAAGAAGTTTATTTTTGTTGTTTTGTATTTTGCATAATTATGTCGTTTCTTCATGTTATCTGAAAATGTGATCGTTGTGGAAAGTAACTTATATATGACAAGTATTTTGTTTCATGTAAGGTGTACCAATTTGAGTAATCATTGCCTAACAAACGGTCTTTCAAATTTGAATGATGATTATGATTTTGACATTGAGCTGGATTTCGATTTAATGGGCATTAAGAAAGACGAGACAGATTACGATGACGCGCCTGACGAGATCAAAGAATGGGTCGAGGATAAACCCAAACCCAACTTGGACCAAACCATCACTATAGATATCGGAACCCCTGACAAGCCAAAAGAACTCAAGATAGGGACGGACCTTACCCCTAGCCAGAAAGCAGAAATAACTGAGTTGCTAAGCCAATATGAGGATGTCTTTGCCTGGTCTCATGAGGATATGATCGGATTATCCACCGACATTATGGTACACCGGTTGCCCATCAAGGAGGGTTTCAGGCATGTCAAGCAAAAATTAAGAAAGTTGAAACCAGAGTGGAGCTTAAAAGTGAATGAGGAGATCATCAAACAGTTCAGGGCGGGAATCATTATGGTGTCCACTTACCCAGAGTGGCTGTCCAATGTAGTCCCAGTGGCTAAGCCTGGAGGGAAGGTGAGGGTATGTGTAGACTATAGAGATCTAAGCAAGGCCAGTCTCAAAGATAACTTCCCGGTGCCTTTCATACACATCCTGGTGGATAACACGGCCCAATACGAGATGTACTCTTTTGTGGATTGCTTTGCGGGGTATCATCAGATAATGGTGGCGGAGGAAGATCGAGAAAAGACCGCGTTCATCACCCCTTGGGGCACCTTCTGCTATAGACGATTGGCTTTTGGTCTCACAAACGCGGGGGCTACTTATCAGAGAGCCATGATAGCCCTGTTCCACGACATGATGCATAAGGAGATAGAGGTCTACGTGGATGACATTATTGTGAAGTCAAGGGTAGAATCTGACCATATAACCCATCTTAAAAAGCTATTCGATCGGCTCAAAAAGTTTAATTTGAAGCTCAATCCAGCAAAGTGTGCTTTCGGAGTGCAGTCGGGTAAGCTCTTGGGATTCCTGGTTAGTGATCGAGGCATTGAGTGGGATCCAGCAAAGATTAAGGCCATTGTGGATATGCCGGCACCTCACACAGAGAAGGAGATAAGAAGATTCCTCGGAAGAATAAACTTCATCAGCCGTTTTATATCCCACTTGACGACTACATGCGAGCCAATTTTCAAATTGTTAAGGAAGGGTGCTTCCTAAGAATGGAATGAGCAATGTCAGAAGGCTTTTCAGACCATTAAAAAGCAGCTGACAGAGGCACCAGTGCTGGTACCCCCGAAGGATGGGATCCCTCTATTTATGTATATATCGGTCAATGCCATCGCGATGGGATGTATGCTGGGACAGAAGAATGAGGCAGGTAAAGAGCAGGCCATCTATTACCTCAGCAAGAGATTTAGCCAATGTGAACAGAATTACACTCCCATCGAGAAGACATGTTGTGCTCTGGCCTGGGCTGCAAGGAGATTACAGCACTACCTCCATGGGCATACTACGTACCTGATATCGAGGATGGATCCCTTGAAATATATCTTTGGAAGGCCCATGCTGAACTGTCAACTGTCAAGATGGCAGTTAATCTTACAACAGTTCGACATGGTATACGTAACTCAGAAAGCCATGAAAGGGTAGGGAATTGCAGATCAGTTGGCAGAAACCCCATCAGGAGGGATGGAGCCGTTAGAAACTCCGCTGCCAGGCGAAGATATATTTTGGGTATTACACACGAAATGCAATGACGAGGGACAGTTCTGGAAGCTGTATTTTGATGGTGCCATGAATGCTGAAGGGGCAGGAGCTGGAGCGGTCCTGGTCTTTATCACCGGAGAGCAATACCATGTGGCTACTAAATTGCAGTTCAGTAATTCAAATAATACAGCTAAGTACGAGGGGTGTAAATTGGGACTCCGTTTTGCCCGCGATATAGGAGTGAAGAGATTAGCGGTGTTTGGGAATTTAGAACTGGTAATCAGACAAGCGATCGAGGTGTACAACACTAAAGAGCTTCGGTTACTTCCATACCATCGTTGTGTTACCCAGTTGATGCAAGAGTTCAAAGATATCGCTTTCCGCCATATTCCCCGGGGACGGAATGATTTTGCCGATGCGTTGGCAACCCTGGCTTCCTTAATCCATATAATCAAAAGAAAAGATGTTCCACAGATTGAGATAGCAGTACAGAATACCCTGACATACGAGGAACATGTTGCAGTATTATCAGACGAGGTGGTTCTGCCAAAGCAGCCTTGGTATCACGACATAAGGGAGTACCTGAGGGATAGATCCATTCCCGACCAGGCGAGCCGAGCTGAGAGGATGAGAATTCAAAAGATGGCAATGAGGTTTTACCTGAGTGGGGATTCACTCTATAAGAGGGATGCTGGGTTGGGACTGTTGCAATGCGTAGATGAGACACAGGCCCAAAGGATTATGAACGAAATACATGGTGGAGTGTGTGGGCCATACATGAGTGGACCGATGCTGGCCAAAAAGATCTTGAGAACGGGGCATTATTGGTTAACACTGAAAGCCGACTGCGATGATCATGTCAAACGGTGTTATCAATGCCAGGCGCACGGTAATGTGATCCATACACCTCCCAATGAACGGCACTGTATGACCTCCCTTTGGCCATTTTCAATGTGGGGAATGGATGTAATCGGACCAATAGAGCCCAAAGCAAACAACGGACACCGATTCATTTTCGTCATGATCGATTACTTCACCAAATGGGTAGAAGCAGCTTCTTTTCCCAAAGTAACTCAGGAGGTCATCGTCGGTTTCATCAGGAATAATGTCATTTGTCGATACGGGCAACCTGAGGTTTTGGTCTCCGACAATGTCAAGAATTTGAACAACGCCCTCATGAAGGGATTATACGACCAGTTTAAGATCAAACACCTCAATTCTGTCATTTACCGTCCTAAGATGAATGGGGCAGTGGAGACTGCAAATAAGAACATCAAGATCATGGCGAAAATGTCTGCTAATCATCGGGGATGGCCGGATTTGCTACCCCTCACCCTGCTGGCATACCGAACGTCAATGCGTACTTCTACAGGGGCAACCCCTTACGCTTTGGTGTATGGAATGGAGGCTGTTCTGCCAGTTGAGGTTGAGATGGCGTCCCTCAGAATAGTGATCGATGCTCAGATAAGCGAGGAGGATTGGATGCAAAGTCGATACGACCAATTGGCCCTAGTTGATGAAAGGAGGGTGGCTGCTGTTTGGCACGGTTAGTTATATCAACAAAGGATCTCTCGATCATACGACAAAAGGATAAGACCTCGGAAGTTCAAGGAAAATGATTTTGTGCTAAAAAGAGTCATGCCTTGTCAAGACGAAGCCAAAGGAAAGTTTGTCCCGAACTGGGAAGGACCATTTGTGATTAAGAAAGTGCTATCCGGAGGAGCCCTCATATTGCAAGAAATGGATGGTGAGGTATTTCCACAGCCCCTCAATTCTGACTCGGTGAAGCGGTTCTACGCTTGAATTATCAGTTCCCCTTTTTCTTTGAGAAGCGAACTACGTAGGACCTGATCTCCCAACTTGTGGGGGTACGTAGGCAGCCATCACGGCACGGTCCGATCCATTAAAAATAATCTTTTCCTTAAACAGAACCATTTCCCAACAGCCAGATAAACCTTCCTACACCCTCAAAACCTTCCCGAAACTAGCCGCCTAACCAGCTTCATCCCAAATGACATAACCCTGATACAACCAGACAGTTATCCAAAATCTAAGACCCAATCCGATGAAATCGACAGGGGTACGGCAATATCTGTCAGATCTCCATCAAGACTTGAGAAGAGAAAGAAAGCGAAATGTCAAAATCGTGGTCAACTGGATAAAATGAGGATCCAATGAAAGGCAACGATACGACAAAAAGGGAAAATGACTAAATTTAAATGCATGTCTGTATATATAAGTCATTTTCTTACAAGATTTCTCTTTCGATAACTGATGAAACTAACATAGTCTATGCATGAAATAAAATTATCTATAAATCTGAAACTAGCTGAAGTAGGATGGATAAAGTGGTGGATAGATCTGAAGCATTAGCATCCCCTGTAATCTGCTGCCCCATCATGTTGATGCGGTCCAATAAAGCAGTGGCTCGGCTGACAGTCCCAGAATGAGCATCTATAACTTCCCTGGTCTGAGATACGATGGCGTCTCTATTAGCAATGGCAGCGTCTCTAGCCAGAATGGCATCATCTCTCACGACAAGAGCGGCATCCCTCTCAGCTTCAGTAGTAATCAAGGCCAGGCGGAGTCGGGTATCCTCAGTAACCCGACTTGGGGCAGAATCAGCTGAGATGGAATGATCTGTGGTATCATCTGGGAAAATCACTCCAGAATCATCAAAGGCCCCAGTCTGACTCAAACCAGCAGGATCCAAGTCTCCGCGCAACCACTGCACGTAAGCAAATGTCTGGATGTGGCAGCCCTCACTATATTCAGCAAGGATCCGGCGAGACCAAAGATCGTATACCCGCAGTAGATCGCTCTCTGTCTGGGATGATATAAGGAATCGGTAGGCGGCTGCACCCGTGAAAGGGTGAAAATCCTGTGTCTGATCAAATTGCCCTATAACTGCCAAGGGATGATAAGTCGTCACGCCCCTCAAGCCAGCAATAGGGATGAAATCCAGGTTGGGCACGTGAGTTAAGAAGCTCATAAAGGAGCAATAACCCGAATAGACCAGGAGATGAAAGGGATCCTCAATGACCGACAAAAATGATGTCCAGGAGGCCACATCAGTACAGCTCACGGGACGAAACGAAAACTGTGTGGCTATGTCATGGCTGAAGCAAAACCCTTGGCGACGGAAATGGCCGATGGGACTGAGATGACTCATGAACCACACGTATAACAAAGTTGAGCTCCCTCTGAATACTCTGCCTCGGAAAGACTGGCAATATGAGGCTGACATGTAGGTATCCGCCAATATCATGGGAAGAATGGTGTGATCCTCCTGAATGGCTCTAATGGCCGCGACAACCCGCATGTCCAACTGATCGGGTCCTGCAGGCAAGTACAAAACTGAGATGACACAGGCCATCAAAACGTCTAATCTCAAAGCACCCCAGCGCTCCTCGGATACGGAAAAATCACCAGAAAATAGGTGAAAACTGTTGGGTGATTCGAATCGGTCAATCAGGAAATGTAGGGGAACTAGATGGTCTGAGGTGATCACCGATAACAAGACTGTCCTCCGCAAACCGGTGAAAGTCAAGAACTAACGGCGCATGGAACCAGCTGTGACCCTAGCATAAGGTTTATCCAAAGGCAAGCCGGTAAAGCGAGCATACTCCTCGAGAGTGGGGGTCAGCTCTACTGTCCCTAATCTGAACACCTGACGGTCAGGGGCCCAATAGCTCAGAATACCCTCCACAAAGCCCGCTGGCACCTGAAAGGATAATAAGGACCAAGAATGTCCCAAAAGGCCATCTGCGATAACCCTGTCGGCCGGCGATAAACTGTCCAACCAGCGGAGGAAACTGCCGACCAACCCTGCGGGAAGAATGGAATCCAAACGTACCACGACATCTGAGGACGACATCTGTGAAAAAATAGTATCAAAAAGACTGTACAGGGGTCATTCTCTATCCATAAATAAAAGCATGCATCAGACAGTTAATAATAGAGCAATTAAATTTCATAAGGATAAAAAAAACTGTGCATAAATGAATAAAAAGTTCAATACATAGTGCATGAAATGGAAAAGAAATCTAAACAGGTGCAGGTATAAAAGCCATATCCTAGCCTAATCTAGTCAAAAGTAAAGTCATCCAAGAAGGCGGGATCCTCGAACTGATCCCCTGGAGTCGTCGAAGTCGGAGGTCCAAAATTCATGTCAGGAATGTATGGCTGCGTTGTGGCATCAGATGAGCTCGGGCCTGCATCATAACCCGCACTGTCAGGATCGTAGGCGTAAGCATCCTCTGGGGTCCGGCCTAACACTCAAAGATATAGGGATAACTGCTCCACCTGGCGGGTCAGCGTGGCAATCTGCTCAGCGTGAGTGGGACTCCGAATGCAGGCAGGCCAATTGGTCATCATCACCGAGCCGGGAACCATGTCTCCAAGAAAGAATGTGGCCCGAGTCTGAGGACCGATGGTGCGGGGCATCCACCAGATGCGAAAGGCCTCGCTTGTACTGGGACCCGTAGAAAGCATCCGGCCATCCTCCCCCGCGAGCATGATCTCCGAAGGCTGAGAATCCAACAGCCAGGATGTAGTGAAAGGAAGGGAGTGCGGGATACGGATCTCTCCAGTAACGCATCTGAATGCGCGCTCTCCCAGATACATCACCCAGCCCCCAACACTTTGTAGAGTAAGGCGGCGGGTGGAAAGTGCGAACTCCGGGCCGGAAGGATATCCATCGGTGAACCCCACAGCCAAATGCTCAGAAAGATAGGGAGTCCAAACAACCTCCGCAGCAGTGATCAGCTCCAGCTGAATGCGACAGTGGGCAAAGCTGCCAGACACCGACACCTCCTCCAAGGTGCTGTGATGCCATCGTCGACCCCGGGGATAAGTGTCCAGGCCAAGAGTAGTGACAGGCCTCAGGCATGGAAGTCGCTCGTAGGCCCAGAACTGTGAACATAAACAAGGAAATGCATGAGTAACCAACCAATGCAGAAAAAGAGAAATGAATTGAAAGGAAGTACGGTAAGAAAAGAGGAAAATAAGGCTCACCAGCAGAAAGTGGTAGAATCCAAGCCAGGCATCTGTCTGTCCCTCCGAGCGTAGGCGAAGACCGTGGAGGAAGTAAGCAAAGGTGAAGGACCCCCAATCATAGTCGCCAATCCGGTCTACGTCCCTGACAGCTCCGACGACGCTGAAATGGATGGTAGAGGAGTTGTTCCCTAGGAAACAACCCCTCATAATGGTCAGGAACAGACGTCGAAGCAGAATATCACGAGTGGCCCGATCTGCTGGGAATGGCGCCACATATATACCTCCAACAGCGTCCACGACCAAAGCTCCAGACCGAATGCTGCGGGCCTTGAAGACCCGGTCATCGGCAGCGAAACCCAGTAAAAGTCTGACCTCTGCTGGAGTGATGTCAAGATCCAAAGGGACGCGGGATCCAGTGAACTCGATACCCGTGATGTACCTTGATGAGTGTGTTTTATACACACAATTTGGATACTTTTGGTCTTGATAATTTGCAAGTCTTTAGGTATTTTATGTGGTTTTTATGTATTTTTATCTTATTTCTACATAAATTAGTTTTTAGTTATTTTTACATGTTTTTATATTACTTTGATGCAGTTTCATTATGTTTGTAGGAATTGAAATAATGACCGCTCGGATCGTTGTTTGTATTGACTAAATGTCCGTGCCCCGGATGTCTGTGCCCGAATGGTAGTATGATGGAAATTTACGCTTGGCGACGCTCGGTACTTATTTTGACAACATTTGGTGATTGGGCGTGCACGGCGTCGGAAAGCGTGCACGGCGTGCGGCGTCGGCCAAGCCACGTGGGCAAGCCCATGCCTAGATTTCCGTGCCCGGATGATAACACGGTGAAAATTTATGTTTGGCGATGCTCGGGGCTTAATTTGATGACATTCGGAAGTTGGGCGTGCACGGCGTTGGGATGCGTGCACGGCGTGCGGCGTTGACCAAGTCGCGGGCACGGCGTGCGGCAGGCGGGGCGCTAGTGTGCGGCCCAGGCGCTGGGCGCGGCGTGCGGGCGCGCGCTGGGCGTGTGGGCGCTGGGCGCTCGGCAGCCTCGGCGTTGGGCGCGCGCGCGCGGGGCTCGGCGGACTCGGCAGCTCGGCAGTTGGGCGTGTGGCCAGCGTGCGGCCCAGGCGCTGGGCGCGGGCGCGCGCGCTGGCGTGCGGGCGCGCGGCGCTGGCGTGCAGGCGCGCGGCGCTGGCGTGCGGAGCGGCAGGCGTGGGCGTGCGGCCAGCGTGCGGCCCAGGCGCAGGGCGCGGGCGCGCGCGCTGGCGTGCGGGCGCGGGCGTGCGGGGCGGCAGTCGGGCGTGCGGCCCAGGCGCTGGGCGCGGGCGCGCGCGCTGGCGTGCGGGCGCGCAACGCCGTGCTGAGTGCAGTCTGACACAACCATAGTGCGATCTGAGCTCCATTTTGTCCGATTTTGGCTAGGGTTTCTTGATGGAGGCTATAAATAATATCTTCTAAGCTACATATCAGGAAGCTAGAAAGAGGGAGGCTACAATATACATCAACCAACAGAGCTTAAGGCTGCAAATCAAGTTAAATCAAGCCAAAAGCCAAGGAACTTAGTCAAGAAGAATTGCAAGGCCAAGGTGGAGAGTTGGAAACCATCAGCAACCAAAGGAACACCAACTCAATAGCTCCAAAAGTGGTTTCATTTCTAGATTTCTATCTTCTTTGTAATTCGAATTTGACAATGTATCAATTGAAAATGATGTTTATTGTAGCTAACATGAACTAACCTTCTATTCTAAGATTGCAATGGAACCCAACACTTAATTTGAATTGAATTCTCTCTCTATTGGTTTTAGTTATGCATGTGTGAATTGATTGTCATAACCTTGCTTCTAGATTAATTGGTTGGCCCGTAATTACCGTGGGAACCTATATGAACTTGACGAACGGATTATAGGTTAAGACCTAGTTATGATAACATGTGAAAGTATAGATTGTTGTGGGTTATTAATTGGATTAAGTGACGTGTGTCTTATTAATTATCTGCAATAATAGGTATCTTGATAGTAGTTGGGATAGATATATACCTAATTACCGCATGCAACCTATTGAGAATCTAGTCTTAATGACTTCCGACGTGAAAGTTGGTAATTGAAGGGAGGATTACTTAGATTTGGTGACACGTGTCTAGTAATCATTCCTGAAATTAGTCTCTTGATAGTGTATAGGATAGACATATACCTATACACCGCTTAGGAAGATTCGTGATTGACCATCGACAGAGGCTCTTATGTAGTTTTGACTTCTCGGTTGTCAATTCGTATGCTATAACTAAATGAAAAGAGAGAGTTAGGAGATTCAAATGACGTGTTGGGGGAAATTGTAATCTTAGACCCTTTTATCTTGATATTTTACCGCACTTTACTCATTATTTGACTTGTGAACTCAACCAATCAACAAATTATCAAATCTTCATTGTTTAAATTAGATCAATTTGATAGACGATTGGCACTTAGTTATTATTTGTCACAATTCCCTGTGGGTTCGACTCATATCTTATCATATATTACTTGTTGACCGTGTATACTTGCACGTGTGTGTTTATCGATAGCTAAATCGACCAACATACCTCCAGTCCCAGGGAGTCAGCATGATGTCACAGTCCAAGAGGTGAAGGGACTGGGTCTGGTGAAACCATCTCTCGGACAAAGCCCTCATATAACCCCAGGGGCACTGACGGGGAATGATGGTGAAGAAGTGACAAAAGCCCCAGGAATCCACCACCGCCCAGTAATCGCTGTGCAGAGCTGTATAGAGGGAGTAAATGTTGAACCAGTTACCCCTCAGCTGAGTAAACTCGGGCACCTGTGGCAATCACCAATGGGTCAATCCAGATAGAACGGATATTGAGAAATTGAGAATAAAATCAGAGTAGAATTGAATATACCTCATTAGCCACGAGAGATGCTGAGGGGTGACGACTGAGATTTCGACCCAACAGATCGGGTATCTGAACAGAGGCGCCAGATAGAGCGCAATGAGAAGAGGGAACTGGTGTGCTAGAGGATGGCCCCTCTACCGCAACATCCGGGAGAACAGCCTCCTCAACATCGGGATGATCAGGCCGGATGATAGCCTCCGCCAGTCGGCGAGCCTGACGGGTCCGAGGAAGAGCGGGGGCAGGTGCAGCCCTACGGCGGCGAACGCCCGAGGTCCGAGACGCAGAGGAGCTACTAGGAGCGTCGGGATCCATAGCTGGAATAGAACAGGCAAGGAGGAAGGTAAGTTCCTTTTTTGAATTATGTAACAAATATTCCAATACTCATCGTAGAATTAATGCAACATGATGCATGTTTATTATATGTGCATCAAAAAAAAAAATCTGCAGAGTTCCGTCTGTAAAATGGGCATCCCATGCATAACCAAGCATGTTTTCAATTAATCCAAGCCACAACAGGTCAAAATTGCATTCATATGGGTAATTGCAACATGTAAAAGGACCATAATGCATGATTTTCTCTCAAAAAGAAACAACAGATATGTGTGACCGCATCATGAGCATAAAATAGGACTCACACAGTTGATACATAACATATACGTGCAATAATACATGACATAACATGTCAAAGCATACATTTATATCTCTAAACATACAGAATAGCAAATGTATAGCAAAACATTGACGAAATTGAAAAACGATCGGTCAAAGTGTTACTTGTAACGCGTAGATCGATCTAACCGGAGCGGTTTTTGCGAAAAGATTGGAAAAATCAGCAAAAGGGACGAGCAAAGGTGTGAAAATCGCGTGGAGTACGAATGAAAGTGACAGATCTGGGAAGCGGCTGGCCGCCTATATGCCCGATCTTGGCCGCAAATCCATCTGCGGCTGGGCCTAGTGCTTCCTCCTTGGTCCATTGCAAGCTTAATCGATCCTAAAGTCCATTTGACTCATAATTTGGTAATAAAATACGAGATTTTGATGAATCGGATGTCGAACACGGCTTCTCAATTCGACCGAGTGACCGGATACGAGACCCGGCACTCGCAGGACGATCGACCAGCGATTACGAGATGGGTGACCGGCGATGAAACCCGGCCCCGACAAGACGATCGACCGGCGACGATAACCGGCGATTACGAGATGGGTGACCGGCGATGAATCCCGGCCCCGACAAGACGATCGACCGGCGACGATAACCGGCGATTACGAGATGGGTGACCGGCGATTAAACCCGGCCCCGACAAGACGATTGACCGGTGACGATAACTGACGATTATGAGATGGGTGACCGGCGACGAAACCCGGCCCCGACAAGACGATCGACCGGCGACGATAACCGGCGATTACGAGATGGGTGACCGGCGACGAAACCCGGCGCCGACGAGACGATCGACCGGCGACGATAACCGGCGATTACGAGATGGGTGACCGGCGACGAAACTCGGCCCCGACGAGACGATCGACCGGCTACGATAACCGGCGATTACGAGATGGGCGACCGGCGACGAAACCCGGCCCCGACGAGACGATCGATTGGTGACGATAACCAGCGATTACGAGATGGGCGACCGGCGACGAAACCCGGCCCCGACAAGACGATCGACCGACGATGATAACCGGCGATTACGAGATGGGTGACCGGCGACGAAACCCGGCCCCGACAAGACGATCGACCGACGATGATAACCGGCGATTACGAGATGGGTGACCGGCGACGAAACCCGGCCCCGATATGACGATGGACCGGCAACGATAACCGGCGATTACGAAATGGGTGACCGGCGACGAAACCCGGCCCCGACGAGACGATCGACCAGCGACGATAACCGACGATTACGAGATCGGTGACCGGCGACGAAACCCGGCCCCGACAAGACGATCGACCGGCGACGATAACAGGCGATTACGAGATGGGTGACCAGCGACGAGAGCCGGCCTCGACAAGACGATCGACCGGCGACGAGACCCGACGATTACGATATGGGTGACCGGATACGAGACCCGGCCCCGACGAGATAATCATCCACATTGACACCCTTTTACGAATGTTTTGCATGTCTTACATCTTACGTTGCATCATAAGTCATATGTGTTGCATCACGTATGTATTGTCATTCTTGTGAACTGTCATTCATGCATCGAGTGTCTATTATTTATCCTGTTCATTTCATTTAACATTGCATAAACATGATAAAGAGGGGCCTGCGGGAGCGAAGAATGGGCACACGTGCGAACACTCGACGCCACCACGACGATTTACAGTCAAAACCGACGTGACAACAAGGCCATCCGAAATGAGCATTCCCGAATAATGTGTCACGTCTCACAGTAATTTCCGGACTGCAAAATACAAACCTTTCGGCGAAAACCGACAGCACGAAGTGAGAAGCATCGAGGTGCGGTGCGGAAATCGAGGAGAATTAAATAACTAAAGTGCATGGCGGGCTGAGTGCATGGCGGGCTAAGGCCAGCCGCAGATCAATCTGCGGCTGGGCTTAGCCAGCCTACTTCAACACATTTCCTTCATTCATTCAGACAGACAGAGAGTTGGTAGATCGGAGGAAGAAAAAGAATAAGCAGCAACAGCTCGGGGAAAGAGAGAAAATAGCAAGTATTTTGCATCAAAAATAGGAGAGAAAGGAAGGAAAAAGAGAGAATAATATTCTTTTGATTTGATTGTATCACATATACTTCTCCTTCTATTCAAAATATACAAGTTTACATCCACTTTGATATCATTTGGAAGGTGAAAATCTCCTTATTTTTGCAATTTCTATCATATCATTTGGTTAAATTAATTGTAGTTTTCATGTATTTATGGTGGAATAATGAATTAGGGATTATTGGTGAGGGTTCCATCGGAACAAAATTCTTCCTAATAACCCGATGATATTCATTTATTGATTTCTTGTTTGTTTTACGGTGATGTATTGGGTGTGGTTTCTTTAGGACGCTATTTTAGGATGTCTTGGCATTGTTAGATTATCCGTGTTGGTTATATTTTGTAATATCCGCTTTGTGGTTGTGTGGAAATTTGGGTGTGAGCCTAGGAAAGCGACCTCGTGGTCCAAATCCGATGATGGATGTCTTTGATGTAGATCGTAGAAACGATGTAATCTTCATTGTGAACATGTAATCTTCTGGCCTTAAAACGACACCAAGGCGAGAATCGGGTTTAAGGCCCCGACATAGTGAAAATATGTGATTGTAGGCGTTCAGGGTTGTTTTGATGGCTTACATGCCCATGAATGGCCTCAACGCATTTTTGGGGTATTTGATTTGATTTATGACATGAAATTGATTTCAAAGCTAAACGATAAGATTTCCATAAAATCAATCAAACTAGGTTATTAGTCCCACGAGGATAAGAAATTGGGGGTGCTAATGAATGTCGATTTCTATTTAATGAGAAGGCTAAAGAAAGAAATCGTTTTCAAACATCACACGAATGATTTTATAAAAATAAATAATGTTTTATTAAATCCTTGTGCATAGGGTTAAAGATAATCTAGAGGTTGCCCATCATTTGAGTTATGAAAGCAACGTATAGATCTCGATTCCTATTTTGACAAAGATTTAGAAAACTCTTGTTTTGCCAAAACAACACCTAATGCAATCTCACAGTTTTGACTAATTAAAATCAAACATTTTCTCATAAGCTTTCTCGTATAAACCGAAGGATATTCTAAAGCATTCCCAAGAGAAAAACATCACTTTTCCGAAAATCCAAATGATTCTTTCATACAAACTCCTCACAACATTCACATAGGCACACACACACACACGCGCGCGCACACACACACACATTTTATGAATTAAAAGGATAGGAAAAGCATCAAGATTGCGGTAACCGTGTTTCACCGAAGTCGGGGGGTGCCTAACACCTTCCCCTCGCTTAAGCAAGCCCCCAAACTCTATGAATCTCGGTTCGTAGACCAATTAATTCGGAGTCACATATGAGCCAACGATTTACAAAAAAAACGAAATTCAGATGAGTTGGTACATCCATTTCAAATATACCAACTGGCGACTCTGATTAATTGGCTCATCATAAAAAAACGATCTTTCAAAACCCCGTCGAGATTAATGCCGACCTTTTCCAAAAAATCATCTAAACTAAAAGGCTAAAGTTGGAAAGGGTAATAACCACCAAAGGAGCGACAATTCCCGGCGTCGACATAAGGGTCATTCTCTATCCATAAATAAAAAGCATGCATCGTACAGTTAATAATAGAGCAATTGAATTTCATAAGGATAAAAAACTGTGCATAAATGAATAAAAGAGTTCAAAACATAATGCATGAAATGAAAAAATAAATCTAACAACTTCAGGTACAAAAGGCCCTATCCTAGCCTGATCTAGTCAAAAGTGAGGTCATCTAAGAAGGCCGGATCCTCAAACTGATCCCCTGGAGTCGTCGAAATCGGAGGCCCGAAGTTCATGTCGGGGATATATGGCTGCGCTGGGGCATCAGACGAGCTCGGGACTGTGTCAAAACCCGTACTGTCAGGATCATATGCATAGGCATCCTCTGGGGTCCGACCTAGCACCCGAAGATACAACGACAGCTGCTCCACCTGGCGGGTCAGAGTGGCAATCTGCTCAGCATGAGTGGGGACTCCGAACGCAAGCAGCCCAATCGGTCATCATCACCGAGCCGGGGACCATATCTCCGAGAAAGAATGTGGCCCGGGTCTGAGGACCGATAGTGCGGGGCACCCACCAGATACGAAAGGCCTCGCTCGTGCTGGGACCCAAAGAGAGTGTCTGGCCATCCTCCCCCGCAAGCATGATCTCCGAAGGCTGAGAATCCAACGACCAGGATGTATTGAAAGGAAGGGAGTGCGGGATGCGGATCTCTCTAGTAACGCATCTGAATGCGCGCTCTCCCAGATACATCACCGAGCCCCCAACACTCTGCAAAGTAAGGCGGCGGGTGGAAAGTGCGAACTCCGGGCCGGAAGGATACCCATCTGTGAACCCTGTAGACACCCAAATTTTGCGTTTCCTTCTACTAACCATGACAGGAGGGCGAAATCGTCAATTGAACCGACTTGCGGGAGCAAAGGAGCGGGCACAAGGGCAAGCGCCCGACACCGCCGCAATGTTTTGGGCAACCCAAGTTTACGTGACAATAAAGCCGTCCGAGGCAGGCATTTCCGAATGAGGTGGCACGTCTCCCGGAAATTCCCGGACTGCAGAATACGAGCCTGTCAGCGAAAACCGACGTTGCGGCACGAAAATCGAGGCGTGGCACGAAAATCGAGAAAGTCAAGCCCGCCAGCCGCGGATAGATCTGCGGCCAAGTGGGTGCGCCAGCACGGAAACCAGGAAATCAGCACTACCAGCTGAGTGCGATGGGAGGCGCGCCAGCTGGCCAGCCGCAGATCCATCTGCGGCCAGCCGCAGATAGATCTGCGGCTGGCTTTGGCCAGCCTATTTAAGCCCAGCTTCGGGCAGCATACAGGAGGTTGGAAGAAATTTGGAAGAAGAAGGATTCAGCACAACAGCAGCACGGAATTTGAGAGAAAAATAGTAGATTTTTGCAACAAAAATAGGAAGAAAAGAGAGAAAAAAAAGAGAAATTTTACTCCTTTAATTTTGATTGTATCAAATATATTTCTCATACTATTCAAATACCAAGACTTCATCCTTTTGAGATCATTTTGCAAGGTAAAAATTCCCTTTGGTTGTAACAATTCATATCATCTTATTTGCTTAGATGGGATGTAGTTTTCATGTATATTGTTGAACAATCGTGGATTAGGGATTATTAGTGAAGGTTCCATCGGAATAAAATTCTTCCTAATAAACCGAGGATATCCAAGTGATGAAATTTCTAGCTTGTTTAGGGTGATTTATTGGGTGTAATTTATTTAGATTGTCATTTCCGGATATCATGGTGTATTAGATAAATCCGGGTTGGTTAGTTATGTAGGATTCATTTTGTAGGCATGTATTAATCTCGTGTGAGCCTAGGAATGCGACCCCGTGGTCCAAATCCGATGATGGACGTTTTGATGTATGTGATAGATTCAAGATGCTCGTTTTGTAACATGTAACCATTGGGCCTTAAAACGACGCTAAGGCGAGGATCGGGTTTAAGGCCCCGTACTAGTGGAATATGTGATTGTTAGCGTTCGGGGATATTTTGATGGTTTACATGCCCATGAATAGCCCCGACGCGTGTTCATGCTTGATTAAATCTTGTGACAAAAAAAAAATGATTTCAAAGATTAAACCATGAAGATTTTCATAAAATCAATCAAATTAGGTTATTAGCTTCACGAAGATAAGAAATTGAAAGTGCCAACGAATGTCGATTCCCATTTAACGAGAAAGCTAAAGAAAGAATCGTTTCCCCCCCAAAATATCACATAAAATGATTTTATAAATATGTAACGTTTTATTAAATTCTTTGTGCATAGGGCTAAAGAGATTCTAGAAGTTGCCCATCGTTTGAGTTACGAAAGCAACGTATAGATCTCGATTCCTATTTTGACGAAGATTTAAAACTCTTGTTTCACCAAAACGACACCTAATGAAAGTCTCATTGTTTTGACAAATTAAAATCAAACCTTTCTTATAAAGAATCAAGCTTTCTCGTATAAATCGAAGGACATTCCGAAGCATTCTCAAATCAAAGCACGATTTTCCCTAAAAAGTCCAAATGAATCTGTCATACAAACTCACCACAACATTCATGTAGGCACACACACACACACACGCGCACACGCACACGTTTCATGAATTAAAGGATAGGAAAGCATCAAGATTGCGGTAACCGTGTTTCACGGAAGTCGAGGGGTGCCTAACACCTTCCCCTCACTTAAGCAAGCCCCCGAACTCTATGAATCTCGATTCGCAGACTAATTAATTCGGAGTCACATATGAGCCAGCGATTTATAAAAAAGGGCGAAAACTCGGATGAGTTGGTACATCCATTTCAAATATACCAACTGGCGACTCTGGTTAATTGGCTCATCATAAAAAACGATCTTTCAAAACCCCGTCGACATTCAAGCCGACCTTTTCCAAAAAATCATCTAATCAAAAGGCTAAAATTGGAAAAGACCAAATATCGCATAAGCGGATAAAACTGGCGTCGACAGCTGGCGACTCTGCTGGGGACATTAGAGGGCTTAAGCCGTTTTCAAATCTTGATGCTATCCTATCCTCTAAAAATCATAAATGTGTATGTACGTGCGATATTTTGACTTGTTTTACTTATTGTTGTGTGTGAATGTGTGCCTTTTGTCCAATGAATGAATGATTGAATGGATTTGTTTTACTTTAAAGTAATCATTTGCATACGGTGAGGACGATGAATGTGAATATATGTTGAGAGAGTACCTCCTCCTGAGGCGAACCCGTCGGTTGCTTATTACTGGACTCGATGGGGCTGCTCCCCGGAGATGGCTCAGGAAACGCACCACTCAAATCCGCTCCAATCGAAAGGGCTCAAACGAGTAGATTGCGAAGATTTGGGAACCTTCATGCCGAAAAGCCCGCGAGAGTAACCCTAGGGTAGGTCAGCCTCAGATTAACCCAACGCAGGAAAAGTCTCTTCATGCCTTTTTACGTTTATATGTCTAAATGTCATGATCTCATTCAATATTCATACATCCCTTTTCTATGTCGAAAGAGATTACTAACCGCTGTGAATTGCAGGGAATAGTTGGGGGAGCATAATAAAGCATGTTTAGCATTGGTTATGGCACTAAAGGACTACTAACTTTCTCTTTTGCAGGGAAAGATTAAAAAAAAAAAAACCCCCAAAAAAAAAAAAAAAAAAACACACAAAAAATTACAGTTTTAGCATGCATCCATTTTGCGTTTCCCCAAGACTAAACTTCGAACCATTGTCTCTGTAGGATTGCTCCTCAAACCCGTTCGCAGTCTAAGAAAGCCCAGGTCTCTACCTCTGAAATGGCTGATCTTCCCAATCATAGTTCCATATCTCGGGAGGAGTTTGATGATTTTAAAAGACAGATGATGGAAATGGCCACAATGCTAAAGGAACAGTTCTTAATCAGACAGGATCCGGCAAACCAGGGATCGCATAATGTTCCACCACCAGGGGATGATCAGAATCCTCCTAAAAATGGTACAAACTTGCTTAAAGAGGACCAACCCCGACTCAAGGACGAGCCAGTCATCCCAAAGCCCGTTCCCATACCTAGCAGGACAGTGATTACTATCCCAGAAGAAGGGGACAATGACGACCTTCGGAGAAAAATGAAACACATGGAGGAGACCATCCAATCTCTAAGGGGCATAGGCTCCCTGGGCAGGGTTAATTATTCGGATCTATGTGTTTTCCCCGGAGCCAGATATCCAGAAAAGTTCAAAGTTCCCGAGTTTGAAAAATACAATGGAAAGGGAGACCCCTATACACACTTGAAAATATACATTGGAGAACTCGGGTCTTATGCCGAAGACGAGGGGTTAAGAATGCAACTATTCCAGAAAAGCTTAACAGGGGAGGCAAGAATCTGGTATGCCCGCCTCGACAACGCCCGAATCCACAACTGGGAGGAATTGGCCCATACCTTCTTAACCCAATACAGCTTTCAGGCCCGGATGGCTCTTGACAGGTACCAAATGACAAAGGTTAAAAAACAGCCTAGGGAATCCTTCAGGGAATATGCGCAACGATGGAGGGGCATGGCCGCACAGGTAACCCCCCCGATGAGCGAATCAGAGATGGTAATGACCTTTGTAGACATTCAGGAGGCACCGTATTATGAGCGGGTCATCTCGGGGATTGGAAGACCCTTTGCTGAAATGATTAAACATGGAGAGATGGTTGACATGGGGTTGAAATCGGGTAAAATCCGGGATCTTACTGCTTTAGAAACTGCTGCCGAGCAAATACAGAATGGAAACTACGGTAGCACTTCCCGGAGGGTCCAAAAGAAAAAGGAGGAGGATGTCTCCCTCATCCTACAGGGGTCATCCAGAAAAGCAGAAGGTCATCCTCCGGTGCAGGTGCAGAGGGGAGGGCCATCCCGACAGCCAAACTTCACAGATCAAAGGGCAGAGGGGCGAAGAAGATATGAGGCCTCGCAGAATCGAGTATTCACCCCGCTCGGGGAGCCGCTTGAACGGGTATTAGCGGTATTAGTAGCCCAAAAGAAAATAGTTGGTCTGGCACCACCGAGTGACCCAAAGGGTAGAAGGTTTGACCCGAGCAAGCGATGTGCATACCACTCCAGTTCCCCTGGCCATGATACACAAGATTGCTGGACGTTGAAGCATTGAATCCAAAACATGATAGACAGTGGGGAAATTGTGGTGGAACAACCGGACTCCCCGAATGTTAAAGCAAATCCCCTGCCAAGACATGATGGAGGGGGAGTTAATGCGACGGAGGCAAGTGAGGCTGGGGGGCCGCCAAGGTTGAACTATGTGCAGAAAATTGAGGAATTGATCAACGTGATACATGATCATGGGAGTGCACGGGGAGCGCCCATCAGGTTGATAGGGATAAGTCCAAATGGCATGGAAAGACCTGTCAAGTTGACAGCCCCGAGGCCCATCATCCTTGCAGCAAGGCCGCAACTCCCTATCAGTAGTCTGAAGACTATACCCTGGAATTATGGGGGAATACCAGAGGAAGCGGCCAGTTGTGCTTCCGTGACGACCAGGGGGAACCCCTTATATCTTCCCGGGCGAGTCCTTGAGAGCCAAAAGAGAAAAAATGAAGAGGTTTCCGAGGAAAGGGCCATAGAGTTTTTGAAAAGGATGGATCACCCAGAAACAAGGGGGATCCAGATTTTAAATGAGGAATCAACCCTAACATCAGTCATGGACTTGGTGTTGTCATCCAGTGAGCATTGCAAAACCCTGATGAAGGTTCTGGAGGAGGCATTTGTGCCCAAAGAAATTAGTGAGGAGGGTTTCGGCCAGCTGGTAGGCCACTTATTGGAAACCGATGCAATATCCTTTACGGATGAGGATATTCCCAAAGAGGGAAGGGGGCACCGAAAACCGCTACACATCACGGTAATCTCCTCAGGATATGTCATGAATGGGGTGCTGATCGACGGGGGATCGGCATTGAATATATGTCCTCTCAGCACGCTGAAGAAAATGAACATCAGTCCCAAGCGCCTACGGGCCAGTCATGTGGTGGTTCGGGCTTTTGACGGATCCCGGAGGGATACCATCGGGGAGATAGATTTGCCAGTGGAGATAGGGCCCTGTACTTTTGATATATCCTTCCAAGTCCTAGATATTACGGCAAGCTACAACCTGCTGTTAGGGAGGCCGTGGATACACATGGCCGGGGCAGTTCCTTCCACGCTCCACCAACAAATCAAGTTGATCATCGATGGGAATCTGGTAACAATCTCGGCCGAATGTGATGACCCTTCTCCTCCCAGGAGTGGCCTACCAATAATCAATGTGGATGAGTCGGCGGCGCCTGCCAGCTTTCAAGCACTAGAGATTAGCACTCCCCATTATAGATGCCTGGGAGCTCCAGCTGTGAAACCAAGGGTCTCTCCGGAACTCACCTTTGTGGCAAGGGAAATGATTAAAATGAACTTCCAACCTGGACGGGGACTAGGGAAAAGCAGTCAGGGAATCACCGAGCCCATCCACCTACCACAGCAGATAGGCAAAGCAGGATTGGGATACCATGTGGGCGCAGTACGGGGACACCGTCAGGGTGCGACTCCGATTCGACTAGTTGGCAGTCCAGTGACCAAAGTCGACAATAAGCAGGGGATCAGCGGACCTGTGATTGGGGCAGGGAATGAAGAGTTAACCCCCACACGTAATGAGTCGGCCCGGAGGGAAAGTTTCCTGCGGGAGGTCGCAAAAGAGTTTGAAAACAAATGCTATATCCCCGGACAATCAACAAGCAGTAAGGAGGGGACGAATGTTATCACACCACCGGGAGCCCAACAAGTTGTGCCTGTCATCGATTGGGCAGGGCTGATTATTCCTGGAGAAGATATGGAGAAGGACTCAGGCGACGTATCCGTAATCATCGGGGAGGTGTCCGATGTGAGGCCCTCCTTTATCCAGCGCATTTCATCTGACCTGACCATCGATAATTGGACCCAGAAACCAGTGATATCCAAACAAGGGTAAAGCTCGACGTCAGGGTGGTTAACCCTAGAGGATGGGGGAATGAAGAAGTTTTATTTTGTTGTTGTTTTATTTCTGCATAATTGTGTCGTTTCTTCGTGTTATTTGAAATGGCGATCGTCGTGAAAAATGATTTATATATGACAAGTATTTTGTTTCATGTCAGGTGTACCCATTTGAGTAATCCTTGCCTAACAAATGGTCTTTCAAATTTGAATGATGATTATGATTTTGACATTGAGCTGGATTTCGATTTAATGGGCATTGAACAAGACGAGACAGATTACGACGACGCACCTGACGAGATCAAAGGATGGGTCGAGGATAAACCCAAACCCAACTTGGACCAAACCATCACCGTTGATATTGGAACCCCTGACAAGCCAAAGGAACTCAAGATAGGGACGGACCTCACCCCCAGCCAGAAAGCCGAAATGGCTGAGCTGCTAAAACAATATGAGGATGTCTTTGCCTGGTCTCATGAGGATATGATCGGATTGTCCACCGACATTGTGGTACACCGATTACCCATCAAGGAGGGTTTCAAGCCTGTCAAACAAAAATTAAGGAAATTGAAACCGGAGTGGAGCTTAAAAGTGAAGGAAGAGATCATCAAGCAGTTCAGGGCGGGAATCATTATGGTATCCACTTATCCTGAATGGTTATCCAATGTGGTCCCGGTAGCTAAGCCTGGAGGAAAGGTGAGGGTATGTGTAGACTACAGAGATCTAAACAAGGCCAGTCTCAAGGATAACTTCCCGGTGCCTTTCATACACATCCTGGTAGATAACACAGCCCAGTACGAAATGTATTCTTTTGTGGATTGCTTTGCGGGATATCATCAGATAATGGTGGCGGAAGAAGACCGGGAAAAGACCGCATTCATTACCCCCTGGGGCACTTTCTGCTATAGACGACTGGCTTTCGGTCTCACAAATGCAGGGGCTACTTATCAGAGAGCCATGATGGCCTTGTTCCACGATATGATGCACAAGGAGATAGAGGTCTACGTGGATGACATTATTGTGAAATCAAAGGTAGAATCCGATCATATAACTCATCTTAAAAGGCTATTTGATCGACTCAGAAAGTATAATTTGAAACTCAATCCAGCCAAGTGTGCTTTCGGAGTGCAGTCAGGCAAGCTCTTGGGATTCCTGGTTAGTGATCGGGGCATTGAGTTGGACCCAGCAAAGATTAAGGCCATTGTGGATATGCCGGCACCTCACACAGAAAAGGAGATAAGAGGATTCCTCGGGAGGATAAACTTCATCAGCCGTTTTATATCCCACTTGACGACTACATGTGAGCCGATTTTTAAACTGTTAAGAAAAGGGGTGTCCCAAGAATGGAATGAGCAATGTCAGAAGGCGTTTCAGACCATTAAAAAGCAATTGACTGAGGCACCAGTGCTGGTACCTCCCCGAAGGATGGGATCCCTCTGTTTATGTATATATCGGTAAATGCCATCGCGATGGGATGTATGTTGGGACAGAAAAATGAGGCGGGAAAAGAGCAGGCCATCTATTACCTCAGCAAAAGATTTAGCCAATGTGAGCAGAATTACACTCCCATTGAGAAGACCTGTTGTGCTCTGGCCTGGGCTGCAGGGAGATTACAGCACTACCTCCATGGGCATACAACGTACCTGATATCAAGAATGGATCCCCTGAAGTATATTTTCGAAAGGCCCATGCTGAATTGTCGACTATCAAGATGGCAGTTAATTTTACAACAGTTTGACATGGTGTACGTGACCCAGAAGGCCATGAAAGGGCAGGGAATTGCAGATCAGTTGGCAGAAGCCCCGGCAGGAGGGATGGAGCCGTTAGAAACTCCTCTCCCGGGCGAGGATATATTTTGGGTATCGCGCGAAAAATGTGATGACGAGGGACAATTCTGGAAGCTGTATTTTGATGGTGCCATGAATGCCGAGGGGGCAGGAGCCGGAGCGGTCCTAGTCTCTATCACCGGAGAACAATACCCCGTGGCCACTAAACTTCGTTTCAGCAATTCGAACAACACCGCTGAATACGAGGGGTGTATCTTGGGACTCCGATTGGCCCGTGACATGGGAGTAAAAAGACTAGCGGTGTTCGGGGATTCAGAATTGGTAATCAGACAAGCAATCGGGGTATACAACACTAAGGAGCTTCGGTTACTTCCATACCATCGTTGTGTCACCCAGCTTATGCAAGAGTTCGAAGATATCGCCTTCCGCCATATTCCTTGGGGACGAAATGATTTTGCCGATGCATTGGCGACTTTGGCTTCCTTAATCCACGTGATCAAGAGTAGGGACAGTCCACAGATTGAGATCACCGTACAGAATGCCCCGGCATATGAGGAACATGTGGCAGTGTTATCAGACGAGGTGGGATTGACAGGGCAGCCCTGGTATCATAACATCAGGGAATATTTGAGAGATAGATCCCTTCCCGATCAGGCAAATCGGACTGAAAGGATGAGAATTCAAAAGATGGCGATGAAGTTTTACCTGAGTGGCGATTCACTTTACAAAAGGGATGCCGGGTTGGGACTGTTGCAATGCGTAGACGAAACGCAATCCCAAAGGATTATGAATGAAATCCATGGCGGGGTGTGTGGGCCACATATGAGTGGACCGATGTTGGCCAAAAAGATCTTGAGGACAGGGTATTATTGGTTAACGCTGAAGGCCGATTGCGATGATCATGTCAAACGGTGTTACCAATGCCAGGCGCACGCTAATGTGATCCATACACCTCCCAATGAACTGCACTGTATGACCTCCCCGTGGCCATTTTCAATGTGGGGAATGGATGTAATCGGACCAATAGAGCCCAAAGCAAGCAACGGACACCGATTCATTTTCGTCATGATCGATTATTTCACCAAATGGGTAGAGGCAGCTTCTTTCCCTAAAGTAACTCAGGAGGTCATCGTCAACTTCGTCAGGAATAATGTCATTTGCCGATATGGGCAACCTGAGGTTGTGGTCTCTGACAATGCCAAGAATTTAAACAACGCCCTCATGAAGGAACTGTGTGACCAGTTCAAGATTAAGCATCTCAATTCCGTCATTTACCGTCCTAAGATGAATGGGGCAGTGGAGGCTGTAAATAAAAACATCAAGAAGATCATGGCGAAAATGTCTGCTAATCATCGGGGATGGCCGGATCTGTTACCCCTCACCCTGCTGGCATACCGAACATCAACGCGTACTTCTACAGGGGCAACCCCTTACGCTTTGGTGTATGGAATGGAGGCTGTCCTGCCAGTTGAAGTTGAGATGGCGTCCCTCAGAATAGTGATCGATGCTCAGATAAGCGAGGAGGATTGGATGCAAAGTCGATACGACCAATTGGCCCTAATTGATGAAAGGAGGGTGGCTGCTGTTTGGCACGGCCAGCTATATCAACAGAGGATCTCCCGATCATACGACAAAAGGATCAGGCCTCGGAAATTCAAGGAGAATGACCTGGTGCTAAAGAGAGTCATGTCTTGTCAAGACGAAGCCAAGGGGAAGTTTGCCCCGAATTGGGAAGGACCATTCATGATTAAGAAAGTGCTATCCGGAGGAGCCCTCATATTGCAAGAAATGGATGGTGAGGTATTTCCACAACCCCTCAATTCTGACTCGGTGAAGCGGTTCTACGCTTAAATCATCAGTTCTTTTTTCCTTTGAGAGCGAACTACGTAGGACCTGATCTCCCAACTTGTGGGGGTACGTAGGCAGCCATCATGGCGCGGTCCGATCCTTTAAAAAAAAAATATAATCGTTTCCCTAACCAAAACCAATTTTCGATAGCCAGATAAAACCTTCCTACACCCTCAAAACCTTCCCGAAACCAACTGCCTAACCAGTTTCATCCCAGAATACATACCCTGATCCAACCCAAACAGTTATCCAAAATCTGAGATTCAATCCGACGAAATCAAAAGGTGTGCGGCAATATCTGTCAAATCTCCATCAAGTCTTGAGGAAAGAAAGAAGGCGAAATGTCAAAATCATGGTCAGTTGGATAAAATGATGATCCAATGGATGGCAATGATACGACAAAAGGGGAAAATGACTAAATTTAAATGCATGTATATATATATATAAGTCGTTTTATTACAAGATTTCTCTTTCAATAACTGATGAAACCAACATAGTCTATGCAGGAAATAAAATAATCTACAAATCTGAAACTAGCCGCAGCAGGATGGACAGGGTGGTGGATAGATCTGAAGCATCAGCATCTCCTGCAATCTGCTGCCCCATCATATCAATACGATCCAGTAAAGCAGTAGCTCGGCTGACAGTCCCAAAATGAGCATCTACCACTGCCCTGGTCTGAAATACAATGGCCTCTCTATCAGCAATGGCAGCATCTCTAGCCCGAATGGCCTCATCTCTCTCGGCAAGGGCGGCATCCCTCTCGGCTTCAGTAGTAATCAGGGCCAGGCGGAGTCGGGAATCCTCAGCGACCCGACTCGGGGCAGAATCGGCTGAAATGGAATGGTCTGTGGTATCTTCTGTGAAAATCACTACAGAGTCATCAAAGGCCCCAGTCCGACTCAAACTAGCCGAATCCAGGTCTCCACGCAACCACTGTACGTAGGCAAATGTCTGGATGTGACAGCTCGCACTATACTCGGCAAAGATCCTGCGATCCCAAAGCTCGTATACCTGCAATAGATCCCTCTCTGTACAGGATGATATAAGGAATCGGTATGCGGCTGCACCCGCGAAGGGGTGTAAATCCTGTGTCTGATCAAACTGCCCCATAACCGCCAGGGGATGATAGGTCGTCACGCCCCTTAACCCAGCAATGGGAATGAAATCCATGCCAGGCACATGAGTCAAGAAGCTCATGAAGGAGCAATAGCCCGAGTAAACCAATAGATGAAAGGGGTCCTCAATGATAGACAAAAATGATGTCCAGGAGGCCACATCAGTACAACTCGCGGGACGAAGCGAAAACTGCGTGGTTATGTCATGGCTGAAGCAAAACCCTTGGCGACGGAAATGGCCGATGGGACTAAGATGACTCATGAACCATATATACAATAAGGTCGAACTCCCTCTGAAGAATCTCCCTCGGAAGGACTGGCAATATGTGGCCGACATATAGGTATCCGCCAATATCATTGGGAGAATGGTGTGATCCTCCTGAAGGGCCCTAACGGCCGCAACAATCCGCATGTCCAAATGATCGGATCCTGCAGGCAAATACAAAACTGAGATGACACAGGCCATCAGAACGCCCACTCTCAAGGCATCCCAGCGCTCCTCGGACACGGAAAAATCACCGAGGAAAAGACGGAAACTGTCAGGTGAGCCAAATCGGTCAATCAAGAATTGAAGAGGAACCATATGGTCTGATGTGATTACCGGTAATAAGACAGCCCTCCGCAAACCGGTGAAAGTCAAGAATTGACGGCGCATGGAACCAACGGTAACCCTAGCACAGGGACCATCCAACGGCAAGCCGGTGAAGCGAGCATACTCCTCAAGGGTGGGGGTCAGCTCTACTGTCCCCAAACCTAAACACCTGACGGGCAGGGGCCCAATAGCTCAGAAGACCATCCACAAAGCCCGCTGGCACCCGGAAGGTTAATAAGGACCAAAAATGTCCCAAAAGACCATCTACGATAACCCTATCTGCTGGCAGTAGACTGTCCAACCAGCGGAAGAGGCTGCCAACCAACCCTGTGGGAGGAGTGGAATCCAAACGAACCACGGCATCTGAGGACGACATCTGTGAAAAAATAGTATCAAAAAAGACTGTACAGGGGTCATTCTCTACCCATAAATAAAAAGCATGCATCATACAGTTAATAATAAAGCAGGTGAATCCCATAAAAATGAAAAAGAAAACTGGGCATAAATAAATAAATGAGTTCAGTACATAGTGCATAAATGAAAAAGAAATCTAAGTAGGTGCCGATACAAAAGGCCCTATCCTATCCTGGTCCAAATAAAATCAGTATCATCTATGAAAGCAGGATCCTCGAACTGATCCCCTGGAGTCGTCGAGCTCGGAGGACCAAAGTTCATATCAGGGATGTAGGGATGCGCTGTGGCATCAGATGAACTCGGGCCTGCATCATAACCCGCACCGTCAGGATCGTAGGTGTAAGCCTCCTCCGGGGTCCGGCCCAACCCCCGAATAAACAGCGACAACTGATCCACCTGACGGGTCAATGTGGCGATCTACTCAGCGTGGGTAGGGGTCCGAACACAGGCAGCCCAATCGGTCATCGTAACCGAGCCTGGAACCATGTCTCCAAGAAAGAAAGTGGCCCGAGTCTGGGGACCGATGGTACGAGGTACCCACCAAGTCCTGAAAGCCTCACTCGTACTGGGGCCTGTGGAAAGCATCCGACCGTCCTCCCCGGCGAGCATGATCTCCGAGGGCTGAGAATCCAGCGGCCAGAAAGTAGTGAAAGAAAGGGAGTGCGGGATGCGGATCTCCCCAGTGACGCATCTGAATGCGCGCTCTCCCAGATACATCACCCAGCCTCCAACACTCTGCAAAGTGAGGCGACGGGTGGAAAGCTCGAACTCCGGGCCGGAAGGATGCCCGTCAGCAAACCCCACAGTCAGATGCTCGGAGAGGTAGGGAATCCAGACGACGTCGGCAGCCGTGATCAACTCCAGCTGAATACGACAATGTGCAAAGCTGCCCGACACGGGGACCTCCTCCAGAGTACTGTGATGCCATCGCCGACCCCGAGGATAAGTGTCCGGGCCCAGAGTAGTGATAGGCCTCAGACATGGCAGCCGCTCGTAAGCCCAGAACTGTGAATAGAAACAAGGCAAGGCATGAGTCACTATCAAATACAGAAAAGAGATGAAAGGAAAAGAAATACAGTAAGAGAGAGGAGGAAGGGACTCACCAGCAGAAAGTGGTAGAAACCGAGCCAGGCATCAGTCTGTCCCTCTAAGCGTAGACGCAGACCGTGGAGGAAATAAGCAAAAGTGAATGACCCCCAATCGTAGTCACCAATCCGGCCTACATCTCGAACAGCCCCTACGACGCTGAAGTGGATGGTAGAGGAGTTGTTCCCTAGGAAACAACCCCTCATGATAGTCAGGAACAGGCGCCGTAGTAGGATGTCACGAGTGCCCTGGTCTGCTGGAATGGGCAGTGCGTACAGACCCCCAACAGCATCGACAGCCAAAGCGCCGGATCGAATACTACGGGCCTTGAAGACTCGATCATCAGCAGCGAAGCCTAGCAAAGCTCGAACCTCCACTGGAGTGATATCAAGATCCAGGGGGACACGGGACCCGGTGAACTCTATGCCCGTAATGTACCTCCAATCCCAGGGGGTCAACACGACCTCGCAGTCAAGAAGATGGAGAGACTGCGTCTGGTGGAACCAGCGCTCGGATAAGGCCCTCATGTAACCCCAGGGACATTGCCGGGGGATGATAGTGAAGAAATGACGGAGGCCCCAAGAATCCACCACAGCCCGGTAGTCGCTGTGCAGGGCCGCGTAGAGAGAGTAAATGTTGAACCAATTACCCCTCGGCTGGGTAAACTCCGGCACCTGTGAAAATCACCAATGGGTCAATCCAGATAGAACCGGAAATTGAGAAATCAAGAACAAATGAAAAGCCGAATCGAGGATACCTCATTAGCCACAAGAGATGCCGAGGGATGACGACTGAGATCCCGACCCAATAGATCGGGTATCTGGACAGAAGCGCCAGATAAGGCGCGATGAGTGGGGGGAGCTGATGTGCTGGAAGACGGCTCCTCCACCGCAACCTCCGGAGGAGCAACCTCCTCAACGTCCGGGTGATCAGGACGGATGACAGACTCCGCCAAGCGACGAGCCTGACGGGTACGAGGGGGAATAGGGGCAGGTGCAACCCTACGACGACGAACACCCGAAGTCCGAGAGGCGGAGGAGCTACTGGGCGCATCACGATCCATAGCTGGAATAGAACGGGCGAGAAAGAAGGTAAGTTCCCTTTTAAAATTATGTAATGAACATTCTAAATTTCTAGCCTCATCATATGATTAATGCAACATGATGCATGGTTATTATAAAAAAAAAAAAAAAAAAAAAAAAAAAATCGGCAGAGTTCCGTTTGTAAAATGGACATCCCAGGCATAAGCCAAACGTGTTTTCCATCAATCAAAGCCTCAAACAGATTTAAATTGCATTCATATGTGTAATTACATCATGTAATGCATGTTTCTCTTGCAGAAAAGGAATAACAATATGTGGGACCGCCTCATGAACATAAAATAGGACTCACACAGTTGATACATAGCATGTATATATGATGGTACATTGCATTAACATTGTGAAGCATACATTTTATGTCTAAACATGCAAATAGTCAAATGTATAGCAAAACATTGACGAAATTGAAAAGTGACCGGTCAAAGTGTTACCTGTAGCGCGTAGATCGACCCTACCGGAGCAGTTTTTGCAGAAAAATTGAAAAAAAATCGACAAAAAGCCCTTGCGAACAAGAAAAATCGAGAGAATCTCTGAGGATTGCAAGTTGAAAGTGACAGATCTGGAGGAGGCGCGTTGGTTATAAGGCCCGATCTTGGCCGCAGATGTATCTGCGGCTGGCCGCAGATCCATCTGCGGCTGGCCCTGGTGGGCCCCACCTTGCTCCCTTGAAGCCATTTGACGTGTTGAAGTGAAAAGTTTACGCGATGGGTGACCGGCGGCGATACCCGGCCCCGACATGACGATCGACCGGCGACGATAACCGGCGATCACGAGATGGATGTCCGGCGACGATAACCGGCTCCGACAAGATAACCAACCGGCGACGATAACCGGGGGTTACGCGATGGGTGACCGGCGACGATACCCGGCCCCGACATGACGATCGACCGGCGACGATAACCGGCGATCACGAGATGGATGTCCGGCGACGATAACCGGCTCCGACAAGATAACCAACCGGCGACGATAACCGGGGGTTACGAGATGGGTGACCGGCGACGATACCCGGCCCCGACATGACGATCGACCGGCGACGATAACCGGCGATCACGAGATGGATGTCCGGCGACGATAACCGGCTCCGACAGACAACCAACCGGCGACGATAACCGGGGGTTACGCGATGGGTGACCGGCGACGATACCCGGCCCCGAACGAGACGATAGATTGAAAGAGTGAACCCAAAGACTAACAAACACGGTCAAGGGGTTGATACATTGACACTCTTACGAATGTCTTGCATGCATTACAATCTTATGTTGCATCATAAGCTATATGTGTGGCATCATGTATGTACTGTCATTCTTACGCACTGTCATTCATGCATCGAGTGTCTATTTCTTTATCCTGTTCATTTCATTTATCATTTCATAAACATGATAAAGAGGGGCAGCTGTAGACACCCAAATTTTGCGTTTCCTTCTACTAACCATGACAGGAGGGCGAAATCGTCAATTGAACCGGCTTGCGGGAGCAAAGGAGCGGGCACAAGGGCAAGCGCCCGACACCGCCGCAATGTTTTGGGCAACCCAAGTTTACGTGACAATAAAGCCGTCCGAGGCAGGCATTTCCGAATGAGGTGGCACGTCTCCCGGAAATTCCCGGACTGCAGAATACGAGCCTGTCAGTGAAAACCGACGTTGCGGCACGAAAATCGAGGCGTGGCACGAAAATCGAGAAAGTCAAGCCCGCCAGCCGCGGATAGATCTGCGGCCAAGTGGGTGCGCCAGCACGGAAACCAGGAAATCAGCACTACCAGCTGAGTGCGATGGGAGGCGCGCCAGCTGGCCAGCCTATTTAAGCCCAGCTTCGGGCAGCATACAGGAGGTTGGAAGAAATTTGGAAGAAGAAGGATTCAGCACAACAGCAGCACGGAATTTGAGAGAAAAATAGTAGATTTTTGCAACAAAAATAGGAAGAAAAGAGAGAAAAAAAGAGAAATTTTACTACTTTAATTTTGATTGTATCAAATATATTTCTCATACTATTCAAATACCAAGACTTCATCCTTTTGAGATCATTTTGCAAGGTAAAAATTCCCTTTGGTTGTAACAATTCATATCATCTTATTTGCTTAGATGGGATGTAGTTTTCATGTATATTGTTGAACAATCGTGGATTAGGGATTATTAGTGAAGGTTCCATCGGAATAAAATTCTTCCTAATAAACCGAGGATATCCAAGTGATGAAATTTCTAGCTTGTTTAGGGTGATTTATTGGGTGTAATTTATTTAGATTGTCATTTCCGGATATCATGGTGTATTAGATAAATCCGGGTTGGTTAGTTATGTAGGATTCATTTTGTAGGCATGTATTAATCTCGTGTGAGCCTAGGAATGCGACCCCGTGGTCCAAATCCGATGATGGACGTTTTGATGTATGTGATAGATTCAAGATGCTCGTTTTGTAACATGTAACCATTGGGCCTTAAAACGACGCTAAGGCGAGGATCGGGTTTAAGGCCCCGTACTAGTGGAATATGTGATTGTTAGCGTTCGGGGATATTTTGATGGTTTACATGCCCATGAATAGCCCCGACGCGTGTTCATGCTTGATTAAATCTTGTGACACAAAAAAAAAATGATTTCAAAGATTAAACCATGAAGATTTTCATAAAATCAATCAAATTAGGTTATTAGCTTCACGAAGATAAGAAATTGAAAGTGCCAACGAATGTCGATTCCCATTTAACGAGAAAGCTAAAGAAAGAATCGTTTCCCAAAATATCACATAAAATGATTTTATAAATATGTAACGTTTTATTAAATTCTTTGTGCATAGGGCTAAAGAGATTCTAGAAGTTGCCCATCGTTTGAGTTACGAAAGCAACGTATAGATCTCGATTCCTATTTTGACGAAGATTTAAAACTCTTGTTTCACCAAAACGACACCTAATGAAAGTCTCATTGTTTTGACAAATTAAAATCAAACCTTTCTTATAAAGAATCAAGCTTTCTCGTATAAATCGAAGGACATTCCGAAGCATTCTCAAATCAAAGCACGATTTTCCCTAAAAAGTCCAAATGAATCTGTCATACAAACTCACCACAACATTCATGTAGGCACACACACACACACGCGCACACGCACACGTTTCATGAATTAAAGGATAGGAAAGCATCAAGATTGCGGTAACCGTGTTTCACGGAAGTCGAGGGGTGCCTAACACCTTCCCCTCACTTAAGCAAGCCCCCGAACTCTATGAATCTCGATTCGCAGACTAATTAATTCGGAGTCACATATGAGCCAGCGATTTATAAAAAAGGGCGAAAACTCGGATGAGTTGGTACATCCATTTCAAATATACCAACTGGCGACTCTGGTTAATTGGCTCATCATAAAAAACGATCTTTCAAAACCCCGTCGACATTCAAGCCGACCTTTTCCAAAAAATCATCTAATCAAAAGGCTAAAATTGGAAAAGACCAAATATCGCATAAGCGGATAAAACTGGCGTCGACAAACCCCACAGCCAGATGCTCAGAAAGATAAGGAGTCCAGACGACCTCTGCAGCGGTGATCAACTCCAGCTGAATGCGGCAGTGGGCAAAGCTGCCAGACACCGGGACCTCCTCCAGAGTGTTGTGATGCCACCGACGACCCCTGGGGTAGGTATCTAGGCCGAAGGTCGTGACAGGCCTCAGGCATGGAAGACACTCGTAGGCCCAGAACTGTAAACAGGAACAAGGCAAGGCATGAGTAACCGTCAAATGCAGAAAAGAGAAATGAAATGAAGGGAAGTACAGTAAGAAAAGAGGAAAAGAGGGCTCACCAGCAAGAAGTGGTAAAAGCCGAGCCAAGCATCTGTCTGTCCCTCCGAACGTAGACGAAGACCGTGGAAGAAATAAGCAAAGGTGAAGGACCCCCAGTCATAGTCGCCGATCCGGTCTACATCCTTGACAGCTCCGACGACGCTGAAATGAATGGTAGAGGAGTTGTTCCCTAAGAAACAACCCCTCATAATGGTCACGAACAGACGTCGGAGCAGTATATCACGAGTGGCTCGATCCGCTGGAAATGGCGTCGCATATATGCCTCCAACGGCGTCAACAGCCAAAGCTCCAGACCGAATGCTGCGGGCCTTAAAGACCCAGTCATCGGCAGCGAAACTCAGTAAAGCTCGGACCTCTGCTGGAGTAATATCAAGATCCAGAGGGACACGGGATCCAGTGAACTCAATGCCAGTAATGTACCTCCAGTCCCAAGGAGTCAGCACGACCTCGCAGTCCAAGAGATGAAGGGACTGGGTCTGGTGGAACCATCGCTTGGATAAGGCCCTCATGTAACCCCAGAGGCACTGATGGGGAATGATAGTGAAGAAAGAGCGGAAACCGCAAGAGTCCACCACCGTGCGGTAATCACTGTGCAAGGCTGTGTAAAGGGAGTAGATATTGAACTAGTTACCCCTCGGCTGAGTGAACTCGGGCACCTGTGGCAATCACTAATGGGTCAGTCCGGATACGAACAGAAATCGAGAATGAATGCAGAGTAGAATTGAATATACCTCATTAGCAACAAGAGATGTTGAGGGGTGACGACTGAGGTCCCGACCCAATAGATCGGGTATCTGCACAGAGGCGCCAAATAAAGCGCGATGAGGAGATGGAGCTGGTGTGCTGGAGGATGGCCCCTCTACCGCCACGTCCGGAAGAGCAGCCTCCTCAACATCAGGGTGATCGGGCCGGATGACAGCCTCCGCCAGTCGGCGAGCCTGGCGGGCCCGAGGCAAAGCAGGGACGGGTGCAAACATACGGCGGCGAACCCCCGAGGCACGAGATGCGGTGGAGCTACTAGGAGCGTCAGGATCCATAGCTGGAATAGAACAGGCGAAGAGGAAGGTAAATTCTATTTTGAATTATGTCACAAATATTCCAATTTCATATCGTCATCATAGAACTAATGCAACATGATGCATGTTTACTATATATGCATGAAAAAAAAATGGGCAGAGTTTTGTCTATAAAATGGGCATCTCATGCATAACCAAGCATGTTTTTAATCTAATCCAAGCCACAACAGGTCAAAATTGTATTTATATGAATAATTGCAACATGAAAAGGACCATAATGCATGATTTTCTTTCAAAAGAAACAACAGATATGTGGGACCGCATCATGAGCATAAAATATGACTTGCACAATTGATACATAGCATATACATGCAATAATACATGGCATAACATTTCAAAGCATACATTTATATCTCTAAGCATGCAAAATAGCAAATGTATAGCAAAACATTGACGAAATTGGAAAACAATCCGTTAAAGTGTTACTTGTAGTTCGTAGATCGATCTAACCGGAGCGGTTTTTGCGAGAAGATTGGAAAATTCGGCAAAAAGGACGTGCAAAGGTGTGAAAATCGTGTGGGGGTACGAATGAAAGTGACAGATCTGGGAAGCGGCTGGCCGCTTAAAGCCCGGATCTTGGCCGCAGATCCATCTGCGGCTGGGCCCAATGATTCCCCCCTGTCCATTGCAAGCTTAATCGAATCTAATGCCCGTTTGACTCATAATTGGGTAATAAAATGCAAGATTTTGATGAATCGGGCATCGAACTCGGCTTCTCAATTCGACGAGCGACCGGATACGAGACCCAGCACTCACAAGACAATCGACCGGATACGAGACCCGGCTATTACGAGATGAGCGACCGGATACGAGACCCGACACTCATAAGACGATCGACCGGATACGAGACCCGGCGATTACGAGATGGGTGACCGGATACGAGACCCAGCCCCGACAAGACGATTGACCAGATACGAGACCCGGCGATTACGAGATGGGTGACCGGATACGAGACCCGACCCCGACAAGACGATCGACCGGATACGAGACCCGACGATTACGAGATGGGTGACCGGATACGAGACCCGGCCCCGACAAGACGATCGACCGGATACGAGACCTGGCGATTACGAGCTGGGTGACCGGATACGAGACCCGGCCCTGACAAGACGAACGACCGGATACGAGACCCGGCGATTACGAGATGGGTGACCGGATACGAGACCCGGCTCCGACAAGACGATCGACCGGATACGAGACCCGGCGATTACGAGATGGGTGACCGGATACGAGACCCGGCCCCGACAAGACGATCGACCGGATACGAGACCCGGCGATTACGAGTTGGGTGACCGGATACGAGACCCGGCCCTGACAAGACAATCAACCGGATACGAGACCCGGTGATTACGAGATGGGTGACCGGATACGAGACCCGACCCCGACAAGACGATCGACTGGATACGAGACCCGATGATTACGAGATGGGTGACCGGATACGAGACCCGGCCTCGACAAGACGATCGACCGGATACGAGACCTGGCGATTACGAGATGGGTGACCGGATACGAGACCCGGCCCCGACGAGACAATCAACCGGATACGAGACCCGGTGATTACGAGATGGGTGACCGGATACGAGACCCGGCCCCGACGAGACGATCGATCGGATACGAGACCCGGTGATCACGAAATGGGTGACCGGATACGAGACCCAGCCCCGACAGGACAATCAACCGGATACGAGACCCGGTGATTACGAAACGAGCGACCGGATACGAGACCCGGCGCAGACGAGGCGATCAACAGGATACGAGACCCGGTGATCACGAGACTAACGACCGGATACGAGACCCGGCGTAAACGAGACGATCAATTGGAAGGCGAAACCCGACGACTAACAATGCGGTTAGGGATTGATGCATTAACACCTTTACGAATGTTTTGCATGCCTTACATCTTGCGTTGCATCATAAGTTGCATGTGTTGCATCATGTATGTATGTCATTCTTGTGCACTGTCATTCATGCATCGGCTGTCTATTTCTTTATCCTGTTCATTTCATTTAACAGTTCATAAACATGATAAAGAGGGGCAGTTGTAGACACCCAAATTTTGCATTTCGTATACTAACCTTGACAGGAGGGCAAATTCGTCCATTGAGCCAGCCTACGAGAGCGAAGGATGGGCGCGAGTACGAACACTCGATGCCACCACGACGATTTGCAAATCAAAACCAACATGACAACAAGGCCGTCCGAAATAAGCATTCCCGAATGATGTGGCACGTCTCCTAGTAATTCTTGGACTGCAAAATACGAGCCTGTCGGCAAGAACCGACGTCACGACACGAGAATCGAGGCGTAGCACGAAAATCGAGAAAGTCAAGCCAGCTAGCCACACGAAACTCGAAATACGAAAACCGAAAATCAGCTGAGTGGAGGGGTGGTGGCCAGCCGCAGATCCATCTGCGGCTGGCTCTGGCCAGCCTATTTCACTCATCCCTCATTCAGCATACAGGAGGTTCGAGAGAGAAAGAAAGGAAATGAGCAGCAGCTCGGAAAAGAGGGAAAAATAGCAGAAATTTGCAAGAAAAATAGAGAGAAAAGAGAGAAAAAAGTGAGGAATTATATCTTTTGTGTAAGATTATATACCATATATTTTCTACTCTACTCAATATACAAGTTCATACATATTGTGAGGATTATTTGCAAGGTGAAAAGACCATTTCTATAGCAATTTTTGTGTATCATTTTGTTAATGTTCTTGTCAATTGGGTTACGTGGAATGTAATTTTTCTTGTATATTGTTGTGGATACATGGATTAGGGACCATTAGTGAAGGTTCCCATGGAACTAAATGCTTCCTAATGACCCGAGGATGTCCATTTAGCGAATTAATTTAGCTTGTTATGATGATTTATTGGGCCTAGTTTGTTTAGATTGCCATTTTAGGATATTGTGTTTGTTTGGCCATTTTGGATGTGAGCCTAGGAATGCGACCCCGTGGTCCAAATTCGATGATGGACATCTTTTGATATAAGTAGTAGAAGCTATGTAGTTTTCATTTGTAAGTATGTAATCGTCGGGCCTTAAAGCGACGCCAAGGCGAGAATCGTGTTTAAGGCCCCATCATAGTGAAAATATGTGATTGTGGGCGTTCGGGGTTATTTTGATGGCTTACATGCCCGTGAATAATCCCCTACGCATTATAATGTTTGATTTGAATTGTAACACCAAAAAGGGATTTCAAAGCTAAGCGATAAAGATCTTCATAAAATAAATCAAACTAGGTTAGTAGCATCACGAGGATAAGAAATTTGGGGTGCTAAGGAATGTTGATTTCTATTTTAACGAGAAGGCAAAAGAAAGAAATCGTTTTCAAACATCACAAAAATGGTTTTATAAAAATAAATAATGTTTTATTAAATCCTTGTGCATAGGGTTAAAGAGATCCTAGAGGTTGCCCATCATTTGAGTTATGAAAGCAACGTATAGATCTAGATTCCTATTTTGACAAAGGTTTAGAAAACTCTTGTTTTGCCAAAACGACACCTAATGCAATCTCACCGTTTTAACAATTAAAATCAAACATTTTTCTCATAAAGCTTTCTCGTACAAACCGAAGGACATTCTAAAGCATTCCCAAAAAGAAAAACACGACTTTTTCGAAAACCCAATTGGTTTCTTCATGCAAACTCACCACCACATTTATATAGGCGCACACACACACACGCACACATACACATTTCATGAATTAAAGGATAGGAAAGTATCAAGATTGCGGTAACCGTGTTTCACGGAAGTCGAGGGGTGCCTAACACCTTCCCCTCGCTTAAGCAAGCCCCCGAACTCTATCAATCTCGGTTTGCAGACCAATTAATTCTGAGTCACATATGAGCCAGCGATTTATAAAAAAAAATGAAACTCAGATGAGTTGGTACATCCATTTCAAATATACCAACTGGCGACTCTGGTTAATTGGCTCATCATAAAAAATGATCTTTCAAAACCCTGTCGACATTAATGCCGACCTTTTCCAAAAAATCATCTAATCAAAAGGCTGAAATTGGAAAGGACTAAATATCGCTAAAGAAGCGATCCCTCCCGGCGTCGACAACATCTTATACTGAGTAAATGGAAATGCCTTCATAGGAAGGCCAATAAATGTCGATTATATATTGACCACAAATGGTAGGATGATATGAATACTCCTAGGATATTGGTGAGGCTGATCACCTACCAGATATCCAAAACTCAAATGGTTCTAAGTCATTAAAGACTGATAGAACTAAATGAAATATATGGTTCATGTACAGAACCCTCAGTATACATCATTGACATCTTTCAAATCAAACACATTGTGTTTACATTTTCAAATGAACTTGTTGAGCATTTGTAGCTCATTCTTGCGCATATCTTCTTTTGCAGCTTTAAATGATATCTCTGGTACTTCTGGGATAGATAAAGGGAAAGGACACGTTTACTAGTTTTATTAACTTCTTTTGAATAATCTAAGTCTTTTAAAGGCTTTTGTTGTAAGAACTTAGTACTGAGAACAATGTAATCGAACCAAATGATATGTAATATATTATGATCCTTTATTTCATATATTGCGTTATACTCTGATCTTTGTTTTATTTAGCATAGTTGTACTAAGTTAGATACAGTATCTATACGAACTATACATCTGAATGAGGGTATTTAAATGATGTTGAAAGTCCTATAAGCTCTGGGGTTACAGTTAATGAGCGCCGGTAAGGTGCCATCTTTACCGGAATGCGCCCCTCAGTCCTAGGGAGAATCTTATCATTGATATTGTGAATGTCAGATAGATAGGAACTATTGATATGAAAGAGATATCTACAAGATATGAATCTATACATCCAAGTGAGAGTATCCAAACACGGATAACGTTCTGACGAGAACTATTATCTGTTATGGGATACTATGAACCTTGGATAGATAGAAGTCATATTTTATTGAATATTTATAGTTGTATAGTTTCACGTGAGCACCAGATCTACTACAGGGGAGTGTAGAGATTTGGGGGCGTCACAACAGTAGCTTGGGGAGTCGTTAACTGCTTTCCACTCTTCAATGTGATGGCGCTAGCATTTTCCCTCGGGTTGACAATTGTTTGAGATGGCAATTTTCCTGATCCTTGAGAATCCAACCTCCCTACTATAGTCGTAAGTTGCCCCACTTGGTTTCTTAAATCTTGTACTGACGTTCTAGTTTCCTGCTGGAACTGCTGAGTTTGATCCATGAACTGCTGGGTTTGATTCATGAATGCCTTGAACATGTCTTCTATGGACATTCCAGAACTTGTAGGGGCTGCTTGCTTGGGCTGATATTGAGGTTGAGCCTGTTGATAGCCTTGCTACCTAACTGGATAGACAGGTTATGCAGGTGGTCGATTTCCTCCATAACTTGGATTGGGATGATCCCTCCACCCTGGGTTGTAGGTATTTGAGTAGGGATCATACTTTTTCGGTGGTTGTGGTTGGTAATTCCCCATTGCATTGGCTTGTTGTATAGCCTCGTCATCTTGCAAAGTTAGGCATGCATCTGTAGTATGACCTGATTGTAAACATATCCCACATGTCTTTCCAACTGGCATGCTCCCTGCAGCCAACTGTCTAACCATAGCAGTCAATTCCGCAATTTGTTGATCATGAGTGCACGTGCTCACCTCATTTACCCTTGTTGGTGCATGACTTGCTCGTGTTCTATATTGTTGTGAATTTGCAGCCATATTTGCAATTAGATTCCTCACAGCTTCTGGGGTCTTGTCAACTAGAGCTCCTCCGCTTGCCGCATCTATCATACTTTTGTCCATTGGCACCAACCCTTCATAGAAATATTGTATCAAATGTTGGTCATCTATTTGGTGAGGTGGACAGCTTGAGCAGAGCTTTTTGAATCTTTCCCAGTATTCGTAGAGTGTCTCCCCACTGAATTGCCTTATTCCATACATCTCTTTCCTGATATTAGCCACTCTTGAAGCAGGGAAATATTTCTCCAAGAATAACTTCTTCATGTCATTCCATGATCGTATTGAACCTGCCGGCATGTAATACAACCAATCCTTGGCTAGATCCGCTAATGAGAAAGGGAAGGCTCTCAACTTAATCTGTTCTTCGGTAATCCCGTGTGGCTTCATGGTAGAACATACCACATGGAATTCTTTCAGGTGTTTGTACGGGTCCTCACCTGTAAGACCACGAAAAGTAGATAACAAATGGATTAGTCCAGATTTAAGCTCAAACGCAGCATCTAAGGTAGGATATTCAATACAAAGAGGTTGTTGGTTTAAATTAGGAGTTGCCAACTCCTTTAAAGTCATGTTATTGTTTTGAAGTGCCATCTCCTCTTCTTTTTTGGAATCAGTTGATGAGTGGTTGGCTAGTAATTCAAGTTTTATGTTCAATCCCGGTGATGGAGCACAATGTTCCTCTTGATCTGTAGTAGACTGTCGAGCTGTACGATTTTCCTTTCTCAGCCTTCTTGCAGTTCGCTCGATCTCTGGATCAAAATCTGTAACAACTTGAGAGGATCGAGTCATAAACTAAAAAAAACAAAAGAAATAAAAAGAAATAAAAACAAACAAAGAATAGATAAAAACAACCGTTTTACTCCCCGACAACGACACCAAAATTTGGGAGCTGTCGTTTAACACTCCTAAATTAACCTCACTTTCTATTCTCAAATTCAACAATTAGCACAGTAGTAAGCAAGGATCGATCCCACAGGGAGTACATGTTTTAAAATCTATTCAATGACAAAAGATGGGGGGTTTTGAAAATCAATTATCTAACTAAACAAAAGCGAGTAATAAGCTTAACCAATAAATAAACAAGTTCAGTTCTTTAGTTCAGATCCACCAAATCACAGTAATTAATCAACCCAATTATTATTACTTATCCTTCAATGAAACTATTAGCCCTAGATAAAAATAAGCTCTGCTATCTAAAATTCTCCTTAGGTATTCACTGAATAAAACAAGCTCTTTACCAGATTCTAACTATCATATAAGCTAAAACAAGCTCTTTAGGTTTAATGTGACAGCAACATTAAGGGCTAGAGAATTAGGCTAATTCAAGCAATAAACACACACAAGCTCGGTTTATTTAACTTGCTTCATGAAAACCTTAGTAATAAGCAAAAGTTCTGACACAATTAATATTACTAATTGCTACTGGTGACAAGGAATACTATCAATTACACGTAATATTACTCCTTAATCTAGCAAATGTTAATGATCAAACTAATCCAATTGGCCATATTAAATTAATAAAATCAATTAGCATTCAAACAATTGAAATAGATTATCAGAATAAGTTTCATGCAAGAAGGAATAGAGAATAAAACTTGATCAATCAATTACTTGTAAATAAGGTTTCACCTCCCTTTAGAACTAAAAGTAAGAGTTAGCCTGACATGCCTTCAATCTCCTCCAATTAGGGTTACAATTGTAGTTGTCAAGAATCCCTAATAATAAATTAAAAACATCTATTTATAGTCGATAATATCCTAAGTGTCCAAGAATTAAGAATCCAATCTGAAATAGAAATCCTCAAAAATTACAAAAAGTCAAAGCTGGTCAAACTTGGTCAACTCCGCCTTTCTCGCCGGGGCTAGTATTTTTGTACTGAGCGAGAAACTCCAGAAAAGTCTGGGCCGGGGCGAGCTCTGGATCGGCTGGGGCGAAAACGGGCAGAGCATTTCTCACCGGGGCAAGAAAATCCAGTACAAAGTTCTCGCCTGGTCGAGAACCTCAACTTTTCAACTTTTTCTCGTTTTAGCTTCGATTTCCATCTTTTTCCACTTTTGACTCTGAATTCTCCTGAAATCAATAAACAACCTAATAAGTGCATATACACAATAAAACATGCAATAAACTAAATATAAAGGAATAAAAATAAATGAATAATATGCACTTATCAGGGTTCGACACTCTCTTATAACTTTATTACTTGTGGACTGCGTATACTTGCGTATTTTGCCAGTATAAATTTAGGCAAATAGATTATGAGATCAATTATCCTCTTCCTAAGAGCAAGCAACGTATGTACTAATCTATCCGGATTCACTAATCCCCTTTTAGTAATCCAACGATTAGGAACGATTTTAGTTTGTAAGCTATCTAGAATTTAGATCTCATTATCATGATCACCATCATGATTCTAAAAGCATTGCTCAAAACTATGGGTTTATACGAGAATTAGTTTAATAATTTTTGCCATCATTAGCTTCAATCAAATTAGTCTTAATTTAATCATTTTGTTTTTATTTTAATTCTCGTCCTATATTTCTCTCTTTTTAGGTACACCATGGCTAACTACGACTATCAATGGCCTTATACGAGAATGATTCAGCCAAGAGCGACAGGGATTTATGAATTCGATGAATTGTCAGCACAAATTGAGACACTTTCGAGGATGATTGACGCTTTTGCAGTACAACGTATTGAAAGTATGGTGGTAATTTGTGATTATTATGCTGAAAATCATCCGAGTCATCAATGCGCCATCAATTTTAAGTCGATGCAGTATGGTGGCAAATTCGGCGATTACCCTAATAGTTATGCCTATCCCAACAACTATAATCAAGATTGGGGGTATCATCCGGATTTTTTATGGAGCCATAAATATCAAGTTCAAATCTTTGCTCTAAGCCAATCATACACTCCATAATTTCAGGATTCAGCCTATCTACATGAAGAAGAAAGGAAACTGAGTTTGGAGGAGGCCTTGGTGAAGGTTATTACAGCTACGGACAAAAGAATGAGTGATCAAGATTAGCTGTTGAACTTAGTGGATTTAAATATAAAAAGCCAAGCAGTGTCAATTCGAAATCTTGAGAACCAGATCGGACAACTTATCAACGCCTTCAAGAATAGTTATCATTGCGCATGGCCCAGTGACGTTGTTCTCGAGACTGATGGATTGCCCGCGCCAAAGCTGCAACCGGACGTGCTAATTGATGATAATTCTGATATGGAGGAGAATAGTGGGGATCAAAAAAATACAGCCGAAGAAGATCTAGCTGTTAGTTTTGACGCTGATGTACCGATTTTGTTAGTGCCCCATGTACCTTTTCCGCCGAAGCTCAAAGATCCGGGTAGTTTTGCAATCCCCTGCCTAATTCGTAGTCATGTCATTAGTAAAGCTCTATTTGACATCAGAGTTAGCATGAATCTGGAGTTATGGTGGGATGAGAGAGGGGTCTATGAGAAGTTAAAGATCTAGTTGTATTCAAGAAGTTTCAATTCAACATCCTATTCACAAACACAATGGAGCAAATGCCTAGTTTTTGGAAGGTTATAAAAGAGATTCTATCGGAAAAGTATATGCTAGGTGATTTTGAGTCAATGGCCCTTACCGAAGCAAAGCCCTCAAACGTTTCATTATTACTACTGGATGGAAGGTTCCTCAATTTTCGAAGGGGAATTGGATAGTAGAACAGGACGAAGTCGGGCTGACGAACTATAAACCAAGCGCTTCTTGGGAGGCAACCCAAGTTTAATTTTTATGTTTAGTTTTTATTTATTTTATTAGGTTTCATAGTAGTTGATAAATTTGCTTCTAATGTGTTTATAGGTTATTCGAGTCCAATTCAAGTGCAATTCCTTTTTCATTCCAATGTGCCTAGCCTATTCTTCAAAGTTAGCAGAAAAGGAGGAAGATTGCTATATTTTTTGGGAAGTCCTCTATTTTAATTTTTTCTATCTTAGCCATTGAGGACAATGTCTAGTTTAAGTTTGGGGGGGGGTGTGTTCTTGTGTTTGTTTATTTGCTATTTAAATTTAGTTAAATTTGCATTTTAGTTAGTATGCTTTTAAGATAGGTGAGCAATGGTTTGATTTGAATTTGATTATGGCCGATGATAAAAATTGTGATTAATTTTTTTTTTATTTTTTTAACTCTTGTGAAGTTGAGAAGCATGCTTAGTTTATATTTTGACTTATGAGTTGGGTTTACACTATTTGTGATCTTTTTGAACTTCAAAGAACATATCCATATGTTTAGCTAGTTGTATCTTAAAGGAAAAAAATTTGGTTGAATACCTGTGAAAGATATCATTGAAACTTTAAAATCTTAATTGAGCATCATTCAAAGCGAAATTTAGGCATTAACATAAGTTTGGGGGAAATCTTGGGTTATTGAAAATTTTGAAAATTGTGAAACCTTCCTGAGTGAAAGAATAAATCATGTGGTGGGTTGAGATGGAGCGTAAAACGCACTCACCCATAAACACAAGCATGAGAAGGAGCGTAAAATGCACTCGTGCGAAAGAAAACGAGATGGAGCGTAAAACGCACTCGTTCAATGAGAAATGAGATGGAGCGTAAAACGCACTCACTAAAAAAGAAAAAGAAAGAAGAAAAATTGTGTTTTGAATTACTTGGGAAGGGTTCAAGCGTGCTTAAGTGTATGAAATATCCTTTTGATCATCTAAATTTTATGTTTTGCCTTTATTAGCATAGATTGATGTGAAAGCAGGTTTTTACAGTTGATTTAAAAATCTGTTATGAATATTTGATTATATGATCTAGTGTGAGTCATAGCTAGTTGAACATTTGGATGCACACACATGCACTTAAATGATCATGAGTAGTTGTGGAACTGATGATTAGGTTGAAATTTTATGCTTTGCATGTTTTCAAAAATTATTCTCGAGTTATCATTAAAGAAAATCTTTGGGGCTATTATGAAAATTTGTATTGATTCATTGCTCGAGTCGTGTGAATTGTTATTTAGAATTAGTTGTTATAGTTGTTGTTCTTAGTGTTTGCTTAAGGACAAGCAAAGATTTAAGTTTGAGGGTATTTAATGAGTGGGTTTTATATCTATGAATTGAGTACGTTTGGCTTGATAATTTGCGAGTTCTTAAGTATTTTAAGTTAGTATTAGGTATTTATAGTGTTTTTATGTTATTTTTTAGAAAAAAGCAAGGAAACGCAATTCGAACATCTTTTGGAGTACAATATGCAAGCAAACGCAAGAAGGGAAGATTGCAGGGCTTTTTAACACTAGGTTGGATGCATGTTCTTGGTTTGGAACTTGGATTTTATTATATAGCTACTCCTTAGATTTTTGGAACATCTTGAATCGTCACAATCGAAGTTCGAATGAGAAAGTAATGACCGTTTTACCAACGGACGTTGAACGTTAAAGTTTGGAGTTACCATTTGCATAGCACTCACTTTAAGCCCAATTTCGACTTTGATCCATTCCGAATCTCTCAATGCTCAAAGAATTAAAGTTGTAGATCTCGTCGAGATCTTCAATTTGATAGGTGGCAGGCCCCGTAACTCCTTCCGGACCAAAAGTTATGACCATTTTACCAACAGACGTCCGAGCAGAATTTTGTCGGGCGCGGCCGTGCCTGTTCCAAGTGTATTTTGGGCGCGGCCGCGCTGGGTTGTAGAGTGAAAAACATGATTTATGGCAATTGGGCGCGGCCGCGCTGCTTCCTAGGCCAAATATGGGCGCGGTCGCGCTGTGTCGGGTTGTTGAAAAGCTTATTTTTGACCCAAATTGAATGAAACAAAGATTGTAACTTTTAATTGGTTTAGAACTTTAAATAGAACCTATAAATACATGATGTGAGACATAGAATAGGGGAGATCTTGCTACTTTTTGCTAACCCTAGATTTGAAGAAGGATTGGAGGCTTGAAACAAGAGATTATCACAAAGGAAGATCAAGATAGGAGACTAAAGAGGATATCAAGGATTTCTTCAAAAGAGTTTTTCCTTCCTTCTTTTATCTTTTTATTTTGTAATTCTTGGATGATGGTTTACTTGTGGATTATGGATTTTAATTCAATTATGAACTAATTTCTTTTTAAGATTATAATAGAACTTATTGCGTAGCTTTTATTGATATGCTTCCTAGTTAATTATTGTTGATTATTATCGGATTGTGTATTATGATTTGTGATTAATTGCTTAATTTCCTGATCAACAATTACCGTGGTAATATATATGAACTCGAGAGATGGATTATAGATTTAGACCTAATCATAATAGCATGTGATTGTATTTTCTGCATAGTGATGGAATTCATAATTTGTGTCTAGGATAGAGATATACCTTTACGCCGCATGTAATCTGAAAGAGAACCTGAGCTTTAAATCCTTTTTAATTGTAATTCACATACAGATATAGTGAATTAGTTAAATAGAGTGTTCACCTTAATTCTATCATCTGTAGATTTAAGTTGATTCGTTTATGATACATCGAGAGATGGTTATAAATATTGATGAGTTCTTGATTAACAATCTGAAATACTTAATATAACTTAACAGGAAGTGTATTAATTCAAGTGAAACATTAAGGGAAATTGTAATTTTAAACCTTTTTATCTGAATTCAATTCTTGGTAGTTAGTAATTAGTTAGTTTAGTACTTTATTTTCAAAATTCAAAATCTTTTATCGAATTGTTTAAATAAAATTAATTTGATTTTGAGTTAGTATTTGGTAATTATTATTAAATAATTCTCTGTGGGTTCGACACTCTCTTATAACTTTATTACTTGTAGACTGCGTATACTTGCGTATTTTGCTAGTATAAATTTAGGCAAACAGATTATGAGATTAATCATCCTCTTCCTAAGAGCAAGCAACGTATGTACTAATCTATCCGGATTCACTAATCCCCTTTTAGTAATCCAACGATTAGGAACGATTTTAGTTTGTAAGCTATCTAGAATTTAGATCTCATTATCATGATCACCATCATGATTCTAAAAGCATTGCTCAAAACTATGGGTTTATCACATTTAATATAACAGCACAATGTAGATAAAGTAAAATGTCTTTGATAACCGAATAAGATTACAAAGTATATGCTACATCATATCAAATATGATTGGCTTGCGTGCATACTATTTTCATGTACATCATTTGATCTATTCTCTTCTTCTTCCTTCTTAAGTCCCCCTCTACTCCATCCAGTATCCCTTCCACCCTAACACGGGTGCCAATCTCTGCGCTCTATACAGCTTTCAGCTCCTTATTCCTATTCTCTACCTGCTAGACCCTCTCCTCTAATGCCTGGACTCTAGCTTCCACTGCCTGATTCCTAGCTATCAGCTCTTGGTTCCTTCCTTCCAATTGCTGATTCCTACTCCTTAACTCCCGATTACCATCTCTTAGATATCCTATCATTATCTGCATATCTGTGAAAATATCCATCTCCGAGTCATCTCCCTCAACCTGTGCAGTATTAGCTGCTACCGTCTCAGGTACCACATGATCCTCTATAGGTTCCTCTTGGGGTTCCTTTTCTGGATCTTCCTTTGGTTCACTCTCAGGTACTAACTCAGGTGCTGGTTCAGCTACTGGTGTCTCCCATACTATATGAATATCTCTAACTTCATCCTGGTTAACCATCCTACAGTAGGACAAAATACCTGACTTAGTACATTAAAATATTATAACATACAATTTAAATTTATTATTTATTTCTTTATTATTTACTATATTTATTTATTTATATCATTGTTTTCGTAAGAACTGTATATGAGTTCACATATCATTAATTTTACTTATCCCCCCAAGGTTATATCCTAAGGTCCTCTAACCTAAGGGTTATAACCTACAACACTGATACCAACCTGTTACGTTCCCAAATTCGAGTACTCACTACTACAGGCTTGGTGCTCACTATTTATCTCATCACATACAACAAACGAAATAATACAAACTAATTTATACTATTATTACATCATTAACATAATTAAGTCATTCACATACCCAAGATTTACTTACATCTCATTTACATACAAATGTTCCAAAATATTATATCCTTAATTAATTATTAATACATTATTATTTTTCTAATTCTCCTCCACAGCTTTACCCTTTCCTTTATCTTTGGTATTTGATCCTTCAGGTCCTTTTACTTTAACTGCAAATATAATTTGCAAGGGGTGAGCAACTAATTTGCTCAACACGTATAAGGCAATTTAATGAATAATATAGCTTATACAAAATGGATAATTATCAGAGATCCTCAAAATTTTGATTATTAGAATTTATGAACAACAGGAATAAATAGGAAATAAAAGGATTCATTTAAGCTCAATTATTTTAAAAATTATACTGAGTTGTCATAGGGACCATGAACTTTTACCACGTTCAACAGTTATAAAACTGCGAACTCTTTACAATATTTAACAATCACACAAACTGAAAAACTCCTCACTATTATTTTCGGGGATCAGCTTATCGTACCACATGTTATGCATAACAATCCTTTTACGCTTAAAGCATCAAGTCAGTTACCCGACATAAATATTCCATTTATCAGGATTGTTCATGTGATACCCCCAAATCCGAGTACTTCGTTTCCTTAGAATTTGGTGTTCACTATCCATATACATCACATCACATCTAACTACCCATTTAATCATAATGGAAATTCTTAATTTAAAATAGAAATCTCCCATTAAAGGGTTACAACATCATTAATAAATAAATCCCAGGTCATCTAACCTTAACATAACATCAATGCGAAAAACATACTTAAGTCTATTACATAAACATCATTATAACAAATACAACAAGTCTTCATCACTTGTTTACTTTTCCTTTACCCTTACTAGTGGACAACTGTCAACTCTTTCAACTTTAGCTGCAATGTTATTATGCAAGGATGAGCAATGATTGCCCAACAAGTACAACAACAACAATAATAATAACATGCGAAATAATCAATGGATATTGAATAATCGAAGATTCAGCTTTTGAGTCAAGAATGCAAGACAAGATTCAAAAGAACATCTGAGGGTCTTAAGACCACGAACTATGTCCCAGGTTATCAAGTATTTATACTTTAAACCTTTAACAGTCGTAAGACTGTATGGACCTTACTTCTCGTACTTAGGGGGATCAGCCCTTTGTACCATGTATGTGCACAATATCTAAACGCTAACGCGTAAAATAATCCCCTATATAAGGGTTGTTCATCTCAGTTTGACATCAGAGTCCGCACCAAAGGAAGTTTGGTTTGGATTTACTTCAATAACGTTTTTAGAATTTAGAACGCTCATCAACTATGGACTAGTCGAATCAATAAGGGTTCGCTAGTCAATCAAGGTTCAAAAGGTGTAATTCGAGAATCAAAAACTAAATCTCACAAGGGTACAATTGAAGAAGTTATGTATAACTGAAGCATTACGAAAAGGAAATTAAAACGTCTCATTGAATCCATGAAATTGAATGGAATAAAAATAATAACTTGCTCGAGTAAGTAATAGCATTTTGAAACATATATGATAAGAGAATTAAGTTCAGGAACTTGCGTAAACATAAAAAGTAAGGATAAAATACTTGTCTCGTGCGTAGACTTTAAATTTAAGACTCACGTTCTTTAATCAACCTATACATTCGGTTTATAAAGTAGTAACAATAATTAGTTATAGTATTATAAACACTTTAGGATTCATTCTCATCCAATTTTCATTTTAATATCTCAATTGTCACTGGATAATCAATGGGTATATACTTACCACTCATTACAGTATTTTCGTATTCATTTTATACATTAGCCTAAGCTTTAGGTATGTCTACGATTTCATACCATGATCACAAAGAAAGAATAAAATTTTTACTCTTTTTTTTTGTTCCACCGCCGGGGCGGCGAGTTTCTTCACACAATTCTCACCGGGGCGAACCTACCGTCGGGGCGGGAAATGTAGTTCATTTCTACTGTCGAGGCGAGACTACCGCCGGGGCGCTACTTCTAGTACAATTCCACCGCCGGGGCGGTGGACCAAAACGTCAGTTCCTGCAGTTCGCGAAGAAGACAGGAAAATGCCAAATTTGGCCAAAGTTTTTCATAATTCACCAATTAATTCACTACTCATTCATTATATATGGCATGAAATCAAAACCCATTCCATAAACAGTGATTTTAACATTACAAATAACCTAAACAATCCAATTAAAGGCTAAAATTTAACTGTTCATACTTTATTATCAAGTTTTGATTCAGTTAACAAAATTAATCACTGTAAATTCGTTTGTTAACCAAATCTAACCGTTTAATCATTGTTTTCCTCTTTTTTACATACATAAACACAATTAGTCATCAATTTAACCGATTAACTTGCAACACAGACATCAATTTCATATCATAGTCATATGTAACTACTCTGTAACTTTCAGAACTTCCAATCAAAGGCGTAATCCCATAAATTAATCCAATTAAACAATTTATAAACATCATACAGTAATTATACATGCATTTAAATAATTTACAATCAATTACACATGAAACTCCATTATCAGAAAACTTACAGAATACTATCATGGAAGAATTTAAAACATAAATTAAATTTAACTAGAAGAATTACCTTCAATTAGATGCTTTAAATAATGCAAGCAGATGAATGATTTCTTCAATTCTCCAAATTTCTCTCTTTTTCTCTCTGATTAATCTCTAAGTTGGTTTAAGCACAATGCGTGAGAGAAAAAAAAACAAACTGATAATAATACTGGCGTACATGGTTGTCAGTTAACCCCATAACGGTTAACTGACTTTAACCCCCACTTAAGCTCTGTTTGGTTGTCCTTATAAGCTCCCCTTTGGTTTATTTTAATAAATTACTTATTATATAGTTCATGTCACACTTTTAATCAACTAAATAATCTTACTAAAATTAATTAAATAAAATAGAATAATTCTATATTAAATCACATAGTCACATAAGTAAAAATTCTTCTTTATTAGTAATGACAAATTATTAAATCTCTAATTAATATTAAATTAATTAGAAATAACATTATACTTATTTAAATAATGCATTTAATCAAATAAATTCAATTAAACACATACTTTAATATAAAAATTCTCCACATTAATTTAACTAATGTAACATATATAATTAAATTAATCTACCACAATTTCATCAACAAATCAATTAATTCAACAATCAAATCATCGAAAAATATTTATTTAATTCAATAAATATTTAAATTAAATTACAAAATTCTCGTTCGTCACATCCTTCCCCCCTTAAAAGGATTCTGTCCCCAAAATCACAACTCAATTAACTCGTCCCGTTACATTCTCCCCCCTTACAAAGATTTTGTCCCCAGAATCGCTACACATAGATTAAGTAAACAGTTGTGGATAATTTCTCATCATCTGATCTTCGAGTTCCCACGTAGCTTCTTTAGCGTTGTGGTTCCTCCAAATCACCTTAATAGAAGGTATGATTTTACTTCTTAGCACTTGCTCTTTCCTGTCAACTATCTGAACAGACTCTTCTTCGTAAAACAAATCTTTCTCTACTTGCAGGGATTCATACTTTATGACATGCTTGTAGTCGGGTTTGTACGGTCGTAATACCGAGACATGAAAGACATTGTGGATGTGTTCCAGCGCTAGAGGTAAAGCTACCTCATAGGCAACCTCTCCAACTCATCTTAACACTTCAAAGGGTCCAATGAACCTTGGGCTTAATTTTCCCTTCTTACCAAAATGAATCTTCCCTTTCCAGGGAAATACCTTCAAGAAAACGTAGGTACCAGACTCAAACTCTCGATTCTTACGATGTTGATCGGCATATTTCTTCTGTCTATCCTGAGCTGCTATCAATCTTGCCCTGATCACTTTGACGATTTCTACGTTCTGTTGTACCAGTTCTGGTCCGAGTAATTGGCGTTTGCCAACTTCATCCCAACATAATGGAGTTCTACACTTTCTGTCGTACAACGCTTCGTAAGGCGGCATGTCAATACTTGCGTGGTAACTGTTGTTGTAAGCAAATTCTACTAACAGAAGATGATCGTCCCAATTTCCTTTGAAGTCCATAATGCAAGCTCGTAACATATCTTCCAATGTTTGAATCGTTCTTTCGCTCTGTCCGTCGGTGTGTGGGTGATATTCCGTACTCATACGTAACTGCGTTCCCATGCATTCCTGCAGTCGTTTCCAGAAGTTCGATGTGAAGTGCGGATCCCTATCTGAGACAATAGATATTGGAACACCGTGCCTCGAAACAATCTCTTTTACGTACAACTTCGCCAGCTGATCTAAATTGAATCTGATCTTGATCGGTAAGAAATGTGTTGATTTCGTCAGTCAATCTACGATAACCCATACTGCGTCGAAACCTTTTTGAGTCGTCGGGAGACCTACTACGAAATCCATGGTGATGTGCTCCCATTTCCATTATAGGATTTCTAACAGTTGTAATAGCCCATTTGGCCTCTGATGTTCTGCTTTAACTTTCTGACATGTTAAACACTTGGCTACACAATCGGCAACGTCTCTCTTCATATTCGGCCACCAAAAATGCGGTCGGAGATCTTGGTACATCTTCGTACTACCCGGATGAATCGAATATCTAGAATTATGAGCCTCGCTCAAAATTTCCTCTATGACAACCTGGATTTTCAGGAATTATTAAATAAGAATTTAGCAAATAAAATTCTTATTATGTGACGTTTTGGGTTTGAATACGTGTATATATATGTTTCATATTGTGAAATATGTGGTTTGGTATGAAAGAAATTATATATTCATGTAATTGAGAAGAAATGGTTTAATAGTTAATTAAACCATTGAAAAGATTAAATGAAATTGTCATGAAAAGGAAATTATTTGAGTAATATTAGTTAATTTAATTAAGTTAAAATTATATTGGGAAATAATATAATTTGATTATTATGTCTTGTGGACAATGGAAATTATTGTGAATTAAGTTTCATGAATAATGTGAGTGAAGTGTTGATGCGTATTTTAGTACGCTAATGTGATGAGAATATTATAATTTAATTAAATAATTAAATTATAGGATTAATATTTTATTGAATAAAATGATTTATTTAATAAAATTATAGTTTGGCTAAATTAAATTATAATTTTGTCAGTAAGGTTTTGATTGGAATTATTAATAAGTTTAATTAGATTTATTAATATAATAAGTTTAATTAAGTTAAAGTGTGACAATGGTTTATTTTGAATGGGAAGCATATACTATAATAATAATAACAAAAATGGATTAATTCTTTAAGGAAATACCAAACAAGGCCTTGAGGCCTTTGGCTTTCTTAACCACTGAAACTCCCAACTAGAGGATACGTAAAGTTGTCAGCATATTTTGATAAGACTAAAAAAATATGCAGAGGAGAGGAGGAGGGAATTGGGAGAGAAAGCTCTATGTGAAACAAATTGAGAGGAGATTTGAGAGAAATCAAGAGGAAAAAGAAGAGTCAAGCAATTCTTATCATCTATTTGGTCTAAAGAAGGAATAAAAGGTAAAAACCTAGCTTTAAGTTCTTAATTTTCTATTCCTTGAATTATTTTTAAAATGGTTTTTTGGTTGATGTTTTGATGAGATGTTAGCTATATATGTTTATAAACATATTTAATCGGTTATATAGTGTTTATATATGATTTTGGAGTTATTAATCCATGGAAAACATGTTAAAAATAAAGATTTTGGTTTTTGGTTGAATATGTACGTTTTGGCTTGTTTTAAAGTCAAAATTGATGGTTAATTCATGTAGTAATCTGTAAATTGATGATGGGTTGTTGTTATGCGTTAAAAAACGAAAACAACGAAAGTTGAACGGACCAATTTGGTTGAATAACAAATCCGTAGTAATCGATTGCACTAAATTTGTCAAAGTTTGTAAAAATTAGTATGAACATAAGATTTAAGGCTCTAAATTGGTGGATTAATGGGAGTTATGTATTTAGGATGGTTTAAATACATGTTTAGAATTATTTGAACAAGATTCATGATAATTGGGTATGCTTGGAATTGATGTTTGATGCTTAAAATTCGTGTTTTTGGGCTTGGATATTCTGTAGTTCGCGAACTGCAGAAGTCGAGTTTCAGGTTCACCGCTCCGGCGGTGAAATTGTACTAGGAAAGTCGCCCCGATAGTAAAACTATACTGAGCTTCTCGTCCCGGCGGTAGAGTCGCCCCGGCGGCATTTTGTAGAGGAAATCCACCGCCCCGACGGTGATAAAAAAAAGTCTTTTTCTTTGTGGCCATGCTATGTTACTATATGCATGTCTAAAGTTTCAACTAATGCATTAATTGAGATATTAAAATGATGATATTGAATAAAGAATAAAATGAAGGATTATGAGAACTAAAGCAGAGTTAATACCAAGTATTGCTGTTTAATTAATAAATATTTTGCATGATTATATATCGTGTAGGATACGTGACGTGCAGATAAGTATAAGCTAAATATGGTAATTGGTAATCTATGAACCAGGCAAGTCTTTCAGTTCCTATTTGCTATGTGAACTTGTTGTTGAATTGTGTTTGTAACGACCGGAAATTCTGAAATTTCCTTGTAATTCGAATTTTTGAATATTAATGAATATTTTATATTTTATTAATATTATATTGTGTTACGTGTTTGAAGGTTGCGTGACAACCTGGATTATGTGGATGCATGAAATTTTACGTGTTATAGTTTTGTTTAAGTGAATAATTGATTTTGCGTAGCGTCGCTAAATCACTATTCACGGGGCACGTTTCCCGAGACACTATTCATGCCAGATATTTTTGTTCTTTTTCGATGTTAATAAATTTCATAAATACGTGTATGCATACGAATAATTTTTCCAACTGTCAGAAATTTTATTTGAGCTGATACGTGATTTTATCCGTATCCGAAATGTAGTAAATGGGTGTTCCGAATATTTGGACAAATCCCATAATAATTATTTTTATACGTCCCAATAATTATGGGAGTACCCATTTTAATTTTGGGTAGAGTTATTTACCAGTTTTGGTACAAAAGTGGGAGTTTTCGGATATATTTTTGGTATTTTCGGGTATCTAATTTGGCTTATTGCTCGAAGTGGGAACCACCAAACCACTTTCAACCAATCAAATTGCTAGGAAATGAGGAGAGAGAAATGAGCTTGCCGGCAAAGCCTTTGAAATTTTGGCCACCTTGAGCCATGAACCCATTTCTCCCACTTCTCCCTAATTTCCTCCACTTCTCCCAAATCAATCAACCAATTCATTTCTCTCTTGCAAGCCATCAGCTCCTCATTCAAACTCATTCCAAATTCTGCAGAGAGAGAGAGAGAGAGAGAGCTCGCCGGAAAAAGGAGAAGGAGGAAGAAGTCGCCGGAAGTTCGCCGGAAAAGAAAGGAGGAAGAAGAAGAAGGCACAGGTGAGGAAAAGGAGAATCCAAGCAAGGAAAACTCAAGCCAAGCAAGCCTAACAAGCTTCTTAATCATCTAGGAAGGATTTACAGAGGTAAACAAGCAACCAAAATCGTTTCCATTTGATTTTTGTAAAGATTTTCGAGTTTTAAAGGTTTTTGAGCTCTTGAGCTTGTGATTCGATTTTCTTGCGATTCTTGTTGTTGTTATTTGTTTTGGATGTTTGTAAATGTTGTTAAGAGACTATAGAAGTCATTAATAACATCAAAGTAGAACAAAAATAGAAGAAATTCGTACCTATGCGTAAGGAGGATGAAGAACATGAAGAACAATGGACTTTTTGGACATTCGGACTTTTTAGAGGACTATAAAGCTATGATTTCGTGTTTGTTAATTTTATTTGTTGATATGGTATTGTAGCTCCATGGGTTACAAAGCTAACCCAGCTGGAATCGAGTAAAAAGATGTAAAAACGAAGATTTGGTGTTGATTTTAGTGAAGAACACTTAGAATACCTAAAACAGAGTATGAACCTAGTACTTTTGCCTAAGATTTGGCCATGTTAATGTTTATGGGTACTTCTAAATTTTTGATATGTTGTAGCCCCATGAGTTAGGAGTCCATAGAGTCCGAAATGAACCAATTTGAACGTGTATGGAAGAAGTTATGGAGATCGGAGTGGAAAGAGGTCGAAAATTCGCGTCTGGAGCTTTCTGCAGATTGTGGCCTGTATGCATGCCGCAGCTGCGCTGTTCATAAGGCCAAAAGGGGCGCAGCTGCGCCGGACACGTGTCAGGCGCAGACGTGCCCGAGTGGACTGCTTTGACCTCCTGTAGTAAAATGACCATAACCTTTGCATACGAACTCGGATTGAGATGATTCAAGATGATTCGGAAAGAGAACGAGTAGCCCTAAAACTTTCGTTCTTTAAGTTTTTCGATTTGAGGCCTGTATCATGGCCTAAATTAGCCATTTATAGGACTGATGCGTAATTGGGGTCAATCGGAGGGCGTCGGGCATGCGCATTTGCACACGTGATGCCCCCGACCCTGTAAAGTGATGTTCTAACCTTCATAACATGATTATTATGATTTATAATGATACTTATCATTAACCAATAAGTATTAGATAAATCGAGCGGGCGTGTTAGACGTACGCAATTGCGTGTCGCTTGGGCATTCGAATAGGCAAGTTGGGCGTATAGACGTGCAAGCGTCGTAACGCCGTAACTAGTGGGCATAACCTTGTTTAATATTTTGTTTCTTATTTGAATGGGACATTATAGAGTTGTGTAAACAAATATTTGATATTCCGTATGTGACTAATTGTATGTGAATATGTACCTAATTGTGTAGGATATTAAGGAGCGTGTGTTGTAATATTGTAGCAGCGCTTCAGGCAAGTTTCCTAACGCTTGTCTAACCCTTGTGTTGGGCAAGTTTTCCTTAACCTTACTCGAATTATATTTTGAGCAGGTTTCATATTTTATACAAGTTGTATATTGTTGTAAATTTCATGACTCAAATTGAGTTATTACTTTTGAATCATATTAGTGGACTAATTATTGTCAATTACTCCACCTCCAAGATAATTATTGATATTCGCAGCTTATGCATTTGAATTCATTATCTATTGTTGGATTGTGAAACGTTTAAGTTCTTCATTCATGAACTGTTTAAGGAAATAGTCTACGCCATTTGTTCGGTTAGACATGTATAGGTTATTATTGTAAAAGCTATCCAAACCAATTGTTGGTGCGGATTCTTGGACTGAGAGAGCAACCCTTATTAGGGGATTATAATGTATCGGTTATACGATGCAGTCAGGGTTAAATGTTATGCATATACATGGTGTACAAGAGGCTGATCCCCTCGAGTACAACTGACGGGGCCAGGTTTTAAAAGAGTTAGTCGAATGATTGACTCTTTGGCCAAAAGTTCATGGTCGGTTGGACCACTCAGCAGTAAATAATCATTATTCATTGTTTCATTTGAACTTTGATTATGTCATTTCAGCTATTTCATCAATGTTCATAAATTGTTGATCTATGTAGCTATTATTCTTATTCATCCATGATATATCTTCATTCTTGCTTTTAAACTTGCTGAGCAAAGTAGTTGCTCACCCTTGCTATATCATGAACCTATTGCAGTTAAGCCGGGGAGTTCCAAAGCGGACAAAGGCAAAGGAAAGTTTAAGGAATAGTTATATGTACTATCCAGTTATGTAATCGTGGAATAGTTTTGTATTATTAATGTATTCTGCGATGTAATTATTTAAGGTTATAGACCTTGGGACCGTAGTAAACCTTTTGTAATGAACAACATATGTTTATTTTATTCCGCATTAGTTGATTTATGTTGTTTAGAGGTGTATGGATGCATTTTATCGTGAGCACCAAATTCGAGGTATTGTTCCTGAATTTGGGGGTGTCACAGTGTTAATTTATTTTGCAATCACATGATGAATTACATGCATTGTCAGCATGAAATGTTATAGTCAACTTATGACTATTGATTGAATAAAGAATGTTGGTTGAGTAAGGAACTCAATCTTTATACTTGTTACGTGAATTGTCGAATGTATGTTAAACTAGTGTAATAATTAAGAGATGTATGTTGAGCATGTTATTATATGCTACGTGATGCATGAAAACTGTTAGATATGCTGAGCTGTCGAGCTCATTCTTGCAAATAACCATTTTTTGTAGGTTAAGGATCCAAGGTAACGTTATGTGATGCTTGAAAGGCATAGATCAAAGTGAAGCATGAAGATTAAATAAATTTAGTTGATGTAGTTATGTTAAACCATATTTAAGTGTTTGATAAATGTATTTGATGATTTAAGATGTGTAATTTACAATGAGTTGTAAGGTTCTATTGTTTTGATGTGAAGTTATATTGTCCTACATGTAAGAATAACGATCTGAGATGTAAGGTCTTATTTCGAAATAATGATGAAGTGAATCACAGAATGAATATGATTCTAGAATATGTAATGCTAAAGGTTATGATTCAGGAAAAGATGAGAAAGAAAACTGAAAAGTTTAAATTATTCCGCAATTTTAATAAGTATAACATTGAATAATGTTGTAGAGTCAGAATGAAGATGTAGTGTTAATGACCGAAGTGAAAAGTTGGTTTGTTCAGAATTTGGGGTCGTTACATCCTCCTTAACCTCTTGTACTGGCGGAACCCAAATTCTTCCCTCAAATCTTAATACTCCCTCGTTATCCACTTTGAATTTCACTTCATCACCTCCAGATATTCTTTTCCTGATTTTCTCACATTCTTCGTCCTGCATTTGTGCTTCCTTAACCTTATCCACTAAAGTTGAACTGATTCTCAATTGAAATAATTTTTCATCACTCTCCTCTGGAAATTTTACCTCCAACTCTAGTTTCGCCATTGCTGTAATTAGCTCCTCCTGAGCAGTAATCATAAACAATTTCTCTCGTCCCTTTCTGCTTAAGGCGTCGGCCACCACATTCACTTTACCCGGATGGTATAAAATCTCGCAGTCATAATATTTTATCAATTCCAACCATCTCCTCTATTGCATGTTCAAATCCTTCTGTGTAAAAATATATTTCAGACTCTTGTGGTCTGTATATATTTCACACTTCTCCCCGTAAAGATAGTGCCTCCATATCTTCAAAGCAAACACCACCGCGGCCAATTCCAAATCATGGATAGGATACCCCTTCTCATAGTTTTTTAATTGTCGTGATACATACGCAATGACCTTACCGTTCTGCATAAGCACACAACCTAGTCCTTTATGCGACACATCACTATACACCACAAAATTTCCTGTGCTATTCGGTAGAGACAACACAGGCGTCGTACTCAACCTCTTCTTTAATTCTTGAAAACTTTCCTCACACTTCTCCGTCCAAACGAACTTCACCGTCTTCCTAGTCAAATTCATTAACGGAGTCGTAATTTTGGAAAAATCCTGAATGAATCTCCTGTAGTAACCTGCCAATCCGAGGAAACTCCTTACTTCCGATGGTGTTTTCGGCTGATCCCAGTTAAGCACTGCTTCAACCTTTGATAGATCCACCGAAATTCCATCCTTGTCAATCACATGTCCAAGAAATTGCACCCGCTCTATCAAGAATTCACACTTTGAAAACTTAGTGTACAACTTCTCTCTTCTTAATGCTTCCAATGTCAACTTCAAATGTTTTGCATGTTCTTCCCTTGGTTTTGGAATAAATTAGAATAATCATCAATGAATACTACTACAAACTTGTCCAAAAACGGCTTAAACACCTTATTCACTAAGTCCATGAATGCTGCAGGAGCATTCGTTAGACCAAATGACATCACCAGAAACTCGTAATGACTATAACGGGTTCTGAATGCTATCTTCGGTACATCTTCCTTCCTCACCTTCAACTGATGATACCCACTCCTCAAATCTATCTTCGAGAAATATCTAGCTCCTTTCAGCTGATCAAACAAGTCGTTGATTCTTGGCAACGGGTATTTATTCTTAATCGTGACCTTGTTCAACTCCCTGTAATCAATGCAAAGTCGCATTGATCTGTCTTTCTTTTTGACAAACAATATCGGTACTCCCCACGGCGATACGCTCGGCTGAATATACTTCTTATCTAAAAGTTCTTGTAGCTGCACCATCAATTCTTTCATCTCTACTGGGGCCATATGATACGGAGCTTTCGATATCGGGGCAGTTCCTGGCACCAAATCGAATATCTAGAATTATGAGCCTCGCTCAAAATTTCCTCTGTGACAACCTGGATTTTCAGGAATTATTAAATAAGAATTTAGCAAATAAAATTCTTATTATGTGACGTTTTGGGTTTGAATACGTGTATATAATGTTTCATATTGTGAAATATGTGGTTTGGTATGAAAGAAATTATATATTCATGTAATTGAGAAGAAATGGTTTAATAGTTAATTAAACCATTGAAAAGATTAAATGAAATTGTCATGAAAAGGAAATTATTTGAGTAATATTAGTTAATTTAATTAAGTTAAAATTATATTGGGAAATAATATAATTTGATTATTATGTCTTGTGGACAATGGAAATTATTGTGAATTAAGTTTCATGAATAATGTGAGTGAAGTGTTGATGCATATTTTAGTACGCTAATGTGATGAGAATATTATAATTTAATTAAATAATTAAATTATAGGATTAATATTTTATTGAATAAAATGATTTATTTAATAAAATTATAGTTTGGCTAAATTAAATTATAATTTTGTCAGTAAGGTTTTGATTGGAATTATTAATAAGTTTAATTAGATTTATTAATATAATAAGTTTAATTAAGTTAAAGTGTGACAATGGTTTATTTTGAATGGGAAGCATATACTATAATAATAATAACAAAAATGGATTAATTCTTTAAGGAAATACCAAACAAGGCCTTGAGGCCTTTGGCTTTCTTAACCACTGAAACTCCCAACTAGAGGATACGTAAAGTTGTCAGCATATTTTGATAAGACTAAAAAAATATACAGAGGAGAGGAGGAGGGAATTGGGAGAGAAAGCTTTATGTGAAACAAATTGAGAGGAGATTTGAGAGAAATCAAGAGGAAAAAGAAGAGTCAAGCAATTCTTATCATCTATTTGGTCTAAAGAAGGAATAAAAGGTAAAAACCTAGCTTTAAGTTCTTAATTTTCTATTCCTTGAATTATCTTTAAAATGGTTTTTTGGTTGATGTTTTGATGAGATGTTGGCTATATATGTTTATAAACATATTTAATCGGTTATATAGTGTTTATATATGATTTTGGAGTTATTAATCCATGGAAAACATGTTAAAAATAAAGATTTTGGTTTTTGGTTGAATATGTACGTTTTGGCTTGTTTTAAAGTCAAAATTGATGGTTAATTCATGTAGTAATCTGTAAATTGATGATGGGTTGTTGTTATGCGTTAAAAAACGAAAACAACGAAAGTTGAACGGACCAATTTGGTTGAATAACAAATCCGTAGTAATCGATTGCACTAAATTTGTCAAAGTTTGTAAAAATTAGTATGAACATAAGATTTAAGGCTCTAAATTGGTGGATTAATGGGAGTTATGTATTTAGGATGGTTAAATACATGTTTAGAATTATTTGAACAAGATTCATGATAATTGGGTATGCTTGGAATTGATGTTTGATGCTTAAAATTCGTGTTTTTGGGCTTGGATATTCTGTAGTTCGCGAACTGCAGAAGTCGAGTTTCAGGTTCACCGCTCCGGCGGTGAAATTGTACTAGGAAAGTCGCCCCGATAGTAAAACTATACTGAGCTTCTCGTCCCGGCGGTAAGTAGAGTCGCCCCGGCGGCATTTTGTAGAGGAAATCCACCGCCCCGACGGTGATAAAAAAAAGTCTTTTTCTTTGTGGCCATGCTATGTTACTATATGCATGTCTAAAGTTTCAACTAATGCATTAATTGAGATATTAAAATGATGATATTGAATAAAGAATAAAATGAAGGATTATGAGAACTAAAGCAGAGTTAATACCAAGTATTGCTGTTTAATTAATAAATATTTTGCATGATTATATATCGTGTAGGATACGTGACGTGCAGATAAGTATAAGCTAAATATGGTAATTGGTAATCTATGAACCAGGCAAGTCTTTCAGTTCCTATTTGCTATGTGAACTTGTTGTTGAATTGTGTTTGTAACGACCGGAAATTCTGAAATTTCCTTGTAATTCGAATTTTTGAATATTAATGAATATTTTATATTTTATTAATATTATATTGTGTTACGTGTTTGAAGGTTGCGTGACAACCTGGATTATGTGGATGCATGAAATTTTACGTGTTATAGTTTTGATTAAGTGAATAATTGATTTTGCGTAGCGTCGCTAAATCACTATTCACGGGGCACGTTTCCCGAGACACTATTCATGCCAGATATTTTTGTTCTTTTTCGATGTTAATAAATTTCATAAATACGTGTATGCATACGAATAATTTTTCCAACTGTCAGAAAGTTTATTTGAGCTGATACGTGATTTTATCCGTATCCGAAATGTAGTAAATGGGTGTTCCGAATATTTGGACAAATCCCATAATAATTATTTTTATACGTCCCAATAATTATGGGAGTACCCATTTTAATTTTGGGTAGAGTTATTTACCAGTTTTGGTACAAAAGTGGGAGTTTTCGGATATATTTTTGGTATTTTCGGGTATCTAATTTGGCTTATTGCTCGAAGTGGGAACCACCAAACCACTTTCAACCAATCAAATTGCTAGGAAATGAGGAGAGAGAAATGAGCTTGCCGGCAAAGCCTTTGAAATTTTGGCCACCTTGAGCCATGAACCCATTTCTCCCACTTCTCCCTAATTTCCTCCACTTCTCCCAAATCAATCAACCAATTCATTTCTCTCTTGCAAGCCATCAGCTCCTCATTCAAACTCATTCCAAATTCTGCAGAGAGAGAGAGAGAGAGAGAGAGAGAGAGAGAGCTCGCCGGAAAAAGGAGAAGGAGGAAGAAGTCGCCGGAAGTTCGCCAGAAAAGAAAGGAGGAAGAAGAAGAAGGCACGGGTGAGGAAAAGGAGAATCCAAGCAAGGAAAACTCAAGCCAAGCAAGCCTAACAAGCTTCTTAATCATCTAGGAAGGATTTACAGAGGTAAACAAGCAACCAAAATCGTTTCCATTTGATTTTTGTAAAGATTTTCGAGTTTTAAAGGTTTTTGAGCTCTTGAGCTTGTGATTCGATTTTCTTGCGATTCATGTTGTTGTTATTTGTTTTGGATGTTTGTAAATGTTGTTAAGAGACTATAAAAGTCATTAATAACATCAAAGTGGAACAAAAATAGAAGAAATTCGTACCTATGCGTAAGGAGGATGAAGAACATGAAGAACAATGGACTTTTTGGACATTCGGACTTTTTAGAGGACTATAAAGCTATGATTTCGTGTTTGTTAATTTTATTTGTTGATATGGTATTGTAGCTCCATGGGTTACGAAGCTAACCCAGATGGAATCGAGTAAAAAGATGTAAAAACGAAGATTTGGTGTTGATTTTAGTGAAGAACACTTAGAACACCTAAAACAGAGTATGAACCTAGTACTTTTGCCTAAGATTTGGCCATGTTAATGTTTATGGGTACTTCTAAATTTTTGATATGTTGTAGCCCCATGAGTTAGGAGTCCATAGAGTCCGAAATGAACCAATTTGAATGTGTATGGAAGAAGTTATGGAGATCGGAGTGGAAAGAGGTCGGAAATTCCCGTCTGGAGCTTTCTGCAGATTGTGGCCTGTATGCATGGCGCAGCTGCGCTGTTCATAAGGCCAAAAGGGGCGCAGCTGCGCCGGACACGTGTCAGGCACAGACGTGCCCGAGTGGACTGCTTTGACCTCCTGTAGTAAAATGACCATAACCTTTGCATACGAACTCGGATTGAGATGATTCAAGATGATTCGGAAAGAGAACGAGTAGCCCTACAACTTTCGTTCTTTAAGTGTTTCGATTTGAGGCCTGTATCATGGCCTAAATTAGCCATTTATAGGACTGATGCGTAATTGGGGTCAATCGGAGGGCGTCGGGCATGCGCATTCGCACACGTGATGCCCACGACCCTGTAAAGTGATGTTCTAACCTTCATAACATGATTATTATGATTTGTAATGATACTTATCATTAACCAATAAGTATTAGATAAATCGAGCGGGCGTGTTAGACGTACGCAATTGCGTGTCGCTTGGGCATTCGAATAGGCAAGTTGGGCGTATAGACGTGCAAGCGTCGTAACGCCGTAACTAGTGGGCATAACCTTGTTTAATATTTTGTTTCTTATTTGAATGGGACATTATAGAGTTGTGTAAACAAATATTTGATATTCCGTATGTGACTAATTGTATGTGAATATGTACCTAATTGTGTAGGATATTAAGGAGCGTGTGTTGTAATATTGTAGCAGCGCTTCAGACAAGTTTCCTAACGCTTGTCTAACCCTTGTGTTCGGCAAGTTTTCCTTAACCTTACTCGAATTATATTTTGAGCAGGTTTCATATTTTATACAAGTTGTATATTGTTGTAAATTTCATGACTCAAATTGAGTTATTACTTTTGAATCATATTAGTGGACTAATTATTGTCAATTACTCCACCTCCAAGATAATTATTGATATTCGCAGCTTATGCATTTGAATTCATTATCTATTGTTGGATTGTGAAACGTTTAAGTTCTTCATTCATGAACTGTTTAAGGAAATAGTCTACGCCATTTGTTCGGTTAGACATGTACAGGTTATTATTGTAAAAGCTATCCAAACCGATTGTTGGTGCGGATTCTTGGACTGAGAGAGCAACCCTTATTAGGGGATTATAATGTGTCGGTTATACGATGCAGTCATGGTTAAATGTTATGCATATACATGGTGTACAAGAGGCTGATCCCCTCGAGTACAACTGACGGGGCCAGGTTTTAAAAGAGTTAGTCGAATGATTGACTCTTTGGCCAAAAGTTCATGGTCGGTTGGACCACCCAGCAGTAAATAATCATTATTCATTGTTTCATTTGAACTTTGATTATGTCATTTCAGCTATTTCATCAATGTTCATAAATTGTTGATCTATGTAGCTATTATTCTTATTCATCCATGATATATCTTCATTCTTGCTTTTAAACTTGCTGAGCAAAGTAGTTGCTCACCCTTGCTATATCATGAACCTATTGCAGTTAAGCCGGAGAGTTCCAAAGCGGACAAAGGCAAAGGAAAGCTTAAGGAATAGTTATATGTACTATCCAGTTATGTAATCGTGGAATAGTTTTGTATTATTAATGTATTCTGCGATGTATTTATTTAAGGTTACAGACCTTGGGACCGTAGTAAACCTTTTGTAATGAACAACATATGTTTATTTTATTCCGCATTAGTTGATTTATGTTGTTTAGAGGTGTATGGATGCATTTTATCGTGAGCACCAAATTTGAGGTATTGTTCCTGAATTTGGGGGTGTCACAGTGTTAATTTATTTTGCAATCACATGATGAATTACATGCATTGTCAGCATGAAATGTTATAGTCAACTTATGACTATTGATTGAATAAAGAATGTTGGTTGAGTAAGGAACTCAATCTTTATACTTGTTACGTGAGTCGTCGAATGTATGTTAAACTAGTGTAATAATTATGAAATGTATGTTGAGCATGTTATTATGTGCTACGTGATGCATGAAAACTGTTAGATATGCTGAGCTGTCGAGCTCATTCTTGCAAATAACCATTTTTGCAGGTTAAGGATCCAAGGTAACGTTATGTGCTGCTTGAAAAGCATAGATCAAAGTGAAGCATGAAGATTAAATAATTTTAGTTGATGTGGTTATGTTAAACCATATTTAGGTGTTTGATAAATGTACTTGATGATTTAAGATGTGTAATTTACAATGAGTTGTAAGGTTCTATTGTTTTGATGTGAAGTTATATTGTCCTACATGTAAGAATAACGATCTGAGATGTAAGGTCTTATTTCGAAATAATGATGAAGTGAATCATAGAATGAATATGATTCTAGAATATGTAGTGCTAAAGGTTATGATTCGGGGAAGATGAGAAAAAAAACTGAAAAGCTTAAAGTTATTCCGCATTTTAATAAGTATAACATTGAATAATGTTGTAAAGTCAAAATGAAGATGTATTGTTAACGACCGAAGTGAAGAGTTGGATTGTTCAGAATTTGGGGTCATTACATCCTCCTTAACCTCTTGTACTGGCGGAACCCAAATTCTTCCCTCAAATCTTAATACTCCCTCGTTATCCACTTTGAATTTCACTTCATCACCTCCAGATATTCTTTTCCTGATTTTCTCACATTCTTCGTCCTGCATTTGTGCTTCCTTAACGTTATCCACTAAAGTTGAACTGATTCTCAATTGAAATAATTTTTCATCACTCTCCTCTGGAAATTTTACCTCCAACTCTAGTTTCGCCATTGCTGTAATTAGCTCCTCCTGAGCAGTAATCATAAACAATTTCTCTCGTCCCTTTCTGCTTAAGGCGTCGGCCACCACGTTCACTTTACCCGGATGGTATAAAATCTCGCAGTCATAATATTTTATCAATTCCAACCATCTCCTCTATTGCATGTTCAAATCCTTCTGTGTAAAAATATATTTCAGACTCTTGTGGTCTGTATATATTTCACACTTCTCCCCGTAAAGATAGTGCCTCCATATCTTCAAAGCAAACACCACCGCGGCCAATTCCAAATCATGGATAGGATACCCCTTCTCATAGTTTTTTAATTGTCGTGATACATACGCAATGACCTTACCGTTCTGCATAAGCACACAACCTAGTCCTTTATGCGACACATCACTATACACCACAAAATTTCCTGTGCTATTCGGTAGAGACAACACAGGCGCCGTACTCAACCTCTTCTTTAATTCTTGAAAACTTTCCTCACACTTCTCCGTCCAAACGAACTTCACCGTCTTCCTAGTCAAATTCATTAACGGAGTCGTAATTTTGGAAAAATCCTGAATGAATCTCCTGTAGTAACCTGCCAATCCGAGGAAACTCCTTACTTCCGATGGTGTTTTCGGCTGATCCCAGTTAAGCACTGCTTCAACCTTTGACAGATCCACCGAAATTCCATCCTTGTCAATCACATGTCCAAGAAATTGCACCCGCTCTATCAAGAATTCACACTTTGAAAACTTAGTGTACAACTTCTCTCTTCTTAATGCTTCCAATGTCAACTTCAAATGTTTTGCATGTTCTTCCTTGGTTTTGGAATAAATTAGAATATCATCAATGAATACTACTACAAACTTGTCCAAAAACGGCTTAAACACCTTATTCATTAAGTCCATGAATGCTGCAGGAGCATTCGTTAGACCAAATGACATCACCAGAAACTCGTAATGACTATAACGGGTTCTGAATGCTATCTTCGGTACATCTTCCTTCCTCACCTTCAACTGATGATACCCACTCCTCAAATCTATCTTCGAGAAATATCTAGCTCCTTTCAGCTGATCAAACAAGTCGTTGATTCTTGGCAACGGGTATTTATTCTTAATCGTGACCTTGTTCAACTCCCTGTAATCAATGCAAAGTCGCATTGATCTGTCTTTCTTTTTGACAAACAATATCGGTACTCCCCACGGCGATACGCTCGGCTGAATATACTTCTTATCTAAAAGTTCTTGTAGCTGCACCATCAATTCTTTCATCTCTACTGGGGCCATATGATACGGAGCTTTTGATATCGGGGAAGTTCCTGGCGCCAAATCGAATATCTAGAATTATGAGCCTCGCTCAAAATTTCCTCTGTGACAACCTGGATTTTCAGGAATTATTAAATAAGAATTTAGCAAATAAAATTCTTATTATGTGATGTTTTGGGTTTGAATACGTGTATATATATGTTTCATATTGTGAAATATGTGGTTTGGTATGAAAGAAATTATATATTCATGTAATTGAGAAGAAATGGTTTAATAGTTAATTAAACCATTGAAAAGATTAAATGAAATTGTCATGAAAAGGAAATTATTTGAGTAATATTAGTTAATTTAATTAAGTTAAAATTATATTGGGAAATAATATAATTTGATTATTATGTCTTGTGGACAATGGAAATTATTGTGAATTAAGTTTCATGAATAATGTGAGTGAAGTGTTGATGCGTATTTTAGTACGATAATGTGATGAGAATATTATAATTTAATTAAATAATTAAATTATAGGATTAATATTTTATTGAATAAAATAATTTATTTAATAAAATTATAGTTTGGCTAAATTAAATTATAATTTTGTCAATAAGGTTTTGATTGGAATTATTAATAAGTTTAATTAGATTTATTAATATAATAAGTTTAATTAAGTTAAAGTGTGACAATGGTTTATTTTGAATGGGAAGCATATACTATAATAATAATAACAAAAATGGATTATTTCTTTAAGGAAATACCAAACAAGGCCTTGAGGCCTTTGGCTTTCTTAACCACTGAAACTCCCAACTAGAGGATACGTAAAGTTGTCAGCATATTTTGATAAGACTAAAAAAATATACAGAGGAGAGGAGGAGGGAATTGGGAGAGAAAGCTCTATGTGAAACAAATTGAGAGGAGATTTGAGAGAAATCAAGAGGAAAAAGAAGAGTCAAGCAATTCTTATCATCTATTTGGTCTAAAGAAGGAATAAAAGGTAAAAACCTAGCTTTAAGTTCTTAATTTTCTATTCCTTGAATTATCTTTAAAATGGTTTTTTGGTTAATGTTTTGATGAGATGTTGGCTATATATGTTTATAAACATATTTAATCGGTTATATAGTGTTTATATATGATTTTGGAGTTATTAATCCATGGAAAACATGTTAAAAATAAAGATTTTGGTTTTTGGTTGAATATGTACGTTTTGGCTTGTTTTAAAGTCAAAATTGATGGTTAATTCATGTAGTAATCTGTAAATTGATGATGGGTTGTTGTTATGCGTTAAAAAACGAAAACAACGAAAGTTGAACGGACCAATTTGGTTGAATAACAAATCCGTAGTAATCGATTGCACTAAATTTGTCAACGTTTGTAAAAATTAGTATGAACATAAGATTTAAGGCTCTAAATTGGTGGATTAATGGGAGTTATGTATTTAGGATGGTTAAATACATGTTTAGAATTATTTGAACAAGATTCATGATAATTGGGTATGCTTGGAATTGATGTTTGATGCTTAAAATTCGTGTTTTTGGGCTTGGATATTCTGTAGTTCGCGAACTGCAGAAGTCGAGTTTCAGGTTCACCGCTCCGGCGGTGAAATTGTACTAGGAAAGTCGCCCCGATAGTAAAACTATACTGAGCTTCTCGTCCCGGCGGTAGAGTCGCCCCGGCGGCATTTTGTAGAGGAAATCCACCACCCCGACGGTGATAAAAAAAAGTCTTTTTCTTTGTGGCCATGCTATGTTACTATATGCATGTCTAAAGTTTCAACTAATGCATTAATTGAGATATTAAAAATGATGATATTGAATAAAAGAATAAAATGAAGGATTATGAGAACTAAAGCAGAGTTAATACCAAGTATTGCTGTTTAATTAATAAATATTTTGCATGATTATATATCGTGTAGGATACGTGACGTGCAGATAAGTATAAGCTAAATATGGTAATTGGTAATCTATGAACCAGGCAAGTCTTTCAGTTCCTATTTGCTATGTGAAACTTGTTGTTGAATTGTGTTTGTAACGACCGGGAATTCTGAAATTTCCTTGTAATTCGAATTTTTGAAATATTAATGAATATTTTATATTTTATTAATATTATATTGTGTTACGTGTTTGAAGGTTGCGTGACAACCTGGATTATGTGGATGCATGAAATTTTACGTGTTATAGTTTTGTTTAAGTGAATTAATTGATTTTGCGTAGCGTCGCTAAATCACTATTCACGGGGCACGTTTCCCGAGACACTATTCATGCCAGATATTTTTGTTCTTTTTCGATGTTAATTAAATTTCATAAATACGTTGTATGCATACGAATAATTTTTCCAAGTGTCAGAAATTTTATTTGAGCTGATACGTGATTTTATCCGTATCCGAAATGTAGTAAATGGGGTGTTCCGAATATTTGGACAAATCCCATAATAATTATTTTTATACGTCCCAATAATTATGGGAGTACCCATTTTAATTTTGGGTAGAGTTATTTACCAGTTTTGGTACAAAAGTGGGAGTTTTCGGATATATTTTTGGTATTTTCGGGTATCTAATTTGGCTTATTGCTCGAAGTGGGAACCACCAAACCACTTTCAACCAATCAAATTGCTAGGAAATGAGGAGAGAGAAATGAGCTTGCCGGCAAAGCCTTTGAAATTTTGGCCACCTTGAGCCATGAACCCATTTCTCCCACTTCTCCCTAATTTCCTCCACTTCTCCCAAATCAATCAACCAATTCATTTCTCTCTTGCAAGCCATCAGCTCCTCATTCAAACTCATTCCAAATTCTGCAGAGAGAGAGAGAGAGAGAGAGAGAGAGAGCTCGCCGGAAAAAGGAGAAGGAGGAAGAAGTCGCCGGAAGTTCGCCGGAAAAGAAAGGAGGAAGAAGAAGAAGGCACGGGTGAGGAAAAGGAGAATCCAAGCAAGGAAAACTCAAGCCAAGCAAGCCTAACAAGCTTCTTAATCATCTAGGAAGGATTTACAGAGGTAAACAAGCAACCAAAATCGTTTCCATTTGATTTTTGCAAAGATTTTCGAGTTTTAAAGGTTTTTGAGCTCTTGAGCTTGTGATTCGATTTTCTTGCGATTCATGTTGTTGTTATTTGTTTTGGATGTTTGTAAATGTTGTTAAGAGACTATAAAAGTCATTAATAACATCAAAGTGGAACAAAAATAGAAGAAATTCGTACCTATGCGTAAGGAGGATGAAGAACATGAAGAACAATGGACTTTTTGGACATTCGGACTTTTTAGAGGACTATAAAGCTATGATTTCGTGTTTGTTAATTTTATTTGTTGATATGGTATTGTAGCGCCATGGGTTACGAAGCTAACCCAGCTGGAATCGAGTAAAAAGATGTAAAAATGAAGATTTGGTGTTGATTTTAGTGAAGAACACTTAGAACACCTAAAACAGAGTATGAACCTAGTACTTTTGCCTAAGATTTGGCCATGTTAATGTTTATGGGTACTTCTAAATTTTTGATATGTTGTAGCCCCATGAGTTAGGAGTCCATAGAGTCCGAAATGAACCAATTTGAACGTGTATGGAAGAAGTTATGGAGATCGGAGTGGAAAGAGGTCGGAAATTCGCGTCTGGAGCTTTTTGCAGATTGTGGCCTGTATGCATGGCGCAGCTGCGCTGTTCATAAGGCCAAAAGGGGCACAGCTGTGCTGGACACGTGTCAGGCGCAGACGTGCCCGAGTGGACTACTTTGACCTCCTGTAGTAAAATGACCATACCCTTTGCATACGAACTCGGATTGAGATGATTCAAGATGATTCGGAAAGAGAACGAGTAGCCCTACAACTTTCGTTCTTTAAGTTTTTCGATTTGAGGCCTGTATCATGGCCTAAATTAGCCATTTATAGGACTGATGCGTAATTGGGGTCAATCGGAGGGCGTCGGGCATGCGCATTTGCACACGTGATGCCCACGACCCTGTAAAGTGATGTTCTAACCTTCATAACATGATTATTATGATTTATAATGATACTTATCATTAACCAATAAGTATTAGATAAATCGAGCGGGCGTGTTAGACGTACGCAATTGCGTGTCGCTTGGGCATTCGAATAGGCAAGTTGGGCGTATAGACGTGCAAGCGTCGTAACGCCGTAACTAGTGGGCATAACCTTGTTTAATATTTTGTTTCTTATTTGAATGGGACATTATAGAGTTGTGTAAACAAATATTTGATATTCCGTATGTGACTAATTGTATGTGAATATGTACCTAATTGTGTAGAATATTAAGGAGCGTGTGTTGTAATATTGTAGCAGCGCTTCAGGCAAGTTTCCTAACGCTTGTCTAACCCTTGTGTTGGGCAAGTTTTCCTTAACCTTACTCGAATTATATTTTGAGCAGGTTTCATATTTTATACAAGTTATATATTGTTGTAAATTTCATGACTCAAATTGAGTTATTACTTTTGAATCATATTAGTGGACTAATTATTGTCAATTACTCCACCTCCAAGATAATTATTGATATTCGCAGCTTATGCATTTGAATTCATTATCTATTGTTGGATTGTGAAACGTTTAAGTTCTTCATTCATGAACTGTTTAAGGAAATAGTCTACGCCATTTGTTCGGTTAGACATGTACAGGTTATTATTGTAAAAGCTATCCAAACTGATTGTTGGTGCGGATTCTTGGACTGAGAGAGCAACCCTTATTAGGGGATTATAATGTGTCGGTTATACGATGCAGTCAGGGTTAAATGTTATGCATATACATGGTGTACAAGAGGCTGATCCCCTCGAGTACAACTGACGGGGCCAGGTTTTAAAAGAGTTAGTCGAATGATTGACTCTTTGGCCAAAAGTTCATGGTCGGTTGGACCACTCAGCAGTAAATAATCATTATTCATTGTTTCATTTGAACTTTGATTATGTCATTTCAGCTATTTCATCAATGTTCATAAATTATTGATCTATGTAGCTATTATTCTTATTCATCCATGATATATCTTCATTCTTGCTTTTAAACTTGCTGAGCAAAGTAGTTGCTCACCCTTGCTATATCATGAACCTATTGCAGTTAAGCCGGGGAGTTCCAAAGCGGACAAAGGCAAAGGAAAGCTTAAGGAATAGTTATATGTACTATCCAGTTATGTAATCGTGGAATAGTTTTGTATTATTAATGTATTCTGCGATGTATTTATTTAAGGTTATAGACCTTGGGACCGTAGTAAACCTTTTGTAATGAACAACATATGTTTATTTTATTCCGCATTAGTTGATTTATGTTGTTTAGAGGTGTATGGATGCATTTTATCGTGAGCACCAAATTCGAGGTATTGTTCCTGAATTTGAGGGTGTCACAGGTTGGTATCAGAGCTTTAGGTTATAAACTTTAGGATTTGCGAAACCTAGGTTATAACCTTAGTATTAAACTCGTATTGTGTACGCTAGGTGATGGATCGGGGAGATTCATTTGATGGTCATGTCTGGAGGTGGATTGTGGAAATCCATCGAGCCGAGTTGTGCATGATAAAATATCATTTCATTTTATCAATGAATATATTTTATTGTGACACTGATATCTTGCTATCTATTTGTTTCTGTTTGTGACTGTAGGATGTCTGAGATGAGAGAGTTCAGTCCTGCTAGAGAGGTAGAGTTCACAGACATACATGTGGACGAAGGGCACTTAGTGGAGATGCAGCCGAGTGAGCCAGAGATGATGGACACTAGGGATAAGTCCGAGGCCGAGTATGGTTCTGAGGAGGAGCCAGTTACCGGAAGAGTGCTGAGGCTGTTAAGCGACGAGGGGGAGGATGAAGACCCCGAGGAGGATACATTGACGGAGGATGATGAGCCACCTGAGTATGCAGATGGCATGGGCACTACTGCTAGTGATATTATTGAAGAGCTGACAAATAGGAACGAGGAGCTCGAGAATCGAGTAACTCACTTAGAGGAGCAGAACCAGGAGCACCAAGACCGAGAAGAGCAATACAGGTCATTGGCATATCAGACTTTGGGGAAAAAGACTGAGTTAACCCAGAAGTTGCAGGAACATGACCAGAGGATTGCCGAATTAGAGGCAGAGGTTCACGGTCGCCGAGGGGTTTCTGTTCAGTTTGGTATAATGGTTTATGACCTCCTAGAGAGGAATGTGATGCTGGTAGGACAGATAGAGCGGGTAGAGGATCAGCTAGAGACTACTCGTCTGGAGCGAGATGAGGCTGTAGAGCAGTTGGCAGCCCAGACTGCAGAGATTGATTCCCTCAGGTCAGGCTTGACCACTTCCATTGGCAGGCTGAGGGATAGGGTGAGGAGGTACCCCAGGGACGAGGGTTAGCAGCAGGGCGCGTGGATTAGGCGCGAGTGGTCGACAGGCTAGCTCGACGGGAGCTCAGGGTTGCAATTCGCCGCAGCAGGCGGTGATGTGTTATTTCTAGCATTATGTTTGTAATAGGTTCCACTTTTGTTGTATTAGGGGCTTACTTATGTTGTAAATCCCTTTTCTTGTAGCATGCGTGGGATAGTAGTTGAACCCCCAAATCTTGTTCCTGATAGAGGGGTGGGAGGTTATTATTCCCCAGTTTTGTTCTTTAGGGGATAGTTAATGGTTGTAGGCTATGTCATTTAGCATTTATAGAAGTATGTCGCATGTTGAGTCTGGTTGTATTAAGATAATGACATATGGTTATAAATGCAATTGTTTTATTTAAATCAAACGTGTTGGATAGATGCTTTTACTTTTAATTGTTGACTTAAATAACTTATTGCATGAGGCCTAGATCTATTAGTAATAGCCGACGGTTTTCTTTTAGCAGATCATGGCGCCAAGAGGACGACCGCGTAACCAAAGGGTTGAGGAGTCGGTGAATGACGAAGGGGGTCAGGCAGACCCTATGAGGACTTTTGTGAACTTGTTAGCCGAAGCAATGCAGGGCAGACAAGCCGCTGCAGTTGATCAGCCAGGAAGTCACATGGCGAATTTTAAGGACTTCAAATTAGTAGGACCACTAGAATTTCGTGGTACTACGGATCCGATTGAAGCCCAGACATGGGTAGAAGAAATAGAGAAAGTTTTTGAGGTCGCAAGGGTGGCCGAAGAACAGATGACGTCGTTTGCCACTTTCATGATGAAAGGTGAGGCAAATTACTGGTGGAAGGCAAACAAAGGTCGAGCCGGGGAGGGCACGATTGCATGGGCTCGTTTCAAGGAGCTGTTTTTCGAAAATTACTTTCCAGCGAGTATGCAGGCAAGCATGGAGATAAAATTCCTGGAACTAAAGCAAGGAAGCATGTCAGTTGCGGAGTACGCCGCAAAATTTAACGAGTTAGCTAGGTTTGCTCCACATCAGGTGGACACCGAAGCTAGGCGGGCAAAGAGATTTGAACAAGGACTGAAACCTTGGGTGTATAATAAGGTTGCGGTTTTGCAGATCAACACATTCTCTACATTACTTGAAAAAGCAGTCATTGCTGAGGGAGGAAGCGAAGCTTTGGCTAGGCACAACCAAGATCAGAAAAAGAAAAAGAGTCATGATGGTCATAAGGAAGGTAGCAGCGGGGGAAGTAACCCAAATAAGAGAAAATGGAACGACAGTCAGATGACAGGAAGCAAATCCGGAGGGGATACAAAGAAGGGTAATAAATGTGAGAAATGTGGAAAGAATCACTTTGGAGAATGCATGAAAGGAAAAGGGGTTTGTTTCAACTGTGGTCAACCAGGGCACTTTGCCCCACAATGCCCAAAGGCGAAGGCAGGAAGTTGTTTTTCTTGTGGCGCTTCAGATCATCAGAAGAAGGATTGCCCAAAGAGGAAGAGTGATGCAGGCAGTGCTAACCAAGGGAACAACAGTAAGCTGACTATCGGAGGACCAGCACAGCAGAACAGACCAGTAGCACGCACCTTCAACATGACAGTGCAGGATGCGATGGAATCAAAGGATGTGGTGTCAGGTATTATTTCGGTCAATAATATTAATGTATATGTATTATTTGATTCGGGAGCTACCTGTTCATTTGTGTCGAATGAATTTGCTAAACGGCTAAACTTACCTCGTGAGAAATTAGAGAATCCAATGAATGTGGAAGTAGCTAATAAAGAAGTTATTCCTGTGGAATACATCCATAGAAATTGTTGTGCTGGGATAAACGGGTTTAAATTGAGCGTAGATTTAATTCCGATACGGCTAGGAGAATTTGATGTAATTCTTGGGATGGATTGGTTGTCTAGTCACGGGGCTATGATTGATTGTCAGAAGAAAAGTATACACCTAAAGACTCCGAATAAGTCGAAGGTCGTATTTTACGGTAGTAAATCGCCGAGACAATCTTGTTGTCTGACGATGATGCAAGCAAAGAAATTGCTACGAAAAGGTTGTATAGGTTATCTGGCTCACGTGGTTGATACCCGAAGAGTAGAGGGTGAGTTGGGTCAGATACCTGTAGTAAGGGAATTCCCAGATGTTTTCCCAGATGAGATACCAGGATTACCACCGGATAGGGAAGTGGAATTTGTGATCGACTTAGTACCGGGAACCGCACCGATCTCAAAGGCACCGTACAGAATGGCACCAGTGGAAATGAAAGAACTGATGGTTCAATTGCAGGAGTTGCTAGATAAGGGGTATATTCGTCCAAGTGTATCTCCATGGGGAGCGCCAGTACTGTTCGTAAAGAAGAAAGACGGATCGCTTAGGCTTTGCATTGACTATCGGGAGTTGAACAAAGTCACGATTAAGAACAAGTACCCGTTGCCCAGAATTAATGATCTGTTTGACCAGTTGAAGGGAGCGAAATACTTTTCGAAGATTGACTTGAGGACGGGATATCACCAACTGAAGGTGAGGCAGGGAGATATTCCAAAGACAGCATTCAGAACTCGATATGGACACTTTGAGTTTTTGGTGATGTCGTTTGGGCTGACGAACGTGCCAGCAGCATTCATGGACATGATGAACAGAGTGTTCAAGCAATACCTAGATAAATTTGTTGTCGTTTTCATAGATGACATTCTTGTCTACTCGAAGACGGAGGAGGAACACGTCGAGCATTTAAGGATAGCCCTGGAAACGTTGAGAAGGGAGAAGCTGTATGCAAAGTTTTCCAAGTGTGAATTTTGGCTACAGAGAGTGCAGTTTTTGGGGCACGTAATTGACAAGGATGGCGTGTCGGTGGATCCTGCCAAGGTAGAAGCAGTAATAAACTGGGAGCAGCCGAAGACGCCAACAGAAATCCGAAGTTTCTTGGGATTAGCAGGTTACTATCGGAGGTTTATTCAGAACTTTTCAAAGATAGCGACACCATTGACAAATTTGACAAGGAAGACTGTGAAGTTTGTATGGACGGATAAGTGCGAAGAGTGTTTCTTGGAGTTAAAGAAGAACCTTAGTGAAGCACCTGTGTTATCACTGCCAGATAATACAGGGGGATTTGTGGTGTACAGTGATGCGTCACACAAAGGCCTTGGGTGTGTACTGATGCAGCATGGGAAGGTCATTGCATACGCGTCACGGCAGCTGAAGGATTATGAGAAGGGATATCCGACTCATGACCTGGAACTAGCGGCAGTGGTGTTTGCTCTAAAGATTTGGAGGCACTATCTGTATGGGGAGAAGTGTGAAATATACACAGACCACAAAAGTTTGAAGTATATTTTCACTCAAAAGGAACTAAACATGAGGCAAAGGCGATGGTTGGAGTTGATCAAGGACTACGATTGTGAGATTCTATACCATCCCGGTAAAGCCAATGTGGTAGCCGATGCTCTAAGTAGGAAAGGCAGAGATAAGTTGATGATGCTGACAGCTCAAGAGGAACTGATCAAGGATATGGAAAGACTGGAGTTGGAAGTCAAACATCCGACGAATGCAGATGCGAAACTGTTCACAGTGGAGGTGAGTCCAACTTTATTAGGTAGGATAAAGGAGGCTCAAGAAAGGGATGATGAATGTATCGCCATAAAGAAGCGAATCTCAGAAGGGGAGGAATTAAAGTACAAAATTGACAGCACGGGACTGCTAAGGTTTGACGGAAGGATCTGGATACCGATGGTTCCGGAGTTGAGAGAAGAGATTCTGCAAGAAGCTCATTCTACAAAGTATTCGATACACCCTGGTAGTACCAAGATGTATCAAGATTTGCGCCAACATTTCTGGTGGCCGAACATGAAGAGGGAGGTTGCGGAATGTGTTGGACGATGTTTAACATGTCAAAGGGTAAAAGCAGAACATCAGAAACCGGGTGGACTGCTACAACCACTGGATATTCCGGAGTGGAAGTGGGAGCATATCACGATGGATTTTGTGATGGGGCTTCCACCAACTCAGAAGGGTTACGACGCGATCTGGGTGATCGTGGATCGTTTAACTAAATCTGCACATTTTCTACCGATCAAGATAAGGTACAATTTGGAGCAGCTAGCAAAGTTATATGTGAAAGAGATTGTGTCACGACATGGAGTACCAGTATCTATTGTATCTGACAGAGATCCGCGCTTCACGTCGAATTTCTGGAAGAGCTTACAAGAAAGGTTGGGAACCCAGTTGAGGTTGAGTACGGCATATCATCCTCAAACTGATGGGCAGAGCGAACGACCGATTCAGACGCTTGAGGACATGCTTAGAGCATGTGTGATGGATTTTAAAGGTAGCTGGGACAATCACCTACCATTGGTGGAGTTTGCCTATAATAACAGTTATCATGCGAGTATTGGAATGCCGCCATATAAAGCATTATACGGAAGGAAGTGCCGAACACCTTTGTGTTGGGACGAAGTCGGTGAACGGAGACTGGTGGGACCTGAATTGGTACAACAGACTGTGGACGTAGTCAAGGTGATAAGAGCTCGATTGGTAGCGGCTCAGGACCGACAGAAGAAATATGCCGATTTGCATCGTCAGAAACGAGACTTTGAAGTTGGCAGTTTTGTGTTTTTGAAGGTATCTCCTTGGAAGGGGAAGATCAGATTTGGAAAGAAGGGAAATTGAATCCCAGGTTCGTAGGACCCTTTGAAGTTTTAAAAAGGGTAGGTGAAGTGGCATACGAGGTAGCTTTACCTCCTGAACTTGAGCACATTCACAATGTGTTTCACGTTTCTGTGTTGCGGCCATATAAACCCGACTACAAGCATGTGATATCCTATGAACCGATTCAAGTTGAGAAAGACTTGTCATATGAAGAGATTCCTGTCCAGATATTAGATAGGAAGGAGCAAACGTTGAGAAATAAGGTCATTCATTCGGTCAAAGTACTTTGGAGGAACCACGCAGCTGAAGAAGCTACGTGGGAGCTAGAAGAGAAGATGAGGAAGAATTATCCGCATCTTTTTGAGTGAACCCGTTAAGTTTTTCGTACCTAGACTGTAATTCTGGGGACAGAATTCTTATAAGGGGGGGAGGATGTAACGACCGGGAATTCTGAAATTTCCTTGTAATTCGAATTTTTGAATATTAATGAATATTTTATATTTTATTAATATTATATTGTGTTATGTGTTTGAAGGTTGCGTGACAACCTGGATTATGTGGATGCATGAAATTTTACGTGTTATAGTTTTGTTTAAGTGAATAATTGATTTTGCGTAGCGTCGCTAAATCACTATTCACGGGGCACGTTTCTCGAGACACTATTCATGCCAGATATTTTTGTTCTTTTTCGATGTTAATAAATTTCATAAATACGTGTATGCATACGAATAATTTTTCCAAGTGTCAGAAATTTTATTTGAGCTGATACGTGATTTTATCCGTATCCGAAATGTAGTAAATGGGTGTTCCGAATATTTGGACAAATCCCATAATAATTATTTTTATACGTCCCAATAATTATTGGAGTACCCATTTTAATTTTGGGTAGTGTTATTTACCAGTTTTGGTACAAAAGTGGGAGTTTTCGGATATATTTTTGGTATTTTCGGGTATCTAATTTGGCTTATTGCTCCAAGTGGGAACCACCAAACCACTTTCAACCAATCAAATTGCTAGGAAATGAGGAGAGAGAAATGAGCTTGCCGGCAAAGCCTTTGAAATTTTGGCCACCTTGAGCCATGAACCCATTTCTCCCACTTCTCCCTAATTTCCTCCACTTCTCCCAAATCAATCAACCAATTCATTTCTCTCTCTTGCAAGCCATCAGCTCCTCATTCAAACTCATTCCAAATTCTGCAGAGAGAGAGAGAGAGAGAGAGAGCTCGCCGGAAAAAGGAGAAGGAGGAAGAAGTCGCGGAAGTTCGCCGGAAAAGGAAAGGAGGAAGAGAAGAAGGCACGGGTGAGGAAAAAGGAGAATCCAAGCAAGGAAAACTCAAGCCAAGCAAGCTTAACAAGCTTCTTAATCATCTAGGAAGGATTTACAGAGGTAAACAAGCAACCAAAATCGTTTCCATTTGATTTTTGTAAAGATTTTCGAGTTTTAAAGGTTTTTGAGCTCTTGAGCTTGTGATTCGATTTTCTTGCGATTCTTGTTGTTGTTATTTGTTTTGGATGTTTTTAAATGTTGTTAAGAGACTATAGAAGTCATTAATAACATCAAAGTGGAACAAAAATAGAAGAAATTCGTACCTATGCGTAAGGAGGATGAAGAACATGAAGAACAATGGACTTTTTGGACATTCGGACTTTTTAGAGGACTATAAAGCTATGATTTCGTGTTTGTTAATTTTATTTGTTGATATGGTATTGTAGCTCCATGGGTTACGAAGCTAACCCAGCTGGAATCGAGTAAAAAGATATAAAAACGAAGATTTGGTGTTGATTTTAGAGAAGAACACTTAGAACACCTAAAACAGAGTATGGACCTAGTACTTTGGCCTAAGATTTGGCCATGTTAATGTTTATGGGCACTTCTAAATTTTTGATAGTTGTAGCCCCATGAGTTAGGAGTCCATAGAGTCCGAAATGAACCAATTTGAACGTGTATGGAAGAAGTTATGGAGATCGGAGTGGAAAGAGGTCTGAAATTCGCGTCTGGAGCTTTCTGCAGATTGTGGCCTGTATGCATGGCGCAGCTGCGCTGTTCATAAGACCAAAAGGGGCGCAGCTGCGCCGGACACGTGTCAGGCGCAGACGTGCCCGAGTGGACTGCTTTGACCTCCTGTAGTAAAATGACCATAACTTTTGCATACGAACTCGGATTGAGATGATTCAAGATGATTCGGAAAGAGAACGAGTAGCCCTACAACTTTCGGTCTTTAAGTGTTTCGATTTGAGGCCTGTATCATGGCCTAAATTAGCCATTTATAGGACTGATGCGTAATTGGGGTCAATCGGAGGGCGTCGGGCATGCGCATTTGCACACGTGATGCCCCCGACCCTGTAAAGTGATGTTCTAACCTTCATAACATGATTATTATGATTTATAATGATACTTATCATTAACCAATAAGTATTAGATAAATCGAGCGGGCGTGTTAGACGTACGCAATTGCGTGTCGCTTGGGCATTCGAATAGGCAAGTTGGGCGTATAGACGTGCAAGCGTCGTAATGCCGTAACTAGTGGGCATAACCTTGTTTAATATTTTGTTTCTTATTTGAATGGGACATTATAGAGTTGTGTAAACAAATATTTGATATTCCGTATGTGACTAATTGTATGTGAATATGTACCTAATTGTGTAGGATATTAAGGAGCGTGTGTTGTAATATTGTAGCAGCGCTTCAGGCAAGTTTCCTAACGCTTGTCTAACCCTTGTGTTGGGCAAGTTTTCCTTAACCTTACTCGAATTATATTTTGAGTAGGTTTCATATTTTATACAAGTTGTATATTGTTGTAAATTTCATGACTCAAATTGAGTTATTACTTTTGAATCATATTAGTGGACTAATTATTGTCAATTACTCCACCTCCAAGATAATTATTGATATTCGCAGCTTATGCATTTGAATTCATTATCTATTGTTGGATTGTGAAACGTTTAAGTTTCTTCATTCATGAACTGTTTAAGGAAATAGTCTACGCCATTTGTTCGGTTAGACATGTACAGTTATTATTGTAAAAAGCTATCCCAAAACCGATTGTTGGTGCGGATTCTTGGACTGAGAGAGCAACCCTTATTAGGGGATTTATAATGTGTCGGTTATACGATGTAGTCCATGGTTAAATGTTATGCATATACATGGTGTACAAGAGGCTGATCCCCTCGAGTACAACTGACGGGGCCAGGTTTTTTAAAAGAGTTAAGTCGAATGATTGACTCTTTGGCCAAAAGTTCATGGTCGGTTGGACCACTCAGCAGTAAATAATCATTATTCATTGTTTCATTTGAACTTTGATTATGTCATTTCAGCTATTTCATCAATGTTCATAAATTGTTGATCTATGTAGCTATTATTCTTATTCATCCATGATATATGTCGACGTCGGGTTTTCTTCTCGCGTGTCCTTTTCCAATTTTAGCCTTTTGATTTGATGATTCTTTTGGAAAAGATCGGCATTGATGTCGACGGGGTTTTGAAAGATCGTTTTTTATGATGAGCCAATTAACCAGAGTCGCCAGTTGGTATATTTGAAATGGATGTACCAACTCATCCGAGTTTTCGTATTTTATAAATCGCTGGCTCATATGTGACTCCGAATTAATTGGTCTGCGAATCGAGATTCATAGAGTTCGGGGGCTTGCTTAAGTGAGGGGAAGGTGTTAGGCACCCCTCGACTTCCGTGAAACACGGTTACCGCAATCTTGATGCTTTTCTATCCTTTAATTCATGAAATGTGTGTGTGCGTGCGTGTGTGTGTGTGCCTATATGAATGTTGTGGTGAGTTTGTATGAAAGAATCATTTGGATTTTTAGGGAAAGTCGTGCCTTAACTTGAAAACGCTTCGGAATGTCTTTTCAGCATACACGAGAAAGCTTTGTTAGAAATGTTTGATTTTAATTGTCAAAACTGCAAGATTTCCATTAGGTGTCGTTTTGGCAAAACAAGAGTTTTAAACCTTCGTCAAAATAGGAATCGAGATCTATACGTTGCCCTCGTAATTCGGATGATGGGCAATTTCTAGGATCTCTTTAACCCTATGCACAACGGTTTAATAAAACTCCACTTATTTATAAAATCATTTTGTGTGATGTTTGAAAGCGATTTTTCTTTAGCCTTCTCGTTAAATAGGAATCGACATTCATTAGCATCCCCACATTTTAGCCTCGTGATTCTAATAACCTAGTTTGATTGATTTTATGAAAATCTTATCGTTTAGCTTTGAAATCAATTTCATCTCATAAATCAAATCAAGCATGAACACGCGTCGGGGCTATTCATGGGCATGTAAGCCATCAAAATGTCCCCGAACGCCAACAATCACAACTTTCACTATTTCGGGGCCTTAAACCCGATTCTCGCCTTAGCGTCATTTTAAGGCCCCACGGTTACATGTTTACAACGAAGGATTACATTGTTCCTAAATACACACGTAAAAATTTGTCCATCATCGGATTCGGACCATGGTGTCACGCTCCTAGGCTCACATCCACAATTTATCACAAACATCAAATAGATACAATAACATAACTAACAACGGATTGCTTAACGCCCCACAAGGATCCAAAATTAACAACCTACATAGATCAATTCCATCTAATGTATATATCGATATGAACAAGCAACACCTTACCCAATGGATATCATCGGATTATTAGGAAGAACTTTGTTCCGATGGAACCCTCTCTAATAATTCCTAATCCATTGTTCCACAATAATTTACATGAAATCTACATTTAATTCAATCAAATGACATGATAGGAATTGGTATAACAAAAGAGATTTCACCTTGCAATTGATATCCAAATGGATGTGAACTTGTGTATTGAATAGAAGAAAAAAAGTATTATGTGATACAATCAAATCACAAGAATAATATTCCTCTCTTTTTTTCTCACTTTCTCTTCTATTTTTGTAGCAAAATCTCACTATTTTCTCTCTATTTCCGTGCTTATGTTGCTGCTGGAATTTCCTTCTTCTCCACAATTGCTGAACTTGCTGAACCTCCTGTATGCTGCCCGAAGCGGCTTAAATAGGCTGGCCAGAGCCAGCCGCAGATCTATCTGCGGCTGGCCGCAGATGGATCTGCGGCTGGCCAGCTGGCACGCCTCCCATCGCACTCAGCTGGTAGTGCTGATTTCCTGGTTTCCGTTGCTGGCGCACCCACTTGGCCGCAGATCCATCCCGCGGCTTGGCGGGCTTGACTTTCTCGATTTTCGTGCCACGCCTCGATTTTCGTGTCGCAACGTCGGCTTTCGTTGACAGGCTCGTGTTCTGCAGTCAGGGGAATTTTCCGGGGAGACGTGCCACCTCATTCGGAAGTGCCTGCTTCGGACGGCTTTATTGTCACGTAAACTTGGGTTACCCAAAACATTTCGGCGGTGCCGGGCGCTCTCCCTTGTGCCCGCTCCTTTGTTTCCCCGCAAGCTGGTTCAATTGACGATTTTGCCCTCACTGTCATGATTAGTAGAAGGAAAAACGCAAAATTTGGGGTGTCTACAGCTGCCCCTCTTTATCATGTTTATGAAATGATAAATGAAATGAACAGGATAAAGAATAGACACTCGATGCATGAATGACAGTGCGTAAGAATGACAGTACATACATGATGCCCCACATATAGCCTATGATGCAACATAAGATGTAATACATGCAAGACGTTCGTAAGAGTGTCAATGTATCAACCCCTTGACCGTGTTTGTTAGTCCTTGGGTTCACTCTTTCAATCCATCGTCTCGTTCGGGGCCGGGTATCGTCGCCGGTCACCCATCTCGTAACCCCCGGTTATCGTCGCCGGTTGGTTATCTTGTCGGAGCCGGTTATCGTCGCCGGACATCCATCTCGTGATCGCCGGTTATCGTCGCCGGTCGATCGTCATGTCGGGGCCGGGTATCGTCCCCGGTCGCCCATCTCGTAACCCCCGGTTATCGTCGCCGGGTGGTTATCTTGTCGGAGCCGGTTATCGTCGCCGGTCATCCATCTCGTGATCGCCGGTTATCGTCGCCGGTCGATCGTCCTGTGAGTGCCGGGTTTCGTCTCCGGTTGCTCGTCTCGCGATCACCTTATCCCATCGCATTGTCATCAAAGGACGTTATTCTCCTGACTAGTTTGAGAGGCATCCCTAGAGTTCGTCCTTGTACATCGTTCTTGGCCGCCATCGCTTTTGACTCTGATAGGCTAGGACCTTGACACCTAACCTGCTCGATTTTTTTCATTTCATGGATCACATACAGAATTATCATCTATTCATGCATGTGACACAACATGTAAATTGAGAAAAAATGACCCCTGTACAGTCTTTTGATACTGTTCTACAGATGTCATCACTTGTAGTGGTTCGCTTGGATGCCTTCCCAGGTTGCTCACCACCTTGTGGTGGTTTGTTTGGATCTCAGCCCCTCCAAGGGTGCTCACCATCTTGTCGTGGTTTGCTTGGATGCCTTCTCAGGTTGCTTACCACTCTGTCGTGGTTTGCTTGGACGCCTTCCCAGGTTGCTCACCACTCTGTCGTGGTTTGCTTGGATGCCTTCCCAGGTTGCTCATCAACTTGTCGTGGTTTGCTTGGATATCAGCCCTTCCCAGGGTGCTCACCATCTTGTCGTGGTTTGCTTGGATGCCTTCCCAGGTTGCTTACCAACTTGTCGTGGTTTGCTTGGATATCAGCCCTTCCCAGGGTGCTCACCATCTTGTCGTGGTTTGCTTGGATGCCTTCCCAGGTTGCTTACCAACTTGTCGTGGTTTGCTTGGATATCAGCCCTTCCCAGGGTGCTCACCATCTTGTCGTGGTTTGCTTGGATGCCTTCCCAGGTTGCTTACCAACTTGTCGTGGTTTGCTTGGATATCAGCCCTTCCCAGGGTGCTCACCATCTTGTCGTGGTTTGCTTGGATGCCTTCCCAGGTTGCTTACCAACTTGTCGTGGTTTGCTTGGATATCAGCCCTTCCCAGGGTGCTCACCATCTTGTCGTGGTTTGCTTGGATATCAGCCCTTCCCAGGGTCATTTGGCAGGCTTTTCCGCTGCTTTGTTCAGTTCATAGTCGGGCGAAGTGAGATTTGCCCCATTCGGACATCTGCTTATGTGCAATGGTTGCACCGAGACTTTGCCATGGTTGGTTTGAGTCAGTTTGGAGTATTTGATGACTCTTGATTGATTTTCACTGATGACACCGCCCCAGAGGTACTTATTCCCCCCCCCGAGTCTACGAATATGTCCTCCAGATATGATTCCATCTCAGCTGATTTTGCCCCTAGTCGGGTCGCTGAGGATGGCCGGGTCCGACTGGCCTTGATTACTACCGTTAGCCGAGCCATTTCTTTATTGGATCGTATCGACATGATGGGGCAGTAGACTGCAGGGGACGCCGATGCTTCAGACCTATCCACCACTTTATCCATCCTGCTTAAGTTAGTTTCAGATCTGTAGATCATTTTATCTCCTGCATAGATTATGTCAGTTTCATCTGTTATCGAAAAGGAAATCTTGTAACGAAAATGACTTATATATATAGACATGCATTTATATTCAGTCATTTTCCCCTTTTTTCGTATCGTTGCCTTTCATCGGATCCTCATTTTATCCAGTCAACCACGATTTTGATATCTTGCCCTCCTTTTCTTCTCAAGTCTTGATGGAGATTTGACAGATACTACCGCACACCCTGTTGATTTCATCGGACTGAGTCTTAGATTTTTTTTTTTGACTAAGTGTTTGGTTGGGTCCGGGTTATGTCACTTGAGATGAAGCTGATCAGGTGGCTGACTTCGGGAAGGTTTTGAGGGTATAGGAAGGCTTTTCTGGTTGTTGGGAATTGGTTTTGACAGAAGAAAGTATTATTTTGTAAGGAATGGGACCGTGCCACGATGGCGGCCTACGTACCCCCACAAGTCGGGAGATCAGGTCCTACGTAGTTCGTTCTTTCAAAGAACGACGAGAAAATGATGATGATGATGGGTTCTTTCAAAGGCTTTTCTGGTTGTTGGGAATTGGTTTTTCTTTTTTTTTTTGTTTTTTTTTTTTTTTTTTTTTTTTTTTTTTTTTTTTTAGAGAAGGCATGCCTTTCTTTAGCACTAGGTCATTTTCTTTGAACTTCTGAGGTCTTATCTTTTGTCGTAAGATCGAGAGATTCTTTGCTGATACAACTGGCCGCGTGAAATAGCAGCCACCCTTTTCTCATCAATTAGGGCCAATTGGTCGTATCGACCTTGCATTCAACCCTCCTCGTTTATCTGAGCATCTCAACCTCAAATGGCAGAAATACCTCTATTCCGTATACCAGAGTGTAAGGGGTTGCCCCTGTAGAAATACGCACCGATTTTCGGTACGCCAGCAGGGTGAAAGGTAGCAGATCCGGCCATCCCCGATGTGTAGCAGACCTGCTCGCCATGATCTTCTTGATATTCTTATTCGCAGCCTCCACTTGCCCCCAATTCATCTTAGGACGGCAAATGACAAAATTGAGGTGTTTGATCTTGAACTGGTCATATAATTCCTTCATAAGGGTACTGCTCAAATTTTTTGGCATTGTCGGAGACTAAGGCCTCAGGTTGCCCATATCGGCAAATGATATCTCCATACTGGCTTAACAGCTCTGTTTTCTGGCTAGGGGTCAGATCTGTTCCTATTTTGAGCTCTCGGGGTTTGCCAGGGGTTCCAATTTTTTATGGTGATGGTTTGGTTTGAGTTGGGTTTGGGGTTTGTCTTCAACCCATCCTTTGATCTCGTCAGGCGTGCCGTCATTATCTGTCTCATCTTGCTCAATGCCCATTAAATCGAAATCCAGCCCAATATCAAAATCGTAGTCAACTTTCGAATTTGAAAAATCGTTTTGTTAGGCAAGAGGACCACTCAAATTGGTACACCTGGCATGAAACAAAATGTTTGTCATATATATAAGGCATTTTCCTGCAATGATCATCTTTAAGACAACATGACAAAATAACATAATCATGCAAAATTTTAAAATAAGGGACAACAACTGGCATCTACTCATGGTCCTTCTTCATAACCTCTGGCTGCTCTACCACGATCTTCCCGCTATCGATCATATTCTGAATTTTGTGCTTCAGAGCCCAGCATTCCTGAGTATCATGACCAGGAGAACCCGAATGGTTATGCACACTTCTTACTCGGATCAAAATTCTCCTCTTTTCGGATCAATTGGGGGTGCCAAATCGCCTATCCTTCTCTGTGCTATCAATACCGCCAAAATCTGTTCAAGAGGCTCCCCAAGCGGGGTGAATACCCGATCTCTTGCTGTCCTCAAATCTTCTTCGTTCGCCCCCGACCTTTGAATAATTGAGATTATGTTGTCGGGGGTGGCACAATTCTCTGTATTTGCACTGGAGGATTGTTCTCTGCCTTTCTAGATGATCCCTGCAGGATGAGGGAAACATCTTCCTCCTTTTTTCTGTTGAATTCTACGGGAAGTGCTGCCATAGTTTCCACACTGGATTTGCTCCGCAACCACTTCCAGAGCTGTGAGGTCCCGGATCTTACCAGATTTCTAACCCCATATCCACCATTTCTCCGTGTTTTATCATCTCGGCAAAAGGTCTCCCAATCCCCGATATCACCCGCTCATAATAGGGCGCCTCCTGAATGTCCACAAAAGTCATTACCATTTCCGCCTCGTTCATTGGGGGATTCACATGTGCAGCCATACCCCTCCATCGTTGTGCATAGTCCCTGAAAGATTCTTTTGGTTGCTTCTTGATTTTTGTCATTTGATATCTATCAGGAGCCATCTGGGCCTGAAAGCTGTATTGGGTTAAGAAGGTATGGGCCAATTCCTCCCAGTTGTGGATTCGGGCGTTGTCGAGGCGGGCATACCAGATTCTTGCCTCCCCTGTTAAGCTTTTCTGGAATAGTTGCATTCTTAACCCCTCGTCTTCGGCATAAGACCCGAGTTCTCCAATGTATATTTTCAAGTGTGTATAGGGGTCTCCCTTTCCATTGTACTTTTCAAACTCGGGAACTTTGAACTTTTCTGGATATCTGGCTCCGGGGAAAACACATAAATCCGAATAATTAACCCTGCCCAGGGAGCCTATGCCCCTTAGAGATTGGATGGTCTCCTCCATGTGTTTCATTTTTCTCCGAAGGTCGTCATTGTCCCCTTCTTCTGGGATAGTAACCACTGTCCTGCCAGGTATGGGAACGGCCCTTGTAATGACTGGCTCGTCCTTGAGTTGGGGTTGGTCATCCCTACCCAGGTTTACAACATTTTTAGGAGGATTCTGGTCACCCCCTGGTGGTGGAATATTATGTGGTCCTTGGCTTGGCGGATCCTGTCTGAGTAGGAACTGCTCTTTTAGCATCGTGGCCATTTCCATCATCTGTTTTTTGAAGTCATCAAACTCTTCCCGAGATATGGAACTATGATTAGGAATATCAGCCATTTCAGATGTAGGATTTTGGGCTTTCTTAGACTGCGAACGGGTTTGAGGAGCAATCCTGCGAAACAACGGTTCGAAGTTTAGTCTTGGGGAAATGAAAGAATGGATGCATGCTAAAACCGTAACCTCTTGTGTGTTTTTGGGTTTTTTAATCTTTTTCTGCAAAACAACTCGTTAGCGGTTCTTTATTGAAATAATACATGCTAGATATGATTTATGCTTCCCGTGTCGTTCCCTGCAAAACACAGAGGTTAGTATTTTCTTTTGACATAAAGGGGAAGCATATATGAATATGTTGCAATGGAATTATGGCATTTATACGCAGAAACGTAAAAGGGCATGAAGAGACTTATCCTGCGTTGGGTTAATCTGAGGCTGACCTACCCTAGGGTTACTCTCGCGGGCTTTTCGGCATGAAGGTTCCCAAATCTTCGCAATCTACTCGTTTGAGCCCTTTCGATTGGAGCGGATTTGAGTGGTGCGTTTCCTGAGCCATCTCCGGGGAGCAGCCCCATCGAGTCCAGTAATAAGCAACCGACGGGTTCGCCTTAGGAGGAGGTACAATCTCAACATACATTCACATTCATCGTCCTCACCGTATGCAAATGATTACTTTGAAGTAAAGCAAACCCATTCAATCATTCATTCATTGGACAACAACACACATTCACACAACAATAAAAAGAAGTCAAAATGTCGCACGCACATACACATTTATAAATTTTAGAGGATATGATAGCATCAAGATTTGAACGCGGCTTAAGCCCTCTAATGTCCCCAGCAGAGTCGCCAGCTGTCGACGTCGGGTTTTCTTCTCGCGTGTCCTTTTCCAATTTTAGCCTTTTGATTTGATGATTCTTTTGGAAAAGATCGGCATTGATGTCGACGGGGTTTTGAAAGATCGTTTTTTATGATGAGCCAATTAACCAGAGTCGCCAGTTGGTATATTTGAAATGGATGTACCAACTTATCCGAGTTTTCGTATTTTATAAATCGCTGGCTCATATGTGACTCCGAATTAATTGGTCTGCGAATCGAGATTCATAGAGTTCGGGGGCTTGCTTAAGTGAGGGGAAGGTGTTAGGCACCCCTCGACTTCCGTGAAACACGGTTACCGCAATCTTGATGCTTTTCTATCCTTTAATTCATGAAATGTGTGTGTGCGTGCGTGTGTGTGTGTGCCTATATGAATGTTGTGGTGAGTTTGTATGAAAGAATCATTTGGATTTTTAGGGAAAGTCGTGCCTTAACTTGAAAACGCTTCGGAATGTCTTTTCAGCATACACGAGAAAGCTTTGTTAGAAATGTTTGATTTTAATTGTCAAAACTGCAAGATTTCCATTAGGTGTCGTTTTGGCAAAACAAGAGTTTTAAACCTTCGTCAAAATAGGAATCGAGATCTATACGTTGCCCTCGTAATTCGAATGATGGGCAATTTCTAGGATCTCTTTAACCCTATGCACAACGGTTTAATAAAACGCCACTTATTTATAAAATCATTTTGTGTGATGTTTGAAAGCGATTTTTTTTAGCCTTCTCGTTAAATAGGAATCGACATTCATTAGCATTCCCACATTTTAGCCTCGTGATTCTAATAACCTAGTTTGATTGATTTTATGAAAATCTTATCGTTTAGCTTTGAAATCAATTTCATCTCATAAATCAAATCAAGCATGAACATGCGTCGGGGCTATTCATGGGCATGTAAGCCATCAAAATGTCCCCGAACGCCAACAATCACAACTTTCACTATTTCGGGGCCTTAAACCCGATTCTCGCCTTAGCGTCATTTTAAGGCCCGACGGTTACATGTTTACAACGAAGGATTACATTGTTCCTAAATACACACGTCAAAATTTGTCCATCATCGGATTCGGACCATGGTGTCACGCTCCTAGGCTCACATCCACAATTTATCACAAACATCAAATAGATACAATAACATAACTAACAACGGATTGCGTAACGCCCCACAAGGATCCAAAATTAACAACCTACATAGATCAATTCCATCTAATGTATATATCGATATGAACAAGCAACACCTTACCCAATGGATATCATCGGATTATTAGGAAGAACTTTGTTCCGATGGAACCCTCTCTAATAATTCCTAATCCATTGTTCCACAATAATTTACATGAAATCTACATTTAATTCAATCAAATGACATGATAGGAATTGGTATAACAAAAGAGATTTCACCTTGCAATTGATATCCAAATGGATGTGAACTTGTGTATTGAATAGAAGAAAAAAAGTATTATGTGATACAATCAAATCACAAGAATAATATTCCTCTCTTTTTTTCTCACTTTCTCTTCTATTTTTGTAGCAAAATCTCACTATTTTCTCTCTATTTCCGTGCTTATGTTGCTGCTGGAATTTCCTTCTTCTCCACAATTGCTGAACTTGCTGAACCTCCTGTATGCTGCCCGAAGCGGCTTAAATAGGCTGGCCAGAGCCAGCCGCAGATCTATCTGCGGCTGGCCGCAGATGGATCTGCGGCTGGCCAGCTGGCACGCCTCCCATCGCACTCAGCTGGTAGTGCTGATTTCCTGGTTTCCGTGCTGGCGCACCCACTTGGCCGCAGATCCATCCGCGGCTGGCGGGCTTGACTTTCTCGATTTTCGTGCCACGCCTCGATTTTCGTGTCGCAACGTCGGCTTTCGTTGACAGGCTCGTGTTCTGCAGTCAGGGAATTTCCGGGAGACGTGCCACCTCATTCGGAAGTGCCTGCTTCGGACGGCTTTATTGTCACGTAAACTTGGGTTACCCAAAACATTTCGGCGGTGCCGGGCGCTCTCCCTTGTGCCCGCTCCTTTGTTCCCGCAAGCTGGTTCAATTGACGATTTTGCCCTCCTGTCATGATTAGTAGAAGGAAACGCAAAATTTGGGTGTCTACAATATATATTCATTCTTGCTTTTAAACTTGCTGAGCAAAGTAGTTGCTCACCCTTGCTATATCATGAACCTATTGCAGTTAAGCCGGGGAGTTCCAAAGCGGACAAAGGCAAAGGAAAGCTTAAGGAATAGTTATATGTACTATCCAGTTATGTAATCGTGGAATAGTTTTGTATTATTAATGTATTCTGCGATGTATTTATTTAAGGTTATAGACCTTGGGACCGTAGTAAACCTTTTGTAATGAACAACATATGTTTATTTTATTCCGCATTAGTTGATTTATGTTGTTTAGAGGTGTATGGATGCATTTTATCGTGAGCACCAAATTCGAGGTATTGTTCCTGAATTTGGGGGTGTCACAATGTTAATTTATTTTGCAATCACATGATGAATTACATGCATTGTCAGCATGAAATGTTATAGTCAACTTATGACTATTGATTGAATAAAGAATGTTGGTTGAGTAAGGAACTCAATCTTTATACTTGTTACGTGAGTCGTCGAATGTATGTTAAACTAGTGTGATAATTATGAAATGTATGTTGAGCATGTTATTATGTGCTACGTGATGCATGAAAACTGTTAGATATGCTGAGCTGTCGAGCTCATTCTTGCAAATAACCATTTTTGCAGGTTAAGGATCCAAGGTAACGTTATGTGCTGCTTGAAAAGCATAGATCAAAGTGAAACATGAAGATTAAATAATTTTAGTTGATGTGGTTATGTTAAACCATATTTAGGTGTTTGATAAATGTACTTGATGATTTAAGATGTGTAATTTACAATGAGTTGTAAGGTTCTATTGTTTTGATGTGAAGTTATATTGTCCTACATGTAAGAATAACGATCTGAGATGTAAGGTCTTATTTCGAAATAATGATGAAGTGAATCATAGAATGAATATGATTCTAGAATATGTAGTGCTAAAGGTTATGATTCGGAGAAGATGAGAAAAAAAACTAAAAAGCTTAAAGTTATTCCGCATTTTAATAAGTATAACATTGAATAATGTTGTAAAGTCAAAATGAAGATGTATTGTTAATGACCGAAGTGAAGAGTTGGATTGTTCAGAATTTGGGGTCGTTACATCCTCCTTAACCTCTTGTACTGGCGGAACCCAAATTCTTCCCTCAAATCTTAATACTCCCTCGTTATCCACTTTGAATTTCACTTCATCACCTCCAGATATTCTTTTCCTGATTTTCTCACATTCTTCGTCCTGCATTTGTGCTTCCTTAACCTTATCCACTAAAGTTGAACTGATTCTCAATTGAAATAATTTTTCATCACTCTCCTTTGGAAATTTTACCTCCAACTCTAGTTTCGCCATTGCTGTAATTAGCTCCTCCTGAGCAGTAATCATAAACAATTTTTCTCGTCCCTTTCTGCTTAAGGCGTCGGCCACCACGTTCACTTTACCCGGATGGTATAAAATCTCGCAGTCATAATCTTTTATCAATTCCAACCATCTCCTCTATTGCATGTTCAAATCCTTCTGTGTAAAAATATATTTCAGACTCTTGTGGTCTGTATATATTTCACACTTCTCCCCGTAAAGATAGTGCCTCCATATCTTCAAAGCAAACACCACCGCGGCCAATTCCAAATCATTGATAGGATACCCCTTCTCATAGTTTTTTAATTGTCGTGATACATACGCAATGACCTTACCGTTCTGCATAAGCACACAACCTAGTCCTTTATGCGACACATCACTATACACCACAAAATTTCCTGTGCTATTCGGTAGAGACAACACAGGCGCCGTACTCAACCTCTTCTTTAATTCTTGAAAACTTTCCTCACACTTCTCCGTCCAAACGAACTTCACCGTCTTCCTAGTCAAATTCATTAACGGAGTCGTAATTTTGGAAAAATCCTGAATGAATCTCCTGTAGTTACCTGCCAATCCGAGGAAACTCCTTACTTCCGATGGTGTTTTCGGCTGATCCCAGTTAAGCACTGCTTCAACCTTTGACAGATCCACCGAAATTCCATCCTTGTCAATCACATGTCCAAGAAATTGCACCCGCTCTATCAAGAATTCACACTTTGAAAACTTAGTGTACAACTTCTCTCTTCTTAATGCTTCCAATGTCAACTTCAAATGTTTTGCATGTTCTTCCTTGGTTTTGGAATAAATTAGAATATCATCAATGAATACTACTACAAACTTGTCCAAAAACGGCTTAAACACCTTATTCATTAAGTCCATGAATGCTGCAGGAGCATTCGTTAGACCAAATGACATCACCAGAAACTCGTAATGACTATAACGGGTTCTGAATGCTATCTTCGGTACATCTTCCTTCCTCACCTTCAACTGATGATACCCACTCCTCAAATCTATCTTCGAGAAATATCTAGCTCCTTTTAGCTGATCAAACAAGTCGTTGATTCTTGGCAACGGGTATTTATTCTTAATCGTGACCTTGTTCAACTCCCTGTAATCAATGCAAAGTCGCATTGATCTGTCTTTCTTTTTGACAAACAATATCGGTACTCCCCACGGCGATACGCTCGGCTGAATATACTTCTTATCTAAAAGTTCTTGTAGCTGCACCATCAATTCTTTCATCTCTACTGGGGCCATATGATACGGAGCTTTCGATATCGGGGCAGTTCCTGGCGCCAAATCGATTACAAACTCAACTTCCCTATCTGGCGGAAGTCCTGGCAAATTATCGGGAAAGACGTCTACAAAGTCCCTTACAACAGGTATCTCTTCTAATTTCGGACTCTCTTTTCGAGTTTCAACTATGTAGGCTAAGTATCCCACACAGCCTTGTCTTAACAACTTCATGGCCTGCATCATCGTTAGACAACTCGCTTGTCTAGGCGATTTGCTACCGTAAAATACTACCTTTGACGGAGTCATAAGGTTAATACGTTTCTTTTGGCAATCAATTATCGCTCCATAATTGAATAGCCAATCCATTCCCAAAATAACGTCAAATTCTCCAAGTTTGATTGACATCAAATCTACTTTCATCACGTTTCCCTTAATGTTCACTCTACAGTTCTTGTGTACGTACCTAACAGGAATTACTTCCCTATTCGCAATTTCTATGTCCAAAGGCTAATCTAATTCCTCCTTAGTCAAATCTAAGTTCTTAGCAAAGTCATCAGATATAAATGAACAAGTAGCACCTGAATCAAACAATACATATGCATCTATATTATTGATCAGAATGATACCTGACACCACATCGCGAGACTGCATGGCATCTTGCACGATCATGTTGAAAGTTTTGGAGGAAGGTCGGTTTGTTGGTGTTGATCCAGTTATAGTTAACATACTACCACCACTATTTCCCTTATATCCTCATGTTCCTGCTCCTCCTGCTGTCTTCTTGGGACAATCCCTAGCCAGATGATCCTTTGATCCGTATGTGAAACAAGCCCCCTTCTTTGGATTCGGACAATTCGACGCTATGTGGCCCTCCTGGTTGCAATTGTAGCAAACTCTCTTCCCCTTCAGGAAAATCCCCACGTGATTCTTCCCACATGTAACACACGCTTCTACCTATTTCTTCTGACCTCCTTGCTGATTTCCAGTAAATCCATTATCATTCCACTTCATCTTCTGGTTGTGACATCCACTGTTACTACCACTCGCTTTGTTATTTTCATTTCCGCCTTTCTTCTTCTTCTACTCCTGGTTATACTTAGTCAGAGCATCACTCCCACCTTCGGCGATAATCGCCTTCTCTAAAACTCTGGTAAAAGTGTTCAATTGGAACATTGACACCTTGTTGTACAACCACGGCTTCAATCCTTGTTCAAAAATCCTCGCCTTCCTCTCATCCGTATTCACTTGGTCAGTTAGGAACCTAGCCAACTCATTACACTTTGTCGCGTACTCCGGTACAGTCATGGTACCCTTTTCCGCTCTAGAAATTGAATCTCCATCTGGTTACGCGAGCTCGTCGAAAAGTACATATTAAAGAACATCTCCTTAAACCTCTCCCATACGATTACACCTTAACCTCCTCGAACCTTATTCGCCTACCACCAATAACTGGCCTTTGATTTAAGCATGAACATTGCAAAGGCAGTCTTTTGATCATCACTAACCCTAGCAACGTCAAATACATTCTCCATTTCCATCACCCAAGTTTGGGCTTCGATCGGGTTCAGGGAACCCCTAAATTCTGGCGGTCCTACCACTTTGAAATCTTTAAATGACGTCACTGGTGGAGCTTGCGGCTGATTCGCAAGGGCTCCAGCCAAAAGGTTCACCAACTGTTGTACAAGATTAGCATTGCCGTCGTTGTTGTTATTGGTAGAGCTCTCCTGAGCTTGTTGACGTGGTTGGCATCTCGGCGGCATTTTCTGTTCAAGAATATGCGCTTATTAGATTAACACTCAATTTCTTAAATGTTCAGCATTTAACTCAAACAATTCAGGTTAAACATTTAACACATAACATCTTCAAATAAAACTGATATTTCATTAATTCAAAAGTCTTAAACATAGAAAGATAGCATCACTGCTATTTACATCAACTATCTGATGAGGGTGTTTTATACACACAATTTGGGTACCTTTTACCTTGATAGCATCACTGCTATTTACATCAACTAGCTCCGTATCTTTTATATGGTTTTTAGTTATTTTTATCATATTTCTACGTAATTTAGTTTTTAGTTATTTTTACATGTTTTATGTTGCTTTAATGCATTTTCATTATGTTTGTAGGAATGGAAATAAAGACCGCTCGGTTCGTTGTTCGTATTGACTCAATGTCCGTGCTTGGATGTCTGTGCCCGATTGGTAGTACGATGGAAATTAGTGTTTGGCAGTGCTCTGGGCTTTATTTGATAACATTTGGTAGTTGTGTGTGCACGACGTTGGAATGCGTTCACAGCGTCGGCGTCGGCCAAGCCACGAGGGCAAGCCCGTACTTGGATATCCGTGCCCGAATATTAATATGGTGGAAAGTTGTGTATGACGATTCTCGGCGTTGAATTTGATGACATTTGGAAGTTGGGCGTGCACGGCGTTGGAAGGCGTGCACGGCGTGCGGCATCAGCCAAGCCGCTGGCACGACGTGCAGCAGCTGGGGGCACCAGGCAGGAGCTGGGCGTGGACGCTGCACGGCCCGCGCGGGCGCATGGGCGCTCGGCAGGCATCGGCAGCTGGGCGCGGGCGCTGGGCGCTCGGCAGCCTCGGCACTGGGTGCTCGACAGCCTCGGTGCTGGGCGCACGGCATGCCTCGGCAGCGATCGGCAACACTCGGCAGATGGGTAGGCGCTAGGCGCGGGCGCGCGCGCTAGCGTGCGACGTGGGCGTGCAGGCCGGTAGCACTCGACAGCTTGGGGCGCCTGGTGTGCGGCAAGGGCATGGGCGCAGGTGCGCGCGCTGGCGTGCGGGCGCGTGACGTGGGCGTGCGGCAGCCAGCGTGCGGGCGTGCGACACTCAGCATGGGCCAACCAGGGCTTGGGCGCGCGCGCACCAGGCACCGTGCGGGCGCGCCAACGCCGTCCTGAGTGCGATCTGACACAGTTTTAGTGCGATCTGAGCTCCATTTTGTCCGATTTTGGCTAGGGTTTCTTGATGGAGGCTATATATAATCTCTTCTAAGCTACATATCAGATATCTAGGGAGAGAGAGGCTACAAAATATATCAAACAACAGGGCTAAAGGCTGCAAATCAAGCTGAATCAAGCCACAAGCCAAGGAACTCAGTCAACAAGAATTGTAAAACTAAGGAGGAGAGCTAGAAACCAACAGCAACCTAAGGAACAACAGCTGAACAACTTCAAAAGTGGTTTCATTTCTAGATTTTCAACTCCTTTGTAATACGAATTTGGCAATGTATAAATTGAAATTGATGTGTATTGTAGCTATCATAAACTAACCTTCTATTCTAAGATTACAATTTCCCCCAACACGTCATTTGAATCTCCTAACTCTCTCTTTTCAATCAGTTATAACATACGAATTGACAACCGAGAAATCAAAACTACATAAGAGCCTCTGTCGATGGTCAATCACGAATCTTCCTAAGCGGTGCATAGGTATATGTCTATCCTATACATTATCAAGAGACTAATTTCAGGAAAGATTAAATAGTCGTATTCCATTGTGTATAATCACGCTGGAATTTATATCATAAATTATCATAAATATTTACATATAATTTAAAACGTCTCCTATCACGACCTATTAAGGTGTCGAACCGCCTTCCTACGTTCTTCCTCCATGATACGGAGCATCGTCCTGCGATCCAACATGTATCATGGCAAGTCCTCAAACTGAACTGGAGAGTGAAAAACTCGATCTTGGGCCCTATCAATTGCTATCTGGAACGTGCAGTCTGTCTCCTCAATCTTAGCCTTCTTTGCCCGTTCCCCTTCTTCGGAGATCTCTGCACGTCGAGCGGTCTTCATCCAAGCATGCTCTGCTCTAGCACGTTCCTTCAGTTTCTGAATCTCAAGTTTTGTCTTCTCATTCTCAGCTAAAAGGTCTTCCTTTTGGCTTTCTGCCGGAACTAACTTCCACTCCACGTCTCTAAGACGTATATCAAGATCCTCAATTTTCTCGTTCTTCTGGTCTATAAGAGTCTGACATCTATTTGCCAGTCCCTCCAAGTCTCTGACTCTATCCTGCAACTCTATGGTACGATTATACAAGGCATCGTACATCTCAACATCAACAGAGGTAAGGGGAATCTCCTCGGAATCCTCATCATCCTCCTCAGCCTCTACCTCCTCAAGATCCTCCTCTGGATCAGACTCAGGCTCATACTCCTGACCCATAACCGTGATCAATGGGGATGGCTCTCTGTGTATCAACTTCTCCCGGATAACATGGATATCATGGGGCTCCTCCTCTCCAGCCACTCGGGGCTCAATCTCCCTAGGCTGACTGAATCCTCCAATATCCGACATCCTAACAACAAAGTTTAAGTTTTAATTAATACTCGACACTAGTCGCAACACATAGGTTGTTAACATATAAACACATAGCACATAAAGTCTTTTATTATCTTTAATGAATTTCCTTAATTCATTCCTTAGAACTCGATGAGAGTTTATCACCACTATATTTTTTAACTCTTAAAAGGCTACTATCCCAAGGTTTCCCCACCTAAGGTTCATAACCTACAGCTCTGATACTAACCTGTGACACCCGCAAATCTGAGTACTTCGTTTCCTCAGGATTTGGTGTTCATTATCCATATACATCACATCACATCTAACTACCCATTCAATAATAATGGAAATTCTTAATTTAAAATAGAAATCTCCCATTAAAGGGTTACAACATCATTAATAAATAAATCCCAGGTCATCTAACCTTAACATAACATCAATGTGGAAAACATACTTAAGTCTATTATATAAACATCATTAAAACAAATACAACAAGTCTTCATCACTTGTTTGCTTTTCCTTTGCCCTTACTAGTGGACGACTCGTCAACTCTTTCAACTTTAGCTGCAATGTTATTATTGCCCAGCAAGTACAACAACAACAATAATAATAACATGCGAAATAATCAATGAATATTGAATAATCAAAGATTCAGCTTTTGAGTCAAGAATGCAAGACAAGATTCAAAAGAACATCTAAGGGTCTTAAGACCATGAACTATGTCCCAGGTTATCAAGTATTTCTACTTTAAACCTTTAACAGTCGCAAGACTATATGGACCTTACTTCTCGTACTTAGGGGGATCAGCCTTTTGTACCATGTATGTGCACAACATCTAAACGCCAACGCGTAAAATAATCCCCTATATAAGGGTTGTTCATCTTAGTTTGACATCAGAGTCCGCACCAAAGGAAGTTTGGTTTGGATTTACTACAATAACGTTTCTAGAATTTAGAACGCTCATCAACTATGGACTAGTCGAATCAATACTAGTCAATCAATGTTCAAAAGGTTTAATTTGAGAATCAAAAACTAAATCTCACAAAAGGTACAATTGAATAAGTTCTGTATAACTGAAGCATTACAAAGAAGAAATTAAAACGTCTCACTGAATCCATGAAATTGAATGGAATAGAAATAATAATTTGCTCGAGTAAGTAATAGCATTATGAAACATATATGATAAGAGAATTAAGTTCAGGAACTTGCGTAAATGTAAAAAGTAAGGATAAAATACTTGTCTCGTGCGTATATTATAAATTTAAGACTCACGTTCTTTAATCAACCTATATATTCGGTTTATAAAGCAGTAACAATAATTAGTTACAATATTATAAATACTTCAGGATTCATTCCCATCAAATTTTTATTTTAATATCTAAATTTTCACTGGATAATCAATGGGTATATACTTACCACTCATTACAGTAATTTAGTATTCATTTATACATTAGCCTAAGTTTTAGGTATGTCTACGATTTCATATCATGATCAGAAAGAAAAAATAAAATTTTTACTCTCTTCTTTTTACTCTTTTTTTTTGTTCCAACGCCGGGGCGGCGGGTTTCTTCACACAATTCTCGCCGGGGCGGGAAATATAGTTCATTTCTACCGCCGGGGCGAGACTACCGTCGGGGCGCTACTTCTAGTACATTTCTACCGCTGGGGCGGTGGACCAAAACGTTAGTTCCTGCAGTTCGCGAAGAAGACAGGAAAATGCCAAATTTGGCCAAAGTTTTTCATAATTCACCAATTAATTCACTACCCATTCATTATATATGGTATGAAATCAAAACCCATTCCATAAACAATGATTTTAACATTACAGATAACCTAAACAACCCAATTAAAGGCTAAAATTTAACTATTCATACTTTATTATCAAGTTTTGATATAGTTAACAAAACTAATCAATGTAAATTCGGTTGTTAACCAAATCTAACCGTTTAATCATTGTTTTCTCCGTTTTTACATGCATAAACACAATTAGTCATCAATTTAACCGATTAACTTGCAACACAGACACCAATTTCACACATACAGTTCATATTCATATGTAACTACTCTGTAACTTTTACAACTTCCAATTAAAGGCGTAATCCCATAAATTAATCCAATTAAACAATTTATAAACATCATACAGTAAATTATACATGCATTTAAACAATTTTAAACAATTTACAATCAATTACACATGAAACTCCATTATCAGAAAACTTACAGAATACTATCAGGGAAGAATTACCTTCAATTAGATGCTTTAAATAATGCAAGCAGATGAATGATTTCTTCAATTCTCCAAATTTCTCTGTTTTTCTCTCTGATTAATCTCTAAGTTGGTTTAAGCACAATGTGTGAGAGAGAAAAAATAAACTGATAATAATATTGGCGTACATGGTTGTCAGTTAACCCCATAATGGTTAACTGACTTCAACCCCCACTTAAGCTCTGTTTGGTTGTCCTTATAAGCCCCCCTTTGGTTTATTTTAATAAATTACTTATTATATAGTTCATGTCACACGTTTAATCAACTAAATAATCTTACTAAAATCAATTAAATAAAATAGAATAATTCTATATTAAATCACATAGTCACATAAATAAAAATTCTTCTTTATTAGTAATGACACATTATTAAATCTCTAATTAATATTAAATTAATTAGAAATAACATTATACTTATTTAAATAATGCATTTAATCAAATAAATTCAATTAAACACATACTTTAAATACAAAAATTATCCACATTAATTTAACTAATGTAGCAGTTCATACTCAATCTTAGGCCTAGAATCTGCACCAAAGTAATTTGGATTGGATTTAATTATTTCCAAAGGAAATACCAACAATTAAATTATTGCATCAATTTTGTCTAGCCGGAAAAAATGGTATAAATCTGTAGCTCAAAACATTTAATGAATTACATGATCTTCAGGGATACAATTATAGTTTAATAAAGAACAGTTCACGAATACACATAAGTGCGGAAACGTATAATTCAAGAAATTCATATAACAAGGAACTTGTACAAAATAATAAAATTTCACAAGTTAAGGAAATTGACATACAAGCTTAAATTGGAATAGGCTAAAAAAACTTTCAATAAATTAAAGAATATGTAATATGTCAAGGAACTTGCACAATTTAAAAGACTAGCATAGGCTAGAGAACTTGTCTGATTCAACAGTACTTCCTTTATCACAGTCGCTTTTCATTTCCAAAAAGTTACCTACATCATTCATAATAGTTTACTTAATTAAATCTTTTATTACCTTTAATAGTTACCGTCAATAACTTTTTATAATTACGTTTTGGTAACTTCGGTTATCGCAACTAATTCTCAAGTACCAACATAGCTTTTATTTTTATAATCTTATGGTCAAAATGATCATTTTACCCTTACTCTATCCTATGTGTCCTGTTTTATCATGTATTTACCGGTAAACAACTTTATGCGTTTCCCGGTAACCTTAAAATTAATATTTCGTAATTCCTTAAATCATATCTTCCTCATGAAACCTCTTTTAACCATTTTATTATTTTTTTTCCTTCTAGCGCCACTTAGATAACTTCATTTTAGATCCATTTTTATTTTTGCAAGTAATTTTAGTATTTATTTTGGGATAGTTTATTTTTGAAACTTAACATTTAAAAATATTCGATATTAAGTCCAAATATTGTGAAATTGGGACAAAATCTACTCTGCATCTACACTAGCTTCCTCCCAAAATTTAAGCTCAATCCGAGTTGTAGAACTCAAGGTATCGCAGTTTTAATTTTAAACTTCCCAATTTTTTTTTGTCATAACTCCTTCATTTTAGGTCAACTTTTATTCATTTTTGGACATGACCTTCCTTATACCTCCACGTATCACACGCGAGAAGCTTGGAATTTTTAAAGCAAGTTAAGTATCCAAAACAGTCCACAAAAAATAGGATTAGAATGTTTGACATTATGTCCTATTTTGGTATAAAATTCACCATAAATAATCTACATTGAATTTAGGCCTCAAATCACCTTTTAATTGTAAATAACTTCCATATCTATCACCCAAAATGCAAATCATCGAAAAATTGAAGTATACTGAGAGTTATGCATGTTACAATTTTAGGACAGATTTTTGAGTTTTTAACCTAAACTAGTTTAAGTTCATTTCTAGGTTTTCTTATTTTCCTTTACAATTTTTCCATCATCTAAGCTATTTACCACCATGATCCAACATATTTAGGTGTATATAAGTATGATACATGTTTATTAACATAACTTTAGTTATCTCACCATAAAAGTTGAATAAAGAAAGGTTTAGGAGTTATACTTTCCTAGTTTAGTCTTCTTATTCATTTAATTGTTTGTTCTTCCTTGTTGCTTGAGCTCTTCTTCTTCTCCTTCCTAGTTTCCTAAAATCTCTCTTCTCTTTTCTCTCTTTACTTTCTATTATCTCTTAATTTTGGTAAAATATTGGATGATTAAGTGGTTGGGAGTATTTATAGGCAAAGTTTGCAAATTTTCCTTTACTCCCTCCATGATTTCTTTGTTTATTGGTCAGGCCATCCAACTTTCTTTCTTTCGAATACTTCCCCTAGCTTAATTAAGCTTAATCTCATTCTCGCGCGAGTAATCACCTTGAGTGGTTAAGGGCCTCATTTGGCATGTTTGGTTACAAGTTCAGCCACATCTTTTCATTGGATTTTTACCAACACAAAAAAGTTAAGCTACCATGGCCATCACATGGCCCTTTTGACCCTTGCTCCCTTTGGTGGTTGAATACTCCCCTTTTTCCCTTTTTTCCCTTGTAATGTTTATTTCATGTGCTTGAATTCGAATTTTCTAGACTTGGGCTTGGGCTTGTTCATTGGGCTTATTTAGTCTATGTGACCTTAGTAACCCAAAGGGTTTATTACTTGCTAATGGCTAAAACTTATTACCTATCCATTTCCTAGTCCATTTCATTTTACATTTAATTATTTCTAGCTTGTTAAATAACTTTTTATTTCCTTCCGTATAATATTTTCCTAACTTTCCATTGTATAATTATAATTCATGCATGATTATAATTTACATTTCAATATTATAAATTTAACTTTATTGAAAAATTCTTTAATGTCAAATAATAATCTAGATGGGGGTGAATAGATTATTACCGTTTAAAAAATTATCTTAGGACTTTTTGAACTTTTAGTAAATTAATTTGTAATGTTAGAAATTAATGTGCAAAGAAACAAAAATTTAATCACACAATGTATAGAGATTTATCTGGTTCACAACATATATCCCGGTATGTTGCTACATCCAGTCTCAAGCTCCTCTCCATGACTTGAGATCCTATTACTCACATTAATAAATACTCCTTCAATAGCAAGCTCCCAGCTCCCTCCTCAAGCTTAGTTGCACCTTTCATTTGAGTTCAGTTTTATTTTATGATCTGATCTTAAAACGACAGTCTCTTCCTCATCTCAAAGTACACTAGAGACCCAATTCCCAGCTGACCTCTCTAAGACTCTAGTCTTAGTCAAAGAATTACTCCTCTTTCTTATAGGCACATAAAATAAACTAACTTTACCTTTTTTTTTATAAAAGTTTAACAGAATTTTGCTTCTAAGATAAGCAAATAAAATTCAGTGCGTATATATATATATATATATATATATATATAAAATCTTAAATAACTTTTATATTTGATACTTTTCAAATAAGCAGATAACAGTTAAAGAGTGGATATGTTTATAAAACTTCAACGACTTTTATACTTGAGTAATATGTTTCTTTGTAAGCTGATGTTTAATTAATGCTCAATAATAAGAAGTGCTTCTGAATAAGCAAGTGTATAACTTTAAGCTTGATTTAAATGTGCTTCTGTGTAAGCAGATATATAACTTTTGTTCAAATTTAGAAAGATTAAATTTTCTTTATAAATAAAGAATGTGTTTCTATAGAAAAACATATTTAACTTTGACTTTAGGTATAAAAGTTTAAATGACTTTTATAGTTATGCTTCTTATTAAGCAAATATATATTCATAACAGTTTGTGATATAAAATTTTAAATTACTTTTATATTATGCAACAAGTATGTTTATGAATAAATAAATTTAAGTTCAAATACTTGCAATGTCAGATATCAAGTATGATAATTTAAACAGTTAAAAGATGCTTGATATAACAGTTAAACTCGAAAATATATATAATAATATATTCTATCTATTATGTGAATATTAAATAAGGTCACTTGGAATTTTTGAGCACCCGTTCGGCTGATTCCCTCACTTAAGAGGAATATCTCTGATATTGTCCCGATTTGTCTACAAATGACCACATTTAAAGTTTCACTATGTGATATTTATATAAAAAGTTTTGATAGATCACTTATAATGTTATAAGCACTCGTTCGGCTAATTCCCTCACTTAAGAGGAATATCTCCACTATAGTGTTGATGTCTAAGCAACGATCTATTTTACAGTATTTATATAAATAAATTATATCTATAAAAAGCCAAGCGGAATTTCTAAGTACCCGTTCGGCTGATTCCTTCACTTAAGAAGAATAACTCCGATATAGTCCCGAAATGGCTTTTTATTGATATGAAAAGATGAGATATATATATATATATATATATATATATATATGTAAATGCGTATAATGTAATGACCGTGAATTTTTTTTAAACTCCATTATTAATTAAATATAAATTTAATTTTAATGAGTTAGCTTTGTATAATTATTTAAAATCTTGTGTTATGTGATTCTGTATCTTCGCGTAGTTGCCAAGATTTATTAAAGGGAGTCACTAATGATTTAATTAAATTAGGAGACTAGCCCTAATGGGGTAATATCAGAAGAATTGATAAAGTTGCCTATTAAATTAAATATTTAATTTACTTGAATATAGTGGAGGAATTTAATTTGCATAGATTAATTAATATAATTATTAATTAATGTGTGCAATATTGGTACTAACATCTAATAGTCTAATTAGTGGGTTTAATACTAAGCGGACTAGATTAAGTTATTAATTCCATCTTTTATGAAATTACGAATTGGGTAATAAATGTATACTAGATTAATTGGGTTTGTAATTGTGAGGTTCATTTAACTAAGTAACATTAATTTGGGACAAGAGTTATGGGACATATCTCATTTATTTTCAAACCATGGTCTGCAATAAGGGAGAGAGAAATCAAATAGTGAAGGAACAGTGGAAGTCCCATCTTTCCCTTTCTCTAGTCGTGTTTAGGCATGAGGCCTAAGCCTATTGCTTACATCAGATGGTTAGCATGATGAAGGTAAGAGTGGGCAGCTCACCAAACCACCAATGCCCAATAACTTCTTCTTCTCCTCGTTGGTTCTTTAATTTGGACAAAGGCATTGCCTAGGTAATGAATTCTCTACAAATTGGAGCTTCTTCTTCATGATTTCAGTTGCTACAACTTCTGATAGGTTAGTACAGAGAGTGAGCATTGCTGAGAAGTGCTAGTAATCTGAAATTAAGCAATCTAAGAGTATCAATTTAGCTTCATTGGAGGTAAGAATTCGTCATTGTGTTCTTAATTGCTTAGTCTATTAAATTCTAGAAAATCCATGATTCTTGATAATTAGTTTGTTAATTAGTGTAATGATGTTATATAGGTCTATATACATGTTTGGGACCAATGTGGTTGCACTGAATTGCGTTTAGAAAGGTTAGGCCATATAATTTTTCGAGTTCTGCAGAAGCAGAGCCGAACCTGAACCTATGCAGGAGTGGCGTGGTCGCGCCACTCCCAAGGCTAAAATCAGCACTGCCGCGCTGGCTTCTAGGAAATGTTGATGTGTTTTGATGTTTTGAGCATGCTAGTTTAGTCCATTTATGCATGATACCAGGTTTGTTATGTTATCTATTGACCCTATGAGTGCCATGACTTACACACGTTGTTCTAGCATGTATTTTCCAAGGAAAAGTTAAGAACTTTGCAACGAACTTGTCAAATGGGTGTCTCTTTATAATCTGACCATTTGAGTATGTGTGTGTAGCTTATATATGTGTTCAAATGCATGCGAGTTATGATTTCCAAGTTGTCTTGCATGAGCTTCGTTGCATAAGTTGTCTTAGTATGATTTTCAAAGGAAAATATAGAGATTAAAGGCGAGTATTGTGACACCCCCAAATTCAGGTACCAATACCTCGAATCTGGTGCTCACGATAAAGTACATCCATACACCTCTAAACAACATAAATCAACTAATGCGGAATAAATAAACATATGTTGTTCATTACAAAAGGTTTACTATGGTCCCAAGGTCTATAACCTTAAATAAGTACATTACGCAATACAATAATAATACAAAATGATTCCACGATTACATAACGGGATAGTACATATAACTATTCCTTAAGCTTTCCTTTGCTTTTGTGCGCTTTGGAACTCCCCAGCTTAACTGCAATAGGTTCATGATATAGCAAGAGTGAGCATCTACTTTGCTCAGCAAGTTTAAAATAAATAAGGAAGATATATCATGAATGAATGAAAATAATAATCGCATAGTTCAATAATTTAAGAACATTGAAGAAATAGCCGACAAAATAATCAAAGTTCAAATGAAATAATGAATATTGATTATTTACTGCTGAGTGGTCCAATAGACCATGAACTTTTTGGCCAAAGGTTCAGTTATTCAACTAAACCTTTTAAACATCTGGCCCGTCAGTATTACTTGAGGGGATCAGCCTCTCGTACCCTATGTATATGCATAATATTTAACTCTGACTGCATCGAATAACCAACACATTAAAATCCCCTATTAAGAGTTGCTCTCTCAGTCTAGGAATCCATACCAACAGTCGGTTTGGATAGCTTTTAAAATAATAACCTGTACATGTCTAGCCGAAATAAATAGCGTAGACTATTTCCTTGAATAATTCATGAATAAAGAACTTAACGTTTCACAGTCTAATAACAAATAATGAATTCAAATGCATAAGCTGCGAATATTAATAATTTATCCTTGATGTGGAGTAATTGACAATAATCAATCCACTAATATAATATGAAATTAAGAACTCGATTTGAGTCATGAAACTTGCAATAATATACAACATTTGTATAAGATAGGAAACTTGCTCAAATAAAAATAGTTGAGTAAGGAACTTGCAGTAATATAGAATGATTGCTCAATTAATAAATAACTCGCACAATAAATAAAAGTTGTATGGTTGAGAAAACCTGCCCAATATTAAATTGAGTTAAGGTAAGGAAACTTACCCAACATAAGAGTTAGACAAACGTTAGGAAACTTGCCTAACATATACCTGTTTGCACGAAATAAAAAAAGTGCATAAGGTTTAGAAACTTGCTTGATGCTGTCACGCCCTGAAAATCCACCTACTAGCTTCTTTTAGTCAGGTCGGACTTCGTGCTGACTTGTACAACCTTTACATACTACTATAGAAATCTTGACTTCTAATAATTAGAGTGTAATACGAAAAAGTGATAATATTACAAAATATCATGTGTTCATTGTTACAACATTCCAGATAACTTGTTCTTATTTTACACAAGTCCTAAAAGACTTAAAAATAAATCTCCATTTATCTATCCGAGACTTGTAGTATTAACAACCAGGCAGTTCCCAGGAAAGAGGGGCCTTTCTGTTAAAACAACGCGCAATTAAATGACCTAACCCCTTCCTCATCAGAACTTTCTAGACATTGCCAATAATGTTAATGTAGCATAGTTAAAATGACTTATACATCTACGAACTTAAATCTTTATACCTGTGACACCTCCAAATTCGGGTACCAATACCTCGAATCTGGTGCTCACGATAAAGTACAACCATACACCTCCAAATAACATAAATCAACTAATGCGGAATAAATAAACATATGTTGTTCATTACAAAAGGTTTACTACGTTCCCAATGTCTATAACCTTAAATAGAATACATCGTAGAATATAATAATAGTACAAAACGATTCCACGATTACATAACGGGATAGTTCATATAACTATTCCTTAAGCTTTCCTTTGCCTTTGTCTGCTTTGGAACTCCCCGGCTTAACTGCAATAGGTTCATAATATAGCAAGGGTGAGCAACGAGTTTGCCCAACAAGTTTAACAATGAATAATGAAGGTATATCATGAATGAATAAGAATAATAGTCGCATAGATCAACAATTTATGAACATTGATGAAGTAGCTGGAATGACATAATCAAAGTTCAAATAAAACAATGAATATTGATTATTTACTGTTGAGTGGTCCAACCGACCATGCACTTGGCCAAAGAGTCAACCATTCAACCAACTCTTTTAAAAAAACCTGGCCCCGTCAGTTGTACTCGAGGGGATCAACCTCTTGTACACCATGTATATGCATAACATTTAACTCTGACTGCATCGAATAACCGGCACATTAAAATCCCCTAATAAGGGTTGCTCTCTCAGTCCAAAAATCCATACTAACAACTAGTTTGGATAGCTTTTAAAATAATAACCTGTACATGTCTAGCTGAAACAAATAGCGTAGACTATTTCCTTAAACAGTTCATGAATGAAGAACTTAAACGTTTCACAGCCCCACAACAAATCATGAATTCAAATGCGCAAAGTGCGAATATCAATAATTATTTCTAATATTGAATAATTGACAATAATTAATCCACTAATATCATTCGAAAGTAATAACTCGTGTCTGAGTTAAGAAAGTTACAATAATATAGAATACTTGCTCAATAAATAAATCGAGTAAGATAGAACCTGCTCAATAATGAAACTTGCCCAATTTTAAAGGTTGAGTATGTTTAAGAAACTTGCAATTCATAAAAATAAACTCGCACAATAATAAAAGTTGTACGAGTTAGGAAACTTTCCCAACACAAGGGTTAGACAAGTGTTAGGAAACTTGCATAATATTCAACATGTGTATAAGATAGGAAACCTGCTCAATATAATTCGAGTAAGGTTAGGGGAAACTTGCCTGAAGCGCTGCTACAATATTACAACACACGCTCCTTAATATCTTACACAATTAGGTACATATTTACATAACAATTAGTCACATACTGGACACCAAATATTTGTTTTTACAACTATATAATGTCCCATTCAAATAAGAAACAAAATATTAAACAAGGTTATGCCCACTAGTTACGGCATTACGACGCTTGTATGTCGGTACGCCCAAACTTGCCTATTCGAACGCCCAAGCGACACGCAATTGCGTACGCCTAGCACGCCCATTCGATTTATCTAATACCCATTGGCTAATCCTAGGTATCATTATAATTCATATCATTCATGTTTTAGGACTTAGAACAATGTCTTTTATTGTCGGAAGCATTATACGTTGCACACATACATGACTGACGCCTTCCGTTTGCACAATAGCCCTAAAAATGGTCAATTTCAAAATTACACCAGTTAGAAATTTTCAATTCTAATTAATGGATTTGTAGGTCTATCTCTAAGTTTTCCGGATCATCTTGAATCGCCCAAATTCGAGTCCGTATGAGAAAGTTATGGCCATTTTTCCAACGGACGTTGAAGCTGAGTAGGGGCAGCGCACACGCGAGCGGGCGGCACCAGGCGCACGGTGCGGCAGGGCGTGCGCGCGGGCGTGTGGGGCCTTGGTGCGGGCACGCGGGTGGCCTGATGACCCTTGTCAGACATCGCGATTTTGACCCTCCTTCACTCCAATCCTCATAACTTCTTCTCTAGACCTTCACATTGGTCCGTTCCGAATTCTATGGATTCCTAAGACATAGAGCTACAACATATCAAAAATTCAGAGCTGCCCATTAATATTAACATGGCTAAATCTTAGGCCAAAGTATCAACTCATGCTCTGTTTTGAATGTTCTAAGTGTTTTTCACTAAAATCATCACCAAATCTTTGTTTTAACACCTTTTTACTCGATTCCAGTTGGGTTAACTTGGTAATCCATGGAACTACAATACCATAACAACAAAAAAATTAATCCAACACGAAAAATTAGCTACAGATTGTCCAAAACAGTTCATAGGTCTAAAATTTGTCCAAAATGTCCATTGTTCTTCATGTTCTTCATCCTCCTTAAGCATAAGTACGAATTTCTTCCATTTTTGTTCCACTTTGATGTTATTAATAGCTTACATAACTTCTTTACAATATCAACAATCATCCATAACAAATAATAACAACAAGACTCGCAAGAAAACTAACCCATGAGCATAAAAGCTCTAAAACCATGAAAAGCTTGAAAACCTTAACCAAATCAAATGGAAATGGGTTCAAGTTAATGATTTACCTCTGTAAATCCCTCCTAGATGATATGAAGCTTTGCTAGGGCTTGGCTTGAGTCTCCTTCTTCCTTTTTGGTTCACCCGAACCTTTTCTTCTCCTTCCTCTCTTATTCTTCTTTCCCCAAACCTTTCTCTTCTCCTTTCTTATTTTCTGCAGCAACTTGGAAATGGAATGGGACACGGGAGAATGGAATGTGGGGAATGAAGATGAAGGTGGAGATGGTGCAAGGTTGCTATGGCTCTTTTCCTTCTTTCTTACTCTCTCTTGCAATATTCAGATTTTCTAACTTCCAATCTCTTTCTCTCTCTATTTGTTCTCTCTCCCTCTTAGAAATTCTGCTGAAATTGGAAATGCTATGGCTGGAAGTGTTTGCCAAGTGAAGATGTCTCTTGGTATATTCATGGCTTCTTGGAAGAGGGATGGAACATTTGGGAGCTCAAGACATTGGTCTAGCTTGGGAAAAGAAATGGGAAACACTAAGTTACTTGGGAGATGAAATGTTTGGCATGCTCCCCCTCCCTCCTTCCACCCGAATAACCCCCTCCTCTAAACACCAAATTGCTGGGTCATGGGTTTGGGTCAATTCTTTGGGCCACCCATAAAAACATCTGGGCCACTAAATAAAACACCAATGACCCCAAATAAAATTCTAACACTTGGAAAAATTATCTATTCGCATACACGTATTAACGTGAATAGTGCCTTGGGAAACGTGTCCCGTGAATAGTGATTTAGCGACGCTACCCGAAATCAATTATTCACTTAAACAAAACTATAACACGTAAAATTTCATGTATTCACTTAATCCAAGTTGTCACACAACCTTTAAACATGCAACACAAAAATAATATTAATAAAATATAATATATTCATTAATATTCAATCGAATTACGAGGCAAATCCAAAATTCTCGGTCGTTACATCCTCCCCCTTATAAGAATTTTGTCCCCAGAATTACAATTTAGGTATGAAAAACTTAACATGGGTTCACTCAAAGAGATACGGATAATTTTTCCTCATATTCTCTTCTAGCTCCCACGTGGCTTCTTCAGCTGCGTGGTTCCTCCAAAGTACTTTCACCGAATGGATGACCTTATTTCTTAATGTCTGTTCCTTCATATCTAGTATTTGGACAGGAATCTCTTCATATGACAAGTCTCTCTCTACTTGAATCGGTTCATAGGATATCACATGCTTGTAGTCAGGTTTATATGGCCGTAACACGGAGACGTGAAACACATTATGAATGTGCTCAAGTTTAAGAGGTAAAGCTACCTCGTACGCCACTTCACCTACCCTCTTTAAAACTTCAAAGGGTCCTACGAACCTGGGACTCAATTTCCCATTCTTTCCAAATCTTATCTTTCCTTTCCAATGAGATACCTTCAAAAAAAAAAAACTGCCAACTTCAAAGTCTCGCTTTTGGCGATGCAAATCGGCATATTTCTTCTGTCTATCCTGAGCTGCTACCAATCGAGCTCTTATCACTTTCACAACATTTACGATCTGCTGCACCAATTCAGGTCCCAACAGTCTTCGTTCACTGACTTTGTCCCAACACAGAGGTGTTCGGGACTCCCTCCCGTATAATGCTTCATATGGCGGCATGCCAATACTCGCATGATAACTGTTATTATAGGCAAACTCAACCAATGGTAGGTGATCATCCCAGCTGCCTTTAAAATGCATCACACATGCTATAAGCATGTCTTCAAGCGTCTGAATCGTTTGTTCGCTTTGCCCATCTGTTTGAGGATGATATGCTGTACTCAACCTCAACTAGGTTCCCAACCTCTCTTGCAAGCTCTTCCAGAAATTCGACGTGAAACGCGGATCTCTGTTAGATACAATAGATACCAGCACTCCATGCCGTGACATAATCTATTTCACATATAACTTTGCTAGCTGCTCCAGATTGTACCTTATCTTGATCGGTAGAAAATGTGCAGATTTAGTTAAACGATCCATGATCACCCACATCGCGTCGTAACCCTTCTAAGTTGGTGGAAGCCCCGTCAAAAAATCCATCGTGATATGCTACCACTTCCACTCCAGAATCTCCAGCGGTTGTAGCAGTCCAACCGATTTCTGATGTTTTGCTTTTACCCTGTGACATGTCAAACATCGTCCAACACATTTCACGACCTCCCTTTTCATGTTCGGCCACCAGAAGTGTCAGTGCAAATCCTAATACATCTTGGTACTACCAGGGTGTATCGAATACTTTGTAGAATGAGCTTTCTGCAAAATCTCTTCTCTCAATTATGGAACCATCGGTATCCAGATTCTCCTTTCAAACCTTAGCAGTCCAGTGTTATCAATTTTGTACTTCAATTCCTCTCCTTCCGAGATTCGCTCCCTTATGGCAACACATTCATCATCCTTTTCTTGAGCCTCCTTTATCCTGTATAATAAAGTCGGACTCGCCTCTACTGCGAACAATTTCTTATCTGCATTTGTCGGGTACTTGACTTCCAACTTCAGTTTTTCTATATCCTTGATTAGTTCTTCTTGAACTGTCAGCATCATCAACATATCTCTGCCTTTTCTACTTAGAGCATCAGCTACTACATTGGCCTTACCGGGATGATATAGAATCTCACAATTGTAGTCCTTGATCAACTCCAACCATCGCCTCTACCTCATGTTTAGTTCCTTTTGATTGAAGATATACTTCAGACTTTTGTGGTATGTGTATATCTCACACTTCTCCCCATACAGATAGTGCCTCTAAATCTTCAGAACAAACACCACTGCCGCTAGTTCCAGTTCATAGTCCTTCAGCTCTCGTGACGCATACGCAATGACCTTCCCATGCTGTATCAATACGCACCCAAGGCCTTTGTGTGACGCATCACTGTACACCACAAATCCCCCTGTATCATCTGGCAGTGATAACACGGGTGCTTCACTAAGTTTCTTCTTTAACTCCAAGAAACTCTCTTCGCACTTATCCGTCCACTAAAACTACAGAGTTCTAGCCAAAGTCCTGGGAGAGGCACACATTCCCAAGGTGATTAGCAAAGAAGGTTTCGGCCATCTAGTGGACCATCTGTTAGAAAACAATGTAATATTGTTCACAGATGACGATATCCCCAAAGAGGGAAGGGGGCATCGAAAACCACTGCATATTGCGGTAATCTCATCAGGGTATGTTATGAATGGGGTGCTAATTGATGGGGGATCAGCATTGAATATCTATCCATTCAGTACATTGGAAAAAATGAACGTCAATCCTAAGCGCCTGCGGGCCAGTTATGTGGTGGTACGAGCCTTTGATGGATCCCGGAAGGATACGATGGGGGAGATAGAATTGCCTGTGGAAATAGGGCCCTGTACTTTCGATATTTCATTCCAAGTCCTGGATATCGCGACAAGTTATAACATGTTATTGGGAAGGCCGTGGATACACATGGCCGGGGCAGTTCCCTCTACACTAAACCAGCAAATTAAGTTTATCATCGACGGGAACCTGGTGACGGTCTCTGCGGAGCATAATGACCCATCTCCTTACAGGAATGGCCTGCCGGTGATTAATTTGGACGAGACGGTGGTACCCGCCAGTTTTCAGGCACTGGAAATCAGTACTCCCCACTACCGATGTCCGGGGGCTCTAGCCGTAAAACCTAAGGTCTCTCCCGAATTTACCTTTGTTGCTAGAGAAATGATGAAGATGAAGTTCCGACCTGGGCAAGGGTTGGGAAAGAACAGTCAAGGAATTACTGAGCCTATTCAACTGCCCAGTCAGATAGGCAAGGCAGGGTTGGGGTATTACGGAGGCGTAGGACGGAACCACTCTCAAGGGGAGACCCCAGCTCGACTGGCCGAAAGTCTGATGCTGAAAGTCAACAATGAACAAGGTGCTGGCAAGCTTGTGTTTGAGGCAGGAGGTAAAAAATTGACCCCCACGAATGATGAGTCGGCCAAAAAGGAGAGTTTTCTGTAGGAGGTCATGCAACATTTTGAAACCAGGTGGTATACCCTTGGACAGTCAGTAAGTAGTGGAAAAGGGAAGGATGTTGCCACGCCGTCAGGAGTCCAACAGAGTGTGTCTGTCATCAATTAGGCAGGGCTGACTATTTCTAAAGAGGTTATGAAGAAGGACCAATGTGATGTGGCTGTAGTCATCAAGAAAGTTTCCGATGCGAAGCCGCCTTTCATCTATCGCATTTCGGCCAATCTGACCACCGACAACTGGACGATGGAGCCATTAATATCCAAATGAGGTTAAAATATGGCGTCAGGGTGGTATACCCCGGATGGTGGGGGGTGAATGGATACCAGTTTTTGTCCCTTATTTTGAATTTTGCATGGTTATGTTATTTTGTCATGTTATTTTAAAGAGGATCATTGTGGGAAAATGACTTATATATATGACAAATATTTTTGTTTCATGTCAGGTGTACCAATTTGAGTATTTCTTACCTAACAAACGATGTTTCAAATTTAAAAGATGACTATGATTTTGATATTGAGCTAGATTTTGATTTAATGGGCATTGAGCAAGATGAGACAGATAATGATGACACGCCTGACGAGATTAAAGGATGGGTCGAAGACAAACCCAAACCCAACTTAGACCAAATCGTCACCATAAATATCGGAACCCCTGACAAACCCAAAGAGCTCAAGATAGGGACAGACCTGACCCCTAGCCAGAAAACAGAAATAACCGAGTTGCTAAGCCAGTATGAGGATGTTTTTGCCTGGTCTCATGAGGACATGATCGGATTGTCCACCGACATTGTGGTACACCGGTTGCCCATCAAGGAGGGTTTCAAGCTTGTCATGCAAAAACTAAGAAAGCTAAAATCGGAGTGGAGCTTGAAGGTGAAGGAGAAAATCGTCAAACAGTTCAAGGCTGGAATCATTATGGTGTCCACTTACCCAGAATGGCTGTCCAATATAGTCCCAGTGGCTAAGCCTAGAGGGAAGGTGAGGGTATGTGTCGACTATACACATCTTGGTGGATAACACAGCCCAATACGAGATGTACTTTTTTGTTGATTGCTTTACGGGGTATCATCAGATAATGGTGGCGGAGGAAGACCGAGAAAAGACCGCTTTCATCACCCCTTGGGGCACCTTCTGCTACAGACGATTGGCCTTCGGTCTCACGAATGCGAGGGCTACTTATCAGAAAGCTATGATGGCCATGTTCCACGACATGATGTACAGGGAGATAGAGGTCTACGTGGATGACATTATCGTGAAATCGAGGATGAAATCTGATCATGTAACCCATCTCAAAAAGCTATTCGATCGGCTCAGAAAATATAATTTGAAGCTCAATTCGGCAAAGTGTGCTTTCGGAGTGCAGTCGGCTAAGCTCTTGGGATTCGTGGTTAGTAATCGGGGCATTGAATTGGATCCAGCGAAGATTAAGGCCATTGTGGATATGCCGGCACCCCGCACAGAGAAGGAGATAAGAGGATTTCTGGGAAGAATAAACTTCATCAGCCGCTTTATATCCCACTTGACAACTACATGCGAGCCGATCTTTAAACTGTTAAGGAAAGATGTCTCCCAAGAGTGGAATAAGAAATGCCAGAAAGCCTTTTAGACTATTAAGAAGCAGCTGACAGAAGCACCGGTGTTGGTACCCGCGAAGGATGGGATCCCGCTGTTTATGTATATATCGGTCAATATCATTGCAATGGGATGTATGCTGGGACAGAAGAATGAATCAGGCAAAGAGCAGGCCATCTATTACCTCAGCAAGAGATTTAGCCGATGTGAACAGAATTACACCCCCATCGAAAGGACCTGTTGTGCTTTGGTGTGGGCTGCAGTGAGATTACAGCACTATCTCCATGGGCACACTACGTACCTGATATCGAGAATGGATCCCCTGAAGTATATCTTTGAAAGGCCCATGCTGAACTGTCGATTGTCAAGATGGCAGTTAATCTTACAGCAGTTCGACATCGTATACATAACTTAGAAAGCCATGAAAGGGCAGGGAATTGCAGATCAGTTGTCAGAAATGCCAGCGGGGGGGATCGAGCCTTTAGAAACTCCATTGCCGGGCGAGGATGTATTCTGGGTCTTACACACGAGATGTGACGATGATGGGCAGTTCTAGAAGTTGTATTTTGATGGTGCCATGAATGCTGAAGGGGCAGGAGTCGGAGCAGTCCTGGTATCTATCACCGGAGAGCAATACCCCGTGGCCACTAAATTACAGTTCAGTAACTCGAATAACACAGCTGAGTATGAGGGATGTATATTGGAACTCCGTTTTGCCCGCGATATGGGGGTGAAAAGACTAGCGGTATTCGGGGATTCAGAGCTGGTAATCAAACAGACGATCGGGGAGTATAGCACGAAGGAGCTCCGGTTGCTTCCATACCACCGATGTGTTATCCAATTGATGCGAGAATTTGAAGATATCGCTTTCCGACATATCCCCCGGGGACGAAATGATTTTGTCGATGCATTGGCAACTCTGGCTTCCTTAATCCACATAATCAAAAGCAGGGACGTTCCACAGATTGAAATAGCGGTACAGAATGCCCCGGCATACGAGGAACATGTGACAGTATTAGCGGAGGAGGTGGTTCTGCCAAAGCAGCCTTGGTATCGCGACATAAGGGAGTATCTAAGGGATAGATCCATTCCTGACCAAGCAAGCCGAGCTGAGAGGTTGAGAATCCAAAAGATGGCGATGAAGTTTTATCTGAACGGGGATTCACTGTACAAGAGGGATGCCGGTTTGGGATTGTTGCGATGTGTAAATGAAACGCAGGCCCAAAAGATTATGGACGAAATACATGGTGGAGTGTGTGGGCCACACATGAGTGGACCGATACTGGCCAAAAAGATATTGAGAACGGGGCATTACTAGTTAACACTGAAAGCCGATTGCGATGATCATGTCAAACGATGTTACCAATGCCAGGCGCACGGCAACGTAATCCATGCGCCTCCCAATGAACTGCATTGTATGATCTCCCCTTGGCCATTCTCAATATGGGGTATGGATGTAATCGGACTAGTGGAGCCCAAAGCAAGCAACGAACACCGATTTATCTTCGTCATGATCGATTACTTCACTAAATGGGTAGAAGCAGGTTCTTTCCCTAAAGTAACTCAGGAGATCATAGTTGGTTTCATCAGGAATAATGTCATTTGTCGATACAGGCAACCTGAGGTCTTAATCTCCGATAATGCCAAGAATTTGAACAATGCCCTCATGAAGGAATTATGTGACCAGTTTAAGATCAAACACCTCAATTCTGTCATTTACCTTCCTAAGATGAATGGGGCAGTGGAGGCTGCAAATAAGAATATCAAGAAGATCATGGCGAGAATGTCTGCTAATCATCGGGGATGGCCGGATCTGCTACCTCTCACCCTGCTGGCGTACAGAACGTCGGTGCGTACTTCTACAGGGGCAACCTCTTACACTTTGGTATACGGAATGGAGGCTGTTCTGCCAGTTGAGGTTGAGATGGCGTCCCTCAGAATCTTGATCGATGCTCAGATAAGCGAGGAGGATTGGATGCAAAGTCGGTACGACCAATTGACCCTAATTGATGAAAGAAGGGTGGCTGCTATTTTGCACGGTCAGTTATATCAGCAAAGAATCTCTCGATCGTACGACAAAAAGGTAAGACCTCGGAAGTTCAAGGAAAATGACCTAGTGCTAAAGAGAGTCATGCCTTGTCAAAGCGAAGCCAAAGGGAAGTTTGCCCCGAACTGGGAAGGACCTTTTGTGATTAAGAAAGTGCTGTCCGGAGGAGCCCTCATATTGCAAGAGATGGACGGTGAGGTGTTTCCACAGCCCATCAATTCTGATTCGGTGAAGCGGTTCTACGCCTGGAAAAAAAAATCATCATCATTTTCTCCTTTTTCTTTGAAGCAACGAACTACGTGGGACCTGATTTCCCTACTTGTGGGAGTACGTAGGCAGCCATCACGACACGATCCATTTCTTTACAAAATAATACTTTCTCTAACCCCAACCGATTCCCAACAGCCAGAAAGACCTTCCTATACCCTCAAAACCTTCCCGAAACCAGCCACCTACTCAGCTTCATCTCAAATGGCCTAACCCTAACCTAACCAAACAGTTAGCCAAAATCTAAGACTTAATCCGATGAAATCAACAGGGTGTGCGAAAATATCTGTCAAATCTCCATCAAGACTTGAGAAGAGAAAGAAGGCGAAATATCAAAATCGTGGTTATCTAGATAAAATGAGGATCCAATGAAGGGCAACGATACGACAAAAAGGGAAAATGACTAAATTTAAATGCATGTCTATATATATAAGTCATTTTGTTACAAGATTTCTCTTTCGATAACTGATGAAACTGACATAGTCTATGCAGGAAATAAAATGATCTACAAATCTGAAACTAACTAAAGCAGGATGGATAAGGTGGTGGATAGATCTGAAGCATCGGTATCCCCTGCAATCTGCTGCCCCATCATGACGATGCGATCCAATAAAGTAGTGGCTCGGCTAACAGTCTCAGAGTGAGCATCTATAACTGCCCTAGTTTGCAATACAACGGCGTCTCTATCAGCGAGGGCAGCATCTCTGGCCAGAATAGCAACATCTCTCTCAACAAGAGCAGCGTCCCTCTCAGCCTCAGAATCAAGGCCAGTCGGATCCGGCTATCCTCAGTAACCCGACTAGGGGCAGAATCAGCTGAGATGGAATAACGAATATGGGCGGGAGTGGAAAAGCCTCCTAAATCATGTCCGGACATCACCTCTACAGACTCAGGAGGAAGGGATACCTCTGGGGTGATATCATCTGTGGAAATCACTCGAGAGTCACCAAATACTCCAGTCTGACTCAAACCAACCATGTCAGAGTCTCCGTGCAACCATTGCACATAGGCAGATGTCTGAATGGGGCAACTCTCACTATACTCGGCAAAAACCCTGCGAGACCAAAGATCATATACCCGCAGTAGATCTCTCTCTGTCTGGGGTGATATAAGGAATCGGTAGTCGGCGGCACCCGTGAAAAGGTGAAAATCCTGTATCTGATCAAACTGCCCCATAACCGCCAAGGGATGATAGGTCGTCACGCCCCTCAAGCCAGAAATAGGGATGAAATCCAAGGTGGGCACATGAGTCGAGAAGCTCATGAAGGAGCAATAACCCGAATAGATCAAAAGGTGAAAGGGATCCTCAAAAGACGATAAGAATTCTATCCAGGAAACCGCATCAACACAGCTCACGGGACGGAACGAGAATTGCATGGCTATGTCGTGGTTGAAGCAAAACCCATGGCGACGGAAATGGCCGATGGGGCTGAGATGGCTCATAAACCATACATAAAACAAAACAGAGCTCCCTCTGAATACTCTGCCTCGGAAAGACTGACAATATGAGGCTGACATGTAGGTGTCTGCTAGTATCATGGGGATAATGGTGTGATCCTGTTGAAGGGCTCTAGTGGCCGCAATAACTCGCATATCCAACAGATCGGATCTGGCTAGTAGATACAGAACTGAGATAACGCAAGCAATCAAAACATCTACTCTCAAGGCGCCCCAGCGCTCCTCAGATACGGAAAAATCACCAGAGAATAGATGAAAACTGTCAGGTGAACCGAATCGGTCAATCAGGAAATGAAGGGGAACTAGATGGTCTGATGTGATCACCGATAACAGAACTGCCCTCCGTAACCCAGTAAAAGTCAAGAACTGACGGCGCATGGGACCAGCGGTGACCCTGGCAAAAGGACCATCCAAAGACTAACCGGTAAAGCGGGCATACTCCTCGAGAGTAGGGGTCAGCTCCACTGTCCCTAGTCTGAACACCTGACGGGCAGGGGCCCAATAGCTCAGAATACCCTCCACAAAACCCGCCAGCACCTGAAAGGATAATAAGGACCAGGAATGTCCCAGAAGACTGTCTGTAATAGCCCTGTCGCCCAGCGACAAACTGTCCAGCCAGCGAAAAAGCCTGCCAATCAACCCTGTGGGAGGACCGAGATCCAAACGTAGCACGACATCTGGTGACGACATCTGTGAAAAATAGTATCAAAAGACTGTGCAGGGGACATTATCTATCCATGAATAAAAAGCATGCATCATACAGATAATAATAGAGCAATTGAACTGTCATAATGATAAAAGAAGATGTGCATAAATAAATAAAGGAGTTCAATACATAGTGCATGGAATAAAAAATAAGAAAAAAAAGAAAAAGGGAAATCGAACAGGTTCAAATACAAAAAAGCCCTATCCTACCATGCTCTAATCAAAGGTGATGTCATCTATGAAATCGGGGTCCCCAAACTGATCCCCTGGAGTAGAAGTGGAAGTCGAAGCCCCGAAGTTAATATCTAGGATATATGGGGGCATTGGGGCATCAGATGAGCTCGGGCCGGCATCGTAACCCGCACTGTCAGGGTCGTACGCATAAGCATCCTCTAGGGTCCGGCCTAACACCCGAAGATATAAGGATAGCTGGTCCACCTGGCGGGTCAGAGTGGCAATCTGCTTAGCATGTGTAGGAGTCCGAACACAGGTAGCCCAGTTCGTCATCATCACCGCTCCAGGGACCATGTCCCCGAGGAAAAATGTGGCCCGAGTCTGAGGACCAATGGTGCGGGACACCCACCAGGTACGGAAGGCCTCACTCGTGCTGGGACCCGTAGAAAGTGTCCGGCCATCCTCTCCCTCCAGCATAATATCTGAGGGCTGAGAGTCCACCGACCAAGATGTAGTAAGGGGGAGGGAGTGCGGAATACGGATCTCTCCAGTCATGCATCTGAATGCGCGCTCTCCCAAATACATCACCCATCCTCCGACACTCTGCAAGGTGAGACGACGGGTGGAAAGTGCGAACTCCGAGCCGGAGGGATATCCATCTGTAAACCCCACGGTAAGATGCTCAGAAAGATAAGGAGTCCAGACGACCTCAGCAACGGTGATCAACTATAGCTGAATGCGGCAATGGGCGAAGCTGCCAGACACCGGGACCTCTTCCAAAGTACTGTGGTGCCACCGACGGCCCCTAGGATAAGTGTCCAGACCGAGAGTCGTGACAGGCCTCAGACATGGGAGTCGCTCGTATGCCCAGAACTGTGAACAGAGACAAGAAACGATGTAAGTAACCGACAGATGCAAAGAAAGGAAACGAAATGATAGGAAATGCGGTAAGAAAGGAAGGCTTACCAGCAGAAAGGGGTAAAATCCAAGCCAAGCATCCGTCTATCCCTCTGAGCGAAGACGGAGACCATGGAGGAAATAGGCGAAAGTGAAGGACCCCCAGTCATAATCACCGATCCGATCCACGTCCCTGATGGCTCCGACAACGCTGAAATGAATGGTAGAAGAGTTGTTCCCTAGGAAACAACCCCTCATGATAGTCAGGAACAGACGCCAGAGCAGAATGTCACGAGTAGCTCAATCTGCTGGGATGGGTGCCGCATAGATACCTCCGACAGCATCGACAGCCAATACTCCGGACCAAATGCTGCGGGCCTTAAAGACCCGGTCCTTAGCAGCGAAACCCAACAGAGATCGGACCTCCGCTGGAGTAATATCGAGATCTAGGGGAACACAGACCCCGGTGAACTCAATGCCAGTGATGTACCTCCAGTCCCAACGAGTCAGCACAACCTCGTAGTCCAAGAGATGAAGGGACTGGGTCTGATGGAACCATCGCTCTGACAAGGCCATCATATAACCCCACGCGCACTGACGGGGTATGATGGTGAAGAAAGAACGGAAACCCCAGGAATCCACCACCGTGCAGTAATCGGTGTGCCGTGCTGTGTAGAGGGAATAGATGTTAAACCAGTTGCCCCTGGCTGGGTGAACTCGGGCACCTGTGGCAATCACTAATGGATCAGTCCGGATACGAATAGAGATTGAGAATTAATTCAAAGAAGTAATGAATATACCTCATTAGCGACAAGAGATGCCGAGGGGTGACGACTGAGATCTCGACCCAACAGATCGGGCACCTGAACAGAGGCGCCAAGCAAAACACGACGAGTAGAAGGAGCTGGTGTGCCGGAGGAAGGCCCCTCTGCCTCAGTATCCGGAAGAGCGGCCTCGTCAACCTCAAGATGATTAGGCCGGACGACAGCCTCCGCCAATCGACGAGACTGGCGAGTCCGAGGCAAGACCGGGGCAGGTACAGCCCTACGACGACGAACACCCGAGGCACGAGGTGCAGTGGAGCTGCTGGGAGCGTCAGGATCCATAGCTGGAACGACACAGTCAAAAAGGGAGGTACATTATATTTCGAATTGTGTCACGAAATATTTTATCTGCCTATCTTCATCACAGAAATAATGCAGCACGATGCATGGTTGCTATATATGCATGAATTAGATTTTTATGGGACTCCAGTTTTTTTAAAATTTCGGCAGAGTTTCGTCTATAAAACGGGCGTCCCATGCACAACCAAGCATGTTTTCAATTAACCCAAGCCACAACAGATCAAAATTACATTTTATATGGTTAATTGTAGCATGAAAATGACCATAATGTATGCTCTCATTCAAAAAATGACAAGTATGCATGACCCGCAGCATGAGCGTAGAATATGACTCGCACAGTTGAGACATAACATATACATGCAATGATACATGGCATAGCATTTCAAAGCATACATATCTATCTCTAAACATACAAAACAGCCAAATGTATGGCGAAACATTGACGAAATAAGAAAACAATCGGTCAAAATGTTACCCGTAGCGTGTAAATCGATCTAACCGGAGCGGTTTTTGCGAGAAGGTTGGAAAAGTCGGCCAAATGGACGTATAAGGTTGAAAAATCGCGAAAAGTAGCGGTGGGTCAAGGCTGAAAGTGACAGATCTGGGAAGGGGCGAATCGGCTAAAAAGCCCGATTTTGGCCGCAGATCAATCTGCGGCTGGGCCCTGTTTCCCTCCTTTTTCCTCCTTTGCAAAAATTGATCAATTTCAAATCCATTTGACTTAAAAATACGAGGTTTCAACCAATAGGGTATGGAACATGACGAATCAATCAACCGGAGACGAGGCCCGGTACCGACGAGACGATTAACCGGATACGAGACCCGGTGCAGACGAGTCGATCAATCGGAGACGCGAACCGATACAGACAAATCAATCAATCGGAGATGAGACCCGGTGCCGACGAGACGATTGACCGGATACGAGACCCGGTGCAGACAAGTCGACCAATCGGAGACGAGAACCGATACAGACAAATCAATCAATCGGAGACGAGACCCGGTACCGACGAGACGATTGACCGGATACGAGACCCGATGCAGACGAGTTGACCAATCGGAGACGAGAACCGATACAGACAAATCAATCAACCGGAGATGAGACCCGGTACCGAAGAGATGATTAACCGGATACAAGACCCGGTGCAGACGAGTCAACCAATCGGAGACGAGAACCGGTGTAGAGGGGTCGACCAATCAGAGATGAGAACCGATACAGGCGAGTCGACCAATCGGAGACGAGAACCGATACCGACGAGACGATCGATCGGGTACGAGACCCGACAGTTATAAGATGACGACGATGCCAAGACGACGACGATTACGAGACGGAGCACGACATCTGCGATAACGATTATTGCAACGACTTGCCAGAGACGGAACCTGACAGCAACGATGCGATCAGCGGTCGAGTCCTGTTGAGATCGATACGCGCGATAAATTTACGATTGCATGATGCATTGACACCTTTACGAATGTTTTGCATGCCTTACCTCTTGTGTTGCATCATCTATGTATTGTCATGCACTATCATTCATGCATCGGGTGTCTATTTCTTTATCATGTTCATTTCATTTAACATTTCCTAAACATGATAAAAAGGGGCAGCTGTAGACACCCAAATTTTGCACTTCGTATACTAACCCTGACAAGAGGGCAAAATCGTCAATGAACGACGTGCGATCAAAGCCGACACAACAACGATCAAAGTGGAATGATATGACACGTTTCCCAGCGGTTCCTGGACTACAAAATACAAGCCTTTCAGCGAAAACCAACGGTACGACACGAGAATCGAGGTGCGGTACGAAAATCGAGAAAATCAGCCCAGCCAGCCTCGGATTGATCTGCGGCTAATGATTAAAATAAACTGAAGTGCGCAGTGGGCGGCTGAAGTGCGCGGCGGGCGCGGAGGAACCGAGGCCAGCCGCAGATCAATCTGCGGCTGCCTCTAATCAGCCTTTATCAGCACATTTCTTCATTTGGCATACAGGGGAGGTTGAGAGGGAAGAAGAAAAGAAAAGAAGAAGAATCAGCAAGCAGCAGCAGCGAGAAAAGAGAGAAAAGAGAGAAAAGAGAGAAAAAAAGTGAGGATTTGTATCCCTTTTGCTAGATTGTATCACAAATAGTTTCTACTATATTCAATATACGAATTTATACGTATTGTGGTGTCATTTGCAAGGTGAAAAAGACATTTTTTGTAGCATTTTTGTTATATCATTTTGTTAAACTCTTATCATTTGAGGCTATATTAAACGTAATTTTTCTTGTATATCATTGAGGATACATGGATTAGGGACTATTAGTGAGGGTTCCAATGGAACAAAATTCTTCCTAATGGCCCGATGATATCCATTTGGTGAAATTTAGCTCGTTAGGATAATGTATTATGCGTAGTGTATTTAGATTGCTATGTTAGGTTATTGTGGTGTGCAATACAATCCGGTGTTGTTTAATTATTGTAGTATCCATTTTGTGGGTGTGTAGCAATTTTGGATGTGAGCCTAGGAACGCGACCCCGTGGTCCAAATCCGATGATGGACATTTTTTGGTGAATGTAATAGGGTCGATATGCCCGTTGTTGTAAACATGTAATCGTCGGGCCTTAAAACGATATCAAGTTGATAGTCGGGTTTAAGTCCCCGTAATAGTGAAATATGTGGTTGTGGGCGTTCGGGGTTATTTTGATGGTTCACATGCCCATGAATAGCCCCAACGCATTTTAATGCTTGATTTGATTTATGACACGAAATTGATTTCAAAGCTAAACGATGAGATTTTCATAAAATCAATCAAATTAGGTTATTAGCATCACGAGGCTTAAAATTGGAAATGCTAATGAATGTCGATTCCTATTTAAACGAGAAGGCTAAAGAAAGATCGTGTTCAAAACATCACAAAAATGGTTTTATGAAAATAAATGACGTTTTACTAAACTGTTGTGCATAGGGTTAAAGAGATCCTAGAAATTGCCCGTCATTTACGAAAGCAATGTATAGGTCCCGATTCTTATTTTGATGAAGGTTTAAAAACTCTTGTTTTGTCAAAACGACACCTAATGAAAAAATCTTGTAGCTTTTGACAATTAAAATCAAACCTTTCTCATAAAAAATAAAGCGTTCTCGTATAAGCCGAAAGACATTCTAAAGCATTCCCAAATTAAAACACGACTTTTCATAAAAACCCAAATGGGTTCTTCATGCAAATTCACCACAATATTCACATAAGCACACACGCGCGCACACACACATTTTTAGAATTAAAGGATAGGAAAAGCATCAAGATTACGGTAACCGTGTTTCACGGAAGTCGGGGGGTGCCTAACACCTTTCCCTCGCTTAAGCAAGCGCCCGAATTCTATGAATCTCGGTTTGCAGACCAATCAATTCAGAGTCACACATGAGCCAGCGATTTACGAAAACGAAACTCGGATGAGTTGGTATATCCATTTCAAATATACCAATTGGCGACTCTGGTCAATTGGCTCATCATAAAAAAACGATCTTTCAAAACCCCGTCGACATTCGTGCCGATATTTTCCAAAAAATCATCTAATAAAAAAGGCTAGAATTGGAATAATTAGCAATAGAAGCGATCCTCCCGGCGTCGACAATTTTAACGCTGTCGCGTAATTAATCCCCTATATTAGGGTTGTTCATCTCAGTTTAGCATCAGAATTCGTACCAAAAGGAACTTGGTTTGGAACAATTTTAAAATATTCTAAGTCTTTAGAATGCTCATCAACTAAGGACTAGCTGAATCAATTAGGGTTTGCTAGTCACTAAAAATTTGGTTTATCAATAAAGTTTCTATAATAGAAATTCTGTTCAAAGTTTGAATAACGATCAATGATCGAACAATAAATGAATGGAGTAAATATAAACACTTGACATGATAACAACCTTGCTTGAATAATAATAAGCTAAGGTTAATAAGCTTGCTCAACGAAAGTAAACTTGCTTTAAAGGAAATAACAAGTTTAAGGGAGGAAAAACTTGCCTCGCGTAGATTACAGATTTAAATAATTCACGTTCCTTAATCGACCTATACATTTTGATTATAAAATGGTAACAATAATTAGTTACAGAACAATATACACTTTAAGATTCGATCTTATCTTATTTCATTATAACATCTCGATTGTCATTCGATAATCATTAAGTACTTGCTTAACAACCATCGTGGTGTCTTATAAGTCACTTTATACCTTAATATAAATTTTAAACTTGTTTATAGCATCATAGTAAAATCACAAAGAAAAATGAAAAATTAAAATTTCAGTTTCTGTTTCCTTCGCCGGGGCGGGAATTTACTTAGCAAAAATCTCGTCGGGGCGAGACTTCGCCGGGACGAAGTTTTTCAATTCAATATTCTCGCCGGGGCGAAGATTTACAGTTCATTTCTCTCGCCGGGGCGAGAGACTCGGCAGTCATCTCCTACAGTTCGCAAACTAGTGAAATCTTAGGCCAAAATTTTCCAAATTCTACCATCCAATACATAATTTAAACTTACCCAGACATCAATTATGCTAGAAAACAATTACCCAACATGTTTCTAACCAATTTAACCATTATAATACACCTAATCAACTAATTAGAATCAAAAAAAATTCACTGTTTATACAAAATATTCATAGTTTAGCCATTTTAATGAAATCAACCACTGTAATCTATTCTACTTGCATTCTTTTCGTTTTTTATCATACAATCATAATCAAATGTCAATTTACCGGTTAATAACCAAATTGAATCATAAATTTCATACACATAAGCCATACATAAAAGTAAGACTCTGTAAAACCAAAAAAAAATCATTCTAAAACATGCTTTCATGGATTAATTCATTCAAATTGATTTATAATCATCACATAATTTCTAATACATTCTTAGAATCAATTATAATCAAATAATTCATGCATTGAACTAACAAATTTACATTCAGAGAAGTGAAAACCATATACAGTGAATTAAACTTCTAACAAAATCTAAAAGAAATTATACCTTCAAGCTAAACAAATATAACTCCTTAGCTTTAGCAATTCACTTCCTTCTCCTTCTCAATTCAAAGAACTCTCAACTCTCAATTTTTCTTTGTCTCTCAAAAGCTCTGTTCTTTCTTTTCTATACTTAACAATTAAACTGATGAAGCTTCCAAATAAAAACTGATAAAATATAATCATGTACTTTAATTTTAAATCATCAGTTACATAATTCAAAGTCATAAGGCTATGTTTGGCAATTACTATTAAAAATAACTCTTTTTACTAACCAAGGGTCACAAGACCTTGTTTGGTTTAACTAAATAAAACCATTTCTCCATTTATTTTAATAATCCATTTTACTATATAGTTTTAATTGCCACACTTTTAATTTAATTAAACTTATTATTAAATAAATTAAATTAAACCTTACTAATTTAATCAATAATTCTATTTAACCAATAACAATAACACCAAATAAATTATCTTATTCAAATAAATCATTTATTCAAATAAAACATTTAATCATCTAATTTAATTATTAAATTAAATTAGATCAATCACATCAAATCACATTTAAATAACATTTAAAATAAATTCTTTCGCCATAACTTTATAAATTATTTATTTTACTCAATAAATAAATTAGCAAAAATATTTATATAATTCAATAAATATTTTTATTTAATCACAAAAATCGCATTCGTTACATAAGCACGACTAAGTAGCTTGACAAAAAAATTTTATTTGACCTAATTCATCGTTTACATAATATAATCAGAAAACACCTACTTTGAAATATCATTTCAATCTTTATTAAGCACATATGTTACAAACTTCAAATCTCATTAGGGCTAAAGGTTTTAAACTTCTCGATACCTAATTTTAGGTCACTAAATTAACCTCGAACCATATACGATCGTATTTATAAACCTCATAAATATTCAGGGTATTACATTCACCCCTACTTCAAAGAATTTCATCCTCGAAATTATCTTTATAGCTAACTTTAGTTATTCAATATTATATTTATATGTTCTATAAATATTCAGGATATTACATTCTCTCCTCTTTATAAGAATTTCGTCCTCGAAATTCTAGTATAAGCATTGTTAACCTTCTTTTTTTGAGTATGTCAAATCCTAGTTTTGCTATCTAACAGACTATAGCCTAAGGCACTTCCTACCTTAGAGCTATAATCTACAGCACTGATACCATAATGTCACTCATATGCATAACTGGACAACACCTAATAAGTGTACCTATCAGTTTGCCACCGACATCTTCGGCGTCCCCTACGGAGAGTCTAGCTTCGGTGCATCCCCATTTGGGAGTCACCAGCAAGAGGCTCGGGGCTCTTTGCACTTACTGTGCTTATAGCTCTGATACCATAATGTCACGCCCCAAAAATCCACCTGCTATCTTCTTTTAGCCATGTCGGACTTCGTGCTGACTTGTACAACCTTTACATACTACTATAGAAATCTTGACTTCTAATAATCAGAGTGTAATGCGAAAATGTGATAATATTACAAAATATTATTTGTTTATTGTTACAACATTCCCAGATAACTTGTTCTTATTATACATAAGTCATAAAAGACTTAAAAACAAATCTCCATTTATCTATCCGAGACTTGCAGTATTAATAACTAGGTAGTTCCCAAGAAAGAGGGGGATTTCCGTTAAAACGACGCGCAATTAAATAACTTAACCCCTTCCTCGTCAGAACTTTCTATACAGTGCCAATAATATTAATCTAGCATAGTTAAAATGACTTCTACATCTACGAAATTAAATCTTTATACCTCTATAACAGATTAGGTGTTCAAGCTTAACTAGTTAACCAACTATTAGATATTCCATAATATAAAACTTCTATTTATCCAAGGTTCACAGTATTCCATCACAGACATTGTTCTCGTCAGAACTGTCAATGTGTCTGAATACACTCACTTGGATGTATAGGTTTATGTATAAAGGATATCTCTTTCATATAAATAATTCTTATCTATTTGAAGTTCACAGTATTTAAATAATAAGTTTGTTCTTGGAACAGAGGAGCGACCCCTTGTTCTTACAGAACTCCTTCAATTATTTAATACCCTCATTCAGATGTATAGTTCATATTAATATTGTACTAACTTAATACAATCATTCTGAAATTTAAAGATCAAATGTTATCTTCTAACTTACCTGAGAATGTAAATACAACGTAAGAGATGTAACAAAAGATGATATCTATTTCATAAATTTAAGTTTGGTTACAACATTCTCCGTACTATGTTTTTATTACAACAAAGTCTTATAAGGCTTGAATTTATTCAAAACGGTAATTAAAACTAATTAACACGGCCTTTTCCCTTGTCCGTCCCTGAAGTTCCGGGATTACCATCCAAAACTGCAAGAGAAAGTATATGCAAGAATGAGCTACAAATGCTTAGCAAGTTTATTTGAAAACGTAAACACAATGTGTTTGAGTTGAAAGATGTCAAAGAGATTTAGTATAACTGAGGGTTCAGTGCAAGAACCATTTACATCAACCAGTTTTGTCAGTCTTTAATGACTGAGAACAGCTTTGTTTGGATATCTAGCAGGGGATCAGCCTCACCAATATCCTAGGAGTATGCATATCATCCTACAATTTGTGGTCAATATATAATCGACATTTTTCGACCTTCCATGAAGGCATTTTCATTTTCTTAGTATAAGATGTCTTACCAAACAATTTGATTTGACACAACAATTTAAGCTCGAACAAGCAATATACGAATAATAATTGATTTCTTAAGTTATGCTGAACAAGAAGCAATGACCTCATAATAATTGATAGCAAGATATAAAAGACTTGCATAAATATAACAAGGTTTGGAGACTTGCCTGTGCGTAGTACGTTTAGTTTACGTTGTCTATCTACGTCACGTAGTCTATTTATGTCTATTTATACCAATAATAAGTGTTAGAATACTTGCACATAGTTTAAAAGAATAGAAGGCTTGCCTCATATATCTTTTAAAGATAAATATAACGGTCTAAACGTTCATCGTAAATCCTATACGATTATCAGCGTACATAACTAGTTAAATGTTTAATAATTAACAATTAACGCTTATAATTAAGACTTCTTCTACTATACATGAAATAATTTCAGTATTATAACTGCTTATAGAATGAATATTTCTCAACTATATTTAAAATAAATTTAGCATTATAACTGCTTGCAAAATGAATATTCGTTTACTATGTTTGAAATAAATCGGGCATTATAACTGCTTATAAAATGAATATTCGGCTATTATACTTGACATAATTTCAGCATTATAACTGCTTGTAAAATAAATATTTTTACTAAATAGTTGAAGAAAGTAGGACATAGTAACTGCTTATAGCTCTGATACCATAATGTCACGCCCCGAAAATCCACCTGCTATCTTCTTTTAGCCATGTCAGACTTCGTGCTGACTTGTACAACCTTTACATACTACTATAGAAATCTTGACTTCTAATAATCAGAGTGTAATGCGAAAATGTGATAATATTACAAAATATCATTTGTTTATTGTTACAACATTCCCAAATAACTTGTTCTTATTATACATAAGTCATAAAAGACTTAAAAACAAATCTCCATTTATCTATCCGAGACTTGCAGTATTAATAACTAGGTAGTTCCCAGGAAAGAGGGGGCTTTCCGTTAAAACGGCACGCAATTAAATGACTTAACCCCTTCCTAGTCAGAACTTTCTAGAATTGTCAATAATATTAATCTAGCATAGTTAAAATGACTTCTACATCTACAAACTTAAATCTTTATACCTCTATAACAGATCAGGTGTTCAAGCTTAACTAGTTAACCAACTATTAGATATTCCATAATATAAAACTTCTATTTATCCAAGGTTCACAGTATTCCATCACAAACATTGTTCTCGTCAGAACTGTCAATGTGTCTGAATACCCTCACTTGGATGTATAGGTTTATGTATAAAGGATATCTCTTTCATATAAATATTTCTTATTGTATATTTTCTAATATATAAGAGAAATAAACTGGATATTACAACTGCTTGTAAATAGGACTTTTGTACTATATACTTAAAATAATTTGGGCATTATAACTGCTTATAAAAGTATATTTTTACTAAATATTTAAAGAAGATTAAAAATAATAACCACTAGAGTAATACCTCATGTAGTTGCTAGCTTTACTTCCAATCGCGTAGTGCTTCGATACTTCGAAAGTAAGTTCTATCTCACAATATCTCTCAGAATATAAATATAGAGTATTTTTGCTCTTGAACTGTTCTTGAAAATTAGTAAGGAATGAATGAACTTAGCTTGCGATTTATAGAAAAACCAAGTTTTGCTAACTGCACGTTAGGGGCTCGGCTTATTACACTTTGCACCCGACTTATTACACTTTGGTACCTAGGTTAATTACACTGTAGTACTTAGCGTGTGCCAAGCGTAAGCTGGCGTGTGCCAGGTGTAAGCTGGCGTGTGACAGGCGTAAGCACGACAAAGTAGCTGTTGGTCGATTTCGCAACCGAAAAATACGCGCAAGTATACGCGGTCAACAAGTAATAAAGTGATAAGAGAGTTGTCGAACCCACAGGGAATTGTTCTAGTATATCCCAAGTACCAACTATATATCGTCCCAATTTTATTTAGACAGTTGATGAATTGAGTTTGTTTTGGTGTTTGGCAATAATTAAGAACTATGGAAGGCGTTAAGATAATGAAATCTAATATTAACAAGTCTAAGATTGCAATTTCCACCAACACTTCATTTGAATATCCTAACTCTCTCATTTGAATTAATTAACAACATAGAATTGCCAACCGAGAAATCAATGTAAGCACGACTAAACAGCTTAACAAACAAAATTTTATTTGACCTAATTCATCGTTTACATAATATAATCACAAAACACCTGCTTCGAAATATCATTTCAATCTTTATTAAGCATATATGTTACAAACTTCAAATCTCATTAGGTCTTAAGGTTTTAAACTTCTCGATACCTAATTTTAGGTCACTAAATTAAACCTGAACCATATACGATTGTATTTATAAGCCTCATAAATATTCAGGGTATTATAGATGCGCTGCTACAATATTACAACACACGCTCCTTAATATCCTACACATGTAAATATATATTCATATAACAATTAGTCACATAAGAATTACGTTCAAAATAGACGTTGCATCATTAAAACACATTGATTGCCACTACGACTACCCAGTCGAAGGTCTCGCTCCCCGGTGAGCTGGTGGGGTCTAAGGGGGCAGCGCCCCCTGGAAGCCAAATATAAGTTGCATCCAGGTTACTCAATTTACGCCTTAAGACAATATCAATTTGTTTGACACTTAATATACAATTAAGCAATTAAGGTTAAGGTTTAACAAGGTATAAATAACTAACTTGTTCAATCATTTAATACAAAAATATAAGTTTAGTCTTGCTGGAAAAATTCATTGGGTTTGACCTGACCCAATCTAACCGACCCGACCTAGTCCAGACACGGAGCTGATGCTGTAGCGTAAGGTTCATTACTAGAGCTCACACTGCGGCGTGAGTCCCGTGTTATGACTCTGCCGCGTGGCGTCGCTGCAGCGTGAAGCTTAGTATTAGAAGCCACGCTGCAGCGTGAGCTCGGTCTCCCGTCTTCTGCCACGTGGCACTGCAACGTCAGATGCAAGGCTTATGAATGACGCTGCGGTGTCATTCTCCAGTAGCCGAATTTTGGGTTTGTTCCCAGTTCGCGACTCTGACCTCCAGCCACTCCAACCTTTATATCTCTTCCTACACACGTTCAAATTGGTCCATTTCGGACTCTATGGACTCCTAATTCATGGGCTACAACATATCAAAAATGTAGAAGCACCCATAAACATTAACAAGTCCAACTTTTTGATCAAATTACAAAGTTATGCTCTGTTTTTCGAGTTCTTGACAAGTTTTACAAAAATCATTACTACGAACTCGTTTTAACTCCTTTTTGCTCCATTCCAACTAGGTTATAAAGGTAACCCATGAAAATATAATACCATAACAACAAATAAAATTAACAAACATGAAATCATAGATTTACAGTCCTCTAAAATGGTCTGAACGTCCAAAGCCCATGTTTTGTCCATTGTTCTTGCTCCATTAAGCCAAGGTAAGGATGTGTTCCATTTTTGTTCCACTTTGATGTTATTAATGTCTTACATAACCTCTTAACAATATTTACAAACATCTAGAACAAACAAAAACATCAAGAATCGCCATAAATCCTACCCACAATCTTAAGAGCTCAAAACTAAGAAAACTTCAAAAACTTAACAAGAAAGCGAATAGAATGGATTTGATTGTTTGTTTACCTCTGTAAATCCTTCCTAGAGGTTAAGAAGATTGCTAGGCTTTTCTTTGAGGGGTTCTTCTTGCTTGGCTCCTCTTCTTCCTCCACTCGTGCCTTCTTCTTCTTCCTCTTTTCTTTTCTGACGACTTTCCCCTTCTTCCTTCTTACTCTCTGCAGCTCTCTCTCTCTCTCTATTTGCTGATGGAATGCAAGAGAGAAATGGAATGGTTTGAATGGGATTGGAGATTAGAGGGACTTCGGGAGGATGAAGGGAGTGAGTTGGCTGCTCAATGCAATTTGTCCGACCCTCCCCTCTACTCTCTCATTTGATTGGTCTAAAATGCTAGGTTGGTTCCCTCTTAGAGTAACAAGCCAAAATAAATATCTAAATATACAAAAATATATCCGAGTACTCCCACTTTTGTACCCAATTTGGTAGATAACTCTACCCAAAATTAAAATGGGTACTCCCATAAATTATTGGGACGCATAAAAATAATTATTATGGGATTTGTCCAAATATTTGGAACACCCATATAATACATTTCAGATACGGATAAAATCACGTATCAGCTCAAATAAAATTTTCGACACTTGGAAAAATTATTCATTCACTCACAAGTATTAATGAAATTTATTAAAATCGAAAAAGATACAAAAATATTATGGCGTGAATAGTGCATCGGGAAACATGCCCCATAAATAGTGATTTAGCAACGCTATGCAAAATCAATTATTCAGTTAAACAAAACTATAATACGTAAAATTTCATGCATTCACATAATCCAGGTTGTCACACAACCTTTAAACATGCAACACAAGAATAATATTAATAAAATATAATATATTCATTAATATTCAAAAATTCGAATTATAAGGCAAATCCAAAATTCTAGGTCGTTACATCCTCCCCCCCTTATAAGAATTATGTCCCTAGAATTACAATCTAGGTACGGAAAACTTAACATGGGTTTACTCAAAAAGATGCGGATAATTCTTCCTCATCTTCTCTTCTAGCTCCCACGTGGCTTCTTCAGTTGCGTGGTTCCTCTAAAGTACTTTGACCGAATGAATGACCTTATTTCTTAATGTTTGTTCCTTCCTATCTAGTATTTGGACAAGAATCTCTTAATATGACAACTCTTGCTCAACTTGAATCGGTTCATAAGATATCAGATGCTTGTAGTCGGGTTTATATGGCCGCAACACAGAAACGTGGAACGCATTGTGAATGTGCTCAAGTTCAGGAGGTAGAGCTATCTCGTATGCCACTTCACCTACCCTATTTAAAACTTCAAAGGGTCCTACAAACCTGAGACTCAATTTCCCCTTCTTTCCAAATCTGATCTTCCCTTTCTAGGGAGATACCTTCAAAAATACAAAATTGTCAACTTCAAAGTCTCGCTTCTAACGATGCAAATCGGCATATTTCTTCTGTCTATCCTGAGCCGCTACCAATCAAGCTCTTATCACCTTGACGACATCCATAGTCTGCTGCACCAATTCAGGTCCCAACAGTCTTCGTTCACTGACTTTTTCCCGACACAGAGGTGTTCGGCACTTCCTCCCGTATAATGCTTCGTATGGCGGCATGCCAATACTCGCATGATAACTGTTATTATAGGCAAACTCCACCAATGGTAGATGATCATCCCAGCTGCCTTTAAAATCCATCACACATACTCTAAACATGTCCTCAAGCGTCTAAATCGTTCGTTCCCTTTGCCCATCTATTTGAGGATGATACGTCGTACTCAACCTTAACTGAGTTCCCAATCTTTCTTATACGCTCTTCTAGAAATTCGACGTGAAATGCAGATCTCTGTTAGATACAATAGATACCGGCACTCCATGTCGTGACACAACTTCTATCACATATAACTTTACTAGCTGCTCTAGATTGTACCTTATCTTGATCGGTAAAAAATGTACAGATTTAGTTAGACGATCCACGATCACCCAGATTACTTCGTAACCCTTCTGAGTTGGTGGAAGCCCCGTCACAAAATCCATCGTGATATGCTCCCACTTCTACTCTGAAATCTCCAGCGGTTGTAGCAGTCCACCTGGTTTCTGATGTTCTGCTTTTACCCTCTGATATGTCAAACATCGCCCAACACATTCCGTGACCTCCCTCTTCATGTTCGGCCACCAGAAGTGCTGACACAAATCCTGATAAATCTTGGTACTACCAGGGTGTATCGAATACTTTTTGGAATGAGCTTCTTACAAAATCTCTTCTCTCAACTCCGGAACCATTGGTATCCAGGTCCTCCCTTCAAACCTTAGCAATCCCGTGTTATTAATTTTGTACTTCAACTCCTCTCCTTCTGAGAGTCGCTCCCTTATGGCAACATATTCATCATCCTTTTCTTGAGCCTCTTTTATCTTGTCTAATAAAGTCAGACTCGCCTCCACTGCGAACAGTTTCTCATCTGCATTTGTCGAATACTTAACCTCCAACTCCAATCTTTCTATATCCTTGATCAGTTCTTCTTGAGCTGTCAGCATCATCAACTTATCTTTGCCCTTCCTACTTAGAGCATCGGCTACTACATTGGCCTTATCGGGATGGTATAGAATCTCACAATCGTTGTCTTTGATCAACTCCAACCATCGTTGCTTCCTCATGTTTAGCTCCTTCTTAGTGAAGATGTACTTGCGACTTTTGTGGTCTGTGTATATCTCATACTTTTCCCCATATAGATAGTGCCTCCAAATCTTCAGTGCAAACACTACTGTCGCTAGTTCCAGGTCATGAGTCAGATACCCTTTCTCAGAGTCCTTCAGCTGCCGTGACGCGTACGCAATGACCTTCCCATGCTGCATCAATACGCACCCAAGGCCTTTGTGTGACGCATCACTATACGCCACAAATCCCCTTATATTACCTGGTAGCGATAACACAGGTGCTTCACTAAATTTCTACTTCAACTCCAAGAAACTCTCTTCGCACTTATCCATCCATACAAACTTCATAGTCTTCTTTGTCAAATTTGTTAACGGCGTCGCTATCTTTGAAAATTTCTAAATAAATCTCTAATAGTAACCTTCTGTTGGCGTCTTCGGCTGTTCCCAGTTTATTACTGCTTCTACCTTCGCAGGATCCACTGATACACCATCCTTGTCAATTACGTGCCCCAAAAACTGTACCCTTTGTAACCAAAATTCACACTGGGAAAACTTTGCATATAGCTTCTCCCTTCTCAGCGTTTCGAGGGCTATCCTCAAATGCTCGACGTGTTCCTCCTCCATCTTCGAGTAGACTAGAATGTCATCTATGAAAATGATAATAAATTTATCTAGGTATTGCTTGAACACTCTGTTCATCATATCCATAAATACTGATGGCGCATTCCTCAGCCCAAATGACATCACTTAAAACTCAAAGTGTCTATATCGAGCTCTGAATGTTGTCTTTGGAATATCCTCTTGTCTCACCTTAAGTTGATGATACCCCGTCCTCAAGTCAATCTTTGAAAAGTATTTCGCTCCCTTTAATTGGTCAAATAAATCATTAATTCTGGGCAGCGGATACTTGTTCTTAATGGTAACCTTATTCAATTCCCCGTAATCAATACAAAGTCTTAACACTCCATCTTTCTTCTTCACGAACAGTATTGGCGCTCCCCATGGAGATACACTTGGACGAATATACCCTTTATCAAGCAACTCCTACAGTTGAACCATCAATTCTTTCATCTCCACTGGTGCCATCCTGTACGGTGCATTTGAGATCAGTGCGGTTCCCGGTACCAAGTCGATTACAAATTCCGCTTCTCTATCCGGCGGTAAACCAGGTAACTCATATTGGAAAACATCTGGAAATTCCCTTACTATAGGTATCTGACCTAACTCACCCTCTACTCTTCGAGTATCAACCACGTGAGCCAGATAACCTATGTAGCCTTTTCTAAGCAATCTCCTTGCTTGCATCATCGTCAGACAACGAGATTGTCTAGGAAATTTACTTCCATAAAATACATCCCTCGACTTATCTAGAGTCTTCAGGTATATACATTTCTTATGGCAGTCAATCACAACTCCATGATTAGACAACCAATCCATTCCAAGGATAACGTCAAATTCTCCTAGTCGTATCGGAATCAAATTTACGCCCAAATTATATCCTCTTATTTTAGCATAGCAATTTCTATGAATATGTTCTACAGGAATAACTTTCTTATTAGCTACTTCCACATTCATTGGATTCTCTAATTTCTCACGAGATAAATTTAACCGTTTAGCAAAATCTTCCGAAACAAAGAAACAGGTAGCACCCGAATCAAATAATACATATGCATTGATATTATTGATCGAAATAATACCTGACATCACGTCTTTCGACTCCACTGCATCCTGTACGGTCATGTTGAAAGTGTGTGTCGTTAGTTTGTTGGTGTAATAACCCAAGATTTTCGATATATTAAAATAAGAAATTTTACGTATAAATGTTTTTTATATAATAAAATTATTTTTATTATATATTAATGCAAGTATGGGGATGTGTGCACGAAAAAGAATGTGAATATGCAATATATATATTATATATGGTTTCAAGTAAATTTCTTATTAAAGAAATAGTTGAAAATTATAAATTATATTTTGTTAATAAATTAATTTTTATACTAAAGATATATGATTATTTATAAAAATTATGATTACTATAATAAATGTATATTTTAAGAAATAATTACTAATATTATTATTATTACTATAATTATTTCTTTATGATATGAATTTGTAAGATTAGTCAATTTATTTTAAATTGACTAAGTAAGGTAAATGTGGTAAAGTGATGGTACAGATCAAAACCCTAATTTGATCTATGGTTATGGATTTTAATTTTTAATATAATTATTGATATAATTATATTTAAAATGAATGTATGTGATATATGAATAATAAGAATTTATTTTCTTAAGGAAATTCGAATACTAAATATAAGTATTGATTATATTTGAATGTATATATGTACGATAGTGGTTCAATAAATATAATAATTATTTATCAATGATGATAAATATATTATTACTTATGTGGATAATGTATGTGACTAATTGTTAGTTAATGTATGACCCACTAATAGTTATTTAAATTAGTGGACTAACATAAGAATATTAATATTAAACAATTGATAAGATAGTTAGTTAATTAAATATTTAATTAAAGTGAATAACTTTTATACATTAATTAATATGAGTATTAATTAATGAGAATTATGTGATATATATGAATGATTAATTTTAATAGTCCAATTAGTAAGGAATACTAATGAACTAGCCTAATTAGTTTATTAATCAAGCCACTAATTAATGTATTTAATTGTAGAGTTGGATAATTAATGTGTGAACTAATTAAATTAGCCCAACACTTATTAAATTAGTAACCAAGCATGGAATAATAAGTTTAGAAAACTAGTGGCCCAAACTTATTAAAAGTGAGCCCAAAATGAGTTTAAATAAAGTCCAATTGCTAGCCCATTTGGAAAATATCCTAAGCAACTTGATTAATACAATAAAGAAATTAAAGAAAAAGCAAATGAAGCAATATTAAAGAGGGGCAGCCGGCCACCTATAGTACCACATGGGAGTGAGGTGTTGTTTAATTAAAGCTTGTTATATGGATGGAAAAAGAAGTACAATTGTTAATTATGGCATATCACAAGCTTGTCACATGGTGTAAGAGTTTTGTACTAACTAATAACGGCAAAATGGATAGATATACTTTATGTATCTATAGATATTACATGTATTAGATTTAGTAAAAGCAAAGTGGTCTTATTCATTTCATTTTTTGCAAGTTAGAGAGAGAGAAAAATCTACTTTTTTCTCTTTCATCTATTCTTCTCTCCAAAAAAAATATAATCTAAAGAGAGAGGAAGAGGAGAGGCCACGACCAAGAGAGAGCTTTGTTTAAAGTTTTCAAAGTTTCATAGCCAACCTAGAAAGAAGGGGAAGGAAAATAAAGCAAAAGTATAATTTTTTTCTTTACCTTAATCTAGTTTATTTTCTTTTGTTTTGCTTTGATTTTTATGATATAAAGTTTGTGATCTTGGACCCTAGAACTCTTTATCTACATGTTAGTAAGCATTTTATGTTTAGATCTAACCCTTTTGAATGTCAAATGTGACACCCCCAAATTCGGGCACTTCGTTTCCTCAGGATTTGGTGTTCACTATCCATATACATCACTTCACATCTAACTACCCATTCAAGCATAATAGAAAATCTTAATTTAAAATAGAAATCTCCCATTAAAGGGTTACAACATCATTAATAAATAAATCCCAGGTCATCTAACCTTAACATAACATTAATGCGGAAAACATACTTAAGTCTATTACATAAACAGCATTTAAACAAATATAACAAGTCTTCATCATTTGTTTGCTTTTTCTTTGCCCTTACTAGTGGATGGCTCATCAGTTCTTTCAACCTTAGATGCAATGTTATTATGCAAGGGTGAGCAATGATTACCCAGCAAGTACATCAACAACAATATTGAATGGATATTGAATAATCGAAGATTTAGCTTTTGAGTCAAGAATGTAAGACAAGATTCAAAAGAACATCTGAGGGTCTTAAGACCACGAACTATGTCCCGGGTTATCAAGTATTTCTACTTTAAACCTTTAATAGTCGTAAAACTATATGGACCTTACTTCTCGTACTTAGGGGGATCAGCCCTTTGTACTATGTATGTGCACAACATCTTAACGCTAACGCGTAAATAAAATCCCCTGTATAAGGGTTGTTCATCTCAGTTTGACATTGAAGTCCGCACCAAAGGAAGTTTGGTTTGGATTTAATTCAATAACGTTTCTAGAATTTAGAACGCTCATCAACTATGGACTAGTCGAATCAATAAGGGTTCGCTAGTCAATCAAGGTTCAATAAAATGTAATTAATATTCGAGAATCATAGACTAAATCTCGCAAAAAGTACGATTGGGTAAATTCTGTATAACTAAAGTATTACAAAAAGGAAGTTAGAACTTCTCATTGAATTCATGAAATTGAATGGAATAGGAATAATAACTTGCATTGTGAAGCTTGCATTCTAAGATAATGAAATTTAGGAACTTGCGTAATTGAAATCAAGGTAGTATTAGGTAGCTTGCTTTCAACGAAATAATAGATCAAGGTAGAAAACTTGCGTAAACGTAAAAGTAAGGATAAAATACATGCCTCGTGCGTAGACTATAAATTTAAGACTCACGTTCTTTAATCAACCTATACATTCGGTTTATAAAGGCAGTAACAATAATTAGTTACAGTATTATAAACACTTCAGGATTCATTCTCATCCAAGTTTTCATTTTAATATCTCAGTTGACACCGAACAATCAATGGGTATATGCCTACCACCCATCACAGTATCTTAACATTCATTTCATACATTAGTCTAAGCTCTAGATATGTCTACGATATCATAACATGACCACAAAGGTAGAATAAAAATTTTACTCTCTTCTTTTTACTCTTTTTTTTTTTGTTCAACCGCTGGGGCGGCGGGTTTCTTCACAAAATTCTCACTGGGGCGAGCCTACCACCGGGGCGGGAAATGTAGTTCATTTCTACCGCGGGAGCGAGACTACCGCTGGGGCGCTACTTCTACTACATTTCTGCCGCCGGGGCGGTGGACCAAAACGTCAGTTCCTGCAGTTCGCGAAGTACACAGGAAAATACCAAATTTGGCCAAAGTTTTTCATAATTCGCCAATTAATTCACTACCCATTCAATATATATTGTATGAAATCAATACCCATTCCATAAACAGTGATTTTAACATTACAGATAACCTAAACAACCTAGTTAAAGGCTAAAATTTAACTGTTCATACTTTATTATCTAGTTTTGATACAGTTAACAAAATTAATCACTGTAAATTCTTTTGTTAACCAAATCTAACCGTTTAATCATTGTTCTCTCTGTTTTTACATATATAAACACAATTAGTCATCAATTTAACCGATTAACTTACAACGCAGACATCAATTTCATATATACAGTTCATATTCATATGTAACTACTATGTAACTTTCAGAACTTCTAATGAAAGGCATAATCCAATAAATTAATCCAATTAAACAATTTATAAACATCATACAGTAAATTATACATGCATTTAAACAATTTTAAATAATTTACAATCAATTACACATGAAACTCCATTATCAGAAAACTTACAGAATACTATCATGGAAGAATTTAAAACGTAAATTAAATTTAACTAGAAGAATTACCTTCAATTAGATGCTTTAAATAATGCAAGCAGATGAATGATTTCTTCAATTTTCCAAATTTCTCTCTTTTTCTCTCTAATTAATCTTTAAGTTGGTTTAAGCACAATGTGTGAGAGAAAAAAAAAACAACTGATAATAATATTGGCGTACATGGTTGTCAGTTAACCCCATAATGGTTAACTGACTTCAACCCCCACTTAAGCTCTGTTTGGTCGTCCTTATAAGCTCCCCTTTGGTTTATTTTAATAAATTACTTATTATAAAGTTCATGTCACACTTTTAATCAACTAAATAATCTTACTAAAATTAATTAAATCAAATAAAATAATTCTACATTAAATCACATAAATAAAATTCTCATTTATTAAATATGATAATTATTAAATCTCTAATTATTAAATTAATTAGAAATAACATCATGCTTATTTAAATAATGCATTTAATCAAATAAACTTAACTAAACACATAATTTAAATATAAAAATTCTCCACATCAATTTTCCTAACGTTAACACATATAATTAAATTAATCTACCACAAATTCATCAATTAATCAATTAATTCAACAATCAAATCATCGAAAAATATTTATCTAATTCAATAAATATTTAAATTAAATTACAAAATTCTCGTTTGTCACATCAAAAGTTGGATCATAAGCAAGCAGGGGCGGATCCAGCCACAAAGTTCAGTGGGGTCAAATTTGAAAAAAAAACCGTTAAAGAATAAAAATTATAGTTATATGTACATACTTTTCTAAATCCAATATAATTTCTTAATACTTAAGTCGTTAAGTTTAATATATTCATAGTTTTCTTATAAGGAAAATACTAGAATTTTTTTTTTGATCAACAAATTTTTTTATTAAAAATCCAATGTAGTACAAATATGACAAAATCCAAGAGAGTTGGATAAGCGTTCAAAGATATTATGAATATCGAACGTCGCCTTCTAGCATGGTAAAACAATAGAGTATTAAATGTTTAATATGAGTTTGTTGTGTCACCACAAGGCAAGTATTAAATATTTAAGATGTTGCTTTATCACATTTGATGCTTATAAATAGACTGAACGATGCTGTTTTGTTGTGTCACCACAAGGACAGTGTTTTTCTTTCGAATATATGGAAGTGCTAGGTTGGACTTAACTTGAATAAATTTTGATTCGGATGTGTCACCACTTGATCAAAATAATCTAAGAGACAAAATAAAAGGAGTTACATAGTGATGTAATTGACAATAGTTGTCTACCTATTTATTTATATATCGTTTGTTGTGTCACCACAAGGTTATATACATTTGAAATGGGATCCTTAGTCTCACTAGCAAATCTTTAATTAGAATTGTCGAACTATATAATGAGGGTAATATAGTTTTATGAAAAGGTGAGAGATACCAATTTAAAATAAAGACCTAATTTATTTTGGTAATTAATTAAATGAATGTATGCTAAAATGTTGTCTATTTCACATGCAGAATTTAAAATGTCAAACTCACTATCACTGCGTAGTATACTTGATGCTAACAAACTGACCGGACCGAATTACACGGACTGGTTAAGGAATCTGAGAATTGTTCTCACTGCTGAAAAGATTTCTTATGTCCTAAATTCGCTAGTCCCTACAAGTGTTGCAGAAACAGCCTCTGAGGAAGAGATTGCTACTTACAGAAAGTGGCAAGATGATGCAATATTGGCTCAATGCATCATACTCGCATCCATGAGTAACGAGCTTCAGCGTCAGCATGAAACTATGGATGCTCCTACTATATTGCTGCACCTCAAAGAGTTGTATGGTGAGAAAAGTAGGACTGCTAGATATCAGATAGCTAAGGAGCTCTTCCGATCTCGTATGACCGAGGGCACTGCTATAGAGACTCATGTCCTTAAGATGATCAATCTGATTGAACAACTTGGACAGCTTGGGTTCGTGATGGATGGGGAGTTAAGCCAAGATTTGGTCTTGCAGTCACTCTCGGACACCTTCTCACAATTTGTTGTGAATTTTCACATGAATAAGTTGGACGTCAGCTTGCTTGAGTTACTTAACATGTTGAAAACTGCTGAAGGTCACTTCTCATCCAACAAGAACCAAGTCTTACTAGTGGATGATTCTTCCAAGAAAAGGAAGAGGCCCAAGGTGTCTTCTAAAAAGAAGAAAAACAAGAAGGCTAAGGGCAAAGCGAAGAGAAAGGATAAAAAGAAACCTGATCCAGATAGCAAAGGAATTTACTACCATTGCAATAAGCCGGGACATTGGAAGAGGAACTGCAAGCAGTATCTTGCGGACCAGAAGAAGCCTGGAGAAGCTTCGACTTCCGATCTAGGTTTTTTCATGATTGAAATTAATTTTTCTGAAAGTCAAAATTCTACTTGGGTATTGGATACCGGCTGTAGTTCTCACATATGTAATAATATGCAGGGACTAAGCAGAAGTAGAAAGCTGAACAAAGATGAAGTCGTCCTACGAGTGGGAAATGGAGCAAATGTTTCTTCATTAGCTGTAGGGACTTATTGTTTAGCACTGCCTTCGGGCAAGTCCATTAGTTTAAATAATTGTTATTTTGTTCCAACACTCATTAGAAACATTATTTCAATTTCTGTATTGGATATGGATGGTTTTGATATTATAATAAAGAACAATAGTTGTTCTATTTATAATAAAAATGTTTTATATGGTGTTGGTAATTTACTGAATGGACTTTACATACTTGACTTGCATGAAAATATACTTCAAATTGAACAAACTAAGAAAAGAAAAAGAGATGATGTTAATTATACCTTTATGTGGCACTGTAGACTCGGTCATATCAATGAAACAATATTATGCAAGTTGCATAAAGATGGACTTTTAGAGCTATCTGATTATGAATCATATCCAACTTGTGAATCTTGTCTCATGGGTAAGATGACTAAATCCCCTTTTAGTGGAAATGGAGAAAGAGTTATAGAGTTGTTAGCGTTGGTACACACAGACGTATGTGGACCTATGACAACGAATGCACGAGGAGGGTATTCTTATTTTATTACTTTCACTAATGATCATTCTAGATTTGGATATGTGTATTTAATGAAATACAAATCTGAATCGTTTGAAAAGTTCAAAGAATTCAGAAGTAAAGTAGAGAAGCAAACTGGTAAGAGTATTAAGATTCTTCGATCGGATCGAGGAGGGGAATACTTGACCAATGAGTTTCTCAATTGTCTCAAAGAAAATGGTATAATCTCACAATGGACTCCACCAGGGACGCCACAGTTGAATGGTGTATCTGAAAGGAGAAATCGAAAATTATTGGACATGGTTCGTTCCATGATGAGTTTTACCGACCTTCCAGTATCCTTCTGGGGTTATGCCCTAGAATCGGCTGCATACCTACTTAACAAGGTACCTACCAAATTCGTCCCAAAGACTCCATATGAGATATGGACAGGGAGGAAACCAAATCTTAAGCATGTTAAGACTTGGGGTTGTCCAGCTTATGTCAAAAGGTTTGAGCATGATAAGCTGAAGACTAGATCCGACAAATGTAGATTCGTGGGATACCCTAAAGAAACATCAGGGTATTATTTCTATCATCCTACTGATCAAAAGGTGTTTGTTGTGAAACACGCTGCCTTCTTGGAAAAGGAGTTTATCCTCGAAGGGGTCAGTGGGAGTAAGATATATCTTGAAGAAGTTCAAGAACCACAAAATACTACAGATCAAAGTCAGGTACCTGACCAAGTAGAAGAATCTACTGTACCACTACCTATTCGTAAATCTGGAAGTGTACCGAAGATACCTGACATGTATGGATTCATGATAGAGGATGATGATGAGGTACGCATCATAGATGATGATGATCCATTGACTTACGATGAGGCTATGAGTAGTGATGACTCAGAAAAATAGCTAGAAGCCATGAAATCTGAGATGGACTCCATGTATGAAAACCAAGTATGGACTTTGGTTTCACCACCTGAGGGCATTAAGCCTATTGGGTGTAAATGGGTCTTTAAGAGAAAGATTGGAGCAGATGGCAAGGTAGAGACCTATAAGGCCCGACTGGTTGCAAAAGGTTTCAAACAAAGACAAGGAGTTGACTATGATGAAACCTTCTCACCAGTAGTTATGCTCAAGTCCATTCGGATTTTGCTTGCAATTGCAGCTTATTATGACTATGAGATCTGGCAAATGGACGTGAAAACGGCCTTCCTCAATGGAGAGCTTGAGGAAAATGTATATATGATACAGCCAGAGGATTTTGTTTCAACGGTTGGAACAAACCAACTCTGTAAGATACAACGATCCATTTATGGGTTGAAGCAAGCTTCTCGAAGATGGAACATCCGTTTTGATGAGATAGTCAAAATGTTTGATTTTATCAAAAACGAGGATGAACCATGTGTGTACAAGAAGGTTAGTGGGAGCGCTGTATCATTCCTTGTATTATATGCTGATGATATATTACTGATAGGGAATAATGTCCCTATGCTACAGTCGATAAAAATTTGGTTATCTAAACACTTCTCCATGAAGGACTTAGGTGAGGCATCCTATATTTTGGGGATAAAGATCTATAGAGATAGATCTAAAAGGATGCTGGGCTTGACCCAAGGAAAGTACATTGACTCGATGCTAAAGAAGTTTAGCATAGAAGATTCCAAGAGAGGTCTCATGCCGATGAGCCATGTAATAAATCTCTCCAAGAAACAGGCCCCAAAGACACCTGAGGAGAGAGACCGTATGAGTAAGATTCCTTATGCTTCAGTAATAGGATCTATCATGTACGGGATGATATGTACTAGACTAGATGTCGCTCATGCACTTAGTGTAACAAGCAGATATCGGTCGAATCTAGGAGAAGAGCACTGGAAGGCAGTGAAAAATATCCTAAAGTACTTGAGAAGAACTAAGGATGTATTTCTAGTCTACGGTAGGTCTGAGTTGAAACTAGAGGGCTATAAAGACTCAAGTTTTCAAACGGACCAAGATGACAGTAAATCCGTTTCAGGGTATGTGTTTACCTTAAACGGTAGCGCAGTGAGTTGGAAAAGTTCCAAGTAGTAAACAATTGTTGATTCAGTGACAGAGGCAGAGTACATAGCTGCAAGTGAAGCTGTAAAGGAAGTTGTTTAGATGAAGAAGTTCATAACAGAACTTGGAGTCGTTCCTAGCATTAGAGGAGCCGTACCTTTATTATGTGACAACAACGGAGCTGTTGCGCAGGCTAAGGAACCCAGGTCTCATCAAAAATCCAAACACGTATTGCGGTGGTTTCATTTGATTAGAGAGATCATTGAAAGAGGAGATGTCACCCTAGAGCGTGTGGACTCTCAAGACAACATTGCAGATCCATTTACTAAAGCTTTAACTCAACAGCAGTTTGATCGTCACTTAGAGAAGATGGGTATTAGATATCATGGCGATTGGCTTTAGTGCAAGTGGGAGATTGAAAGTAGTATGCACACAAGTCAATCATATTTGATATGATGTAGCATATACTTTGTAATATTATTCATTTATTAATAAAAGAATTGATTTTCTTAAAAGCATTTTATATTATCTACATAGTGCTGTTATATTAAATGTGATAAACCCATAGTTTTGAGCAATGCTTTTAGAATCATGATAGTGATCATGCTAATGAGATCTAAATCCTAGATAGCTCACAAACTAAAATTGTTCCTAATCGTTGGATTACTAAAAAGGGGATTAGTGAATCCAGATACATTAGTACATACGTTGCTTGCTCTTAGGAAGAGGATGATTGATCTCATAATCATTTGTGTGGAGACACTAAAGCAAGTATGTAGGTGCTTATTGGAGAATAAGTTCACTAAACGTGGCTCGCTAAGGAATACCTAATGGAGTTTTGCTCGCCTGTCAATAGGAATTCCTCTAGTGATAGTAGTACAAGTGATCCTTGGAGTTGAGATCATCATAGTATCTTGTGTATGATGAGTTATAATTTGACATGTCCCTTAAGACCTTTTGGGTATATCAAAGGGTATGATTGGGTATAATTAGTTATACATGGAGATAGGTGAATGATCAACAAAGAATCTACCTCGTCTAGTAAAATATGAAATGTCCTATGTGATTCGATAAATGACAACTCAGTAGTCCTTGGCCAAGGCAGAATGAAATTGGAAAGGAGTTTCTAATTTGCATTATTTAGAGTTGTACATTTGGGAATCAAAATACATATAATTAAATAAAATAAGACTTGATAGTAAATCCATGTCTTATATTTAATTGGGATGTTGTATGGTAGAAGGATTTAATTGTACGACAACTATTCACTGAAAGGTTCTTTTGTGACGAATATTGAAATCTATATTATCTGGAAAATCGTTGATCGCTAAGGGGGCTTACCCTTATTGCAGAATAAATATTATTTATTTAAATGAATTAAATAGTTTAATTTATTTATTTAAATAAGATTAGAATTATTCTAATTGATTTATTCACAACCGGTTTAATATGGAGAACTTAAAGGGTCACACCGCAAAAGAAAATTATTTATTTAAGAAGTAAATGGCATAATTGTAGCAATAAGATAAGTATATTTAATTTAATCTATGGAGATAGAATAAATTAAATAGCTTAATATTTATTATTTAATATTTTGAAAATATTAAATATAAATTAATAAGAGGAGTTTTATTATTATTATTACTATTACTATTATTTAATTCCTAATAGGGATTGGGAATTAATTAATAGAAATACTCTCCCATGGATTCCTAATTGGATTAGGAGCATAATTAATTAAAGGAGTTTAATTATAATAGAAACCCTAATCCTAAATTATTTAGGGAAGGGTTATTCCTACATTTATAAATAAGAGGAGTCTTATCATAGATTGGGGTTACACACTCTTGCATTAGATTGTGGAGAGTACTAACAATTTCTATAGAGATAGAAACTAGGGTTTTGCCAATACCCAACTTCTTGAATACCTATTCTTCCTCGGTGGATCACCTCTAGAGGCCAAACGCTTGGGTGGCTAACGTTGATCAAAGGAAGGAATTTCATCGGTGGAATTCGAGGAGAACACGAAGGACTAGGAGTTGAACTTGTACCCGAGGAAGCTTTGTTCTACGAGGGTATAATTCTTATTCTCTTTCTCTTTCGTTTAATTGATAATTGAACACAAGGATATATCATGGTGATGGTTTGTATTAAAATTTTAAAATCCGTTTTATCACGCTTCCGCCCTATTTATGTAATTTGATTACATGTATGCGTTATATACAAACCTAACACAATGTTATTATGCAAGGATTGCCCAGTAAGTACATCAACAACAATAATAATAACATACGAAATAATCAATGAATATTGAATAATCAAAGATTCAGCTTTTGAGTCAAGAATGTAAGATAAGATTCAAAAGAACATCTGAGGGTCTTAAGACCACGAACTATGTCCCAGGTTATCAAGTATTTCTACTTTAAACCTTTAACAGTCGTAAGACTATATCGACCTTACTTCTCGTACTTAGGCGGATCAGCCCTTTGTACCATGTATGTGCACAAAAGGAAGTTTAGTTTGGATTTACTTTAATAACGTTTCTAGAATTTAGAACGCTCATCAACTATGGACTAATCGAATCAATAAGGGTTCGCTAGTCAATCAAGGTTCAATAAAATGTAATTAATATTTGAGAATCAAAGACTAAATCTCGCAAAAAGTACGATTGGGTAAATTCTGTATAACTGAAGTATTACAAAAAGGAAGTTAGAACTTCTCATTGAATTCATCAAATTGAATGGAATAGGAATAATAACTTGCATTATGAAACTTGCATTCTAAGATAATGAAATTTAGGAACTTGCGTAATTGAAATCAAGGTAGTATTAGGTAACTTGCTTTCAACGAAATAATAGATCAAGGTAGAAAACTTGCGTAAACGTAAAAGTAAGGATAAGATACTTGCCTCATGCGTAGACTATAAATTTAAGACTCACGTTCTTTAATCAATGATGAGTGTGTTTTATACACACAATTTGGGTACTTTTGGCCTTGATAATTTGCAAGTCTTTAGGTATTTTATGTGGTTTTTATGTATTTTTATCTTATTTCTACATAAATTAGTTTTTAGTTATTTTTACATGTTTTATGTTGCTTTGAAGCATTTTCATTATGTTTGTAGGAATTGAAATAAAGACCGCTCGGATCGTTGTTTGTATTGACTCAATGTCCGTCCCTGGACGTCTGTGCCCGAATGGTAGTATGATGGAAATTTGTGCTTGGCGACGCTCGGTGCTTAATTTGACAACATTTGGTAGTTGGGCGTGCACGGCGTCGGAAAGCGTGCACGGCGTGCGGCGTCGGCCAAGCCACGAGGGCAAGCCCGTGCTTAGATATCCGTGCCCGAATGATAACACGGTGAAAATTTATGTTTGGCGATGATCGGGGCTTAATTTGACGACATTTGGAAGTTGGGCGTGCACGGCGTTGGAAAGCGTGCACGGCGTGCGGCGTCGACCAAGCCGCGGGCACGGCGTGCGGGAGATGGGGCGCCAGCGTGCGGCCCAGGCGCTGGGCGCGGGCGCATGGGCGCGGCGTGCGGGCGCGCGCTGGGCGTGCGGGCGTGTTGGCGCGCTGGGCGTGCGGGCGGGTGCAGCGGGCGCGGGGCGCCGGGCGCATGGGCGCGGCGTGCGGCGGGCGCGCGCTGGGCGTGGGGCAAGTTGGCGCGCGCGGGGCCTCGGCAGCAGGCGTGGGCGCGCGGGCGTGGGCGTGCGGCCAGCGTGCGGCCCAGGCGCTGGGCGCGGGCGCGCGCGCTGGCGTGCGAGCGCGCGACGTGGGCGTGCGGCGTTGGGCGTGCGGCCCAGGCGCTGGGCGCGGGCGCGCGGGCTGGCGTGCGGGCGCGCCAACGCCGTGCTGAGTGCGATCTGACACAGTTTTAGTGCGATCTGAGCTCCATTTTGTCCGATTTTTGCTAGGGTTTCTTGATGGAGGCTATATATAATCTCTTCTAAGCTTCGTATCAGATATCTAGGGATTGGGAGGCTAGACTAAAACATCAAAATAGAGAGCAAAGGTGCTGCAATACAAGGAAAACTCAGCCAAAGCCAAAGAACTAAGAAGGAAAGCCTTGCCAAAGAGACATCTAGACAGAGGGAGGCTACAAAATACATCAACCAACAGAGCTCAAGGCTGCAAATCAAGCTGAATCAAACCAAAAGCCAAGGAACTCAGTCAAGAAGAATTGCAAGGCCAAGGAGGAGAGCTAGAAACCAACAACAACCAAAGGAACACCAGCTGAATAGCTTCAAAAGTGGTTTCATTTCTAGATTTCCATCTCCTTTGTAATTCGAATTTGACAATGTATCAATTGAAAATGATGTTTATTGTAGCTATCATGAACTAACCTTCTATTCTAAGATTGCAATGGAACCCAACACTTAATTTGAATTGAATTCTCTCTCTATTGATCTTAGTTATGCATGTGTGAATTGATTATCACAACCTTTGCTTCTTGATTAATTGCTTGGCCCGTAATTACCTTGGGAACCTATATGAACTTGACGAACGGATTATAGGTTAAGACCTAGTTATGATAACATGCGAGAGTATAGATTGTTGTGGGTTATTATTCGGATTAAGTGACGTGTGTCTTATTAATTATCTGCAATAATAGGTATCTTGATAGTAGTTGGGATAGTTATATACCTAATTACTGCATGCAACCAATTGAGAATCTAGTCTTAATGACTTCCGATGTGAAAGTTAGTAATGGAAGGGAGGATTAATTAGATTTGGTGACACGTGTCTATTAATCATTCCTGAAATTAGTCTCTTGATAGTGCATAGGATAGACATATACCTATGCACCGCTTAGGAAAATTCGTGATTGACCATCGACAGAGGCTCTTATGTAGTTTTGATTTCTTGGTTGTCAATTCGTATGCTATAATTGATTGAAAAGAGAGAGTTAGGAGATTCAAATGACGTGTTGGGGGAAATTGTAATCTTAGACCCTTCTATCTTGATATTTTATCGCATTTTACTCATTATTTGACTTGTGAACTCAACCAATCAACATATTATCAAATCTTCATTGTTTAAATTAGATCAATTTGATAGACGATCGGTACTTGGTTATTATTTGTCACAATTCCCTGGCAACAGCGCCAAAAACTTGTTGGTCGATTTAGCTATCGATAAACACACACGTGCAAGTATACACGGTCAACAAGTAATATATGATAAGATATGAGTCGAACCCACAGGAAATTGTGACAAATAATAACCAAGTACCGATCGTCTATCAAATTGATCTAATTTAAACAATGAAGATTTGATAATATGTTGATTGGTTGAGTTCACAAGTCAAATAATGAGTAAAATGCGGTAAAATATCAAGATAGAAGGGTCTAAGATTACAATTTCCCCCAACACGTCATTTGAATCTCCTAACTCTCTCTTTTCAATCAATTATAGCATACAAATTGACAACCAAGAAATCAAAACTACATAAGAGCCTCTGTCGATGGTCAATCACGAATCTTCCTAAGCGGTGCATAGGTATATGTCTATCCTATGCACTATCAAGAGACTAATTTCAAGAATGATTAATAGACACATGTCACCAAATCTAATTAATCCTCCCTTCCATTACTAACTTTCACATCGGAAGTCATTAAGACTAGATTCTCAATTGGTTGCATGCGGTAATTAGGTATATATCTATCCCAACTACTATCAAGATACCTATTATTGCAGATAATTAATAAGACACACGTCACTTAATCCGAATAATAACCCACAACAATCTATACTCTCGCATGTTATCATAACTAGGTCTTAACCTATAATCCGTTCGTCAAGTTCATATAGGTTCCCAAGGTAATTACGGGCCAAGCAATTAATCAAGAAGCAAAGGTTGTGATAATCAATTCACACATGCATAACTAAGATCAATAGAGAGAGAATTCAATTCAAATTAAGTGTTGGGTTCCATTGCAATCTTAGAATAGAAGGTTAGTTCATGATAGCTACAATAAACATCATTTTCAATTGATACATTGTCAAATTCAAATTACAAAGGAGATGGAAATCTAGAAATGAAACCACTTTTGAAGCTATTCAGCTGGTGTTCCTTTGGTTGCTGTTGGTTTCTAGCTCTCCTCCTTGGCCTTGCAATTCTTCTTGACTGAGTTCCTTGGCTTTTGGCTTGATTCAGCTTGATTTGCAGCCTTGAGCTCTGTTGGTTGATGTATTTTGTAGCCTCCCTCTGTCTAGATGTCTCTTTGGCAAGGCTTTCCTTCTTAGTTCTTTGGCTTTGGCTGAGTTTTCCTTGTATTGCAGCACCTTTGCTCTCTATTTTGATGTTTTAGTCTAGCCTCCCAATCCCTAGATATCTGATATGAAGCTTAGAAGAGATTATATATAGCCTCCATCAAGAAACCCTAGCAAAAATCGGACAAAATGGAGCTCAGATCGCACTAAAACTGTGTCAGATCGCACTCAGCACGGCGTTGGCGCGCCCGCACGCCAGCCCGCGCGCCCGCGCCCAGCGCCTGGGCCGCACGCTGGCCGCACGCCCAACGCCGCACGCCCACGCCGCGCGCCCGCACGCCCACGCCGCGCGCCCGCACGCCAGCGCGCGCGCCTGCGCCCAGCGCCTGGGCCGCACGCTGGCCGCACGCCCCCGCCCGCTGCCGAGGCCCCGCGCGCGCCCAACGCCGCACGCCCACGTCGCGCGCCCCGCGCGCCAGCGCGCGCGCCCAGCGCCTGGGCCGCACGCTGGCCGCACGCCCACGCCCGCACGCCCACGCCTGCTGCCGAGGCCCCGCGCGCGCCAACTTGCCACACGCCCAGCGCGCACAACCCGCACGCCGCGCCCATGCGCCCGTGCCCAGCGCCTGGCGCCCAGCGCCCGCCGCACACGCCCGCACGCCCAGCGCGCCAACACGCCCGCACGCCCAGCGCGCGCCCGCACGCCGCGCCCATGCGCCCGGCCCAGCGCCTGGGCCGCACGCTGGCGCCCCATCTCCCGCACGCCGTGCCCGCGACTTGGTCGACGCCGCACGCCGTGCACGCTTTCCAACGCCGTGCACGCCCAACTTCCAAATGTCATCAAATTAAGCCCCGATCATTGCCAAACATAAATTTTCACCGTGTTATCATTCGGGCACGGATATCTAAGCACGGGCTTGCCCTCGTGGCTTGGCCGACGCCGCACGCCGTGCACGCATTCCGACGCCGTGCACGCCCAACTACCAAATGTTGTCAAATTAAGCACCGAGCGTCGCCAAGCACAAATTTCCATCATACTACCATTCGGGCACAGACGTCCAGGCACGGACATTGAGTCAATACAAACAACGATCCGAGCGGTCTTTATTTCAATTCCTACAAACATAATGAAAATGCTTCAAAGCAACATAAAACATGTAAAAATAACTAAAAACTAATTTATGTAGAAATAAGATAAAAAATACATAAAAACCACATAAAATACCTAAAGACTTGCAAATTATCAAGGCCAAAAGTACCCAAATTGTGTGTATAAAACACACTCATCAAATACCCCCAAACTTAAATCTTTGCTTGTCCTCAAGCAAAACAAACCTAAACTAAACAATTCAAACACTTCTAATATAACCTAACTTGAGCAATGAATTAATAAGCCGACAATGGTCTCAAAGGCATCAACACATAGAACTCAAGAGAACAAACAAAGCGTTGCAAGTCTAAAATTTCAGTTAGTTAGTCATACTTTGCTTAAGGCCTCTTCCGTATGTGTGTGTGTGAGTACCCAATAGCACTAAACCAATCAAGCTCGAATGAAACTATGCAACCACATTACCTTGTGAAATAATCAAAATAAACCCCAAAACAACATGCTTAACACATCACTCAATACAAAGGTGTACAAATCACAATTCCAAAAATTTTGAGAACCAAGGGCTCTAGGTGAGTGCATTTTATGCTCCATCTCAATCCTTAAGCACGCTCATATGGGCGAGTGCGTTTTACGCTCAACCTCAACCCCATGCAAAATTTGCAATAAACAATTTTTTTCTTTAATCACAATTATAAGAGAGTGCGTTTTACGCTCTATCTCTCCAACGCATGTGTCCATGAGTGAGTGCGTTTTACGCTCCATCTCAACTCACCACATGACCATCAATTCAAATATAACAAATTTGGACACCTAGGTTCGAGTGATGTTTAAACGAGTTCTAGAGTTTATAGATATTTTTCACAAGCATTCGGTTATAAAAGCCTTCACTAAGCATACAACTAGCTTAATACTCATGGGTAAGTGTATGAAAGTGAAAGGACGCATAAGCAAAATAATAACCAATAAACGATAAGCACAAAGACTAAGCAACAGTTGTCTACTTCTCATGAGTTAGAATCTCCTCAAACAAGTCATTATCATAGACCATGGATTATAGTTCAAATCAAATTAAAACAATGCTCAAGGGACACATCCTAAAAATAGTTTTTTTTTTGAATAAAAAGAACAACATACTTAAATCACACAAAAACTAAATTAAACATATAAATACGCAAATACGAAGTACTAGCCTCCAAACTTAAATTTGACTACCACACAGCACAACACGACTAGATAGACAAGGATAACTCACTTAAACTACCACACGCAATCAACCGATACATTCAGTTTATAAAGGCAATAACAATAATTAGTTAAAGTATTATAAATACTTCAGGATTCATTCTCATCCAAGTTTTCATTTTAATATCTCAGTTGACACCGAACAATCAATGGGTATATGCCTACCACCTATCACAGTACCTTACCATTTATTTCATACATTAGTCTAATCTCTAGATATGTCTACGATATCATAACATGACCACACAGGAAGAATAAAATTTTTACTCTCTTCTTTTTACTCTTTTTTTTTGGTTCAACCGCCGGGGCGGCGGGTTTCTTCACAAAATTCTCGCCGGGGTGAGCCTACCGCCGGGGCGGGAAATGTAGTTCATTTCTACCGCCGGGGCAAGACTACAGGCGGGGCGGTGGACTAAAATGTCAGTTCCTGCAGTTCGCGAAGAGCACAGAAAAATGCCAAATTTGGCCAAAGTTTTTCATAATTCACCATTTAATTCACTACCCATTCATTATATATGGTATGAAATCAAAACACATTCCATAAACAGTGATTTTAACATTACATATAACCTAAACAACCCAATTAAAGGCTAAAATTTAACTGTTCATACTTTATTATCAAGTTTTGAAACAGTTAACAAAATTAATCACTGTAAATTCTTTTGTTAACCAGATCTAACCGTTTAATCATTGTTTTCTCCGTTTTTACATGCATAAACACAATTAGTCATCAATTTAACCGATTAACTTGCAACACAGACATCAATTTCATACATACAGTTCATATTCATATGTAACTACTCTGTAACTTTCAGAACTTCCAATTAAAAGCGTAATCCCATAAATTAATCCAATTAAACAATTTATAAACATCATACAGTAAATTATACATGTATTTAAACAATTTTAAACAATTTACAATCAATTACACATGAAACTCCATTATCAGAAAACTTACAGAATACTATCATTGAAGAATTTAAAACGTAAATTAAATTTAACTCGAAGAATTACCTTCAATTAGATGCTTTAAATAATGCAAGCAGATGAATGATTTCTTCAATTCTCCAAATTTCTCTCTTTTTCTCTCTAATTAATCTCTAAGTTGGTTTAAGCACAATGCGTGAGACAAAAAAAAACAACTGATAATAATACTGGCGTACATGGTTGTCAGTTAACCCCATAATGGTTAACTAACTTCAACCCCTACTTAAGCTCTGTTTGGTTGTCCTTATAAGCTCCCCTTTGGTTTATTTTAATAAATTATTTATTATAAAGTTCATGTCACACTTTTAATCAACTAAATAATCTTACTAAAATCAATTAAATCAAATAGAATAATTCTACATTAAATCACATAAATAAAATTCTAATTTATTAAATATGATAATTATTAAATCTCTAATTATTATATTAATTAGAAATAATATCATGCTTATTTAAATAATACATTTAATCAAATAAACTTAACGAAACACATAATTTAAATATAAAAATTCTCCACATCAATTTTACTGACGTTAACACATATAATTAAATTAATCTACCACAAATTTATCAATTAATCAATTAATTCAACAATCAAATCATCGAAAAATATTTATCTAATTCAATAAATATTTAAATTAAATTACAAAATTCTCGTTCGTCACATCAAAAGTTGGATCATAAGCAAGCAGGGGCGGATCCAGCCACAAAGTTCAGTGGGGTCAAATTTGAAAAAAAAACCGTTAAAGAATAAAAATTATAGTTATATGTACATACTTTTCTAAATCCAATATAATTTCTTAATACTTAAGTCGTTAAGTTTAATATATTCATAGTTTTCTTATAAGGAAAATACTAGAATTTTTTTTTTGATCAACAAATTTTTTTATTAAAAATCCAATGTAGTACAAATATGACAAAATCCAAGAGAGTTGGATAAGGCCACATGGAATTAGAGAAAACTAAGTAAATAGGTGTTTTGGAGTTTTAAAACTATGTCTTTGAGTTTTAATTTGGAGATAAAAGAAAAGAAAGCCAAGGAAAACAAAAAAAAGATAATGTCTGTGAGTTTTGTAATAGAAAAGAAAAAAATTAAGAAAAGTGGTGTCTTTGAGTTTTAGTTAGAAAAGAAAACAAATGTAACTAAAATGAGTTTATTTCGAGTCAAAAAATTTCTTCTCATTTTTATTTTCTACCACAAAAAACTTTACAGGTGTGTTAGTTAAAAAAAGAAAAGAAAGTAGGAGAGAGAGTACTTAATTTTTGAGCCAAATATTTTTTTCTTACTTTTGAAAAAAAAATATTAGCTTTGATTTTGTTTTTCGCCCATTTTAAAACTAAAAAAATAGAGCGTAACGAATTGTGGTCAACTCTTTTTTTCTTTTTGAATCAAAAACAGACAGACACATGGGGAGAGAAATTAGAGAAGTAGTACCATCATTACTTTAAAAAGTCACGGATACAAAAAGAAAAAAAATATTTGAGAATACATACATATTTGGGTTTATTTTAGGCTGAATTCACCCACATTTTGACTTTTAATTTCCTCTTCTTCGTTTTACAGACCTTTAGCTTAGGCTTCTAAAAAGAATGTTATTGTTAAAGCATTTTTTAATAATCATAAAATATATTGGTATTGAATTTTTAAGCAATTAATTTTGGCTACGTGGTAAGAAGTCGGCCCACAAAATGGAAGAATAACAATGGAGGGTTGCTCTACCCCATATGTATTCAGCAGAAGCATTCAATACAGTAACATCATATTTTGAAAGTAGTAGCAATTTGAGAAAGAAAGGGGTAGTTATTATAGCACTATTACAAACGCATGGAAGAAAGTTCAGTGGGGACAGGTGCCCCCCTGCCCCCAGCGTAGATCCGCCCCTGTAAGCAAGAAAAGTAAAACTAGTTTCTAAAGGGCTAGAAAACCCTAAAGTTTGTTCAATTTACATGAGTACCATTTGAAATCTACAAACTCTTTTTCCGATCCGTCAAAGATTGGAGATAGATATATAAGTTAGCTACTAAACCCAAGTAGTAGAACTCAAAAATAATTAGTACAAAATTCGTAGAGACTGTTTTAGTTAAAACAGTCTGGGTAGTGAACAAAACTGGAATAAAGCTTGCTGACTGTTCACATCCAGGGGTATTTTCGTTAACTTTTGTTACTCTAAAAATTCTAGAAAATTTTGGAGTGATAATATGGGAAGTTATATGAGTTTTGTAAAAATTGGAGGATTTTTGACCTTGTAGAATGAAAGTTATGGATTTTATCGTGAGGGACCACTGTCAAAAGTATTCTTGAATAACTCTTTGTGGCTAACTCCAAAATTTATGATATATATATATATATATATATATATATATCAGGAACATACAATGTAAATTTCAGAAGTTTCTAACAAAGTTTCGATTTATGAAAATTGTAGCAAGATTTGGCTATTTTGGACTATTTAAATATAGTAAATGGATTTTAAAAATTCCGGAAAAAATATATTTTCATAAGGGGACTATATATAGTCTATTTCCAGAAAAGAAATAATTTTGAAGATGGTTTGCTATTTTTCATGTAAATAATGAAGTTATGGATAAATGAATTTAATTAACTATGTGAAGTTAAAAATTTGGAAAATGGGTTTTTATGACTTGAAAACCTTATATAGGGTATATACAGATTTTTGATAATGGTTTTGGTTATTTACAAGGAAGTATAATGTTTATGGCATTTTAGAATGATTAAATGAATTATTTAATAAAGAGGGGAAACTGTTTTAATCCAGCTTGCTGAATGAAATAATGTGCATCCAGGTTGCTAGATTATAAGTTAGTTCGAATCTAGTTTGTTGTATTATAAGTTAGTTCGAATCTAGTTTGCTGTATTATAAGTTAGTTCGAATCCACGTTGCTGGATTGGAAAAATAGTTGACCGAATTGAATAGTTTGAATCTAGTGTGCTGGATTGTAATCCAGGTTGGAATCCAATTTGCTAGATTGGAATCCAGTTTGCTGGATTGTCATCTAGTTTGCTGGATTGCCATCTAGTTTGCTGGATTTGAAATCCAGTTTGCTGGATTGGGTACTTAACCTACAGGGCTATAAAGGAAGACTTATATAATAAAAGACTTAATGTTAATTCATAAGGTATATGATAAAGTAGTGGTACAATCGTACTCTTTAATAGTAGATGTATAGTATCTAGGCTAAACAATTCCTTCAGGGAGTGGAGATATATACAAACTAGCAACCGATCTAACTCACTGTGAAAACAGTGTAGACGAAACGGAAACTAGTTTGTTGGTTGTTTATGGGAAACCACTCAGCATACTATATTGAACACTGTTAAAGACTCGATGTGTGCTAGCTTTAGAATTGAATGCGTATGGTCTTAATGTGTTATCTAATATTTGATTATGTGGTTGAATGTTAGATAATTTACTTATAAAGAAGTGATAGTATAAGGTATAATATGATTGGCTGACTGAAAGATCAATCTTATAACGATAGGTCTTTCAAAAGAAGTTAAATTAAATTGCGTAGCAGTAGTCAACGACCAACGCAAGTATCTGAACCTTATGCACTACTTTTATTTTATGCAAACAAGTATATGTTATACATGGTTCATATTATACCAATATTCAAATCTTACTGTTATTCTGCTAAGCAAGTTCCATCTTACTCAATCTATTATTGAGAAATTATCCCATCCTTTTCATTTACATTATGAACTGGGTTCGTATGTTGTGCAAGTATCTTAACTCAATATTCTATTGTGCAAGTATCTTAACTCAATCTTTTATTGTTCAAGTATCCGAACCTACACATTTATTTTATGCAATACGTGTATATACGCAAGTATCCCATCCTTTTCATTTACTTTATGAATTGGATCTGTGTAAGCAAGTTCCTTAACTCAATCTTTTGTTGCTCAAGTATCTGAAATCTTTCTTTATTATACAAGTATCTAAATCTTATGCACTATTTTTATTTCGTGCAAACAAGTATATTTTGTGCAAATTCCTGATTATTGCTAAACTTCTTACATTTATTGCTAGTTCCTAACTTAACAAGAGTTATCAATTTCAAAGCATGCTCATGAATAATTATTGTTAATTATTCATTTATTCATATCCATAATGATCTTTGTTATTCGTTTATGCAATTATCGTAACCCTTGCATTTACCTTATGCAATGGATCCATATGTTATGCAAGTATTCTTAAACTTTATTCAAGCTATCTATTGTTTTCAAATATCTCGATATTGTCTCATGTGATGCATTTATAATCAAAATTGTTCTATTCTTTGAGCAAGTGTCCTCATCTGTACAAATCGTTATAATTATTATAAATTCGAATTTACTTTGATTCGTTCATTGTTAAAAGTATCTCATTACCGAATTGCTATGACTCATATTGAAAATTTGTATTCTAAGTTTGGTTATGCAAGTGTCCCCACTTGTATGAACTATCGTACATTATCAATTACCCTTAAATTCGAAATTCGTTAATAAGTTCTGATACATACTATTAAATTTCAGTATGTATGCCTAGTTTAAAGATTGTCTAAGCTATTTGTCCCAGCTAGACACGATTTGAAAAGTATTTGTCGAATGTTATTGGTTATGATAAAGTCGTCCAATTTAATTGTTTTAGTTATGACTCCAGATTGAGTATGAACAACCTGAAATGGGGAAATTTTATGCACTAAAAGCGGTGATGAAAAATTTTATGCGCCAATGACAGAGATGTATTATATAGTGTTGATCAATATAGGGCACAACAAGACTGATCATCCTCCATGTCTGTAAGACCAGACGGTTTATAGATGAATTTCTGTTTAAACCTTTTCAAAAATGAAAAATAACAGTTCATGGTCTTTTGACAACTCAGTATTCAAAAGTCACTAGTTGTTTCAAAAATCTTAAAATGATTTGATCTGGTGTTAAGAATGGTTTTAAATGACTTCACCACTATTGATTCGTGGTAGAAGTAGTCCTCAAAGAAAATATTTACTTCTCTCAACTAATGTTTATTAATTATTATTACTTGCTGAGCAATTGAATGCTCATTTTTGCTTTGATTTAAATATTTTCAACTAAGTGTGATCGACTAGAAGGCTCTGGCAAGGACAAGGGAAAGGGAAAGCTGAAGGAATAAGTTGTATGGTATTATCTGTAATAATTAGTCTTTTGTATTATGATCATATATATTATATATCATGTAAGGAATGTAATTAAAGGTTGCCATACCTGAGGAATAGACAACTCTGATATAAATACTAAGTTTGTAATATATTAAACAGCTCAAAGAAATGGTACCGTGATGCACCAAATACGGGTTTCAAGTACCCGGATTTGGGGGTGCCACAGTTGGCTTGGTTAGCTGGCCCTCCAATGCTTAACCTATTGTTGTTGTTGCTATTGTTGTTGTTCCTGTTGCCACTTGTTGCATCTCCCTTTCTTTTCAGACAATCTTTGATTTGATGGTCTCATGCTCCACATGAGAAGCATCCCGTTTTCCTTCCCTTTGGGCTCTAAGGAGCAAAGTGCCCTTGTTGTCCACAGTTGAAACAAACTCATTTTCCTTTCATGCACTCTCCAAAGTGATTCTTTCCACAATTATTGCACTTATTACCCTTCTTAACCTCTCCTCCGGACTTGTTGCCCCCGGAAGATTGGCTATCACTCCATTTCCTTTTATTCGGGTTACTTTCCCCGCTGCTTCCTCCCTTGCTTCCTTCGTGACCTTTCTTTTTGTCTTGATTAAACTTTGCTAGAGCCTCGTTGCCTCCTTCGGCGATGATGGCCCTTTCCAACAATGTAGAAAATGTGTCAATCCTTAAAACTGCCACCATACTGTACACCCACGGTTTCATGCCTAATTCAAATCTCCTTGCCTTTCTGGCATCAGTGTCGACTTGGTGGGGTGCAAATCGGGTTAACTCATTAAATTTTGCTGCATACTCTGCAACTGACATGCTCCCCTGCTTAAGCTCCAGAAACTTCACCTCCATGTTCTGCTGCATACTCTTCGGGAAGAAGTTCTCGAAGAATAGCTCCTTAAAACGTTCCCATAGTATCACACCATCTCCAACACGACTTTTGTTGGCCTTCCACCAATAGTTCGCTTCACCTTTCATCATAAAAGTGGCGAACCCTGTCTTTTGTTCTTCAGCCACCCTGGCAACCTCAAACACTTTTTCTATTTCTTCGATCTAGGTCTGGGCTTCAATCGGGTCTAGTGTTCCTTTGAACTCGGGAGGTCCTACTAGCTTAAAATCCTTGAAGCTAGCCAAATGTTGTGCGGGCTGCCGCTCTGGCTGTTCTCCAATAGGTGGCGGTCTATTTCGCATGGCTTCTGCCAGCAACTTAACAAATGCTCTCATTAGGTCTGGATGACCCTGAGTGTTATTAACCGATTCCTCAACCCTTTGGTTTTGTGGCTGTCTTCTTGGAGGCATGATCTGATAAAAGAAAACCGTCGGCTTTTACTACTAGATTTATGCCATATGCAAAAAGTCATTTAAGTCAACAATTAAAAGTAAAAGCATCTATCAAACACATTTGATTTAACTAAAAATAACTGCATTTATAACCATATGTCACTTTTTTAATACAACCTGACTCAACATGTGGCATACTTCTATAAACGCTAAATGACATAGCCTGCCAACCATTAACTATTCCCTAACAAACAAAAGTGGGGAATAATAACCTTCCACCCCTCTACCAGGAACAAAATTGGGGTTCAACTACTATCCCATTCACGCTATAAGCATAGGGATTTACAACATAAGTATGCCCCTATTATAACAAAAGTGGGACCTACTGCAAACATAATGCTAAAGGTAACACATCACCGCCTGCTGCGGCGAATTGTAACCCTGAGCTCCTGTCGAGCCAGCTTGTCGACCACTCGACGCCTAATCATACGCCTCCTACTCCCCTCATCCCTAGGGTACCTCCTCACCCTATCCCTCAGTCTGCTAATAGAAGTGGTCAAGCCTAAGCGGAGGGAATTAATCTCAGCAGTTAAGGCAGCCAACTGCTCTATAGTCTCATCTCGCTCTAGACGAGTAGTCTCCAGCAGATCCTCTACCCGCTCTATCTGTCCTACCAGCACCACATTCCTCTCTAAGAGGTCATAAACCATGACACCAAGCTGAATAGAAGCCCCACGCCGACCGTGAACCTCTGCCTCTAGCTCGGCAACCTCTAGTCCTTTATCTGTAGCTTTTGGGTTAACTCAGCCTTTCCCCCAAATTTTGATACGCTAATGACCTATACTTTGTTCCTCTCGGTCCTGGTGATCCTAGTTCTGCTCCTCTAAATGGGCTACTCGATTCTCGAGCTCCTCATTCCTATTTGTCATCTCTTCAATGATATTACTAGCAGTAGTGCCCATACCATTTGCATACTCAGGTGGCTCATCATCCTCCGTCACTTGATCCTCCTCGGGGTCCTCATCCTCCCCCTCATCGCTTAACAGCCTCAGCACTCCTCCGGTAACTGGTTCCTCCTCGGAACTATACTCGGCCTCAGACTCATCCCTAGTGTCTATCATCTCTGGCTCACTCGGCTGCACCTCCACTAAATGCCCTGCGTCCACATTAATGTCTGTGAACTCGACCTCTCTAGCAGGACTGGACTCTCCCATCTCAGACATCCTACAGCCATAGACAAAAACAAATACACAGTAAGATGTCAATGCTGCAATAAAATATATTCATTGATAAAATAAAATGATATTTTATCATGCACAACTCGGATCGATGGATTTCCACAATCCACCTCCAGACATGACCACCAAATAAATTTCCTCGATTCAGCTCCTGACGTACTCAATACAAGTTTAATACTAAGGTTATAACCTAGGTTTCACATTCCTAAAGTTTATAACCTACAGCTCTGATACCAACCTATGACACCCCCAAATTCAGGTACCAATACCTCGAATCTGGTGTAAATTTGCAGAAACACAATCAAAGATACAATCAAATTATAAAACGCAGTGGAAAATGAAATTAAATTTTTTTTGCAACTTCCCATAAATCACCTTATGCATAACTATTAATTAATTGAAGAAGAACAAGAAATTATACCTTTGAAGATTTAACTCTTGAACCGCTACAAGATCAATTCTTTAATTTCTTCAAGTTCTTCCAATGTCTTTGAAGATTCAACTCTTTGATTTCTTCAAGCTCCTCCAATATCACCAAATTGAAGGATCAAACATAAGCTACAAAGTGTATGTAACACTCTAAAGGTGATCCACCAAGAATGATTATACAAGGAACAATATTTAATTTTCTAGAAATCTTGGATGACTAATCTAATTAGTTCTTTTATTCCTAACTCTTAAGAACAACAAGAACAATAAGAACTATTCTTGAAGAATACTTAGATGATCTATTATCAACAACTTGATCTAGTGCCCATACACAAATTGATCTCTAACTTGGATGTGTTCTTGAAAATGAGATGGAGGCTAGTTGTTTAACAGGTTAATTAGAAAACCCTAATCTCATTAGGATACTTGCAAGTATACAACACTTACACAAAATGTAAGTATACATTTTGCTCCTAACCTACATGTTATTCATGTCTGCAACTAACACATGTTATTCATGTATGCAACTAACACATCTTGCTTGCTTAATCAACATTAAGCAAGTATTTGACCACTCTTTAATTTGCATTTGCATTTCATTTAATTTGCATTTGCATTTCATTTAATTCTCAATCTAATTAAGAATTAAATGGTAATAATAATAAGACTTCTCTCATTAATTTATAATTCAATATTTTTACAAATATATCATTATAAATATTAAGCATTTCAATTTATTCAACTAATAAATTAAATACTTAATTTATTATCATAAAGTCAATTGTTCCCAATATAATATTATTCCTTTGTGGTGTGACCCTTTAGGTTCAATATTATGCCGATAGTAGAATAAATAAATTAGAACCATTCTAGTATTATTTATAATCAATTAAACTCCTTTAATTCATATATAAATAAATAATATTTATTCTACATCATGAGTGACACCTTAGGATAATGTATCATGACTATCCGTATAATATGAAATCAACGTTTAATCACATAGAACCTATTTAGTAGTAGTTACCGTATAATTCAATTATTCTACCATACAATGTCCCGATTAAATATAAGACATGGATTTACTGACAAGTCTTATTTTATTTAATCATATGCATTTCTATTTAAGAATGCACAACTCTGATTAATATAAATTAGAAACTCCTTTCTAATTTTCATTCAACCCTGGCCAGGGATTCCTGAGCTGTCATTTATCAAATCACATAGGACATTCTCTCCATTTATCAGAAGTGGTAGATCTTTTGTCGATCATTCACCTACCTCCGTATATACTTTATTATACCTGTACATATCCTATAACATACACTAAGGTATTAAGGATTATGACAAAGTATAACTCAACACACACAAGGTACTATGATGATCTCAAGTCCAAGGATCACTTATACTACTACCACTTTAAGAACTTCCTATTGACAGGTGAATAAAACTCTATTAGGGTTCTCTAAGCGAGTCACATTCAGTGAACTTATTCTCTAATAAGCACCTACATACTAGCTTTAGTGTCTCCACGCAAATGATGATGAGATCAATCATTATCTTCAACAGATCAAGCATAGTATGTACTAATCTATCCGGAATCAGTAATCCCTTTATTAGTGATCCATCGATTAGGAACATTTTAGTTTTGAGCTTTCTTGAATTTATATCTCATTAGCATGATCTCATCATGATTCTAAAAGCATTGCTCTAAAACTATGGGTTTATCACATTTATTAATTCAATCAATTAACATGGATAAAATATGCCTTTTATACTATTATTAATATTTGAATAAGATTACAAAATAAATGTTTATTACATCAAATGTAATTGGCTTGAGGGCATATCACTTTCAATCTACCACTTGCACTAAAGCCAATCACCTTGATATCTAATACCCATTTTATCGAAATGGCGATTGAATTGATCTTGCGATAATGGTACATAAGTTATATCTACTTGAACAGGTTCATCCACTTGATCTGTAGTGATTTGTGGTTCTTGCATTTCTTCAAGATCTATTTTCCTCCTACTAGCTCCTTCAAGGATAAACTCCTTTTCCAGGAAGGTACCGTGTTTGGCAACAAACACCTTTTGCTCGGTAAGATTATAGAAATAGTATCCTAAACTTTCTTTAGGATACCCCACAAATCTACACTTATCAGATCTTGTCTCAAGTTTGTCACTTTGTAACTTCTTTACATAAGTTGTACAACCCCAAATCTTAACATGTTTAAGACTAGGTTTCTTCCATGTCCACATCTTATATGGAGTCTTAGGGACGGACTTAGAGGGGATCTTGTTTAGTAGATATGCAGTCATTTCTAGGGCATAACCCCAAAAGGATATTGGAAGATCGGTAAAACTCATCATGGACCGCACCATATCTAACAAAGTACGATTCCTCCTTTCAGATACACCATTTAACTATGGCGTACCAGGAGGCGACCATTGTGAGAGAATACCAATTTCTTTGAGATGATTAAGAAACTCATTGCTCAAGTATTATCCTCCTTGATCTGATTGAAGAATCTTAATACTTGTGCCAGTCTGTTTCTCTACTTCACTTCTGAATTCTTTGAACTTTTCAAACGATCATCAGCATTTGTTGTCATAGGTCCACATACATCTGTGTACACCAACTCTAACCACCCTACAACTCTCTCTCCATGTCCACTAAATGGAGATTTAGTCATTTTTCCCATTAGACAAGATTCATAAGTTGGATATGATTTTAAATCAAGTGGTTCTAAAAACCTATCTTTATGCAACTTGTTTAGTTTTGTTTCATTGATATGATCGAGTCTACAGTCCCATATGAAAGTATGATTCACATCATCTCTTTTTCTTTTACAAGTTATTTCAATTTAAAAAATATTTTCATGTAAGTAAATAAAGTCCATTAATTAATCTACCAGTTCCATACAAAACATTATCATTATCAATAGAACAGTTATTGTTCTTAAATATAATATTAAAACCTTCCTTGTCCAACATAGAAATGGAAATAATGTTTCTAATAAGAACGGGTACATAATAATAATTTATTAAACTGATTGACTTTCCCGTAGACAATGCTAAACAATAACTCCCCATAGCTAATGCAAGAACCTTTGCTCCATTTTTCACTCATAGAGTTACTACTTCTTTGTTTAACTTTCTACTTCTGCTTATTCCCTACAAAGAATTGCATATGTGAGAACCACAGCTGGTATCTACTAGCCAAGTAGAACTTTGACTTACAAAAAAATTTATTTCAATCATGAACAAACCTGTATCTGTAGCTGAAGCTTCAACAAGCTTTTTCTTGTTTGCCTCTGCAAGGTAATCCTTGCAGTTTCTTTTCCAATGTCTAGGCTTATTTTAGTGGAAGCAAACTCCTTTGCTATCCGCATTAGTTTTATTTTTATTACCTTTATCAATTGTCTTTCCTTTTGCCTTCTTATAATTTTTCTTCTTTGCGGGAGATCCTTTGGGCCACTTCTTTTTCTTGGAAGGTTCACCTACCAGCAAGACTTGGTCTTTCTTAGATGGAAAGTGACTCTATGCAGTTTTCAAGATGTTAAGCAGTTCAGGCAAGCTAACATCAAGCTTGTTCATGTGAAAATTCACAACAAATTATGAGTAGGAGTTCGGGAGTGACTACAAGATCAAATCTTGGCTCAACTCTGTAACGAACAGGAATTCTGGGTTTTTGCCTTGTAATTTAAATTTTGAATATTAATGAATATATTATATTTTTATTAATATTATTTTTGTGTTGCATGTGTAAAGGTTGTGTGACAACCTAGATTGAATGAATGCATGAATTTTATGTGTTGTAGCTTCGTATAAGTGAATATATTGATTTCACACAATATCGTTAAATCTCTATTCACGAGTTACTATTCACGTGGGGACTATTCACCTAGAGACGTCTTTTCGGTTGATTTCGATTTTTCTTAATTATTAACAACCCATTTAGGTAATGGGTTAATAATCCAAGTGTTGAATTTATGGGAGCCCAATGGGAATTAAATTAGAAGTCCAAGTGATTTTAAGGGTGACCCAAACCCATGACCCAAACCATGTCCCAAGACTTGACCCATGTGGGATATGGGCACAAAAATCAGCATTTTGGTGTAAAAGAGAGGGGAGTGCTGTGACACCCCCAAATTCTCTACACTTCTCTGTAGCAGATCTGGTGCTCACGTGAAACTAAACAACTATAAATATTCAGTAAAATATGACTTCTATCTATCCAAGGTTCACAGTATTTCATAACAGATGATAATTTCGGCCAGAACATTATCTGTGTTTGGATACCCTCACTTGGATGTATAGATTCATATCTCATGAATACCTCTTTCATATCGATATTCCCTATCTATCTGACATTCACAGTATTAACGATAAGATTGTCCATAGAACTAAGGGGCGCATTTCGGTAAAGATGGCACCTTACCAGCGCTCATTAAGTATAACCTCAGAGCTTATAGGACTTTCAATATCATTTAAATACCCTCATTCAGATGTATAGTTCGTATAGATAATGTATTTAACTTAGTACAACTATGCTAAACAAGGTAAAGATCAGAGTATAATGCATTCGATGTAATAAAGGATGATAATATATTACATATCATTAAGTTCGGTTACATCGTTCTCAGTACTAAGTTATTACAACAAAGCCTTATAAAAGACTTGAATTATTTAGAACAAAAATTAAAACTAATAAACATGTTCTTTTCCTTTGTCTGTACCAGAGGTGCTGGGATTATCATTTAAAGCTGTAAAGAAGATATGCACAAGAATGAGCTACAAATGCTCAGCAAGTTCATTTGAAAATTTAAACACAATGTGTTTGATTTGAAAGATGTCAATTGATGTATAACTGAGGGTTCTATACATGAACCATATATTTCAATTAGTTCTATCAGTCTTCAATGACTTAGAACCGTTTAATTTCGGATATCTGGTAGGGGATCAGCCTCACCAATATCCTAGGAGTATGCATATCATCCTATAATTTATGTCAATTTTATTTCATTGACGGTCACTACCTTATAATAAGGTTTTCCAGTTCACCTTACATCCAAGGTGTTCCATTTTACTCAGTATAAGATGTCGTACGAAAATAATTTGGTTTGACACAACAATTTAAGCTTCATCAAGTAATATAAGAATAATGATTCATTTCTTAAGTTATGTTGAACAAGAAGCAATAACTTCATAATAATCCATAGCAAGATATAGAAGACTTGCATAAATATAATTTGAGTAAGGTTAGGACACTTGCCTTAGCGTAGTTCGTTATAATTTAAGATAGTTGGTCAACGTATATAGTCTACGTACACCAATAATAAGCGTTAGAATTTATTGTAACATATATTACGCTAATCTAGACAAGTTTCATTAAGGTTCGACGTTGATTCGGTATCTCGGTCGCGTCCTTAATAGCTAAATACATAGATTGTTCGATAAAACTTCATTTGGAAGCTTAATTATTAATCTAAATAATTTATTTATTATTTATAACACTTTTAGAAGATTAATATTATTTTTAAATAATTTTTATAAGCTTAGAAATATTTTTAAATAATTTTACAAGTATAGGAATATTTTTGAATGATTAAATTATCATTTAAAATATTTTTAAAACATTAATAAGTTATTTAAATGTTTTATTTATTATTTAGAATAATTTTAGATACTTAAAATATTATTTAAATGATTTATTTTATCATTTATAATATTTTTAGAATTTATTTTATTATTAAAATATATTTATTACTTATAATAATTTCCAAAGCTTAATTTAATATTTAAATGATTTAATTATAATTTATAATATTTTTAATTACTTAATATATTATTTAAATGATTTATTTATCATTAATAATATTTAAATATTTAATATTTTATTTAATTATTATATATAATAATTTTATTTACTTTAATATCATTTTTAAATAATTAATATAATTATTTAATAATTTAATATCATTTTTAAATAATTAAAACAATTATTAAATGATTTATTATAATTATTATTTATTATTTAATTAAATTAAATAATATTTCAGATTTATATAAAAATATTAAAAATAAATTTTTATAATTAAAAATGAATTTTCGAATATAAATATTAATTATTAATAATTATTTAATATTTATTTATTATTTTATAATTTATTTAATTAATTTTTATTTATTTTTATTAAAAATCCGTCGCTAAAGGGCTTTAGCGACGGTCTGCATACGTTCATAGGTTTCTGGGTTTGAATATGCATTTCGTCGTTAAAGGTGTTCTTCATGAAGAACACTTGGTCAATGTCAAACAGTGACTTTTGACCTCAAATTTCTCTTTGCTGTATTGATGTTTATGTTTGATTTTTGTTTGTTGTTAAACCTAGCATGGCAGAGTATAACGACATGTGAAAATTACACTCAAATTATATCATATCATGCTAGATAATTCATGGTCAAACTACCCCGTTCATAGCTGTTCTTGAGTTTCTAGGTTACCCAGAAACTCAGTCAGTCATAACGGTTAACGTGGTTTGACCGCTTATAACTTTGATTCCAATTTATCTTAATGTGTTTTGATAATTTGTAATTATAGTTTACATGGCAAAGAACAGCTACAAACATTAAAACCTCATAAACTATATCATGTGTGCAAGTTATAAGCAAAGAAAACCTTGTCAGTAAACTGTCAGAGTTGCTTGAAGGTTTCTGGGTTACCCAGAAACAGCTTAACATGGTCGGTCAACGGGTTTTGACCACCTATAACTTCCCACTGTGAAATAATTTTGGACTTCTATCAATTGTATATTAAAGTTAACATGGCATACTACTGATTCATGCTTTAAAACACATCAAACAAATATTTGAAGCCGATCAAAAGCTCTGACAAAAAGGTTTGTCAGACTGTTCTTGACTGCCAAGAACAGTTTGGGTTTTTCACCAAATTCGACCCTTTAATTGTTATGGTTACTTGTTTAACCAACCTAGATCATCATATAACATGTTTATACATAATCCTAAACATCTAAAACACAAAATTTTTGCAGGCTTGAAGATCAAGTATAAAAATTAGGGTTTTGCACCTTTTTCTTCAAATTTTTGATCTCTAATCTTGTGATTGTAGAGGCTTGTTATGGTTGGTAATATGAGTGTTTAGGTTTCAAAATTTCGTAGGTCTAATGGTCAGAGTCTCATTCTATTTATAGCAACTTGGAATTAGGGTTTTATTTCATTTTTTTACCCATTTTGCCCTCTAAAATATCTAACCTAGTTACCTGTGCTACTCAAATCTGATCCTAGATTGTCATGCTTGTGCTGGAGTGTGTTGAGCACAAGCTTGCACACTCCTAGCTTCATTTTCATTGGTTTAGATTTTATTTTTGATTTATTTACTTACTAATTAAACTTAGATTTTTGCTAATCATGATTAGGGTGTTTAATTAGGTTTAGTAATACTTTAATTAAGTTAATATATCATAATTAAGGTTTATCATTTCATAATTTATTGTTATTGAATCAAATTAGGGTTTTAGGGTTTCAAATTAGGGTTTAGGGTTTTCAATCCTATAATTAGGGTTTTAATCTTCAATTAGGGTTTTGATATAAGTTCAATGATTCATAATTAATATTATGATTCATCACTTAGATCCTAGTTATAACAATTAAGATTCTTGTACAGTAATTAGGGTTTTAATTGACCAATTCAGACAACTTTTACCAATTAGGGTTTTCAAATTAGGGTTTCAATTTCAGTTTATCATTTTAAATCTTTGACACAACAGCTTACAAAAATAATTTGCCGAGACGCTTTTCGGTGAATTCGCCGGAAGCACGACAAATCATTTTGTCCGTGTAAGCACGACACAACTGCTTGGCAAAAAAATTTTATTTGACCTAATTCTTAAATAAAATACACAATCACATAATACCAAGTCAGAACATGAAATTTTATTTATTAAACACATAATTTACATATACAAATCTTATTAGGGTTCGGAATATTACATTCACCCCCACTAATAAGAATTTGGTTCTCGAAATTACAGTACAGATTATGAAAACAAGTGTGGGTAATTATCGCGCATTTTACTCTCGAGCTCCCACGTAGCTTCCTCTATGTTTTGATTTCTCCAAATAACTTTGACTGAAGGTATCATTTTATTTTGTAGATGTTGTTCTTTCCTATCTATGATTTCGATAGGAACTTCCTCATATGATAAATCCTTTTCGATCTGAATGGGTTCATAATCGATAACGTGTTTATAATCAGGTTTGTACGGTCGTAATACGGAGACATGAAACACGTTATGAATATGTTCTAACTCAGGAGGTAAGACTACCTCATAAGCTACTTCACCTATCTTTCTCAATATTTGGAATGGTCCAATAAATCGTGGACTCAATTTTCCTTTCTTGCCGAAACGTATTTTTCCTTTCCACGGAGAAACTTTTAAAAACACGTGACTACCGATATCGAAATCTTGTAACTTCCTGTGTTGATCCGCATATTTCTTCTGTCGATCTTGAGATGCTTGTAATCTTTCTCGTAAAATGTGAACTACCTCAGCGGTTTGTTGAACTATTTCGGGTCCTAGCATTTGTCGTTCACCAACCTCGTCTTAACATAACGGCGCCCTACATTTTCTTCCATACAATGCTTCAAATGGTGGCATTCCTATGCTGGCATGGTAACTATTGTTGTAGGCAAATTCTACCAAAGGTAATTGATCTTCCCAACTTTCCATGAAATCCATGATGTAAGAGCGCAACATGTCTTCCAGGGTCTGAATCGTTCTCTCACTCTGACCGTCAGTTTGTGGGTGATATGTTGTGCTTAGTCTCAACTGAGTTCCTAAGTGTTTTTGGAGACTTGTTCAAAAATTTGAAGTAAATCGGGGATCTTGGTCTGATACTATAGAAACAGGTACTCCGTGTCTATAAATAATTTCATTGATGTAAAGTTTGGCTAGCTGATCAAGACTGAAGTTGACTTTTATGGGTAGAAAATGAGCTGATTTGGTAAGACGATCTACAATTACCCAAATGGCATTGTGACCTTTCTGTGTATTTGGGAGACCAACTACAAAATCAATGGTAATATGTTCCCATTTCCACTTAGGAATTTCTAAGGGCTGTAATAATGCACTTGACTTTTGGTGTTCAGCATTAACCCTTTGACACGTTAAACATTTACTTACCCACTTTGCTATTTCTCTTTTCATATTAGACCACCAAAAATGTTGGCTTAAATCTTTGTACATTTTTGTACTCCCTGGATGTACAACGAATTTAGAATTATGGGCTTCATTCAGTATTTCGTCTTTCAGTTCTTGTACTGAAGGTACCCAAATTCTATCTTCGTATCTCAGTACTCCATCCTTATCCACTCTGAATTTGTTATTCTTCTTATGGGTTATTTCAGTCTTATACTTCCGACACTCTGCATCTGTCTCCTGTAGTCGCTTGACTCTCTCCAACAAAGTTGAACCATTATCCACAATAAATAACTTTTGGGTAGAATTCACTGGAACTCTTACCTCGATCTCAAGTTTGTCAAACTCTTTTATCAGTACCTCGTTGTTGGTTATTATATTCAACTTTTCTTGGTTCTTCCTACTTAACGCGTCTGCTACGACGTTGGCTTTCCCGGGGTGATATAAAATTTCACAGTCGAAATCCTTTATCAACTCTAGAAATCTTCTTTGCCTCATATTTAATTCTTTCTGTGTGAAAATATATTTCAGACTTTTATGATCTGTGTATATTTCACACTTCTCCCCATACAAGTAATGCCTCCAGATTTTTAAGGCAAATATTACTGCGGCTAACTCAAGATCATGTGTAGGATACCTCTTCTCATAATCTTTGAGTTGTCGTGATACATATGCAATTACCTTCCCATGTTGCATTAACACACAACCCAATCCCTTGTGTGACGCATCACTATAAACGACAAGACCTCCTGTATCATCTGGTAAAGATAACACTAGTGTCATGCTCAATCATATCTTCAACTCTCGAAAACTTTCTTCACATTTATCCGTCCAGACGTACTTTACCGTCTTTCGAGTTAAATTGGTTAGCAAGGTTGCTATCTTTGAAAAATCTTGTATAAAACGCCGATAATGTTAGGTTTGTATATAATGCGAGCATGCAATCAAATTACATAAATAGAGCGGAAACGCGATAAAACGGATTTTAAAATTTTTATACAAACCATCACCATGATCGATCAATGTGCTCAATTAACGATATAAACGAAAGAGAAAGAGAATAAGAGTTATACCCTCGTAGAACAAAGCTTCCTCGGGTACAAGTTCAACTCCTAGTCCTTCGTGTTCTCCTCGAATGCTACGGTGTGATTCCTTCCTTTGATCAACGTTAGCCACCCAAGTGTTTGGCCTCTAGAGGTGATCCACCAAGGAAGAACAAGTATTCAAGAAGTTGGGTATTTGGCAAAAACCCTAGTTTCTATCTCTATAGAAATTGTAAGTACTCTCCACAATCTAATGCAAGAGTGTGTAACCCCAATCTATGATAAGACCCCTCTTATTTATAGATATAGGAATAACCCTTCCCTAAACTATTTAGGATTAGGGTTTGTATTATAATTAAACTCCTTTAATTAATTATGCTCCTAATCCAATTAGGAATCCATGGGAGAGTACTTCTATTAATTAATTCCCAATCCCTATTAGAAATTAAATAATAGTAAAAGTAATAATAATAATAAGACTCCTCTTATTAATTTATATTTAATATTTCCAAAATATTAAATAATAAATATTAAGCTATTTAATTTATTCTATCTCCATAAATTAAATTAAATACACTTAACTTATTATTACAATTATGTCATTTACTTCTTAAATAAATATTTTCCTTTTGCGGTGTGACCCTTTAGGTTCTCCATATTAAACCGGTTGTGAATAAATCAATTAGAACAATTCTAATCTTATTTAAATAAATAAATTAAACTATTTAATTCATTTAAATAAATAATATTTATTCTACAATAAGGGTAAGCCCCCTTGGCGATCAACGACTTTCCAGATAATATAGATTTCAACATTAATCACAAAAGAACCTTTGAGTAAATAGTTACCGTACAATTCAATCCTTCTACCATACAATGTCCCAATTAAATATAAGACATGGATTTATTGTCAAGTCTTATTTTATTTAATTATATGTATTTCGATTCCCAAATGCACAACTCTGATTAATGCAAATTAGAAACTCCTTTCTAATTTCATTCTGCCTTGGCCAAGGACTACTGAGTTGTCATTTATCGAATCACATAGGACATTCACATCTTTTACTAGACGTGGTAGATTCTTTGTTGATCATTCACCTATCTCCATGCACAACTTATTATACCCAATCATACCCTTTGATATGCCCCCAAGGTCTTAAGGGACATGTCAAAGTATAACTCATCATACACAAGATACTATGATGATCTCAAGTCCAAGGATCACTTGTACAACTATCACTATAGGAATTCCTATTGACAGGCGAGTAAAACTCCATTAGGTATTCCTTAGCGAGCCACGTTCAGTGAACTTATTCTCTAATAAGCACCTACATACTTGCTTTAGTGTCTCCACACAAATGATTATGAGATCAATCATCCTCTTCCTAAAAGCAAGCAACGTATGTACTAATCTATCCGGATTCACTAATCCCCAATTTAGTAATCCAACGATTAGGAACAATTTTAGTTTGTGAGTTATCTTGAATTTAAATGTCATTAGCATAATCACCATCATGATTCTAAAAGCATTGCTCAAAACTACGGGTTTATCACATTAAATATAACAACACTATGTAGATAATGTAAAATGCCTTTTAAGAAAATCAATTCTTTTATTAATAAATGAATAAGATTACAAAGTATATGCTATATCATATCAAATATGATTGGCTTGTGTGCATACTACTTTCAATCTCCCACTTGCACTAAATTCAATCGCCATGGTATCTAATACCCATCTTCTCTAAGTGACGATCAAACTGCTGTTGAGTTAAAGCTTTAGTAAATGGATCTGCAATGTTGTCTTGAGAGTCCACACGCTCTAGGGTGACATCTCCTCTTTCAATGATCTCTCTAATCAAATGAAACCGCCGCAACACGTGTTTGGATTTCTGATGAGACCTGGGTTCCTTAGCCTGCGCAACAGCTCCATTTTTGTCACAGAATAAAGGTACGGCTCCTCTAATGCTAGGAACCACTCCAAGTTCAGTTATGAACTTCTTCATCTAAACAGCTTCCTTTGCAGCTTCACTTGCAGCTATGTACTCTGCCTCTGTCACTGAATCAGCAACTGTTTGCTGCTTGGAACTCTTCCAACTCACTGCGCCACCGTTTAAGGTAAATACATACCCTGAAATGGATTTACTGTCATCTTGGTCCGTTTGAAAACTTGAGTCTGTATAGCCCTCTAGTTTCAATTAAGACCCACCGTAGACAAGAAATACATCCTTAGTTCTTCTCAAGTACTTTAGGATGTTTTTCACTGCCTTCCAGTGCTCTTCTCCTGGATTCGACTGATATCTGCTTGTTACACTAAGTGCATGAGCGACATCTGGTCTAGTACATATCATACCGTACATGATAGATCCTATTGCGGAAGCATAAGGAATCTTACTCATCCGGTCTCTCTCCTCAGGTGTCTTTGGGGCTTGTTTCTTGGAGAGATGTATTCCATGGCTCATCGGCATGAGACCTCTCTTGGAATCCTCCATGCTAAACTTCTTTAGCATCGAGTCAATGTACTTTCCTTGGGTCAAGCCCAGCATCCTTTTAGATCTATCTCTATAGATCTTTATCCCCAAAATATAGGATGCCTCACCCAAGTCCTTCATGGAGAAGTGTTTAGATAACCAAATTTTGATCGACTGTAGCATAGGAACATCATTCCCTATCAGTAATATGTCATCAACATATAATACAAGGAATGAAACAACGCTCCCATTAACCTTCTTGTACACACATGGTTCATCCTCATTTTTGATAAAATTAAATCTTTTGATTATCTCATCAAAACGGATGTTCCATCTTCGAGAAGCTTGCTTCAATCCATAAATGGATCGTTGTAGCTTACAGACTTGGTTTGTTCCAACCGTTGAAACAAAACCCTCTGGCTGTATCATAGATACATTCTCCTCAAGCTTTCCATTGAGGAAGGCCGTTTTCACGTCCATTTGCTAGATCTCGTAGTCATAATAAGCTGCAATTGCAAGCAAAATCCGAATGGACTTGAGTATAGCTACTGGTGAGATAGTTTCATCATAGTCAACTCCTTGTCTTTGTTTGAAACCTTTTGCAACCAGTCGGGCCTTATAGGTCTCTACCTTGCCATCTGCTCCAGTCTTTCTCTTAAAGACCCATTTACACCTAATAGGCTTAATGCCCTCAGGTAGTGAAACCAAAGTCCATACTTGGTTTTCATACATGGAGTCCATCTCGGATTTCATGGCTTCTAGCCATTTCTCAGAGTCTTCACTACTCATAGCCTCTTCGTAAGTCAATGGATCATCATCATCTATAATGCGTACCTCATCATCATCCTCTATGATGAATCCATACCTTTCAGGTATCTTCGGTACTCTTCCAGATTTACGAATAGATAGTGGTACAGTAGGTTCTTCTACTTGGTCAGGTACCTGACTTTGATCCGTAGTATTTTGTGGTTCTTGAACTTCTTCAAGATATATCTTACTCCCACTAACCCCTTCAAGGATAAACTCCTTTTCTAAGAAGGCAGCGTGTTTCGCAACAAACACCTTTTGATCAGTAGGATGATAGAAATAATATCCTAAACTTTCTTTAGGATATCCCACAAATCTACATTTATCAGATCTAGTCTTCAGCTTGTCATGCTCAAACCTTTTGACATAAGCTGGACAACTCCAAGTCTTAACATGCTTAAGACTAGGTTTCCTCCCTGTCCATATCTCATATGGGGTCCTTGGGACGGATTTGGTAGGTACCTTGTTAAGTAGGTATGCAGCCGTTTCTAGGGCATAACCCCAGAAGGATATTGGAAGGTCGGTAAAACTCATCATGGAACGAACCATGTCCAACAATGTTCGATTTCTCCTTTCAGATACACCATTCAACTGTGGTGTCCCTGGTGGAGTCCATTGTGAGATTATACCATTTTCTTTGAGACAATTGAGAAACTCATTGGTCAAGTATTCCCCTCCTCGATCCGATCGAAGAATCTTAATACTCTTACCAGTTTGCTTCTCTACTTCACTTCTGAATTCTTTGAACTTTTCAAATGATTCAGATTTGTATTTTATTAAATACACATATCCAAATATAGAATGATCATCAGTGAAAGTAATAAAATAAGAATACCCTCCTCGTGCATTCGTTGTCATAGGTCCACAAACGTCTGTGTGTACCAACGCTAACAACTCTGTAACTCTTTCTCCTTTTCCACTAAAAGGAGATTTAGTCATCTTACCCATGAGACAAGATTTACAAGTTGGATATGATTCATAATCAGATAGCTCTAAAAGCCCATCTTTATGCAACTTGGATAATCTTGTTTCATTGATATGACCGAGTCTACAGTGCCACATAAAGGTATAATTAACATCATCTCTTTTTCTTTTCTTAGTTTGTTCAATTTGAAGTATATTTTCATGCAAGTCAAGTATGTAAAGTCCATTCAGTAAATTGCCAACACCATATAAAACATTTTTATTATAAATAGAACAACTGTTGTTCTTTATTATAATATCAAAACCATCCATATCCAATACAAAAATTGAAATAATGTTTCTAATGAGTATTGGAACATAATAACAATTATTTAAACTAATGAACTTGCCCGAAGGCAGTGCTAAACAATAAGTCCCTACAGCCAATGCAGCAACCTTTGCTCCATTTCCCACTCGTAGGACGACTTCATCCTTGTTCAGCTTCCTACTTCTGCTTAGTCCTGCATATTATTACATATGTCAGAACTACAGCTGGTATCCAATACCCAAGTAGAATTTTGACTTTCAGAAAAATTAATTTCAATCATGAAAAAACCTAGATCGGAAGTCGAAGCTTCTTCAAGCTTCTTTTGGTCCGCAAGATACTCCTTGCAGTTCCTCTTCCAGTGTCCCGGCTTATTGCAATGGTAGCAAATTCCTTTGCTATCTGGATCAGGTTTCTTTTTATCCTTTCCCTTCGCCTTGCCCTTAGCCTTCTTATTTTTCTTCTTTTTAGAAGATACCTTGGGCCTCTTCCTTTTCTTGGAAGAATCATCCACTAGTAAGACTTGGTTCTTGTTGGATGAGAAGTGACCTTCAGTAGTTTTCAGCATGTTAAGTAGCTCAGGCAAGCTGACATCCAACTTATTCATGTGAAAATTCACAACAAATTGTGAGAAGGTGTCCAGGAGTGACTGCAAGATCAAATCTTGGCTTAACTCCCCATCCATCACGAACCCTAGCTGTCCAAGTTGTTCAATCAAATTGATCATCTTAAGGACATGAGACTCAACAGCAGTGCCCTCGGTCATATGAGATCGGAAGAGCTCCTTAGATATCTGATATCTAGCAGTCCTACTTTGCTCATCATACAACTCTTTGAGGTGCAGCAATATAGTAGGAGCATCCATAGTTTCATGCTGATGCTGAAGCTCATTACTCATGGATGCGAGCATGATGCATTGAGCCAAAATTGCATCATCTTGCCACTTTCTGAAAGTAGCAATCTCTTCCTCAGAGGCTGTTTCTGCAACACTTGCAGGGACAAGCGAATTTAGGACATAAGAAATCTTTTCAGCAGTGAGAACAATTCTCAGATTCCTTAACCAGTCCGTGTAATTCGGTCCGGTCAGTTTGTTAGCATCAAGTATGCTACGCAGTGATAGTGAATTTGACATTTTTAAATTCTGAATGTGAAATAGACAACATTTTAGCATACATTCATTTAATTAATTACCAAAATAAATTAGGTCTTTATTTAAATTGGTATCTCCCACTATTTTCATCAAACTATATTACCCTCAATATATATAGTTTGGCAAATCTAATTAAAGATTTGCTAGTGAGATTAAGGATCCCATTTCAAATGTATATAGCCTTGTGTGTGTACAACAAACTATATATAAATAAATAGGTAGACAACTATTGTCAATTACATCACTATGTAATTCCTTGTATTTTGCCTTTTAGATTATAATGGTCAAGTGTGTGCACATCCGAACTAAAATAATCTAAGTTAAGTCCAACCTAGCACTTCCATATATGTGAAGAGAAAAAAATCGCCCTTGTGTGTGCACAACAAAACAGTAATGTTCAATTCCTTAATAAGCATTAAATGTGATAAAACAACATCTTAAATATTTAATACTCGCCTTGTGTGTGCACAACAAACTCATATTAAATATTTAATGCTCTATCGTTTTACCATGCTAGAAGGCGACGTTCGATATTCCAAATATCTTTGAACGCTTAGGACTTAATATGATTTCCATGAGGGGTTTGTTATTATTAGTCTCATATTGTTTAGTGCACATGTTATTATATAAAATACGCGTCATATTATTTTACATGCGAAGCATGTTGGATAATATATAATATATATATAGTAAGCATGCACATATAGAATACTATATTCTACCCGGATTGATTATGGACTTTTATTCTAGTTTGGTTCACTAGAGCCACCAAGTGAACCAAAAGGTCAAACCTAGGGTGCAAGAATTAAATTTAAATATAACTATTACATTTAAACCCGGGCTCCATTACAAACGGGTCTTCAAGCGCTCCTTACTCCTTTGTCTCCAATTCTTCAAAATTAATTCTAACTATTCCTATTACAAAAACTACTTACAATAAATAGAAACCTTGATCAGCAGTCAAGGGGAAGTACATAGGAGGGAGATAGAATTTACATTAAGAAAAATTTAGAGAAGACGAGGTACGCAGACCCCATTTATAAAAACCATACATTCAAGCATCCACTAAAATAAATCCAATCACAGATTGGTCAATAGTCCATAATCAATCCCTATTTATTATCATACATATCTCTATATGTATCAATAAATAATATTCATCCCATGAATAATAAAACCATTCCATATATGCATTGATATCTATTAATGGGCAAACGTTTTGCTAATATTTAGTTTTGAAACAAAATAAACTCTTTTATTTTAATCAAAAACCAAATCCAAATTAAACTCCTTTAATTTTAGCAATCTGAAATCGTATTCCAGATAAAATAAACTCTTTTATTTTAAACTTTTATCAATTAAATAAACCATTTATTTTAATTGAGAAAAGCAAAAAATTTTCAAAGTCTGGACACCAGCGCGGCCGCGCTCCATTTTGAACTAGGAGCGGCGCGGCCGCGCTGCACCCCCAGAAAAGTTTTTCTGGGTTAGGGCGCGGCCGCGCTCCAGAATGAACTGGAAGTGGCGCGGCCGCGCCGCGACGCAGATTCAAAAAAATTTTCTTCAGCCCAAAATCCGATCGTATCGCATATCAATTCATACATGGAATCATAAGATCGATAATTAGCATATGATTAGGCTCTGATACCACTGTTAGGTTTGTATATAACGCGAGCATGCAATCAAATTACATAAATAGAGCGGAAGCGCGATAAAACGGATTTTAAAATTTTTATACAAACCATCACCATGATCGATCAATGTGCTCAATTAACGATATAAACGAAAGAGAAAGAGAATAAGAGTTATACCCTCGTAGAACAAAGCTTCCTCGGGTACAAGTTCAACTCCTAGTCCTTCGTGTTCTCGAATGCTACGGTGTGATTCCTTCCTTTGATCAACGTTAGCCACCCAAGTGTTTGGCCTCTAGAGGTGATCCACCAAGGAAGAACAAGTATTCAAGAAGTTGGGTATTCGGCAAAAACCCTAGTTTCTATCTCTATAGAAATTGTAAGTACTCTCCACAATCTAATGCAAGAGTGTGTAACCCCAATCTATGATAAGACCCCTCTTATTTATAAATATAGGAATAACCCTTCCCTAAACTATTTAGGATTAGGGTTTGTATTATAATTGTCGACGCCGGTTTTTCTCGCCTTAATCGCGATATTGTCCTTTTCCGATTTTAGCCTTTTGATTGAACGATTTTTGGAAAAGGTCAGCATTAATGTCGACAGGGTTTTTGAAAGATCGTTTTTTATGATAAGCCAATTAACCAGAGTCGCCAGTTGGTATATTTGAAATGGATGTACCAACTCATCTGAATTTTGTTTTCGTAAATCGATGGCTCATATGTGTGACTTCGAATTAATTAGTCTGCGAACCGAGATTCATAGAGTTCGGGGGCTTGCTTAAGCGAGGGGAAGGTGTTAGGCACCCCCCCGACTTCCGTGAAACATGGTTGCCGCAATCTTGATGCTTTCCTATCCTTTAATTCTCGAATGTGTGTGTATGTGCGTGTGTGTGTGTGTGTGTGCCTATGTGAATGTTGTGGTGAGTTTGTATGAAAGAATCATTTGGATTTTTAGGGAAAGTCGTGCTTTAATTTGAGAATGCTTCGGGATGTCTTTTCGGCATACACGAGAATGCTTGATTCTTTATGAGAGAGGTTTGATTTTAATTGTCAAAAGCCATGGGATTTTTCTTTAGGTGTCGTTTTGGCAAAACAAGAGTTTTAAACCTTCGTCAAAATAGGAATCGAGATCTATACGTTGCCTTCGTAAATAGCACGGTGGGCAACTTCTAGGATCTCTTTAACCCTATGCACAACGGTTTAATAAAACGTTACTTATTTATAAAATCATTTTGTGTGATGTTTTGGAAAACGATTCCTTTTTTAGCTTTCTCGTTAAATAGGAATCGACATTCGTTAGCACTTTCAATTTCTTATCCTCGTGAAGCTAATAACCTAATTTGATTGAATTTTATGAAAGTCTTCATTGTTTAGCTTTGAAATCAATTTTAGGTCGTAAATCAAATCAAGCATTAAAATGCATTGGAGCTATCCATGGGCATGTAAGCCATCCAAATAACCCCAACGCCCACAATCACATACTTCACTATTACGGGGGCCTTAAACCCGATTTTCAACTTGGTATCGTTTTAAGGCCCGACGATTACAATTTACAATAAAGGATTACATACATCAACATTGTCCATCATCGGATTTGGACCACGGGGTCGCATTCCTAGGCTCACATCCACAATTTATACACACCCACGCAATGGATACTACACAAATTAAACAAGCTAAAATTGCCAAATGGATATCATCGGGCCATTAGGAAGAATTTCGTTCCATTTGGAACCCTCACTAATAGTCCTCAATCCATGGATCCACAACAATATACAAGAAAACTACATTTCACATAACCCAATTGACAAGAAGATTAACAAAATGATATAAAAAATTGCTATGGAAATAGTCTTTTCACCTTGTAAATAATCCTTACAATAGGTATGAATTTATGTATTGAGTAGAATAGAAGATATATGATATATAATCTTACACAAAAGATGTAATTCCTCACTTCTTTTCTCTCTATTTTCCTTGCAAATTCTGCTATTTTTCTCCCTATTTCCGAGCTGCTGCTGATTTCTTCTCCTCTCTCCGCCTGCTGCCAACTCCCTGGATGAAATGAAGAAACTGAGCTGAAATAAGCTGGTCTAGGGCAGCCGCAGATTGATCTGCGGCTGGCTGGCCGCCTCCCATCGCATTTAGCTGATTTCCTGGTTTCCGTGTTTCGAGTTCCGTGTTTTCAAAAGGCGCACTATTGGCCGCAGATCAATCCGCGGCTGGCTGGCTTGACTTTCTCGTTTTTCGTGCCACGCCTCGATTCTCGTGTCGTGACGTCGGTTTTTGCCGACAGGCTTGTATTTTGCAGTCCACATCATGCTCATTTCGGACGGCCCTGCTGTCACGTTGGTTTTGATTTGCAAATTGTTGCGGTGGCGTCGAGTGTTCGTACTTTTCCATCCCTCGCTCTCACTGGCCGGTTCATTTGCCAAATTTGCCCTCCTGTCAGGGTTAGTATACGAAGTGCAAAATTTGGGTGTCTACAATAATTAAACTCCGTTAATTAATTATGCTCCTAATCCAATTAGGAATCCATGGGAGAGTACTTCTATTAATTAATTCCTAATCCCTATTAGGAATTAAATAATAGTAAAAGTAATAATAATAATAAGACTCCTCTTATTAATTTATATTTAATATTTCTAAAATATTAAATAATAAATATTAAGCTATTTAATTTATTCTATCTCCATAGACTAAATTAAATACACATAACTTATTATTACAATTATGTCATTTACTTCTTAAATAAATATTTTTCTTTTGCGGTGTGACCCTTTAGGTTCTCCATATTAAACCGGCTGTGAATAAATCAATTTGAACAATTCTAATCTTATTTAAATAAATAAATTAAACTATTTAATTCATTTAAATAAATAATATTTATTGTACAATAAGGGTAAGCCCCATTAGCGATCAACGACTTTCCAGATAATATAGATTTCAACATTAATCACAAAAGAACGTTTGAGTAAATAGTTACCGTACAATTCAATCCTTCTACCATACAATGTCCCAATTAAATATAAGACATGGATTTACTGTCAAGTTTTATTTTATTTAATTATATGTATTTCGATTCCCAAATGCACAACTCTAATTAATGCAAATTAGAAACTCCTTTCTAATTTCATTCTGCATTGGCCAAGGATTACTGAGTTGTCATTTATCGAATCACATAGGACATTCACATCTTTTACTAGACGTGGTAGATTCTTTGTTGATCATTCACCTATCTCCATGCACAACTTATTATACTCAATCATACCCTTTGATATACCCCCAAGGTCTTAAGGGACATGTCAAAGTATAACTCATCATACACAAGATACTATGATGATCTCAAGTCCAAGGATCACTTGTACAACTATCACTATAGGAATTCCTATTGACAGGCGAGTAAAACTCCATTAGGTATTCCTTAGCGAGCCACGTTCAGTGAACTTATTCTCTAATAAGCACCTACATACTTGCTTTAGTGTCTCCACACAAATGATTATGAGATCAATCATCCTCTTCCTAAAAGCAAGCAACGTATGTACTAATCTATCCGGATTCACTAATCCCCAATTTAGTAATCCAACGATTAGGAACAATTTTAGTTTGTGAGCTATCTTGAATTTAGGTCTCATTAGCATGATCACCATCATGATTCTAAAAGCATTGCTCAAAACTACGGGTTTATCACATTTAATATAACAGCACTATGTAGATAATGTAAAATGCCTTTTAAGAAAATCAATTCTTTTATTAATAAATGAATAAGATTACAAAGTATATGCTACATCATATCAAATATGATTGGCTTGTGTGCATACTACTCTCAGATAATACCCTGTTAAACCGAGAAAATTTCTTACTTCTGTTGGAGTTGTTAGTTGTTCCCAGTTTACAACTGCCTCTATCTTTGCTGGATCCACCGCTATTCCATTCTTGTCAATTACATGACCCAAGAACTGGACTCGTTCCAACCAAAATTCAAACTTGGAAAACTTTGCATAAAGTTGTTCCTTGCGTAATATCTCTAATACGCTCCTTAAGTGTTTAGCATGCTCCTCTTTTGTTCTCGAGTATACTAAAATATCATCGATGAACACTACGACAAATTTGTCTAAGCATGGTTTAAACACTAGGATCATCAAGTCCATGAATGCTGCCGGAGCATTTATTAATCCAAAAGACATCACAAGAAACTCATAATGTCCATATCGTGTCCTACACGCTATCTTCGGCACATCTTCTTTTCTTACCTTTAATTGATGATAACCTGATCGTAGGTCGATCTTCGAAAATTGTTCGGCCCCTTTCAACTGGTCAAACAGATCATCAATTCTTGGTAAAGGATATTTGTTCTTTATGGTTAACTTATTTAATTCTCTATAGTCAATGCATAACCTTAACGTTCCATCCTTCTTCTTTACAAACAACACTGGTGCTCCCCAAGGTGAAACACTAGGTTATATGTACTTCTTGTCTAAGAGTTCTTGTAACTGCACAAGTAACTCCTTCAACTCCACTCGTGCCATCCTGTACGGTGCTTTGGAAACTGGCACCGTACCTGGTGCAAGATCAATAACAAATTCGATTTTCCTATCCGGAGGTAGACCTGGTAAATCATTTGGAAACACATTCGGAAATTCTTTAACTACAGGTATTTGATCTAAGTTTGCTCCTTCTTTTCGAGTATCTACTATATATGCCAAAAAACCTGTACAACCCTTCCTAAGCAATCTTTTTGCTTGCATTATTGTCAGACATCGAGATCGTTTAGGTGAACAACCACTGTTGAACACTACCTTTGATTTCGACTCAGTCAACAGGTTTACACGTTTCAGATGGCAATCAATCATTGCATTATGATTAACCAACCAATCCATGCCTAAGATTATATCAAATTCCCCTAGTTGTATAGGAAAGAGGTCTACAAGAAATTTGTGTCCCTTAATCTCTACGTTACAACCTTTATATACAGTTTTAACGAAAATTATCTCTCTATTGGCAATTTTCACATTGAAAGGTATGTCTAAGTCTTTGCATGGCCTTTTCAAGTTTTTAGCAAAGCTATTAGACACGAATGAACAAGTAGCACCAGAGTCGAATAACACATATGCATTTAAAGTGTCGATAGGGATGATACTGAAAGTAGTATGCACATAAGCCAATCATATTTGATATGATGTAGCATATACTTTGTAATCTTATTCGGTTATTAAAGGCATTTTATATTATCTACATGGTGTTGTTATATTAAATGTGATAAACCCATAGTTTTGAGCAATGCTTTTAGAATCATGATGGTGATCATGCTAATGAGATCTAAATTCAAGATAACTCACAAACTAAAATCGTTCCTAATCGTTGGATTACTAAAAAGGGGATTAGTGAATCCGGATAGATTAGTACATACGTTGCTTGCTCTTATGAAGAGGATGATTGATCTCATAATCATTTGTGTGGAGACACTAAAGCAAGTATGTAGGTGCTTATTAGAGAATAAGTTCACTGAACGTGGCTCGCTAAGGAATACCTAATGGAGTTTTACTCACCTGTCAATAAGAATTCCTCTAGTGATAGTAGTACAAGTGATCCTTGGACTTGAGATCATCATAGTATCTTGTGTATGATGAGTTATACTTTGACATGTCCCTTAAGACCCTGAGGGTATATCAAAGGGTATGATTGGGTATAATAAGTTGTACATGGAGATAGGTGAATAATCAACAAAGAATCTACCACTTCTAGTAAAAGAAGAGAATGTCCTATGTGATTCGATAAAAGACGACTCAGAAGTCTTTGGCCAAAGCAGAATGAAATTAGAAAGGAGTTTCTAATTTGCATTAATTAGAGTTGTGCATTTGAGAATCGAAATACATATAATTAAATAAAAATAAGACTTGACAGTAATTCCATGTCTTATATTTAATTGGGACATTGTATGGTAGAAGGATTGAATTGTACGGTAACTATTCACTGAAAGGTTCTTTTGTGATTAATGTTGAAATCTATATTATCTGGAAAGTCGTTGATCGCTAAGGGGGCTTACCCTTATTGTAGAATAAATATTATTTATTTAAATGAATTAACTAGTTTAATTTATTTAAATAAAATTAGAATTGTTCTAATTGATTTATTCACAACCGGTTTAATATGGAGAACCTAAAGGGTCACACCGCAAAAGGAAAAATATTTATTTAAGAAGTAAATGGCATAATTGTAATAATAAGTTAAGTGTATTTAATTTAGTCTATGGAGATAGAATAAATTAAATAGCTTAATATTTATTATTTAATATTTTGAAAATATTAAATATAAATTAATAAGAAGAGTCTTATTATTATTATTACAATTACTATTATTTAATTTCTAATAGGGATTGGGAATTAATTAATAGAAGTACTCTCTCATAAATTCCTAATTGGATTAGGAGTTCAATTAATTAAAGGAGTTTAATTAAAATAAAAACCTAATCCTAAATAGTTTAGGAGGGTTCCCTATATCTATAAATAAGAGGAGTCTTATCATGATTTAGGGTTAGACAATTTACACACTCTTCCATGAGAATTGGAGAGAGAGAGTACTTGCAATTTCTATAGAGATAGAAACTAGGGTTTTGCCAACACCCATCTTCTTGAACAACTATTATTCCTTGGTGAATCACCTCTAGAGGCCAAACACTTGGGTGGCTAACGTTGATCAAAGGACGGAATTTAATCGGTGGAATTCAAGGAGAACGCGAAGGAATTGGAGGTGAACTTGTACCCGAGGAAGCACGGTTCTACGAGGGTATAATTTCTTAATCTCTATCTCTTTCGTTTAATTGATAATTGAACACATGGATGATCATGGTGATGGTTTGTATGAAAATTTTAAAATCTATTTTATCGCGCTTCCGCACTATTTATGTAATTTGATTGCATGTTCGCGCTATGTATAAACCTAACAGTGGCATCAGAGCCTAACCTTATGCTAATTATCAAGTATTATGATTCTATGTATGTATGGGTATGCGATTGGATCGATTTTCTGGGCAACGTAAAAAAAATTTCGAAGTCTGCTACGCGGCGCGGCCGCACCGCTTCCAGTTCATTCTGGAGCGCGGCCGCGCCCGAACCCAAAAATCGTTTCTGTGGTGCAGCGCGACCGCGCCGCTCCTAGTTCATTTTGGAGCGCGGCCGCGTCGGTCTGCAGATTTTGAAAATTTTTTATTTTGATTTTATTTATTTTCAATTAAAATAAAAGGTTTATTTTCAATTGGAATATAATTAAAATTAAAAGTTTTATTTGAACTTGGAATAGGATTCCATGTTTCCTAGAATAAAGGAGTTTATTCACATATGGAATAAGATTCCATGTTTCCTTAAAAAAAATAAAGATGTTTATTTTGATAAGGAATAGGATTTAACATATTTTAGTTTTCCAAGCAATTTTAAGTTAAAATAAAGGAGTTTATTTTGAACTTGAAATTGGTTTTCATGTTAATTAAAATAAAGGAGTTTATTTTGATTTGGAATTTGATTAAAAATAAAGGAGTTTATTTTTATTCAAAATTGGATAAAATAAAATAAATAAGTTTATTATGATTTAAATTTTGATTAAAATAAAGGAGTTTATTTTGTTTCAAAAATTGGATTTCTGTAAACTTTTAATTGCCCATTAAATGATATCAATGCATATATGGAATGGTTTTATTATTCATGAGATGAATGTTATTTATTGATACATATGGAGATATGTATGATAATAAATAGGGATTGACTATGGACTACTGACCAATGTGTGATTGGATTTATTTTAGTGGATGCTTGAATGAATGCGTTTTTTATAAATGGGGTCTGCGTACCTCGTCTTCTCTAGTTTTTCTTGATGTAAATTCTATCTTCCTCCTATGTACCTCCCCTTGACTGCTGATCAAGGTTTCTATTTATTGTAAATAGTTTGTGTAATAAGTTTAGTTAGAATTACTTGAAGAATTGGAGACAAAGGAGCAAGGAGCGCTTGAAGACCCGTTTGTAATGGAGCCCGTGTTTAAATGTAATAGTTATATTTAAATTTTGTTCTTGCACCCTAGGTTTGACCTTTTGGTTCACTTGGTGGCTCTAGTGAACCAAACTAGAATAAAAGTCCATAATCAATCCGGGTAGAATATAGTATTCTATATGTGCATGCTTACTATGTATATATTATATATTATACAACATGCTTCACATGTTAAATAATATGACGCTTATTTTGTATATATATATATATATATATATATATATATATATATCTGTGTGTGCATGCGCGCTAAACAAGATGAGACTAATAATAATAAACCCCTCAAAGTAATTATATTAAGTCTTAAGCGTTCAAAGATATTTAGAATATCGAACGTCGCCTTCTAGCATGGTAAAGCGATAGAGTATTAAATATTTAATATGAGTTTGTTGTGTCACACAAGGCAAGTATTAAATATTTAAGATGTTGCTTTATCACATTTGATGCTTATACATAGACTGAACGATGCTGTTTTGTTGTGTCACCACAAGGACAGTGTTTTTCTTTCGAATATATGGAAGTGCTAGGTTGGACTTAACTTAGATAATTTTGATTCGGATGTGTCACACTTGATCAAAATAATCTAAGAGGCAAAATACAAGGAGTTACATAGTGATGTAATTGACAATAGTTGTCTACCTATTTATTTATATATAGTTTCTCGTGTCACACAAGGCTATATACATTTGAAATGAGATCCTTATTCTCACTAGCAAATCTTTAATTAGATTTGCCGAACTATATAATGAGGGTAATATGGTTTGTTGAAAATAGTGGGAGATACCAATTTAAAATAAAGACCTAATTTATTTTGGTAATTAATTAAATGAATGTATGCTAAAATGTTGTTAAATTACAAATTTATTTACAGAATTTTACAATGTCTAATTTACTATCACTGCGGAGCATGTTAATGCTAATACTGGACCAAATTAAACGGACTGGTTAAGAAATTTGAGAATAGTTCTCAAGGCTGAAAAGCTATCTTATGTCCTTAATACGCTTATCTCTGCAATGGTTGCAGACAATGCCTCTGAGGAAGAGATTGCTACTTTTAGAAAGTAGTAAGATGATGCACAGTTGGCTCAAATGCATCATACTCGCATCCATGAGTAACGAGCTTCAGCGTCAGCATGAAACTATGGATGCTCCTACTATACTCCTGCACCTTCAAGGAGTTGAAGGGTGAGGAAAGTAGGACTATTAGATATCAGATATCTAAAGAGCTCTTCCGATCTAGAATGACCGATGGCACTACAGTATAGACAAATGTCCTAAAATGATCAATATGATTGAACAATTGGGACAACTGGGTTTTAATGGATGGAGAGTTGATCCAAGATTTGATCTTGCAATCACTTCCGGACTCTTTCTCACAAATTGTTGTGAATTTCCACATGAACAAGCTATATGTCAGCCTGCCTGAGTTGCTTAAACATGTTGAAAACTGTAAAGAGTCACTTTCCAACCAAGAAAGACCAAGTCTTACTGATAGATGATTCTTCCAGGAAGCGGAAGAAGGCCAAAGGATCTTCTTAAAAGAAGAACAATTCAAAGAAGGCAAATGGAAAGGCAAAAACAAAAGACAATAAGAACAAGACTGATGCAGATAGCAAATGAGTTTGCTTCCACTGCAATAAGCCTGGATACTAGAAAGGAAACTGTAAGGAGAATCTTACAGAGGCTAACCAGAAGAAGCTTAGTGAAGCTTCAGCTACAGATATAAGTTTGTTCATGATTAAAAATAAATCTTTCTGTAAGTCAAGGTTCTACTTAGGTATTGGATACTAGCTATAGTTCTCACGTATGCAATCCAATGCAGAGACTAAGCAGAAGTACAAAGCTAAACAAAGAGTAAGTAATCTTATATGTGGGAATGGAGCAAAGGTTGCTACATTAATCATAGGAACTTATAATTTAGCGTGGCCTACGGGCAAGTCTATTAAGTTAATAAGTTGTTATTATGTTCCAGTTCTCTTTAGAAACATTATTACTTCCGTTGTTGGACAAGGAAGGTTCTGGTATTATATTTAAGAACAATTGTTGTTCTATTTATAAAGATAATGTTTTGTTTGAAACTGGAAGATTACTTGATAGACTTTGTATACTTGACTTACATGAAAAATAAATTTGCAAATTGAACAAACTATTAAAAGAAAAAGGAGATGGTCATTCAAAGAGTTGAATGTGTGTGTTTGATAAAATACAAGTCTGAATCATTTGAAAGGTTCAAAGAATTCAGAAGTGAAACAAATTGACAAAGTATTAAGATTCTTTGATCAGATCGAGGAAGGAATACTTGTGCAATAAGTTTCTAGATCATCTCAACATTGTATTTTCTCATAATGGACACCTCCTGATACGCAATAATTGATTGGTGTATCTAAAATGAGAAATTGTACCTTGTTGGACATGGTGCAGTCCATAATGATTTTTACCGACATTCCAGTATCCATCTGGGGTTATGCCCTAGAAACGGCTGCATATCTACAAAATAAGGTAACCTCAAAAATCTGGCCCCAAGACTCCATAAAGGTTATGGATAGGGAGGATTCCTAGTCTTAAGTATGTTAAGATAAGGGGTTGTCCAGCTTATGTGAGAAGGTTTCAAAGATAAGTTTGGGACAAAATCTGACAAGTGCAGATTTGTGGGATATCCTAAAGAAAGTTTAGGGTATTATTAATATAATCCTACACGCTGCCTTCTTAGATAAAGGTGTTTATCATTGAAGGAGCTAGTGGGAGGGTAATAGATCTTGAAGGAGTTCAAGAACCACAAAGCACTTTAAGTCGAACCGAGGAACCTGTAGATAGACCTATTGTACCACAACCGAATCATAAATCTGGAAGAGTACCGAAGATACCTGGGAGGTATGGATTCATCATAAAGGATGATGATGAGGTACGCATCGTAGAGGATGATGATCCAGTTATATACGATGAGGCTATGAGTAGAAGACACTCAGAGAAATGGCAGATGGCCATGAAATTCGAAATGGACTCCATGTATGAGAACCAAGTATAGACTCTGGTGTATATGGGTCTTTAAGAGAAAGACTGGGGCAAATGGCAAGGTGTAGACCTATAAGACCAGACCTGTTTAAAAGGTTTCAAACCTTACTACCAGGTAATACTCAAGTTCATTTGGAGTTTGCTTGTGATTGCAGCTTATTACGAAATCTGGCAAAATGGATGTGGAGACGTCCTTCCTCAATGAGACTTGAGGAGAATGTATGTATGATACAGCCAGAGAAATTTGTTTCAAAGGTTGAAGCAAATCGTGTTTTAAGCTACAATGATCCATTTATGGATTGAAGTAAGCTTCTTAAAGATGGAATATTCGTTTTGATGAGACAATCAAAAGAGTTTGATTTTATCAAAAACGAGAATGAACCTAGTGTGTACAAAAGGGTCAGTGGGAGCACTGTGACATTCCTAGTAGTATATGTTGATATACTACTGATAAGGAATAACACACCAATGCTACAATCAGTAAAGATAAAATTGTCTAAACATTCCTCCATGAATGATTTGGGAGGAGCATCCTACATATTGGGGATATAAATCTATATAGATAGATTTAAAAGGATGTTTGGCTTGACTCAATGAAAGTATATTCATTTGATGCTAAAGGAGTTTAGCATGGAAAACTCCAAGAGAGGTCTCATGATGATGAGCCGTGGAGTGTATCTCTCTAAAATTGTCCCCAATTGAAAGAGAGATCGCATGACTTACTATCATGTATGCAATGAATATACTAGGCTTGATGTTCATCAGTCATATTCTGGAGATGATCACTGTAAGACAGTGATAAATATCTTTAGGTACTTAACCGGTACTAAAGATGTGATCATGATTCATGGTAGGTCTGAATAAAAAAACTAGAGGGCTTAACAGACTCAAGTTTTTCAGACTGACCAAGACGATAACAAATCCACTTTAAAGTAAATCGTTACCTTGAAAAGTGGTGCAGTAAATTGGAAAGGTTCCAAACAGTAAATAGTTGCTGGTTTAGTGACAAAGACAAAGTATATAGCTGTAAATGAAGCTGCAAGTTGATTTTTTGGATGAAAAATTCATTACAGAACTAGGAATAGTTCCCAAGTCTCATCTTGGATTCAAACATATGTTGCGGCACTTTCATTTGATTAGTGGAATCATTGAAAGAGGAGAAGTCACTATAGAGATAGTAGACTCTCGAGAACAACATTGCATATCCATTTACTGAAGCTTTATCCAAACAGCAGGATGATCGTCACTTAGAAAAGAAGGGTATTAGATACCATGACGATTGGCTTTAGTGCAAGTGGGAGATTGAAAGTAGTATGCACACAAGACAATCATATTTGATATGATGTAGCATATACTTTGTAATCTTATTCGGTTATTAAAGGCATTTTATATTATCTACATGGTGCTGTTATATTAAATGTGATAAACCCATAGTTTTGAGCAATGCTTTTAGAATCATGACGGGGATCATACTAATGAGATCTAAATTCAAGATAGCTCACAAACTAAAATCGTTCCTAATCGTTGGATTACTAAAAAGGGGATTAGTGAATCTGGATAGATTAGTACATACGTTGCTTGCTCTTATGAAGAGGATGATTGATCTCATAATCATTTGTGTGGAGACACTAAAGCAAGTATGTAGGTGCTTATTAGAGAATAAGTTCACTGAACGTGGCTCGCTAAGGAATACCTAATGGAGTTTTACTCGCCTGTCAATAGGAATTCCTCTAGTGATAGTAGTACAAGTGATCCTTGGACTTGAGATCATCATAGTATCTTGTGTATGATGAGTTATACTTTGACATGTCCCTTAAGACCTTGAGGGTATATCAAAGGGTATGATTGGGTATAATAAGTTGTACATGGAGATAGGTGAATAATCAACAAAGAATCTACCACTTCTAGTAAAAGAAGAGAATGTCCTATGTGATTCGATAAATGACGACTCAGAAGTCTTTGGCCAAAGCAGAATGAAATTAGAAAGGAGTTTTTAATTTGCATTAATTAGAGTTGTGCATTTGAGAATCGAAATACATATAATTAAATAAAAATAAGACTTGACAGTAATTCCATGTCTTATATTTAATTGGGACATTGTATGGTAGAAGGATTGAATTGTACGGTAACTATTCACTGAAAGGTTCTTTTGTGATTGATGTTGAAATCTATATTATCTGGAAAGTCGTTGATCGCTAAGGGGGCTAACCCTTATTGTAGAATAAATATTATTTATTTAAATGAATTAAATAGTTTAGGTGGGTTTCCTATATCTATAAATAAGAGGAGTCTTATCATGATTTAGGGTTAGACAATTTACACATTCTTCCATGAGAATTGGAGAGAGAGAGTACTTGCAATTTCTATAGAGATAGAAACTAGGGTTTTGCCAACACCCATCTTCTTGAACAACTATTATTCCTTGGTGGATCACCTCTAGAGGCCAAACACTTGGGTGGCTAACGTTGATCAAAGGATGGAATTTAATCGGTGAAATTCAAGGAGAACGCGAAGGAATTGGAGGTGAACTTGTACCCGAGGAAGCACGGTTCTACGAGGGTATAATTTCTTAATCTCTATCTCTTTCGTTTAATTGATAATTGAGCACATGGATGATCATGGTGATGGTTTGTATGAAAATTTTAAAATCTATTTTATCGCGCTTCCGCACTATTTATGTAATTTGATTGCATGTTCGCGCTATGTACAAACCTAACAGATACTTATCATAACGTCTTGTGAAGCAACAACATCCCTCATCGTCATATTAAACGTTCTGGCGGTTGGACGACGCTGACCTCCAACTCCTGCTACTGTTGGTTTGAGGGTGTTGTTTGTGGTTTGATTCCCTCCCCCAGTTTGGTTCCTATTCTTTGGACAATTTCTAGATAAATGACCCGTTGCGCCACAATTATAACATTTATAATTCTGATTGCCCTGACTGGTATTATTATTATTATTCTTGGGACAATCAGAGGAATAATGTCCCTCTTGACCACAACTGTAACAAGTAACCACCCCCTGCGACATACTCCCAGGTGGTTCTATCCACATGTGACACAACGTCCTACTTTATTATTATTATTTCTGTTAGTGGTGTTGTTGTTGTTATAATTATTCCCCTTATTCCCAAAGTTAGTAGAAAAAGTGGTCTCTCACTTCCTCTTGTTATTATTAGTACCCCATGTACTAACTTCTCCTTTGAATTTTCCACCTTCATTCTGACTCCTCTTCTCCTTATGGAATTTGAGAAGATTTTCATTCTCGATCTCAGCTATAACAACCTTCTTGAGAATCTCCGAAAATGTCTTTAACTGGAAGATTGATATTTTACTCCTTATTTGAGCTTTTAATCCTTCCTCAAACCTTCTAGTTTTTCGCGTCTCAGAGTTTATTTGATGTGGAGCAAAACGAGACAAATCTTTAAATTTGGCTGTATACTGAGATACAATCATTTTCCCTTGTTTTAATTCTAAAAATTTTACTTCAATTTTACTTCCATTCGGTCTTGCATTGTTTGTGGAAAGTAATTTTCAAAGAATAGTTCTTTGAATCTTACCCATGGAATTACCCCGTCACCGACCCTAGTTTTTGTGGTTTCCCACCAAAAGTTTGCCTCACCTTTTAGGAAAAAGGTTGCAAATATGGTCTTTTGTTCCTCACTTACATTGGTTACCATGAAAAACTTCTCCATTTCGGTTACCCAAGTCTGGGCCTCAACTAGATCCGCAGTTCCTTTGAACTCAGGTGGTCCAACGGTTTTAAAATCTTTAAATGCTGACCTATGTGGATTATTTGGGTGGGGCTGGTGTGGTGGATGACCTTGTAAGGCTCCTAATAATAAGTCTACCAGTTGTTGAGTTGGGTTTGGTGCAGTGGTTTCATTTCTGGTCTGGGTTCTTTGTCCTGATGCCATAGTTCTAAAATAAAGAAAAGACAAGTATAAATACAAGTATATAATACACATAGAACTAATAATTTGATTGTACAAACATAATTTGTATATCACATGCAAAACGGTTACATATTCGACTAGTGGTTTATACTACCACTAGTTAATACAAAGGATTTCCTACTTTTATAACTCAAAATTGTTATAATACAAACTACAACAACCAAACTTAAGTACTAAACTAAACTGATCGATCACGTGCCTCCTTATAGGCATATTGGATCATATGACAGACCACTGACCGGTCAATCATATAATCCACCCTGTTCTCCTCCACTAGGTACTTAAGCACCCGATGCTCTAAGTTACCGAACGTATCACGGCATCCCTTTTTCGCTCGGTATAAATACATCTGGGCCTCTTCCCTCTCTTTTTGAGCACTCCGGAGAAGTGTCCTAAGACGGCGAGTGTTATCCCTCTCACTCTCCAATAATCCTTCAGCTACATATGCTCGAAAATTGGCCGCCTCTAGATCTGTGGCTGACTGCTGGACTAACCTGGTCACTATATCCTCGTGTCTATCGACATGAATCATTTGACTCGCTCCAATTACCTCATCGGGATCCAGATCTACTAGCTGTCCATCTATAGGATGATCAGCCTCCTCAACCTCTAATATCTCCTGATCATGAAGGAGTTTTTCCTCCTCTGGTTCCTCCTCTGGGTCTAACTCAGGAGTGGCTGGCTCATAATCGGGAACCTCGTCTGGCTCACTATCTGACAACCATCCTACCATTGGATGATCTACAACTGGGAGATCGTTCCAATTAGTCTCTGACATCCTACAAAAGAATTTTAGTTGTTTAGTATCAACGCGAAACAAATTTACACGTAATATAAAGCTTTTAAGATTATTTTATGTATAATTAAGTATTTTACGGACTCAAACACTATATCCTAAGGTATTTCCCAACTACCATAGAATTATAATCTACAGCTCTGATACTAACCTGTGACGCCCCCAAATTCTCTACACTTCCCTGTAGCAGATCTGGTGCTCACGTAAGGCTAAACAACTATAAATATTCAATAAAATATGACTTCTGTCTATCCAATGTTCACAATATCCCATAACAGATGATAATTCTGGCCAGAACATTATCTGTGTTTAGATACCCTCACTTGGATGTATAGATTCATATCTCATGAATACCTCTTTCATATCGATATTCCCTATCTATTTGACATTCACAGTATTAACGATAAGATTGTCCATAGAACTGAGGGGCGCATTCCGGTAAAGATGGCACCTTACTGGCGCTCATTAAGTATAACCTTAGAGCTTATAGGACTTTCAATATCATTTAAATACCCTCATTCAGATGTATAGTTCGTATAGATACTGTATTTAACTTAGTACAACTATGCTAAACAAGGTAAAGATCAAAGTATAACACATTCGATGTAATAAAAGATGATAATATATTACATATCATTAAGTTCGGTTACATCGTTCTTAGTACTAAGTTATTACAACAAAGCCTTATAAAAGACTTGAATTATTCAGAACAGAAATTAAAAGTAATAAACATGTCCTTTTCCTTTGTCTGTACCAGAGGTGCTGGGATTATCATTTAAAGCTGCAAAGAAGTAATAAACATGAGCTACATGAGCTACAAAGAAGTAATAAACATGAGCTACATGAGCTGCAAAGAAGTAATAAACATGAGCTACATGAGCTACATGTCCTTTTCCTTTGACTTGAATTATTCAGAACAGAAATTAAAAGTAATAAACATGAGCTACAAATGCTCAGCAAGTTCATTTGAAAATTTAAACACAATGTGTTTGATTTGAAAGATGTCAATTGATGTATAACTGAGGGTTCTGTACATGAACCATATATTTCAATTAGTTCTATCAGTCTTCAATAACTTAGAATCGCTTGATTTCGGATATCTAGTAGGGGATCAGCCTCACCAATATCCTAGGAGTATGCATATCATCCTATAATTTATGTCAATTTTATTTCATTGACGGTCACTACCTTATAATAAGGTTTTCCAGTTCACCTTACATCCAAGGTGTTCCATTTTACTCAGTATAAGATGTCGTACCAAAACAATTTGGTTTGACACAACAATTTGGTTTGACACAACAATTTAAGCTTCATCAAGTAATATAAGAATAATGATTCATTTCTTAAGTTATGCTGAACAAGAAGCAATAACTTCACAATAATCGATAGCAAGATATAGAAGACTTGCATAAATATAATTTGAGTAAGGTTAGGACACTTGCCTTAGCGTAGTTCGTTATAATTTAAGACAGTTGGTCAACGTATGTAGTCTACGTACACCAATAATAAGCGTTAGAATTTATTGTAACATATATTATGCTAATCTAGACAAGTTTCATTAAGGTTCGACGTTGATTCGGTATCTCGGTCGCGTCCTTAATAGCTAAATACATAGATTGTTCGATAAAACTTCATTTGGAAGCTTAATTATTAATCTAAATAATTTATTTATTATTTATAACACTTTTAGAAGCTTAATATTATTTTTAAATAATTTTTATAAGCTTAGAAATATTTTTAAATAATTTTACAAGTATAGGAATATTTTTAAATGATTAAATTATCATTTAGAATATTTTTTAAACATTAATAAGTTATTTAAATGCTTTATTTATTATTCAGAATAATTTTAGATACTTAAAATATTATTTAAATGATTTATTTTATCATTTATAATATTTTTAAAATTTATTTTATTATTAAAATAATTTATTTATTACTTATAATAATTTCCAAAGCTTAATTTTAATATTTAAATGATTTAATTATCATTTATAATATTTTTAAATACTTAATATATTATTTAAATGATTTATTTATCATTAATAGTATTTAAATATTTAATATTTTATTTAATTATTATATATAATAATTTTATTTACTTTAATATCATTTTTAAATAATTAAAACAATTATTAAATGATTTATTATAATTATTATTTATTATTTAATTAAATTAAATAATATTTCATATTTATATAAAAATATGAAAAATAAATTTTTATAATTAAAAATGAATTTTTGAATATAACTATTAATTATTAATAATTATTTAATATTTATTTATTATTTTATAATTTATTTAATTAATTTTTATTTATTTTTATTAAAAATCCGTCGCTAAAGGGCTTTAGTGACGGTCTGCATACGTTCATAGGTTTCTGCGTTTGAATATGCATTTCGTCGCTAAAGGTGTTCTTCATGAAGAACACTTGGTCAATGTCAAACAGTAACTTTTGACCTCAAATTTCTCTTTGCCATGTTGATGTTTATGTTTGATTTTTGTTTGTTGTTAAACCTAGCATGACAGAGTATAACGACGTGTGAAAATTACACTCTAATTATATTATATCATGCTAGATAATTCATGGTCAAACTACCCCGTTCATAACTGTTCTTGAGTTTCTGGGTAACCCAGAAACTCAGTCAGTCATAACGGTCAACGTGGTTTGACCGCTGATAACTTTGATTCCAATTTATCTTAATGTGTTTTGATGATTTGTAATTATAGTTTACATGGCAAAGAACAGCTACAAACATTAAAACCTCATAAACTATATCATGTGTGCAAGTTATAAGCAAAGCAAACCTTGTCAGTAAACTGTCAGAGTTGCTTGAAGGTTTCTGGATTACCCAGAAACAGCTTAACATGGTTGGTCAACGGGTTTGACCACCTATAACTTCCTACTGTGAAATAATTTTGGACTTCTATCAATTGTATATTAAAGTTAACATGGCATACTACTGATTCATGCTTTAAAACACATCAAACAAATATTTGAAGCCGATCAACAGTTCTGACAAAAAGGTTTATCAGACTGTTCTTGATTCCCAAAAACAGTTTGGGTTTTTCACCAAATTCGACCCTTTAATTGTTATGGTTACTTGTTTAACCAACCCAGATCATCATATAACATGTTTATACATAATCCTAAAAATCTAAAACACAAAATTTATGCAGGTTTGAATATCAAGTATAAAAATTAGGGTTTTGCACCTTTTTCTTCAAATTTTTTATCTCTGATCTTTGCTACTGATCTTGTGATTGCAGAGGCTTGTTATGGTTGGTAATATGAGTGTTTAGGTTTCAAAATTCCATAGGTCTAATGGTCAGAGTCTCATTCTATTTATAGCAACTTGGAATTAGGGTTTTATTTCATTTTTTTTTACCCATTTTGCCCTCTAAAATATCTAACCTAGTTACTTGTGCTGCTCAAATCTGATCCTAGATTGTCATGCTTGTGCTGGAGTGTGTTGAGCACAAGGTTGCACACTCCTAGCTTCATTTTCATTGGTTAGATTTTATTTTTGATTTATTTACTTACTAATTAAACTTAGATTTTTGCTAATCATGATTAGGGTGTTTAATTAGGTTTAGTAATACTTTAATTAAGTTAATATATCATAATTAAGGTTTATCATTCATAATTTAGTGTTATTGAATCAAATTAGGGTTTTAGAGTTTCAAATTAGGGTTTAGGGTTTTCAATCCTACAATTAGGGTTTTAATCTTCATTTAGGGTTTTAATATAAGTTCAATGATTCATAATTAATATTATGATTCATCACTTAGATCCTAGTTATAACAATTAAGATTCTTGTACAGTAATTAGGGTTTTAATTGACCAATTCAGACAACTTTTACCAATTAGGGTTTTCAAATTAGGGTTTCTATTTCAGTTTATCATTTTAAATCCTATTTAACTTATTTTAGAATTTTTATCAGTTAACATAATATTATATTAATTTCGAAGCACGACAAAGCACTTCGTCATTTTTATGCACGACACAACAGCTTACAAAAATAATTTACCGAGACGCTTCTCGGTGAATTCGCCAGAAGCACGACAAATCATTTTGTCCGTGTAAGCACGACACAGCTGCTTGGCAAAAAAATTTTATTTGACCTAATTCTTAAATAAAATACACAATCACATAATACCAAGTCAGAACATGAAATTTCATTTATTAAACACATAATTTACATATACAAATCTTATTAGGGTTCGGAATATTACAAGTGAACGGTTGGGAGGGGAGGAGACCAAGTGTTAGGAGATTCATTTCCCAAACACAAGCATGCCAAACATTTAGTTCCCCAACATAGACAAATGCCTTTAGCTCTCCAATATTCCTCTCATCTCTACCAAGACACCTAGAAGACCGAAACAACTCATTCATCTACTCTCCATTTCCAATTTCAGCAGAATTTCTAAGAGGGAGAGAGCAAATAGAGGGAGAAAGAGTTTGGAAGTTAGAAAATCTAAATATTGGAAAAGAGAGTAAAAAAGAAAGAAAGAGTGAGAGCTACGGGAGGAACCAAGAAGGAAGGAGGAGAGCCATAACATCTACACCATATTCACCATCTTCATCTTCAACCTTCAAAGCTTCTAGAGAGAAAGAGGTGGATGTCTTAAAATAAGGAGGAAGAGCTCAGAGGGTAGCAAAGAAAGAAGAAGACAAGAGCATCAAGCTCTAAACCAAGCTAGTTAGCATTCAAGATCAAGAAACAAGAGGTAATCTCCTCTCCAAATGAGTTTTCCTTCTATTTTCCTCCATTGTTGAGCTTTGAAGCTTTCTGTTGTCCGATTTATATAACGACAATTTACGCGCAAGTATACGCGGTCAACAAGTAATAAAGAGTAAGTAAAGTATCGATCCCACGAGGAATTATTACTAGTCTTTTCCAAACACTAATCTTTTATCATCTCAATCTTATTTAAACAAACGATAATTGTTTTTGTTGTTTTGCAATAACGAAGATAACAAATAATCAAACAATTATGCAAAGCATTAAGATAATGAAATCAAATATTAACAAGTCTAAGATCACAAATTCCCCCAACACTTCACTTGAATATCCTAACTCTCTATTTTCAACTAGTTAAATCACAAGGATTGTTACCCGAGAAATCACAAGTATGTCTAAGCCTCTCTCGATGGTCAAACACATATTCCCCATTACGGTGTATAGATATATCTCTATTCTACACACTAGCAAGATTCTCATATCAAGAACAATTAGTAAGGTGTATGTCACAAAACCTCATTAACTACTCCATCAATTACCAACTTTCGCAATAGAAATCATTAAACACGGATTCTCAATTGGATACATGTGGTATTTAGGTATATGTATATCCTAAATACATGCAAATTCTCTATTCTCCAAAACAACATATAAGACACACGTCACATAATCTCATACATTACTCGTATGAATATCCAATTTTCACATGAATTCATAACTAGGTCTCAACCTATATTTCCTCTCTAAATTCCATATAAGTTACCAAGGTAATTACGGGCCAAGCAATTAATCCTTAATCAAAGGTTATGAACTCCAATTCACAACTAATTAACCAACATCAAAGAAAGAGTATTCAATTCAAACTATGTATTAGGTTCCATTAAAATCTTAGAAAATTAGTTCTAGTTCATGGTAACTACAAATAACATCATATTCAAATTATACATCATGTTGGATTACAAAATAGAAGGGAAACTAGAGATAAAACCACTTTTATAGATTTTCATAAGATGTTTGATGGGTTGATGATGAACACTAGCTTCTCCTCCTTGATTTTGCAATCCTTGATGTTTTTGCTCTTTGGCCTTGCTTGATGTAGCTTGATTTTAGCACTTTGGCCCTCTAATTGGATGTATTTGGTAGCTTCCTCTCTCTAGATTTGATGTTAGATGGTGTTAGAATGTAGGGGATATCATTTCTTTCATACTCTTATGCAATATCATTTGCTTCCATGTTCGTAAGTGATATTATACTCATAAAGGCTGTTATTCATTCCGTATTAATTTGTGGGGATAACCTGTCCGTGCGGATTGACGCATGCCTAGTGAATATCCTTTTGTATTCATTCCTTATTATTCTGTGGGAATAACCTGTATGTACGGAGTGTCGTACCTGGTGAATATCCTTTTGTATTCATTCCTTATTATTCTGTGTGAATAATCTGTATGTACGGAGTGTCGTACCTGGTGAATATCCCTTTGCATTTATTCCTTATTAATCTGTGGGTATAACCTGTCCGTGCGGATTGACGCATGCCTGGTGAATAACCCTTCGTATTCATTACTTATTAATCTTTTGTGAAAATAATCTGTCTGCGCGGATTACCGCATGACGGGTGAAAATCCATTTGCAGTTTCATATTTTCTGTCATACTCGTATAACGTATCATTTCTTTTGTACTCTTTAAGGGATATCTTTTTCTTTCACATTTCTCCATTTATGATAAGAAATCTTTATTTGTTTCCAAAACCTTGGCTTTAAATGGTGAAAATCCCTGAAAATTTGTAGAATATCCTTAATAGTTTGTACTTCATCTAATATCTTTTTATCTGAATCTTTCTATTTCGTTTAATACGATATAGTTGAATCGTGAATTTTATTCTTGAATATCATTCTTGAATTTGACTCCACAATTTGGTCATCATGTTGGCAATTTGGTCAACCTTCTACACTGGATAAATTAAACATTTATTCTTATTCTTGATCTCACTGCATTCATTTTATATCATTGTCATCATCTTCATATTTAAATTGCGGTGATAGTTCTCTTTGGCCCGTAGTGCAAAGATGAACTGGCGTGACATGATTTTGACCAAACTGTGTATTGGTATAATCATGACTTTTGGTGTTATAAACAAAGGCGTATGGTGAAAGTTCTCTTTGGCCCGTAGTGAAAAGATGAACTGGCGTTTGGCATGATCATGACCGACGATGTTACAAATAAATATCTTTGTCACATAATGTAAAGAGAGGCTATTGAATATAAACTGTTGATTTGGATGTTCATAAACAGGAACTGTTGATTGTTGTTACAGGGATAAAATATTGGTGGTGATCCTTTAACTTATAGAAGATGGTAGATATTATAATCTACTTGACTCTTCTAATGAATTGTTCGTTCCGCTGCAGTTGTTATTGAACAATTATATATCTTTAAATCTCTGATTTATTTCGGTTGAAGGCTAAAGATAATTTTATTCTTCATTATCTTAGTCATGATATTTCCTACTGGCTATTTGTGCTCACCCTTTTCCTTTTTGTTCCATTGTTCTCTTCAGGAAAAGAGAGTGTAGCGGGGACTAGCCGGGGAATGGAGTGATGGTCCGAAACAATAGAAGTATCACAATACATTATTATTAGTGTGGCAATAAGTGTATTGAGAATTTAAGATGTATTTGTATTGTGTTGTCGTATTTTGCACAACACTTATTAGTTGTAAATGGGAAAATTTATATTTGTATTTATATTTTGTAGAATGTTATTGGCGACTCAAAATGGGTTGTATGGACCTATTTTGGGGGCGTCACACATGTGCCTGTACTATAGGGCCATCGGTCATTCTAGATCGGAAGAGCTCCTTAGATATCTCATATCTAGTAGAACTACTTTGCTCACCATACAACTTTTGAAGGTGAAACAATATAGTAGGTGCATCCATTTTCTCATGTTGATGTAACGAATGTAATTTTTGTGAATAAATAAAAATATTTATTGAGTTAGATAAATATTTTTGTTAATTTATTTATTGAGTAAAAATAAATAATTGGTAAAGTTATTGTGGAATAATTTATTTTAGTATAATTATGTTAATTGTTATTTGGTGGTGAATTGGTGTTTATTCTAATTTAATTTAATAATTAAATTAGATGATTAATGATTTATTTGAATAAACTGATTTATTTGGTAATATTGGGCCAAACAGAAATTATAATTTAATTAGTAAAGTTTAATTGAATTTATTTATTAGTAAGTTTAATTGATTAAAAGTGTGACAAATTAATCATATTATAAAAGAATTATTTAAATAAATTAGAAAGTGAAGTTTAATTGGGCTAGCCAAACATGGCTTAGACCCTTCCTTTTCATAACTGATGAAATTTGAAATTTGTAACAGCTGAGTTACTGGCTAAGTTAATTAGAACTTACGTTAAAATAAAAAACCATCAGTTTATTTTCTAAAATCTTGAGGGAAGAAAACACTTAGCAAAGAAGAGAGGAATTGAGAAATAGAGAGAAAGAGTTCTTTGTGATTTTGAGAGCAATCTTGGGAGAGTCAAGGGTAAGAAGGGAGATTGCCAAGCCATTCTTATCATATGTGCATAATCTAAGAAGAGCCTAGGAGGTATAATCTGTTTCTGATTCTTTATTTATACTGCATTGAGTTCTTCACTGAAAGTTGGGTTTTATGTTTTTATAAGTGAATTTTGATGACTAATGCATGAAGTAATTGTTTATATGTGTTAGTTAGTATGCATAATCTACTGAATGGTGTCTATAAACGAATTTGATTGAATTAATTCATGAAAACAGAGTTTTATATTTTTAGTGAAAAGGTTTACGAATATGGTTTATATGTATAAAATTTGATGTTCAATTTGGATATTAATCTGTAAATTGATTATTGATTGTGTTAATATGATAAAAAAACAAGAATAATACAACTTAAACGGATCGAAATGGTTTAGAAATGAGGTTGCAGTGTTTGATTTCACTAAGTGTGTCAAAGTATAGAAAAAGAGCATGAACAGTAAATTTTTGGTTTGTAATTGGTTGATTATGTGTATTATAATGATTGGAATTGTTAGAATCATGTTGGGTAATTGTTTTACAACATGTTTGATGTCTAGGTTCTTAGGTTTATATAACGCAAACATGCAATCAAATTACATAAATAAAGCGGAAGCGCGATAAAATCAGATTTTAAAATTTTATACAAACCATCACCATGATCTTTTTTTATGCACAATTATTAATTAAACAAAAGAAATGGAGAATAAGAATTATACCCTTGTAGAATTCCACCTCCAATTCATTCTCGTTCTCCTTGAATTCCACCGATTAAATTCCTTTCGTTGATCAACGTTAGCCACCCAAGTGTTTGGCCTCTAGAGGAGATCCACCAAAGAATAATACTTGTTCAAGAAGATGGGTATTGGCAAAACCCTAGTTTTTATCTCTATAGAAATTGTAAGTACTCTCCACAATTCTTATGCAAGAGTGTGTAACCCTAATCTATGATAAGACTTCTTTTATTTATAGATGTAGGAAAACCCTTCCCTAAACTATTTAGGATTATGGTTTCTATTCTAATTAAACTCCTTTAATTAAATTAAACTCCTAATCCAATTAGGAATTCATGTGAGAGTACTTCTATTAATTAATTCTCAATCCCTATTAGGAATTAAATAATAGTAATAGTAATAATAATAATAAGACTCCTCTTATTAATTTATATTTAATATTTCTAAAATATTAATTAATAAATATTAAGCTATTTAATTTATTCTATCTCTATACACTAAATTAAATACACTTAACTTATTATTACAATTATGCCATTTACTTCTTAAATAAATATTTTTCTTTTGTGGTGTGACCCTTTAGGTTCTCCATATTAAACCGGTTGTGAATAAATAAATTAGAACAATTCTAATCTTATTTAAATAAATAAATTAAACTATTTAATTCATTTAAATAAATAATATTTATTCTACAATAAGGGTAAGCCCCCTTAGCGATCAACGACTTTTCAGATAATATAGATTTCAACATTAATCATAAAAGAACCTTTCAGTGCATAGTTACCGTACAATTCAATCCTTCTACTATACAATGTCCCAATTAAATATAAGACATGTAATTACTGTCAAGTCTTATTTTATTTAATTATATGTATTTCGATTCTCAAATGCACAACTCTAAATAATGTAAATTAGAAACTCTTTTCTAATTTCATTCTGCCTTGGCCAAGGACTACTGAGTTGTCATTTATCGAATCACATAGGACATTCACATCTATTACTAGACGTGGTAGATTCTTTGTTGATCATTCACCTATCTCCATGTACAACTTATTATACCCAATCATACCCTTTGTTATACCCTAAAGGTCTTAAGGGACATGTCAAAGTATAACTCATCATACACAAGATACTATGATGATCTCAAGTCCAAGGATCACTTATACTACTATCACTAGAGGAATTCCTATTGACAGGCGAGTAAAACTCCATTAGGTATTCCTTAGCGAGCCACGTTCAGTGAACTTATTCTCCAATAAGCACCTACATACTTGCTTTAGTGTCTCCACACAAATGATTATGAGATCAATCATCCTCTTCTTAAGAGCAAGCAACGTATGTACTAATCTATCCGGATTCACTAATCCCCTTTTAATTAATCCAACGATTAGGAACGATTTTAGTTTGTGAGCTATCTAGAATTTAGATCTCATTAGCATGATCACCATCATGATTCTAAAAGCATTGCTCAAAACACTGGGTTTATCACATTTAATATAACAGCACTATGTAGATAATATAAAATGCCTTTAATAACCGAATAAGATTACAAAGTATATGCTACATCATATCAAATATGATTGGCTTGTGTGCATACTAATTTTATAGGTATGTTTAACTTGTGAGTCGGGTGATAGAATGTGGAAAATTTGGTCTGAATTTCGCTGGTTTGCGAATTGTAGGAGATGACAGTCGAGTCCACCGCCCCGGCGGTGGAAATGTACTGGAAGTCTCGCCCCGACGGTGTCCTCGCCCCAGCGGTAGAAATGAACTATCTTCCCCACCCCGACGGTAGCCTCGCCCCGGCGTTGGATTATGAAGAAATCCACTGCCCCGACGGTGGAACAGAAAATAAAAAAAATAAAAAATTTTCTTTGTGATCAAGCTATATGGCCATATGTATGTTTTAAAACTTAGGCTAAAGTATTAAATGATTAATGAGATACTTCAATGATTGATAAGCGAATATCTATTGAATATCAAATGACAATTGATATATTAAAATAAAAATGGATAGGAACGAATTTTTTTAAAGTGCTTATAGTAACTAATTATTGTTACCGCTTTTCAAACGAAATGTATAGGGTTAAAGAACGTGAACTTTAATCTGTAATCTATGCATGAGGTAAGTTTTCTACCCTTAATCTATTTGTTTCGTTGAAAACAAGTTTCTTACTTTTCTTTCATTGAGCAAGCTTATTAATCTTAGCTTATCATTATCCAAGGAAGGTTGATACAATGACAAATGCTTATGTTATATTCTAGTTATTTATTATCCAGTCATGAATCCTTATTCGAACTTCAAACATAAATCTTGTTGTATGACTCTATTGTTGAATCAAATGCTTTAATGACTAGCAAACCCTTATTGATTCAGCTAGTCCATAGTTGATGAGCGTTCCAAAGATTTTGAATATCTTGAAGTTATCCCAAACCAAGTTTCTTTTGGTAGGGAATCTGAAGTTAAACTGAGATGAACAACCCTAATATAAGGGAATAAACTGCCCGGTAGCGTTAAAATATTTGTGCACAATACATTGTACGAAGGGCTGATCCCCCGGAGTACGAGATGGATAGTCCATAGTCTATAAGACTGTTAAAGGTTACAGTAGTGATACTTGATAACCTAGGACATAGTTCGAGGTCTTATGACCCTAATATATACTATTGATCTTAAAATCTATGTTCAATTCTTGAGCCAAGTTTTCTATTGAGCTCTCAGTCATTTGAATTATTATTGATTGATTTTAGATAAGCTATTATACCTCAGCTAAAATCTACTCCGTTGATTATTCAATTGTTATCGTTATCATACTTATGGGCAATTGTTTTCTCACCCTTGCATTAAACATTACAGCTAAGACTGAGAAGTCAGATGAGCCGTCCACTAGTAAGGGCAAAGGCAAGATGCAGAAGTAGCTAGCGAATTGTTTGTTTGATGAATTTAAGAAATAAGACTTGTTTAATTTTATGTTTTAATTCCACAACGATGTAATAAAGGTTAGATAACCTGGATTTAATTAATTAAGAGATTAGAGATATAACCCCTTTTGTGGGAAGATATTTCATTCAGCTTAATTTAATTGTCTTTTATTATAGGTAGTTAGTTATGAATGAATGATATAGTGAACACCAAGTCAGTGGGAATTAAGTACCCGGATTTGGGGGTGTCACAGGTTGGTATCAAAGTGGTAGGTTAAGAACCTTAGGTGGGGAACCTTGGGAGTTAGCCTTAGAGAGAATCGAAAACGTAGTGGTGTAAAAACTCTTATCGAGTTCTAAGGAATGAATTAGGGAAATTCATTGAAGGTTAATAATAAAAGACTTTATGTGCTCTAACTTATGTGTTATAACTTATGTGCTCGCGAGTAGTATCGAGTAGTGAATAAACTTAAAATTTTGGTGGCAGGATGACTGACATAGGAGGATCCAGTCGGGCTAGGGAGGAGGAGCCCTGAGATGTTCATGTAGTCCGAGAGCAGCTAGTACAGAGGGAGCCATCCCCATTGATCACGGTTGTAGGTCCTTAGTACAAGCCTGATACTTATCCTAAGGAGGATCTTGAGGAGATTGAGGAGGAGGAAGAAGACCCTGAGGAGGTGTTCAGATGTGTGAGCAAGTGTATGATCGCAACATAGGGTTGCGGGGTAGGGTGGAGGAGTTGGAGGAGCAGGTGGCAGATCATCAGACCACCATAGAGCAGAAGAATAACGAGATTGAGGAGCTTGACATACGTCTTGGGGATGTGGAGTGGAAGTTGGTTCAGGTAGAGAGCTAAAAGGAGGAGTTATCAGCTGAGGTGGAGAAACTGAAGAGTGAGCTGAGAGAAGAGTCTGCAAAATGTGCCAGAGCCGAGGACGCGTGGATGAAAGATGCTGATCATGCAGACCATGTGGAGGATGAGATGCAGTCAAAGAAAGACAAGATGGATGAGATGGAGCATGTTTTCCACACAACGATGGATAGAGCTCAGGATCGGGTTTATCATTACCCAACTCAGTTCGAGGATTTACCATGGTACGTGATGGATCGCAGGACGATGATTCGTATCATGAAGCAAGAGCGCGAAGAAGCCGTGCGACGTGGAATGTCGTTGTAGGTCACGAATAGCAGTGATAATAAGTTGTTTTTCTAAGAGGGCTAATATGATGTAAATCTCAAATGAGATAAATAGAGGAATATGATGATATAATCCTGAAATATTATGAATTCAGGATAGATGATGTAAATAACTATGATGCTATCTATGTTATGTTTTGAAGTAGTAAATGAATAAAATACGGAAGTTTATCAGATGTGTTATGTGATAGATGTTATTTATAAATGTTTAAGTTAGGACTTAAATGTTTAAGTAATTGAGCAATAATCTAATAGCGCGAATTCTTAACAGTAAGATGCCGCCAAGAAGAAGACCAACACGTCAACAAACTCCTGAGGGATCTACAAACAACAATGACGAAACCAACGCTAATCCAATGCAACAGTTGGTGGATTTGTTAACGGGAGCATTTGAAAATCAACCTCAAGTTTAGGCCACGACTTTCAAAGACTTCAAGGCTGTTGGACCCCCGGAATTTCAAGGTTCTATGAATCCAATTGAAGCCCAAACATGGGTTATGGAGATGGAAAAAGTTTTTGACGTCGCTAGGGTCAGCGAGGACCAAAAGACTGCGTTTGCAACATTTATGCTGAAATCAGAAGCTAGCTATTGGTGGCAAGCTAATAAAACTCGAGGTGGACAAGGGGTAATTCCGTGGGATAGATTCAAGGAGATATTTTTTGAAACTTATTTTCCGGCGAGTGCGCAGAATCAGATGGATGTGCAATTTCTGGAGTTCAAGCAGGGTACGATGACGGTGCTTGAATATGCTGCAAGATTTAACGAGTTGGCGAGGTTTGCGCCATATCAAGTCAATATGGATGAGAGAAAGGGTAGAAGGTTTGAGCAGGGACTGAAGCCCTGGTTGTTTAGTCGGGTTTCGATGTTCCAATTAAATTCATTTGCGGCAGTGCTGGAGAAGGCGATTATCGCCGAAGGAGGTAGTGATGCTCTATCTAAGTACAATCAGGAGCAAAGGAATAAGAAGAATGAAAATGAGAATAAGGCAAGTGGTAGCCATGGTAACAGTGGACAGAAGAGAAAGTGGAATGATAATGTTTCTGCGGGAAGTCAGCAAGGAAATAAGAAAAAGAAGGTGGAGGCGTGCAACAACTGCAGGAAGAATCACGTGGGTGTGTGCTTGAAGGGCATGAGGGTATGCTTTAATTGTGGTCAAGAGGGTCACATTGTGCCAAATTTCCCCAGTCCGAAAAAAGGTGCATGTTTCACTTGTGGATCGAAGGATCACCTTGCTCGAGATTGCCTAAGAAAGCTTCAGGAGGAGCAAGCGGAGGAAAGGGAAATAGTAGTGGAGGCAACTTAACTATCACTGGACCGACGCCATCTAATCGAGCTACCGCCCGAACATTTAACATGACGGTGCAGGATGTTGTGCAGTCAAAGGATGTGGTCTCAGGTATCATTTCGGTCAATAATGTAAATGCTTACGTATTATTTGATTCGGGTGCTACGTGTTCCTTTATATCCGATGATTTTGCTAGGAAATTAGAGTTACCTCACGAAGAGTTAGATTACCCTATGAACATAGAAATCGCGAATAAAGAAGTGATTCCTGTTAACTTTATACACAAGAACTGTCGGGTAGATATTAAGGGTCATGTAATGACTGTAAACTTAATCCTAATTCGACTTAGGGAGTTTGACGTTATTCTGGGAATGGATTGGTTGTTCAACCATGGGGCAATTATTAATTGCCAAAAGAAATGTGTGAACCTTATGACTCCGTCAAAGATAGTGTTTTATGGCAGCAAGTCGCCTAGACAAGCGAGTTGTCTGACGATGATGCAGGCCAGAAAGATGTTGAGACAAGGATGTGTAGTATACCTAGCCTACATAGTTGATACACGGAAGATGGGTGCAAAGCTAAAAGAGATACCGGTAGTTAGGGATTTTGCGGACGTGTTTCCTGATGATTTGTCAGGACTACCGCCAAATAGGGAAATTAAATTTGTGATTGATCTAGCACTGGGAACAACCCCTATATCAAAAGCCCCGTATCGAATGGCTCCGGTAGAGTGCAACTGCAAGAGCTGCTAGACAAGAAGTATATTCAACCGAGCGTTTCGCTGTGGGGAGCGGCGGTGTTATTTGTTAAGAAGAAAGACGGGTCAATGCATCTTTGCATTGATTATAGAGAGTTGAAGAAGGTCACGATTAAAAATAAGTATCTGTTGCCAAGAATCGATGACCTGTTTGATCAGCTGAAGGGAGCGAGATATTTTTTAAAGATAGATCTGCGAAGTGGGTACCATCAGCTGAAGGTGAGAAAGGAAGACATACCAAAGACAGCATTTCGAACTAGATATGACCACGATGAGTTTTTAGTTATGTCATTTGGTTTAACAAACGCACCTGCAGCATTTATGGATTTAATGAATAGAGTGTTTAAACCATTTTTGGATAAATTCGTAGTGGTATTCATAGACGATATTCTGGTATATTCCAAAACTCAAGAGGAGCGTGTGGAATACCTGAAGGTGACTTTGGAAGCGTTAAGGAGGGAGAAATTGTATGCGAAATTCTCCAAATGTGAATTTTGGTTGGAGCGTTTCCAATTCCTTGGGCATGTTATTGATAGAGACGGGATTTCGGTGGACCCGGCAAAAGTGGAAGCTGTGATGAACTGGGATAAGCCAAAAACGCCGTCAGAAATAAGGAGTTTCTTGGGATTGGCGGGTTATTATAGGCGTTTTATTCGAGATTTCTCCAGGATCGCCTCTCCGTTGACGAATTTGACAAGGAAATCAGTGAAGTTCGTTTGGACGGAGAAATGGGAAGAAAGTTTTCAGGAGTTAAAGAGACGTTTGAGTTCAACACCTGTGTTGTCTCTACCGGATGATACAGGGAATTTTGTGGTGTATAATGACTCATCACACAAGGGGTTAGGCTGCGTGCTTATGCAGAATGGTAAGGTTATCGCCTATGCATCGCGTCAATTAAAAGATTATGAGAAAGGGTATCCGACCCATGATCTAAAGCTAGCAGCTATGGTGTTTGCTTTAAAAATTTGGAGGCACTATCTCTATGGGGAAAAGTGTGAGATATACACAGACCATAAAAGTCTCAAGTATATTTTCACATAGAAGGATTTAAATATGCGTTAGAGACGATGGTTAGAATTGACCAAAGATTACGATTGTGAAATCCTATACCATCCAGGGAAAGCTAATGTGGTTGCTGACGCTTTGAGCAGGAAGGGTAGGGAGAAGTTTCTTTGTTAACTACTCAGGAGAAACTCATAGCGGAAATGGCTAAGTTGATGTTAGAGGTGAAAGGTCTGGCAGAGCCGAATGAAAAACTATTCCAGATGGAAACCCAACCAACTTTGGTAAACAAGGTAAAGGAAGCGCAACTCTAGGATGAGGAGTGTGATAAAATACGGAAAAGGGAGATTGAGGGTGAGGAGCTTAAATTCAAAATCGATACTGAAGGATTACTGAGATTTGAAGGTAGAATCTGGGTTCCGTTAGTGTAAGAGATCAAAGAAGAGATTTTGAACGAAGCTCACAGTTCACGATTTCTCGTTCACTCGGGAAGTACAAAAATGTACCAGGATCTTCGATAATATTTCTAGTGGCCAAATATGAAAAGAGAAGTTGCGGAGTGTGTTGCGAAGTGCTTAACTTGTCAGAAAGTCAAAACAGAACATCAAAGGCCAAGTGGTTTGCTACAGCCCTTGGAGATACCAGTATGGAAGTGGGAGCATATCACGATGGATTTTGTGGTAGGCCTTCCAACTACTCAAAAGGGTTTCGACCCAATATGGGTTATTGTAGACAGACTGACAAAATCAGCGCATTTTTTGTCAATAAAAATCAGATTCACCCTAAATCAGTTGGCAAAATTATACGTCAAGGAAATTATCTTGAGACACGGTGTTCCAGTTTCAATTGTGTCGGACAGAGATCCACATTTCATATCCAAATTTTGGAGAAGTCTGCAAGCTTGTATGGGGACGTAGTTGAGAATGAGTACAACGTATCTTCCCCAAACTGATGGTCAAAGTGAAAGAACAATACAAACATTGGAGGATATGCTACGCGCGTACGTCATGGACTTCAAAGGAAACTGGGATGACCATTTACCACTGGTCGAATTTGCCTATAATAATAGCTATCACAGAAGCATTAGAATGCCGCCTTATGAAGCGTTGTACGGAAGAAAGTGCAGAACTCCGTTATGTTGGGATGAGATTGGAGAACGTCAACTATTGGGACCTGAACTGGTACAGCAAACTGCTGAGGTCGTCAAAGTGATAAGAGCTAGATTGTTAGCTGCTCAAGACAGGCAGAAGCAATATGTAGATAAGCACCGACAAAATAGAGAATTCGACGTCAGCAGTTTTGTATTTCTCAAAGTATCTCCCTGGAAGGGAAAGATTAGATTTGGTAAAAAGGGTAAGCTGAGTCCGCGATTTATTGGACCCTTTGAGGTGTTGAAAAGAGTAGGAGAGGTGGCTTATGAAGTAGCTTTACCTCCCGAGTTAGTTCACATTCATAATGTCTTTCATATATCGGTATTACGACCATATAAGCTCGATTATAAACATGTTATAAAATATGAAGCGATACAATTTGAGAAAGATTTGTCCTATGAAGAGGTTCCTGTGCAGATAATTGACAGGAAAGAACAGGTTCTCAGGAATAAGATTATACCTTCAGTGAAGGTAATCTGGAGGAACCACAACGCTGAAAAAGCTACGTGGAAACCCGAAGAGAAAATGACGCAGAACTATCCCCAATTATTTGTTTAATCCATGTATCGTGATTCTGGGGACAGAATCCTTGTAAAGAGGGGAGAATGTAATGGTCGAAATAATTGCGTTGTGATTCTGGGGACAGAATCCTTTTAAGGAGGGAAGGATGTAACGAATGTAATTTTTGTGAATAAATAAAAATATTTATTGAGTTAGATAAAAATTTTTGTTAATTTATTTATTAAGTAAAAATAAATAATTGGTAAAGTTATTGTGGAATAATTTATTTTAGTATAATTATGTTAATTGTTATTTGGTGGTGAATTGGTGTTTATTCTAATTTAATTTAATAATTAGATTAGATGATTAATGATTTATTTGAATAAATATTTTATTAGAATAAAATGATTTATTTGGTAATATTAGGCCAAACAGAAATTATAATTTAATTAGTAAAGTTTAATTGAATTTATTTATTAGTAAGTTTAGTTGATTAAAAGTGTGACAAATGAATCATATTATAAAAGAATTATTTAAATAAATTAGAAAGTGTAGTTTAATTGGGCTAGCCAAACATGGCTTAGACCCTTCCTTTTCATAACTGATGAAATTTGAAATTTATAACAGCTGAGTTACTGGCTAAGTTAATTAGAACTTACGTTAAAATAAAAAACCATCAGTTTATTTTCTAAAATCTCGAGGGAAGAAAACACATAGAGAGAAGAGAGTAATTGAGAAATAGAGAGAAAGAGTTCTCTGTGATTTTGAGAGCAATCTTGGGAGAGTCAAGGGTAAGAAGGGAGATTGCCCAGCCATTCTTATCATCTGTGCATAATCTAAGAAGAGCCTAGGAGGTATAATCTGTTTCTGATTCTTTATTTATACTGCATTGAGTTCTTCACTGAAAGTTGGGTTTTATGTCTTTATAAGTGAATTTTGATGACTAATGCATGAAGTAATTGTTTATATGTGTTAGTTAGTATGCATAACCTACTGAATGGTGTCTATAAACGAATTTGATTGAATTAACTCATGAAAACAGAGTTTTATATTTTTAGTGAAAAGGTTCACGAATGTGACAACCCAAATTCTCAGTAATTATTAAATAAGAATTTAATAAATAAATTCTTATTATGTGAGGTATTGGATTTGAATAAATAAATATGTGTTATATATCTTTTGTAATATATGATTCGATGTGAAGTGGTTAAGTGTGGATATAAAAGAGGAATATATATTTGTGTATTAGAAAATGAGGTTTAATGAATAATGAGAGTAATTCACTTAATTAAATAGTGAATTAATGTAAATATATATTTGTTTTGATAAAACGAGAAAACAATATGTTACATGTTAATGTATTACGATTGTAAATTTCGTAAATGGATAAGATATTTATTGAGTAGAATAAATATTTTAATTGGGATGCTTATTTAATAAAATAAATATTTGTTGAGAATATTGTGTGATAATTTATTTGTATGAGAATATTAAGTAAAGTGATAATAAATATTTTTATACTTGATGCGTATTTTATTATGCATGGATGTTGATAAGATATTGGTAATTTATTAAATGAGAGGATGAATAATTTTATTAAATAAAATTATTTATTAAGTGGAAGATGATTTTATTAAACAAAGTTATTTATTAAATAAAAAAATTATATTTTTGTGTGACTAAATTAATTGTTATAAGTTTATTGGTATGGATGTCGACGCCGGGAATGTCGCTTCTTTAGTGATTGTTACCCTTTCCAATTTTGGCCTTTTTATTAGATGATTTTTTGGAAAAGGTCGGCATGAATGTCGACGGGGTTTTGAAAGATCGTTTTTTATGATGAGCCATTTAACTTGAGTCGCCAGTTGGTATATTTGAAATGGATGTACCAACTCATCCGAGTTTCGTTTTTTGTAAATCGCTGGCTCATATGTGACTCCGAATTAATTGGTCTGCAACCCGAGATTCATAGAGTTCGGGGGCTTGCTTAAGCGAGGGGAAGGTGTTAGGCACCCCCCGACTTCCGTGAAACACGGTTACCGCAATCTTGATGCTTTTCCTATCCTTTTAATTCTTAAAATGTATGTGTGCGTGCGTGTGTGCCTCTGTGAATGTTGTGGTGATTTTGTGTGAGAAACCCAGTTGGTCGTTTATGAAAAAGTCGTGCTTTAATCTGAGAATGCTTTAGAATGTCCTTCGGTTTATACGAGAAAACTTTATTCTTTATTAGAAAGGTTTGATTTTGATTGTCAAAACTGCAAGGTTTTCATTAGGTGTCGTTTTGGCAAAACAAGAGTTTTTAAACCTTCGTCAAAATAGGAATCGAGACCTATACGTTGCTTTCATAGAATGACGGGCAATTTCTAGGATCTCTTTAACCCTATGCACATTGGTTTAACAAAAACGTCATTTATTTTGATAAAATCATTTTTTGTGATGTTTGAAAACGATTTTCTTTAACCTTCTCGTTAAATAGGAACCGACATTCATTAGCACTTCCAATTTCTTATCCTCGTGATGCTAATAACCTAATTTGATTGATTTTATAAAAATCTTCATCGTTAGCCTTGAAATCCTTTTTGGTGTTGCAATTCAAATAAAACATTATAATGAGTAGGAGGTTATTCACGGGCATGTAAGCCATCAAAATAACCCCGAACGCCCACAATCACATATTTTCACTATGACGGGGCCTTAAACACGATTCTCGCCTTGGCGTCGTTTTAAGGCCCGACGATTACACATTTACAATGAAGACTACATCGTTCCTACTACCCACAGCAAAATTGTCCATAATCGGATTTGGACCACGGGGTCGCATTCCTAGGCTCACACCCGAAATTTCCACACACCCACAAAACGGATATTACAAGAAATAATCAACACGGATAATCTAACAATGCCCAGACATCCTAAAATAGTAACCTAAATGAACCACGCCCAATATATCGCCGTAAAACAAACAAAAATTCAATAAATGAATATCATCGGGTTATTAGGAAGAATTTTGTTCCGATGGAACCCTCACTAATAATCCCTAATTCTTTGTTCCACCATAAATTACATGAAAACTACATTTAATTTAACCAAATAAAATGATAGAAATTGCTATAACAATGGTATTTTCACCTTGCAAATGATGTCAAAGTGGATGTAAACCTGTGTATTTGAATAGAATGGGAAGTATATATGATACAATCAAATCAAAAGAGTATAAATCCTCTCTTTTTTTCTTCCTTTCTCTCCTCGTTTATTGCAAATTTATGCTATTCCTTCCTAATTTTCCGAGCTGCTGCTGCTGCCTTCTTTCTTTTTCTTTTTCCCTCCTGCTCCGTCTCTTCTCTTCTTCTGTATGAACTGAAACTGGGCTGTTAATAGGCAAGCCAGGGCAGCCGCAGATGGATCTATGGCTGGCTGGCCGCCTACCATCCACTCATCCTGGTTTTCGGTTTCCGTGTTTCGAGTTCCGTGTTTTCAAAAGGCGCACTCATTGGCCGCAGATCAATTCGCGGCTGGCTGGTTTGACTTTCTCGATATTCGTGCCATTCCTCGATTCTCGTGTCGTGACGTCGATTTTCGCCGACACGCTTGTATTTTGTAGTCCGAGAATTACTGGGAGACGTGCCACATCTTTCGGGAATGCTCATTTCGGACGGCCTTGTTGTCACGTCGGTTTTGATTTGCAAATCGTCGCGGTGGCGTCGAGTGTTCGTACTTGCGCCCATCCTTCGCTCTCGTAGGCCGGCTCAATGGACGAATTTGCCCCCCATGTCAGGGTTAGTATACGAAGTGCAAAATTTGGGTGTCTACAGCTGCCCCTATTTATCATGTTTATAAAATGTTAAATGAAATGAACATGATAAAGAAGTAGACACCTGATGCATGAATGACAGTGCATAAGAATGACAGTACATACATGATGTAACACATATAGCTTATGATGCAACACAAGATGTAATGTATGCAAAACATTCGCAAAGGTGTCAATGCATCATGCAATCGTAAATTTATTATGAGCATTGACCTCAACCGGACTCAATCGCTGATCGCATCGTCGTTGTCTCACAGCCGTCGGGTCTCGTATCCGGATGATTGTCTTGTCTGCGCCGGGTCTCGTATCCGGTCGCTCGTCCCGTAATCATCGGGTCTCGTATCAAGTTGATTGTCCTGTGAGTGTCGGGTCTCGTATCCGGTCGCTCGTCTCGTGATCACCGGGTCTCGTATCTGGTTGATCGTCTTGTGAGTGCCGGGTCTCGTATCCGGTCGCTCGTCCTCGTACATCGTTCTTGGTAGCCATCACTTTTGACTCTGATAGGCTAGGACCTTGACCCCTAACCTGCTCGATTTATTATTTTTCATTTCATGGATCACGTATAGAATTATCATCTATTCATGCATGTGACACAACATGTAAATTGATGAAAAATGACCCCTGTACTGTCTTTTGATACTATTCTACAGATGTCATCTTTTGTCGTGGTTTGCTAGGATCTCAGCCCTTCCCAGGGATTGTTCACCACCTTGTTGTGGTTCGCTTGGATGCCTTCCCAGGTTCTCACACCACCTTATTGTGGTTTGCTTGGATGCCTTCCCAGGGTGCTCACCACCTTGTTGTGATTTGCTTGGATGCCTTCCCAAGTTCACCTCTTGTTTGGATCTCAGCCCTTCCCAGGGGTCGTTGATTGTTTGGATCTCAGCCTTTCCCAGGGGTCGTTGATTGTTTGGATCTCAGCCCTTCCCAGGGGTCGTTGATTGTTTGGATCTCAGCCCTTCCCAGGGGTCATTGGCAGGCTTTTCTGCTGCTTTGGTCAGTTCATCATCGGGCAACAGGGTTATTGCAGATGGTCTTCTGGGACATCCCTGGTCCTTATTTTCCTTTCAAGTGTCGGCAAGCTTTGTGGAGGGTATTCTGAGCTATTGGGCCCCTGCCCGCCAGGTGCTTAGATTAGGGACAGTGGAGATGACCCTAAACAGGAAGAGATCTACTGCGGATATATGATCTTTGGTCTCGCAGGATCTTTGCCGAGTTTAGTGAGAATTTCCCCATTCAGACATCTGCTCATGTGCAATGTTTGCACGGAGACTCTGATATGGTTGGTTTGAGTCAGACTGGGGTATTTGATGACTCTCGAGTGATTTTCACAGATGACACTGCCCCAGGGGTATTTATTCCCCCCGAGTCTATAGAGATAACCTCCAGATATGACTCCATCTCAGCTGATTCTGCCCCTAGTCGGGTTACTGAGGATAGCCGGACCCGACTGGCATTGATTGCTACCGAGGCTGAGAGGGATGCTGCTCTTGTTGAGAGAGATGCTGCTATTCTGGCCAGAGACGCTGCCCCTGCCGACAGAGACGTCATTGTATTGCAGACTAGGACAGTTATAAATGCTCATTCTGAGACCGTCAGTCGAGCCACTGCTTTATTGGATCGCATCGACATGATGCGGCAGCAGATTGCAGGGGATGTCGATGCTTCAAATGTAATCCGCCACCTTATCCATCCTGCTCCAGTTAGTTTTCAGATTTGTAGATCATTTTTATTTCATGCGTAGACTATGTCAGTTTCATCGCTTTATTAAAAGAGAAATCTTGTAACAAAATGACTAATATATATAGACATGTAATTTAAATTTAGTCATTTTTCCTTTTTTTCATTATCGATGCCTTTCATTGGACCCCTCATTTTATCCAGTTAACCACAATTTTGATATTTCGCCTTCTTTCTCCTCTCAGGTCTTGATGGGGATTCGACAGATTTTGTCGCACATCATGTTGATTTTGTGACGCCCCCAAATTCGGGTCTCCAATACCCGAATCCGAGTCATCACGATCCAATACAAACATTCACCTCTAACAAACATATGGTAACTAAAATGCGGAATAAAATAAACATACGTTGTTCATTACAAGGTGTTACTAGTCCCTGAATACAAATAACCATTAAACACATTACACAATCCGTAACAGTAATTAACTACACATAAATTTTATTTCCTGCTACAATGAAGTCTACGATCACTTCATCTTTTCCTTCCCTTTGTTCTTCCCTGACGTCTCGGGTTTAGCTGCAATGAGATCATGATATAGCAAGAATGAGCAACGAGTTTGCCCCAGCAAGTTTAAAGTATGACAATAAGGAATATATCATGAATGAAGGGATATTAAGGAATTTCAACATTAGAAAAATCAGAAGCAAGAACAATAATTGCTTTTAGAACAATTGATAGTCAAATAGACTTTGAACGATAACTTCCAAATGAGTCAATAGCTGGTTGACCCTCTGGTTACTGGCTTACCAGAATAACGTAACTTGAGGGGATCAGCCTCGCGTACCCTATGTATATGCATAACCATTTAAATTCTGCTATTTGTACCTTAATATACGGTACGTGGGGTACTCCCCTATAAAATAAAGGGGTGTTCATACAGTCTAAGAATCCTTACCATTGATTAGTTCAGATAGCTTTTATAAATATCTCACATATTTGTCTGACCGAACAAGGGTTTCAGACTTAAAAATGAATTGTTTATAAATTCATGAATTTAAATATACGTATTTCAAATGCACGATTGCGAATGTCAATAAATATACAGATGTGTAATAATTTTGAAAGTAATTAGACCACTTAAGGCTTGCTTGGAGATAAAAACTCAAAGCTTAAAGAATAACTTGCAAACAGTATATATATAACCTTTTTTCACGAATTAGAAATAGTGCATAAGGCTTAGAAATTTGCTCAATGTAAAAGTTGAGTAAAGAAGAACTTGCAATAATGTAAGAAGTTTAGGGTTAGGAAACTTGCCTTGTTCGCTCAGCTACAATTTAAATCTTAGCTTTAATTACTTGACCTTCGGATAACCTATCAGCTGGTAGAGTTGGTTTATTCCACTAGCATTGCGTAATTAAACTCACTTATTCTATATATTTAACAGATAAACAATTCACACCGAATACATTTAATTACTACCTGAGCCATCAGCTAAACAGAATTTAATTTTAATTGGCCTCTAGCTATTATTTAAGATAAACAATAGTTAGTCATGGTTACCTATCATTTGAGTACCCTTCTAAATGTGGGTTAAAATTCCTTATTTATCAGTTACAAGATAAATTAATGAATTTAACATGATTTGATAACAACTAAATAGTAGTTTGATCTCTTACTTCATCTTTTATTTACTTAATTACTATTCACCTTAAGGGCAATTGAGTAATTAATTACACTTGGTTCTTTATTCAACAATTAATTAAATATTCAATGTCATTAATTCTACACACACTTAATTATTATTAAATATTTATTGAATAATTATTGAGTGTTTATTATCTTTATTTTAATTAAGGGCCACAAATAATCTTATTAAATCTCACTCATACTTAATCATTATATCATTAATGATTAAGTAATTATTATTCTCATTAGCTCTACTACATACCTAATTAATTATTAATCAAATAATAATTAGATATTTATTATCTTTACTTATTATTTATGGATAACTAATAAACCAATTATTTGTTAACCTTGTTCATCATTAGATATTTATTATTTAACTTTATTATTTAATATTAATTAAAATAATAATTAAAATAATTTATTATCCTTAATTTATTATTTATTAACAAATAATAAATAATTATTTAATTAACTTTATTATTTAATATTAATTAAATAATTAAAATATTTATTATCTTTTATTATATTATTTATTGATAAATAATAAATAAATTATTTCATTGAATATTTGTTATCTTTATTTCTCAACTTATTGACAAATAAATCAATTTATTAACTTAATTCATACTTGATACTTACCTAATAGTAAGTTAAACAATAATCAAATATTTAGTAGCTTTATTTATTATTTAAGGGCAAATAATAAATAATTAAATTATTAACTTCATTTATACTTAATTATTATTTAATATAAAATAATAATTAAATATTTATTATCTTTATTTATTATTTATAACTAAAATAATAAATAATTATTAATTGACTTTATTCATACTTAATAATAATTAAATATTTATTTTCTTTATAATAAACAATTATTAACCCTAATTTATTGTTGTTTTAAATAACCCAAATGAATTACATAACCAATTTGGGATTTCCTGTCAATAATTCATATCAATTAATCCAGTTCATTACTCCATCACAATAGGGAAACACCCATTAAGATATAGCCAAAGAAAATCAAGTTTCACACAAACAAACTGCCGACAGAATTCCAAAGTGAAGAATGGTTTTTTTCGCTCAAGCATTTTAAACAATCACTTTGTTGGGTATTCCCTAAATATCCAATATCAGCCTGTTTACAGAATCAACTTAAACTACCAGAACCCATAGGTTCCTTTACTATACAGTTTTCAGCAACAACAACATAACCCAACAGTAGCCAAACGAAACAGAGAAACAACAGAGAAGCAACATAGCAAGGAAAATTTGAATTCCATAACAGTTCCTTGAACATATAATGATATTTTTGGTTCATTCGGATACTTCAACAGATAGTTGGGGGCATGCTAGTTTTTCTTCACTCACTAACAGTACCATACAATCTTCAAAACAAATGTATGGTATAAACCTGATACCATCAACTGATAGAATCAACAGTTTCCCAACAAAACTTAACACAATACAAATAATGGACAAAATTCAAGTACAGAAGAAAATTTCCAAAAATCAAACCGACAAGAAAATCGGCACCTCGGTATACCTTGGGTTTGATCGTTTTGCAATCCTCCTCCTTCTACCACAATACGACACCCAACCTAGCATTTACTGGTTATTTCCCCTGATTTCCCTCTCTTTGCTGGCTGCGACCATCCTATTATCTATTATGTATATATATATAATATATAAATATATATAAATATATATATAATATATATATATTTTCTTCTACTTGGACTCACAATCGAAGGAATCAGCAGCTTGGCTAGGGTTTTGGGTTCCCAATTTATAGCAAATCGTTTACCCAATTTAGCTGGGTATTACCTTAAATTGATCAACAAGGACCAACGGTAGGAGGGAGTGGGGGTCAGCTGTTCAGTCGCCGACACCTTGAGCCCGCGTGTTCAATCGGTCGAATCACCGGTCGTCTTCAAACCCCTTGGTCCGAACGTTGAACCCTCAGTCGCCCACTTTCACCCTTGAATCGCCCGTTGGTTGCTCCCTTCGTCGCCGGCGCACGCCTGACGACTTGCCCTTGTCCCGTCCGATTTGATCGAAAGCTTGGTTTTGCTCGACTGTTTGATTTGAGGGCTTGGGGCTTGATAGCTGGGTGAGATGGAATTGAGGGTTTGGGGATTTTGGTTCGATTTCTTCCCCAATTTGGTTTCGCTGATGATGATATATTCCTAACCCCAAATGAAAAGAGTCCAACTCGACTGGAATGGTATAGAATGGGTCGACCCGACATGGAAGAGAATTAGAATGGGCTCAATCCAAATAGGGTTGGGCCGGCGGTTTTAAATAAGAGGTTGCCCAAACGGAAAATAAAAGAAGGAAATTGGAATTGACCCAACTAATTTAATTTGACCAGCCCACTCGTTTGACCCAATCAGAAAAATAAAAGGAATTTGGCCCAATCCGGAAATAAAAAGAAATGGGCCATCCCAAATAAAAAAAAAAGTGGACTAAATTAATTTAACTGCATTGTATTCCTAATATTTTAAATTAAATAGCTTAACCCAATTATTTTATTTGTTTAAAATATTTATTGTAACCATAATTCTTTATTCGAATGATTTAATCTGATAATGAAATTATTTATTAAATCTCCCAAGTTTTCTTGCAAATGAATTCTTAGGGCTAACTCACTAATTTATTTAAACTACCAGTGAGTCCCTTTAATGTGCAGAAAATTATTGGATCACATATTTATATAATTAAATAATAATACCCACATGGATCCAATTAAATTCATAAAATTAAATAAAACGAATTTCATATGTTAAAATAAATTGTACAAGATTTTTTTTTTAAAAAAAATCCTGGGCATTACAGATTTCATCGAACTAAGTCTTAGATTTTGGCTAAGTGTTTAGTTGGGTTTGGGTTATGTCACCTGAGATGAAGCTAATCAGGCGGCTGGTTTCGAGGGTATAGGAAGGTTTTTCTGGCCGTTGGGAAATCAGTTATCGATAGAAAGAAAGTATTATTTTGTAAGGAATGGGACCGTGCCACGATGGCTGCCTACGTACCCCCAAAAGTCGGGAGATCAGGTCCTACGTAGTTTGTTTCTTCAAAGAAGGAAGTGAAAATGATTTTTATTTTTTTTTTCAGGCATAGAACCGCTTCACCACCGACTCGGAATTGATGGGTTGTGGAAACACCTCACCGGTCCATCTCTTGCAATTTGAGGGCTTCCTCCGGACAACGCTTTTTTTTATCACAAAAGGTCCTCCCCAATTTGGGGCAAACTACCATTTGGCTTCGTCTTGACAAGGCATGACTCTCTTTTAAGCACTAGGTCATTTTCCTTGAACTTCCGAGGTCTTATCTTTTGTCGTACGATCGAGAGATTCTTTGCTGATATAACTGACCGTGCAAGACAGCCGCCACCCTCCTTTCATCAATTAGGGCCAATTGGTCGTACCGACTTTTGCATCCAATCCCCCTCGGTTTATTTGAGCATCAATAAAGATTCTGAGGGATGCCATTTCAACCTCAACTAGCAGAACAACCTCCATTCCGTATACCAAAGCGTAAGGGGTTGCCCCTGTAGAAGTACGCACCGACGTTCTGTACGCCAGTAGGGTGAGAGGTAACAGATCTAGCCATCCCCGATGATTGGCAGACATTCTTGCCATTATCTTTTTGATATTCTTATTTGCAGCCTTCACTGCCCCATTCATCTTTGGATGGTAAATGACAGAATTGAGGTGTTTCTGCTTGACAGGCTTAAAACACCTCTTGATGGGCAACCGGTGTACCACAATGTCGGTGGACAATCCGATCATGTCCTCATGAGACCTAGGCAAAAACAATCCTCATACTGGCTTAGCAACTTGGTTATTTCTGTTTTGTTTTTTTGTTTTGGCTAGGGGAGGTTTGTCCCTTTCTTGCTCTTTAGGTTTATTAGGGGTTCCGATATTTAAGGTGATGATTTGGCCTAAGTTGGGTTTGGGTTTGTCTTCGACCCATCCTCTGATCTCGTCAGGCGTGTCATCATTATCTGTTTCATCCTGCTCAATGCCCATTAAATCGAAATCTAGCTCAATATCAAAATCGTAGTCGTCTTTCAAATTTGAAACATCGTTTGTTAGGCAAGCAATACTCAAATCGGTACACCTGACATGAAACAAAAATATTTGTCATATATATAAGTCATTTTTCCACCATGATCATCTTTAAAATAACATGACAAAATAATATGACTATGCAAAATTTAAAATAAGGAACAAAAGCTGGCATCCTCATCCCCCCACCATCTGAGGTATACCACCCTGACGCCATATTTT